>PVHT021183727.1:13864853-13889058 GCA_004024745.2 Catagonus wagneri | reverse complement strand
AAAAAGCAAGCCTGGATTTATTTTAAAACTCATGCAGTTGACGAAGTAGAACTCGCCAGTGGACATTTTGCTGTGGCTATGGTGTGTTTAAGCAGATGTATTCTGTTGTAGAGTATCTTGTGACTTGCCTCAGGGAAAATGTCTGTATCCCCCAGACTGTTTGATTGCAGCTCTTGTTTTGGACTCTTTAGGGCTGACTGTCTCTCCACGAGATACGAGATCCGGTGTCAGCTGCAGTGGGCAGTGGGGGATGAACCTTCTTCGTAGCCTGCTGATGTCAGGGTCTCAGCCAGCTCAGATTCCAGGTCTTATCTGCCCTGTCAGGAGTACTTTATTTGTATTGTTCGTGTCCTCAGATTTCCCACATCAGAACCCTGGGACTCAGGATAACAGCTACAAAGCAGTAACTTTTTTCAGCCTCTGTCCTGCTGCATTCAGAGGGACCTACAACCCATGGCACATTTCTTTCTAGCAATCCTAGGAGTCCTCAGGGAGTGTCGTGTGTTCTGTAGCTGTACTCACACACGTGTCTAGCATTTACCTCCTCTCTGGATCTGACTTGCTTTGATAATAATCCTATGTCTGGGAAGACAAGGCCTGGCTACCCAGCCCCTATGGCTCCCAGCAATGCCACCTTTGAGCCTGGTGCCCTCTGAAGGCGGCCTGGCCATAAGACTCTTCCTGTGTCCTCACAGGGCTGGTGTCCACTGAGGAGAAGGTGTCAGCAGAGGACCCCTCTCCTGTCACAAGGGTTGGTGCCCACACTGAATTTTTTCTCTAGGTGAGATACTGCCTTTGGATAGGAGATCCCCATTTTTATAGCTGCCCCCTTGCTCAGGACTTGAGTGTCAGTCACTGATACCCCTATTATAGGCCTTTCTCCCTGCCTCTGGGTGGTGCATAACTCTGGTCTCCAGCCTTTTGTCTGAGGCGAATGCGGTGTGTCTGTGTGTACATGCGTGCACAGTGTAGGTGCAGGTATGGGTGTCCTTGTGTATATGAGGAGAAACTCAGAGGGACAGGTGCCCAGGGGACTGTTAGCCCCAGGCAGCTAGAGGACGGGAAACAGTACAATCTGTATTTTCTTCCCTGACCTTTTGAATGCTTTGACTTTTTATTATAAACAAATTACTTTTACAATAAGGAAAAGACCTGTTTCTAAAAAAAAAAAAGACTGGACGTTTATGTCCTCCCAAAATTCATATATTGAAACCAGTTCCCTGATGTAATGATGTTTGGAGGCAGGGCCTTTGGGAGGGGATTAGGTCATGAGGTGGAGCCCTGATGAACAGGACTGGTACCCAGACAGGTGTCTCATGTCTTTACCATGTGAGCATGCAGTGAGAACACAGTGGTAGGTGAACCAGGAAGTGGGTCTCACCAGACACCAAAGCTGTTGGCACCTTGATCTTGGACTTCGTAGCATCAGGGCTGTGGGAAACACGTTTCTATTCTTTATGAGCTACCCGGTCAGTGGTATTCTGAGATAGCAGCCTGAACAAACTAAGACAAATGGGAAAGTGGAGGATTCTTCAAGTTTCCCTGTGAACAGGAAGGAACCTATTCCTGTGGGTGGGCAATGGAAGAGAGAAGCTTAGGGTAGGTGGCCTGAGGTTTAAAACACTAATCGTTTTAAAGCAGTAGTGCATACATTCTACTCTTCCTATAAAGCTGGCTTTGATTAAGCACAGAGGGCAGACCCGAGGACAGGTGAGGGCTGTTGGGGGAAGGACTTAGGGCCGACCCAGGGATCCATGGAGGAAGCATATCCTTCCATTCCCTATCTTCTGTTGCTGGAAGAGATTTAAGACAGGCCCTTCTAGCCCACCGGGTTCTCTTGTCTAAGACTCTGAGTGATGCTCTGTACACCACTGACCCTGATTCAGGAAAAGGAACTAGGGGCACCTGCACTTCCTCCACTATACTAGCTGTGTTCCCACGTGCGGAACCTTCATCCTTGGTCCATACCCAAGACTCCTCCTCCTACTGCCTCTGCCAACTTAATTTAATGTCATATTATTTTCTGCCCATGGCTTTGTGCTCTATTAGATTCTAAATTCCTTCGAGGGTACAAACTATCTTATCCATTTTGCTCCCGTCTCCAGAATTTAGGACTGTAAGTTACACATAATAGGTGCTCAATAAATGTCCAAGTAAAACAAGTATATGAGAGTGAAGAAACATTTCATTATTTCATAGTGTGGTAAGGGCTACACCTGTGAGAAACTGTTGGTTTAGTTCCCACTACCTGCATTATCTGTAAAAAGATAATCGTTCATCATGATGGTAGTGTTATGAGGCTCAAGAAAAAAATTGTATGATTATCATACCACGTTGTTAGTGATTAATAGATGTTAGCTAGTGTGATTTAGACAAATCTGACAATTATTACTGTTTGCAAAGGCAAAATGCCTGTGAAAGTTTGAAATTTTGCTTATTTCAGCAATTTGAACAGAACGAATAGCCAAAGGGAAGTTATATGAATAAGTGAGATTTTTCAGCCTACTCTGTTTCTGGGAAAATATTCTGTAACATAACATTTAGCTTATATCTAGTTGAACTTAAGTCTGGCAGACCTGGTGAAATCTGAAGATCATGTAATTCATGTTACCACAGAGGAATGTCTCTTGGGGGAGAAGAGACAATAATTTTACTAAATTACAAGTCTTAGGAGGGCTGGGTCATTTCAGTTTTTATTCATCTCTGAATCCTAAGCCCGTAGGAAAATGCCTACCTTGAAAAGAGGCTGAAAATATTTGATAAAAAAATGAATGACTGGAGTTCCTGTTGTGGCACAGCAGAAATGAATCCAACTAGGAACCGTGAGGTTGTGGGTTCAATCCCTGGCCTCGCTCATTGGGTTAAGGATCTTTTGTCGCATGAACTGTGGTGTAGGTCGCAGATGGGTCTTGGATCCTTCGTTACTGTGGCTGTGGTGTAGGCCGGCAGCTGAGGTTCTGATTCAACCCCTAGCCTGGGAACCTCCATATGCTGCAGGTGCGGCCCTAAAAAGCAAAAAAATAAAAAAAAAATTAATGACTGCTCCAGAGTCATAATGCTTTGATAGTTCCAAATTATACAAAAATATATCAAATATGTCACATATTAAAAAGAAAAAAGTATGTGAATGTGATTCTGGACTTTGGATATCCACAGCAAGGTATTTCTTTCCGATTAAAAACTGTAAAATCGAAGTAGTTCAACTATTTGTTACTGACAATCCAATTAAATTGGGCTGAGTAGAAGCAACCTAAGAGAATTTTGGTTAAGTGGCAATAATATAAATGTTTAGGCCAAAATACTTTTTGTGAATCCTATACTGTAGGAAGGCTAAGATGCTGAACAAGTAAATCCATAATTTGTGAAAGAATACTTACCTAGACTTCACTTCCAATAAATGTGTGTAGAAAGGCTGATTTGAAGTTTCTCTCTTTCAGGGATGTGAGAAGAGCAGCCTGGGGGTCCTTAAAATCAATCTGGTGCTCTTGCTGCCTGCACAGAGCAGCTCTCCCACATTGTTCTGGGTGCTTGACCACTCAGCACAGTCATGTTAGAGACCAGTCCATAGAAGGAAATGGTCTGAGAGGGTTTTCCCCTCAAAGGTAAACTAGCTAAGTGCTGCTCCCCACCACAAAGTACCAGGATTCACCAGCTCCTGAAGATGCCATTGACAGGAAAGTGCTTTTGCCAATGCTTAAGAACTTATGAAGTGACTTTACAATGCGATCTCTTGGTCTTCACAGTAAGTCTGAATGGGACTATTGTCCCTCCATGCTGTTGATAAAATAAGGCTCAGAGTTCAAATGCTCGCGTAAACCAGGTCCTGTGCTCTTTTCCCTACCTAAGAGTGAAATTTGGTGCTTCGAGTGTCTTCATAGCTGTTGAATAAGGGTTGAGGTGGAAGCAGAGCAGGGAGGGGCGGGACTATTGCTGATAAATAGAGGAAATTGTGGCAGGTGAGCGACAGGAAGGTGGGAGCTGGGCTTTCCATTTTGATTAACCTCTGTGTGCAGTCCTACTCGCCTCGTCAATTGAGGACTCCATCAATCCCATCTTGAAAGTGGAAGTAGCTTAGGCTCCGGGACGCTACCTCAAAAGAAAGATCTAGAGCGGGAGGATTAAACTGCTTTTTAATTGTTGGGGACACGTTCACAATGTAACAAATGCCCTTAGAGAAGCAATTTGGAAAAGAGTGAGTTGGAAACCTTGGGGGAAAGTCAGAATCTTTAGTCATAAAACACCTGAACAAGACATAATTATTAGCCCCGAGCTTTATTTTAATGATGTACTATGTCTTAAATATAATACCGACAGTTCGCTGAAAGATGCCAGCTGCTCAGAACGAAACAAAAGGAAAAGAAGGGCCATTTGTAATGAGTCTGGATTTCTGTACAACCTGTCATTTTGGTCGTCTGAAGCTCTGGTGCCCTCAAGGGGCTGACAGAATGTGCAGGCATATGCCATGGGACCTCTGCCGGCCATCCTCTGGGTATGAGTGGTTCTAGCTTTGATCCCTTACCCTGTGTGCATCTCCGCATTTTCAGTAGGTTGTGAGAGAGAGTCTGAGTGAGAGTCAGTGGCTTATCGCTGGAGTGGGGTGATTGATCAAGCATTTTCCTTCAAATTTGGAGACCTGGGTTCAAATTCTGAGTCTAAGTGTGATCAATAACATTGCTCTTTTTCTTTTTTTTTCTTTTGCTTATTAGGGCCACATGCATAGCATATGCAGATTCCCAGGCTAGGGGGTCTATTGGAGCTACAGCTGCCAGCCTATACCACAGCCACAGCAACACAGGATCTGAGCCATGTCTGAGACCTACATCACAGCTCAAGGCAATGCGGGATCCTTAACCCCTGGAGCAAGGCCAGGGATCGAACCCGTATCCTCATGGATACTAGTCGGGTCATTACCACTGAGCCACAACGGGAACTCCTGACTTTGCTTTTTGACATCATAGTTCCTTCTCTGCAAAATGGGATTGAATCTGGGGACTTGAATCTAGGTAAGGGCTGAGTGCATTGAATCCGGGTAAGTGCTGAGTGTATTTCTCTAGGTGAAAATGCTTGGAAAGTAGCAGAAGCTTTTTTGAAGGAAATACGATTATTTCTAGTCCTCCTATAGAAGATCAAATCTCTTATTATCAACTTAGTGTTTCTCTAGGCAATCAGTTTTCTTCTTTTCAATGAGCTTGTTCTTTGTGTTACAAATACGGATTTTCCAACCTAAATTCCTTGAGACAATACACCCTCCTGACCTGGCTGAGTAGACAGATAATTTCATTTAGGAAAGGGAATAGCTTAGTGATCTTCTTTGGCACTTTTCACTTAAAATTAATTTGATTTTTCAGTCTTTTGGAAATGCACTAGATGACAATACCTCCCAGGCATTTAAATGTTAATTCAGTATTATTACCTCCAAGAAGCTGTTTATAAACACCCAAGCTGGGTTCACACATTCATTCTTTTGTTTCATGGCCAGGTATTCACTCGTGCTTCTCTGCTCCCATGGTGTCCACACACATCTCCATCACTGTTTGCCATTTCATACAACCAATTAATTTTAATAGGCTTTTATCTTGCTCACTAGAATAAGAGAAACTTAAAGATAAAACTTTGACTTTGTTTTTACACCTGTAGGGCTTGGAATAGTGCCTGGCGTGTTATTATACTGACATGGGTGAGGGTGTTTATTGGCAGCAATTAACAGATGACCTAATTCAAAATGGCTTAAACACTAAGGATTTTTAGTATCCGTGTTGTAAGAAGCTTTGAGGTTCTTGGTTGGGTACTTCCAGGGTTGGTTGATTCATTAGCTTTGTGATACCATCCAAAATTCAAGCTCTTTTCCTTTTTTTTTTGTTTTGTTTTGTTTTGTTTTTAGGACTGCACTTGCAGCATATGGAGGTACCCAGGCTAGGGGTCCATTCGGAGCTATAGCTGCTGGCCTACACCATAGCCACAGCAATGCCAGATCCAAGCCGCGTCTGCGACCTACACCACAGCTCACAGCAATGCCAGATCGATCCTTAACCCACTGAGCGGAGGCCAGGGATTGAACCTGCAACCTCATGGTTCCTAGTCAGATTCGTTTCCGCTGCACCATGATGCGAACTCCCCAGGATTCAAGCTGTTTACATCTTTCTGCTCTTTCATTTTCAGGATGGCTCTGTGGCCGCCATCACACCAGAAGTGCAGCATCCTGCAGAATAAAAGGATTTCATCCCTTAATTTCTTCCTGTATTTTTTTTTTAAAGTTGTAACTCCCCATCCCCTACCTCCCCCTTCCAGTCAGACTTCTTCTGCAAGTTCACTGGGCAGAAATTAGTCATATCCCTACCCTTCAATAAATTACTGGCACAAGAAAGGTGAAAGCAAATAGTCTTGGACTAAGCAGAATTCACCTCTGGGCTGAGGAATGGGAACTTTTTCTTGATTAAATGGCCACTCAAAAGAGAATGGGTATCTGAAAAAAAATTGATTTGTTTTGCTATTTTTTTTTATTATGGAAGAATGCTGAGTTGGCAAGGTCATCGAGTTAAATAAAATATTTATAGAATAAAACAATGAAGTAGTGCCACATTATAGTTCACCAAATAACTTGTTAAAATAGAAAGTATGTTATGAAGTTGGTTTGAAATGTTCAAATGTCATCAAGCCTGAATCCGAAGTTATCTTCTTTTCTGAATAGTCCCTTCAGGAATATTGAAATTTAAAATTCTTCAGTGCTTTAGAGGGGCAGACTTTATATTAGGCCAAAACAGAGGAAGAAAGCCCTGAAAAGAATTTACTCACCTCCCTGCCAATGATATTTTATATTCAACCCCTAGAGCCTTATTCTTTTTTTTTTTTTTTTTTTTTGTCATTTTAGGGCCACACCCATGGCATATGGAGGTTCCCAGGCTAGGGGTCTAATTGGAATTGTAGCCATCGGCCTACACTGCAGCCACAGCAACGCAGGATCCGAGGCGCATCTGCAACCTACACCACAGCTCACGGCAACACTCTATCTTTAGCCCCCTGAGCAAGGTCAGGGATCCAACCCGCAACCTGATGGTTTCTAGTCGGATTCGTTAACCGCTGCACCACGACAGGACTCCAAGAGCCTTATTCTTATAGATTCATATACTAGTATCTCATTGGTGGTAGCAGGTTAATTTACAGTAATCACAAGTTAATATCCAGTATCTTATTATGCACATTTTAAAAATAAAGGAGCCAAGTGTAAATGTTTGATATGTAATAAACATCCCAAATACAATAAGCTACCAAAATACTAAGATTTTCCTGTTTTCTGTTTTCCTATACTGGATAAAAATTTGTATAAATTATATATTCAGATTCAAGGATAAGTTTGAGTTGGTATAACCTAAAATACTGGATAGATTGCCTCTATTTTTATTTTTATTTATTTATTTATTTATTTTTATTTTTTATGTTTTTTAAAAAATTTTCCATTATAGCTGGTTTACAGTTTTCTGTCAATTTTTCAACTGTACAGCGTGGTGACTTGGTTACACATAAATGTATAGATTCATCACAAGTAATGAGACATAATTCCTGGTACTATACAGCCGGATCTCCTTGCTTTTCCATCCCAAAAGATTGCCTCTGTTTTTAAATGTTAGAACTTAACATCTAGCACTAAAATCTTGAAAATATTATTGTGAATGTTCAATCCCTAATGTTCTACCTCTAATGTAGTATTCGTTATTACTTTTAGATCATTGAGGTCAGTGATTCCTATGAAAGTTTATTTAAGATCAGTTCTTTTTTTAGGGCTGTACCTGCGGCATAAGGAAATTCTCAGGCTAGGCATCAAATTGGAGCTGCCAGCCTGCACCACAGGCACAGCATCTCAGGATCCATGCTGCACCTGTGACCTACACCACAGTTTATGGCAACGCTGGATCATTAACTCACTGAGCAAGGACAGGGATGGAACCCATATCCTCAGGGACATTAGTGAGGTTTGTAACCCACTAAGCTACAACAGGAACTCCCTAAGATTAGTTCTTTGGAATCTTTTCACCAAAAGAAGGTATTTTTGGTGAAAACACCTTAAATACATAAGCCTAAAACAAAATTTCTGAAAACCCCCTGTAGTCTGTTTCCTGTTACAAGGGATAAAAACATTAGTATTTGTAATAATAACTGGAATTCACATGGCACATTACACTTTATAGAACACTGTCTTATAATTACCTCTTTTTTTTGCCTTCATCCATGACACATGGAAGTTCCCAGGTCAGGGATGGAACCCTTGCCACTGCAGTAACCAGAGCCACTGCAGTAACAATGCTGGAACTTGGCCTGCCGAACCGTAAAGGAACTCCAATTACCTCTTTCTTATTGAAGGATAGTGATTCATGATATTCTTTTAGTTTCAGGTGTACAGCATAGTAATTCAGTATTTTTAAAGATTATACTCTATTAAAAGTTATTACAACCTAATGGCTATAATTCCCTGCACCGTATAATATATTCTTATTTCTTATCTATTTTACACATAGGAATTTGTATCTTTTATCCTCATGCTCCTAATTGTCCCACCACTTCCTGCTTCCCTTTGGTAACCACTAGTTTATTTTCTATATCTGTGATTCTGTTTCTATTTTACATGTACATTCATTTGTACTATTTTTTAGATTCCACATATGTCTTATCATACAGTATTTGTCTTTGTCTTAATTTAGTAAGCATAATATTCTCTAGGTCCAACCATGTTGCTGCAAATAGCATCATTTCATTCTTTTTTATGGCTGTGTAATATCCCATTGTATATAAACACCACACTTTTTTAAATTGATTCATCTGTTGATCAGCATTTGCATTGCTTCAATATCTTGGTGACTGCACATAGTGCTGCTATGAACACTGGAGTGCAAGTATCTTTTAGAATTAGTATATTTGTTTTCTGCAGCTATATATCCAGGAGTGAAATTGCTGGATCATATGGTAGTTCTGTTTTTTGAGGGCCCTCCATACTGTTTTCCACAGTGGCTGTACCAATTTATATTCCCTCCAGCAGTGTACAGGGACTTCTTTTTCTCCATACCCTCTTCAGTATTATCCGTAGACTTTTTGATGATAGCCATTCTTACTGGTATGCGGTAATATCTTATTGTGGTTTAGATTTGCATTTTTCTAAGAATTAGTGATGTTGAGCATATTTCATGTGCCCGTTGGCCATCAATATGTCTTTTCTTTGTAAAAGTGTCTATTTAGGTTTTTTGCCCATTTTTTTGATATTAAGTTGGATATTAACCTGTTATTGTTCTAATATTTGCAAATGCTCTCTCCCATTCCATAAGTTGTCTTTTCATCTTGTCAGTGGTTTCCTTTGCTGTGCAAAAGCTTTTAAGTTTAATTAGGTCTCATTTGTTTAATTTTGCTTTTTTTTGGCCTTAGGAGATAGATGCAAAGAAAATATTGCTATGATTTATGTCAAAGAGTGTTCTGCCTGTGTTCTCTTGTAGGAATTTTATGGTTTCAGGTTTCACATTTATGTCTTTAATCCGTTTTGCATTTATTTCTATATACAGCGTGAGATAATGTTCTTCTTTTTTTTTTGTCTTTTTGCTTTTTTCTAGGGCCGCACCTGCGGCATATGGAGGTTCCCAGGCTAGGGATCTAACAGGAACTGTAGCCGCCAGTCTTCACCACAGCCACAGCAATGCGGGATCCGAGCCGCGTCTGCAACCTACACCACAACTCACGGCAATGCCGGATCCTTAACCCACTGAGCAAGGCCAGGGATCGAACCCGCAACCTCATGGTTCTTAGTCAGATTCGTTAACCACTGAGCCACGACGGGAACTCCCAGCGTGAGATAATGTTCTAATTTCATTGTTTTACATGTAGCTATTCAGTTTTCCCAGCTGCATTTGTTGAAGAGACTGTCTTTCCTCCATTGTATATTCTTGCCTCTTTTGTAGTAAATTAATTGAGCATAGGTGTGTGTGTTAATTTCTGGGCTATTTTGTTCCATTGACCTGTGTCTGTTATTGTGCAAATACCATGCTGTTTTGATAACTGTAGTTTTATAATACAGTCTGAAGTTTATGAGGGTGAAATATTTCCAGTGTTGTTTTGCTTTTTCAAGAGTGCTTTGGAAATTCAGGGTCTTTTATGGTTCTATATGAATTTTAGGATTATTTGTTCTAGTTCTGTGAAAAATGTCATGGGTATTTTGATAGGGATTATATTAAATACCTTGCTTTGGGTAGTATGGCAATTTTAACACTATTAATTCTTCTAATCCAAGAGCATGGAACATCTTTTTTTTTTTTTAAGTACTAATTCAACATATCTAATCTAAGGTGTTCTCATATTTACATTTCTTCCTTTTAGAATAAACAATACCTTTTGGAGACTAGTGTTTTCTCTAAGCCTTCAAACTGCTAACACAAAGATTTTTCCTATTTTATATTTCTTTGTTCCTTCTTCCTTTCACCCTTAATCTGTCAGTCCTGAGAACTGTTTCTTTTATTAGTCTTTTCAAATAACCAGCATTTGATATTTTTGATTCTGTTTTAACTTAGCATCCAATTTCTTTCATATATGTTCATATTTTTTTAATTTAATTTTATTGTAGTATGGTTGACTTACAGTGTTGTATTAATTTCAGCTGTACAGCAAAGTGGATTAATCATACATATGAATATATCCATTCTTTCTTCCTGTATAGGTTATCACAAACTATTGGGTAGATTTTCCTGTGTTATACAGTAGGTTCTTATTAACCATCTATTTTATATGAGCATGAAATATCTTTTCATTTCATTTTTTTTTCTTTTTATTTTTGACTGCATTCCTGGCATGTGGAAGTTCCCAGGCCAGGAAGTGAGCCACACCACATCTGTAGCCAGAGCCACAGCAGTGACAACTGCCAGGTTCTTAACCCACAGAGCCGTGAGAGAACTCCTGTTTTCACTTCTTTGTATTATCTTCAGTTTCCTTCATAAATATGTTTTTTCACCTCCTTGTTAAATTTTATTCTTAGGTATTTTATTCTTTTTGATATGATTTTAAAAAAGTTTTTTTTTTTTAACTTTCTTCTGATCATAATTACCTCTTTTGGAGCCTCAAAAGGATACTCTAAAGAAGATGAATAAGTATTATCGTTGTTATTGTTATTATTATGTTTACTTTATAGGAGAGGAAAATCCTGTCCAAAGACAAATTATAGACGGGGAGAAGATATTTGCAGTGGATTCTTCTACTTAAAGATAACAGATATAACCTAAGGACAGATCCTATCCATCAGGATCAATCAAGGAGATGGCCAAGGATAAGAGACGATCCCACATGGTTGGAAAATGGAAAAACAGTGGATGAGAGATAACCTGAAACCTGAAACTGAGGTTCCTGAAGAGGATGCTACCACAAAGGAAGAGACTCCCTTTGCAGAATCCCAGAAGGGCTCAGGAAGAAGAGGCACTTGGGACTGGAAGGGTGAAGGAATGGAGCTGAAAACCTGAGACTTGTTCAGAGTTTATATAAGGAGAAAATACGTCCCTGGTTTCCACATTGTCTAATGACTCGGCAGCCTCTGAGGAGACATGGAGTTTATTCTCCAGAGAAATTGTTCCAGACTGGATTTAGTCTTTGGAATAACAAAACGTTGTGTTGAGGCTCCTTCTTGAAAGCAGGACAGTTATATTAAATTCTACTGGCTGAATCAAGAGATATCACATACTACCTGCCCTGGTTGACCCAGTCTGTTGGAATCTAGACTTTTATACTTCTGGAAAAACTAAATAGTAACAAAGAAAATGTTTTCAGATATTGATGTTTGTGATTGTCCTAAATGAAATTGCATTGTAACCTACTGGTCAGTGAGCCTTTTCCACTTGCAAAAGACTTCCGATCAGCTTTTTAGTAATTTACTTTTAAATATAAATATACAGTCAAGCCTTATCATATGTTTGAGGAAAGTCTCAAATATTAAAAAGTTATACAAAAAACCCCACGATGACACAGTAATTTGGAGGGAACAGATAAAACACAGGATGCATAAGAAAGCATTCTATCATCAGAAAGATATTACATTTGTGAAACAAGAACAAGATGCTATGAAAGGAATAAGGAATAAGGAACCAGAAAGATACACTTTTTAGTATCCAGAATATAATGTATTCCTACAAATCAATAAAATAACCTACTGAAAAACGCAAACATTTCATAGAGGAAGAAATTTAAATGACCAATTATTTATGGGTAAAATGTTGCTCAATTTTACAGGTAAGCAGAAAGCAAAGTACAAGTTAAAACAATAGAATCCTATCTCACATCTACCAGGGTGGCAAGGACCTAACTTGTGGCAATGCAAAATATTGACAAACCTGTAGGAAAATTAAATTTTATCCTGCTTGTGGGCATGTAAATTGTAACTTCTTCTTTGGAGAAGAATCTGGCAACATCTAAATGGAAGATGAGCATTACCGTGACTCAGCAATTTACTTTCTAGCTGTGTATGATAGTCTAGAGTGTTTCCCCAAACTTCCCTGATGATAAGATCACTCAGAGTAGGTGGGTTTCTGATTTATTAAGCATACATCTTCTGTCTTCTCCCTTGAGATCATGATTGAGAAAGACTGAGATGAAGCTTGGAATCCTGTATTGAAACGTTTGAATGTGTGTGCAAGGCTATTGCAGCATTGTTTTTAACAGCTGTAATCTGCAGATTGCTTATACACCTACAAACAAGTGTAGGGATAAACAAATTATGATACAATGGAATGCTTTTGAAACAAACTGTATACATTAATACATGTGTATGTATTAAAAGGGATAAATCTTGAAAATATAATATTGAATAAAAACATTGCAAAATGATAACTACAGTATAATATCATGTATACAAAATTCAAAACATATGAAATAGTACTATCTCAACTATTGTTATCCCTATACATATATATATATGTATGCACAAAACAATAGAGGAGATTGAATACATTTTAACTTCAGGAAAATGATTACCTCTAGAGAGTGGGGGGGGGGGTTCTGCTCTGTGTACTGTTTATTCACTGAATAAAAAAGATCTGAGGTAAATGCAATGAAACTGTGCATTGGTACATAGTCATTGCCTTTGCCTCTGCCTTTTTTTCTTTTAGTTATTTCCATAAAAAAATAGGCTTAGGAAATTTGAGTGTCTTGTGTATGGGTCTGATCGAAAGGCCTGAGATTTCTTGTATACCTCACATCCACTTTAGATCCTTGATGATTTCCACTGTGGGGTTCTTTAAAGTGGAGCAAAAAAGTAACAACTCTTGTAAAACAACTTGGGAGAGTACAAAATTCTCTTAGTTTTACTCTTTTCCTCTTTGTTTCGTATTTCTCTCTAATTTGAGAGCAATTTTTAGGCAATTTTATAATCTCTTCAAAATATTCACTTAGGGGAGTTCCTGTTGTGACTCAGTGGGTTAAGAACCCGACTAGTATTATGAGGATTCGGGTTCGATCCCTGACCTTGCTCAGTTGGTTAAGGATCCAGTGTTCCTGTGAGCTGTGGTATAGGTCACAGAGGTGGCTCAGATCCTGCATTGCTGTGACTGTGGCTTAGGCTGGCAGCTACAGCTCCGATTTGAATCCTAGCCTGGGAACTTCCATGTGCTGCAGCGTGGCCCTAAAAAGCAAACACAAAACAAGCCAAAAAACCCCCAAAACAAAAACAACCCCCTCCAAAGTATTCATCTTAGTTTTCAAAGAGACATCTATTTGCTTTAGAACTCTTATTTCATAAGTATATGTAATATTTAGCAAAATTAAATAATGTAATACCTGGGATCATGGGCAACTTTGTGAATAAGCACAACTGACTCTTACTTATTATTAAATTTATTTTTATTTTTATTTATTGAGGTCTAATTGATGTACAATATCATATGAGTTCCAGGTGTGTAACATAGTGAGTCACAATTTTTGAAGGTTATTATAAAATATTGGCTATATTCTCTGTGCTGTATAATACATCCTTGTAACTGGCTTATTTTATACATAGTAGTGTGTACCTCTTAATCCCCTACCCCTATTCTGTCTTGCCCCTTCCCCCTTCCCTCCCCACCTGATAACCACTGTTTTTAAAACAACAGAGTCTTGATGGATTGTACCACCCACTGGAGGAGAAGAAACAGATGGGCATAGCAGAGAGAAGCCAAACTTTCTGAAGGTTCTACTGACTCTCAGCAACCACTGGTATGTTTTACAGAGAGAACGAAAAATGTGGTGAATCTGATAAATTAGTTAATTAGAGGTTGGTTAAATACCTTCTCTATTTTCATCTGAGTCTAACTACAAATAAAAGCTTTGAGCTCTTAACAGCTGAAGTGATCCAAAACATACTTTCTCTGAAGTACAAGGAAGCTTGTGTGACTTTCCAGATGTAAATGATTTTAAACAAATCCCCACTTTATGCCATATGACAGAGGAGAAATGTTCATAATGGCTTAGAGAAAGAGATAATGTTTTATGTGTCACTGGAGGAAGTGTAGAACAAATGTTTTACAGTTTTTCTCCAGCCATTTGTTGTTTTGATTTGACTCAAATAACCTTTTCTTGTTATTGTAATCGACTTCCTAATGCATCTTCTCAATGGCATGGGCAGATACACAGAACTTTATATGCATGAACAATATACGTTGACGTGGCGATATATTTTCTTTGTTTTCACATTACACATACAGCACAAATCCTAATAAAACTAGACCGGAATATATTACAAATTCATTTGGTTAGTATTCAGTTACTGAGTGAATAAATATATATGATTTAAATTAAGAATGTGCAGTCCATTACTTAACATGCCGTCTCTTCTACTTTATTTTGACTTTTGCTCTTATCATGTTTTATTAACATTTTGAAGTTGTAAACATGTATAGAGTGAAAGCCATATCACAAAGTCGAGCTTAGGGGTTTGTTATATTTGGAAGATGAAAAGTCCTGCGAGTAACTGTAGAGAAAGTTATTTTCAGGTGCAGTGATTGAAAATATTGCCAAGTCAGTGAATCTTCAAGCTTTCCTTTGTGGGTGGTGTGTGCTGATGGTCTAGCTGAGTGCCTCTCACAGAGTGGTTAGCAGACAATGGTAGTGAATCCGTATTCAGTCCTTGTCAAAAACACCAAACCTTGGGCTACTCCGTACACCTATTAAATTTACTTCTCTAGAGGGAGGGCCAAAGAACACACACTTAAAATAATCTCTCCTATTAATTCTTACAAACAATAATTCTGAGATTTTCTTAGTTCTGTTTCCTTAAAAGCAGAGCCTTCAACAGGGTGTTTTAAGTTATGGCACAGGATTTACGGAGGCTGTGTTTTCTAGAAAAATCTTTGAGGTTGAGAGTGAAACAGGATAGGGAAAGAGAAAGGGTGGTCTCAGATAAAATCTAGCCTTGGTTTGATCCGTAGGGAGTGGGCTATGGAGCTGTCCCCCTTTGAGGCAAAGATGACCGTATTTAGTACTCTGCTTTCAGCTGGTCACGAGTTTTGGGTTGTATTGGGGTGGAGAGTGGTAGAGATGGGCAGACCTTCTCTAGTGAGGCAGCTCCCATTAGCAGAGGGCCATCTTCCTGCCAACAGTGTAGCTGTGAACCCCTTTGGCAGCCAACACTTACAACATCTGTTAGGTGAGTGACCTGGTCTGGTTAGGAGGATTTGGGCGTGGCATCAAAACAGCATTCATCACAGTCTACCCTTTGCATTGCTCAGGTCCACTAGCTTTTCCCACTAAATTCATTCTGATCGTACAGATCCCATGATTATAGTTGTTGGGGAAACAAGAGAAAGGTTGGTGAGATAAACTATGGCTCCCTCTACTGCTGTTATTACCAGTGTTCCAAATGATACTCATCATCTCTTTCCTCTACCACCCATTTCTGATTCCCCTCTCCTCCAGCTAGCACTCTGGCTGTTCCAGGTGACTTGCCTTTTGGTTGGTGTGGCTGTCATCTCTGAGGACCCTGAGTCTCTGATTACCATGCCCTCTGGAAACTGGGTTGCTGTGCTTGCCCTTTTATAGTCACAGATGACATGAAGGTGCTAAGAGATGCTCCAGCACATGTATCAGACATATTCATTTATGATCTTACTATTAGCTGGTACTTCTAGTTCCTCATAGTGATCAGGGTTGATTTTCCTGGATTAGACTAGACTATCTCCTTTTTGTACTTGTTGGACAACTGGTATAAGGAGCCCAGTGTGACTTGTAGCATCCATTGCTTTGAATTTAGTTGGAATTAGTTTTGTATCTTTGGGTAGGACTGTTCCCTATACAGCAATCAGGATACCTAGATTCACAGACTGTAAACACAGGGGATGGAAAGCACAAGCTCTTTGAGAAGTCACTAGAAGTGTAAGTGAGTGGGGTTACTCCAGTCTTTTACTGCCTGCTCTCTGGACCCACATTTTCGATTTATTGAGAACATAATATCACACAATGGACCTTGCTTTAAGGAACTTACCAAATTGTGCAGAATAGTACCTGTCTTTACAAGGATGTTTAATTTCAAAATGTTAATTAAATGAGTTCAAGCTGGTGTCTTGGCTACATCGTTAAGAAGCTGTTTCATCACCCTATTTGGACAGGAGTTTTTGATGCTCCAGAAAGTGACAGGACTATGTACCCCATATATGCATGCCCACTACCACACCTTTTTGGCATAAAGTGGGTCCCTTGAAGTGGAGTGATTTTATGCAGAATTTCATGCCTATAGATCAGAAATTCTGTGAGGCCTTGGATAGTGGTCCTGGCTGATAACCTGTGGACAGGAAAGGCAAATCCATCCTATGTACGTTAAACCTGGTCAGACTGCATCTCTCCCTCTTCCAAATGGGAGAAGTCTGATGCAATCAATTTGCTCTGAAGTAGCTGGCTGGCCTCTTGGAGAGAGGGTTGTTTTGTCCCAGTAGAGGAGATGCAGGCGGTACTAGTCGGGTTTGTTGCCACAATGGGAACTCTTGATATTCTTCTTAATGACACTCATTCTACCATTTTTTCCCTTAAAATATGT
The DNA here is from genome assembly GCA_004024745.2 of Catagonus wagneri. NCBI lineage: Eukaryota > Metazoa > Chordata > Mammalia > Artiodactyla > Tayassuidae > Catagonus > Catagonus wagneri. The sequence goes on along the minus strand of PVHT021183727.1, from coordinate 13,872,047 downwards.
ACATATGTTTATTAAATTGTTTTAAAATAATTTTCTACTAATTTAAATATTTCTGCCATCTCTAGGTGTGTTTCTATTTACTGATTTTTTTCTTCCCATTTTAGGTCAGTGAATCCTGTATCTTGTCATTTCTGATTGTATGCTGCACATGGTATGTGCTTTGTTATTGAGACTCTGCATTTCACTTTCTTGCTTTAAAGACTGTTGAGATTTTATGTTCCCGGGCAGCTGATTTTCCATTGAATCAGCTTGATTCTCTTGATGGTTGTTTTTTAAGCTTTATTGTGGTGCATCTTTAGTAATCCCTACTGTAGGGATCCAACAGTCCACTTGCTAACATGTGAACTTCTGGGGCCCCAGAATGCTGAGGGTGTTCACTGAAGTCTCTAACAAGCTTGCTAATTGGAAGTTCAACATCTCTCAGTACTGAGAAGCCTCCAGAATCTGCAGTTAATCCACAAATCTTCAATAACTGTTTCTTCCCCAGGCTTCTGAGTCTTATTCCAACCATCTGCACTTAGTAATTGATTGAATTCTTGAGGAGGGGCTATATAGATTTCTGGAGCCCCTTCTCTGTACAGCTTGCTTTTGGCAAATTCCAGTTACTTTGGCAGCCCCCAACATCTGATTTCTGCCTCTTCAACTCAGTGAAGCTGGTGCTTGGGCTCCATCTTCCTGCACTGTGTTCCGGAAAGTACATCTAGTGAGAGAACCAGGATGACTGTGAGACTCAACTTTGCGTGTTTCCCTTTTTCTAATGGATCACAGTTCCACAACACTGTTTTCAAGCAACTGAAAATAGTTGCTTCATATGGTTTGTACAGTTTTATAGTTGTTTACAATCAGCAGGCTAGTCTATTACCAGCTTACATCTGAAAATGGAAGCCTTCATAACAGTTATGTGTTTATTAAGAGACTAGCGTTTATGTGTTTCCAATACATCTTTTCTGTTGTTCATTGTTTTATTCCCTATCCAATTATCCAATTCTTTCTTCCTTCCTTCCTTCCTTCCTTCCTTCCTTTCTTTTCTTTCCTTCTTTCTTTTCTTTCTTTCTTTCTTTTCTTTCTTTCCTTTTTTTTGGTTTTTTGTTTTTAGGGCCGAATCTCCGTCATGTGGAAGTTCCCAGAGTGGGGGTCCAACTGGAACTGCAGCTGCTGGCCACAGCCACAGCCACAGTAGCATGGAATCGGATCACTAACCCCCTGAGTGAGGCCAGGGATTGAACCTACATCCTCATGGATACTTGTTGGGTTCGTAATCGCTGAGCCACAATAGGAACTCCCCAATTAATTATTTATATGCATCCACCCAACGATCTGTGTATTTTATATACGCATGAAGTTTTGTTTTTTTTTTAACCTCTGAGGTTTTTGGTATATATGGATGGTGTTCTCTAAGATAAATCAGGTATCAAAATTCAATGTATTTAAAAATGTATTTACTCAGTTTTTCTTAATTGACCCAAATTTAATCTGATTTTTTTCTTTTGGTGATACATTATTAAATTTGTTAATAACCAAGTCTGGGCCCGAGGCTATTTAGCCTATAATTTCATGCAGGATGCCCAACGGCCGCTTTTTGTCAAACTTTTGCCACAGCAGTGAGAACGTAGGATCCTTAACGCATTGAGCCTCCCAGAGGCATTTATTTTTTTATTTTTTATTTTTTTGTCTTTTTGCCTTATCTAGGGCCGCACCCGCGGCATATGGAGGTTCCCAGGCTATGGGTCTAACAGGAGCTGTAGCCGCCGGCCTACGTCAGAGCCATAGCAAGGCAGGTTCCGAGCCGCCTCTGCAACCTACGCCACAGCTCACGACAACGCCGGCAAGGCCAGGGATTGAACCCGCAAGCTCATGGTTCGTAGTCAGATTCGTTAACCACTGAGCCACAATGGGAACTCCCCCCAGGGGCATCTTTTAAAAATCATCACCTGCCCACAGTTCCCACTGTGGGACAGTGGGATTGGTGGCATCTTTGGGATGAAGATGTGATTCCTGTCCTGGCACAGTGGGTTAAGTATCTAGCATTGCTGGAGCTTCAGTGACTCAGACCTGATCCCTGACCTGAGAACTCCATATGCCACGAGATGGCCAAAAGAAGACACCCCCCCCCGAAAAAACCCACTAGAGTTTTCCTCCAAAATAAAAACTTCAATCAAAATGATGAAAAATTTACTTATTCCTGTAATAATATTCATTGCACTTTCTTTGAAATGTTTATTTTCTCTTCTAGTTTGAAAACCCCATGAGGAGGATCTTGTTTTGTACCAAGCCATTAACAGAGTACTATGGCTACACATAGTAAGTACCCATTTATTTAATAATAGCAATACTAAGAGTAAGAGCTAACCTTTATTGAGGGCCAAGTATGTGCCAGGAGCCCTTCTAAGAAGTATATATTATTACTATTATTGTTTTACAATGAATACATTCCTTATTTACTTAATTGATAGCTTTCTTTCAGCTTATAAAATGTTTTATATAGTTGATTCAGCTTGATCACACTGATTTCAGTGAGTTGTATTTTGGTTTTCTCAGGTCAGAACTTTGTTCACTTGCTGCTGCTGCCATTGTTTTCTTTCAGGATCCAAGGGAGTGCTTTAATATAAAAACTTATTTTTAATTACTTTTCTCTCAGTTCTTTCCTAGATTCTTAGCTTTCATAATTATACCTACAATGAAGCTAGCATCCTAAGGTCACCAAGATAAATCTTTTTATTCCAATGTCACACAAGCTTCTAAGTCTACTAGTTAACAAAAAATGTCCAAAGTGAGCAAAGAGCAGGATGCAGGCCAGTGGGCTGGAGAACACTGTGTGGAGAGCAAAGTTCTCTTTCCATCTTTCTCCATGGTGTGGACTTTCTAAACTCAATGTATGGGTGTGATTGGCTTTCCCATGGAAAATAGTGCAGGGTCAAACTGAGATGGCAGACTCAGATAAGAATGGAAAAACAGATATAAAATAAGTAGATCAGGAAATGGACGGAGGGTTCTGACCCCAAACAGTGGTGAAACTGGGGGAGTCAACTGACTCAGCTCTTAGAGGCCCCAAGTGATACCTGTCTTACAGTAGATGCAATTCTAGTAAGAATTCTGAAGGTTACTTGGTGTTCATGATTGCAGTAAACAACATGGAATCTTAGCACTGAAGGCATTTTGGGGGTACTACAAACTCTGATAATTAGCATTTTGGATCTCATGCTAAACTTGACGGAAGAGATGTGATGCTTAAAGAAGGCAGCCTCAGGAACATGCTTTTCCTAATTTTAGACCCAATTAGGCCACCAGAAAGCTAATATTTAGGCTATGTTGTTGTAGTTCCCACTAAATTGCCTCAATGCATTTAGCATTTTTACTAAATGGGCTTTGAGATTTACCATAAATAAAAGCAATCTGAAAAAGAACACTTCTGCGTTTCTAAACAGACAACCACAACCAAAACATTTTTGTTTTGTTGTTATTGAGGACCTTTGTCCATTACTCTGCTGAGTGAGGATGTGAGACTGGATTTAGTATAGTAATCCCTGAATGAGAGGGAAGAATATTCCCGAAAAAAAAAATAGTAAAATCTGGAATACTTCCAAACTATGGATGGAAAATCAGTTTGCTATATTAAACACTCCCATAAAAAATGAGAGGTATACACACAACAGACAAAGTTTCAAGAGGCTATGAGTTTACCATCCCATAGAGATGTTTCTAAGGATCCTCTAAAATATATTTGCCTGTTTTAGCATGGAGAGTATTACTGCATAGAGTTTCTGCCTCTATTCCTCTGTATTTACCATTGCCAGGGTGAGGATATATGGGATGAAATGAAGGTACTCGATTGTAATTTCATGGCCCAACAGGCTTCTGAATGTGCATATCCACTCATTTGAACTTATATCACCCTTTCTGTATTCCTCATGGACCTGTGTCCCATTGGCTAGTGTACCCTCTCTGATCAGGACTCCAATCCCGCACTTCCTGGGGTCTTTCCTTGATGGCATCATTGCAACTCAGGCATTTCCAGCATTTCTTGTGCACATAGATAACTGACTAATTGCACTAATTAGGGCTAATTGCAATGACCCTTTCCAGCCTGTCTGTTGTTGCAAATAAAAATTTAGTATGGGGATTCCAAATTTAAACTCAGGCTCCAATGACTCTGAATTAAATACAAAGTTGAATTAATGTACCTGCATATGGGAGTTCCTGTCATGGCTCAGCAGAAACAAATCTGACTAGCAACCATGAGGACGCAGGTTTGATCCATGGCCTCGCTCAGTGGGTTGAGGATCTGGCGTTGCCGTGAGCTGTGGTATAGGTTGCAGACTCAGATCCCACATTGCTATGGCTGTGGTGTAGGCTGGCAGCTATAGCTCCGATTCAACCCCTGATCTGGGAACCTTCAGATTAAAACACCCTCTTTTTTAGGGTCAGACCCTAAAAAAGACAAAAAAAAAAAAAATGTAGCCACATATGAAACATACATCCACACCAAACCACAGACACTTATATAAGCTTAACAATGGAGACACTGGAACCCATTTTGTTTTTCATCTGACCCTTGCTTGATTTCTTTTCATCCTGCTGACTCTATAGGCAGCTATGGGAGAAAGAAACACTTAGGACTTAAAGTAGGAGACTTGACTTTGAAGCAGCTCTGAAACTCATTAGTCATTTGAACTTTGGGTCAGTTTTAACTTTCAGAGTCTCACTTTCCTTATGTATTATACAGAGACAAAAATTCTCCTAGCGTTGGATAGCTGGGGAGATTAGGTGATAAAAAATTAAATGTTATATGTGTACAAGTTTTGTAAACTATAGTGTGTATTAGTTATGTGAAGAACATTAATAATTATTATATGTTGGCATTAATTTATATCTTACATGATATTCTGATACAATTTGGGAGATACTCTGATAAAAAATATTCTGATAAAAATTGGGGAGAGCAACCGATCAGATTTATTTCTTTCAAAGGTGTCCTGTGTGCCTACAGTGGTAAATAAGTAATGATGATAATAAATAAATCCAGGAATTAAGTATTTATGTATAATACTTTACAACTTCATTTGGCAAAGCATCTTTCATGCCAACTATATCCCCAAACAGATTACATTCAATAAAGACTTACAGTGATATGCAATAAATACTAGCAGTGAAAGACAGACATTGAGATAAACAGGCAGGGGAAAAGTGCTTTTCAGCTAAATTCTAAAAAGAAATGAAGAATTTAGGGGTGAAGAGACCCAGGAGAGATGTCACAGTAGGCAGAAACTACTGGTGATAAAGTTCTCACACTCAATTTTCTTAGTTTAAGCCCTGAGGCACAGAATACCAAGGCCTTGAACCCCTGCCTGGGTCATCTCACCTGCATCATGTCCTCACTGTGGGAAAAGAGAAAGATATTAAGTCTGAGAGAGGTGAGTTCCAGCTTCATGGGAATTATGAGGCAGCAAAAGCTTGACTTTGATCTCTATGGAACAGAGAACTATGGATTGATATTCTATTCCCTGTATTCCACCCAAGAAGTGCATCTGTGAAGTTCATTACTGAAAAACAGCTGGAAGTCTAACTTGAAGTCTAGAGTGAAGATTTTCAAGTTAGTTTAAATAGACTGATTTCTTAATCCTTCCATAAGTTTGCTTTGGCTCACAGTTTTGACACAATATAGTGATTTTTTAATATGTTAATTTGACTTTTTGTAGGCCTGTGGATAGCAGAAATTCTTTTAATACTGTGTGTTGTGATATGTGACGTGATGTGATGTGTGTGTGTGAGTGTCATAAAGAGATTAGAAAGGGGAGAGGAAAATGATACTAATGAGGTCTAAATACTAATTTTATTTTACTCTCATGTTTTTTTTTACTCTTCATTTCTTTACCTAGAGAAGAAGGATATTAACATCTACTTATCATGCATTGTGTGAAGATAAATAAGACAACAACGGCAAATCTTTGGTACTCCAATTTTTAAGGCTCTTAATAAACATTAGTCCTCATCTTCATTAGCCCAAATGTGCTATTGCCATGGAACCCAGAAAACACGAGAAGTAAGTGCCTCCTCTCTCTTTTTAAATAATTATTATTATTTTTGTCTTTTTTGCCTTTATCTAGAGCTGCACCCACGGCATATGGAGGTTCCCAGGCTAGGGGTCTAATCGGAGTTGTAGCCGCCGGCCTTCGCCACAGCCACAGCAACGCGGGATCCGAGCCGCGTCTGCAACCTTCACCACAGCTCACGGCAACGCCGGATCCTTAACCCACTGAGCAAGGCCAGGGATCGAACCGGCAACCTCATGGTTCTTAGTCGGATTCGTTAACCACTGAGCCACGATGGGAACTCCATTATTTTTGAGAAATTTTAATTTTTATAAAATACTTTCTATTAGAGACAGAACCACCTCACAGGAAATTCTTAGGGCAGGCAATTAAAAAAATCTCTTATAGTTTGATTTTAAAATGCATTGTATCCAACTTTTTTGGCATACTCACTTTGTTGGACTTTCTAGGCTAGTCCGAAGTAAACGTATTTGTGTAACTTGTACTGACTGAGATAGGGGGAAGGTAAGAGTGGGGGCAGGTAAGAAGGCCCAAAATTAAGGAAAGGTTGCTTGCATAAGAAATTTGCTTCAGATCATCTAAAGAGTGTGTAAGTAAGAGTATTTTTTCTATATTCACAAAGTGTTTGTGTTATTGTGATTTGTTTGGTTAGGTTTAGTTTGGTTTAAAGGCCAACCAGTCTCCTCCAGTGAAAGATGACCTTGCAAACCTATTTGAAATCCTACTGCATCATTTTATATTCAGAGCATCAGATGTCATTCAGTATCAACAGGAACCCTTGACTTGCTGGGAACAGAGGGACAACTTCAAAAGGGCCACCAAAGTGTCGTTTGTGATGCTAAATAGGCCTCAAAATGAGCAACTTGTTTTGTAAAAGCATGTAAAGGAGTTCCCATCGTGGCGCAGTGGTTAACAAATCCGACTAGTAACCATGAGGTTGCAGGTTCCATCCCTGGCCTTGCTCAGTGGGTGAAGGATCCAGCATTGCTGTGAGCTGTGGTGTAGGTCACAGACGCGGCTTGGATCCTGCGTGCTGTGGCTGCAGTGTAGGCCAGCGGCTACAGCTCCAATTAGACCCCTAGCCCGGGAACTTCCACATGCCGCAGGTGTGGCCCTAAAACGACAAAAGGCAAAAAAAAAAAAA
>PVHT021183727.1:13826222-13863853 GCA_004024745.2 Catagonus wagneri | reverse complement strand
AAAAGGCAAAAAAAAAAAAAAGTAAAAGCATGTAAAGAGTAAAAAAAAAAAATTAAGCTTAAGAAGTATTGGTGGGAAAAGAGGCTGTACATCAATGCATGAAGAGCTTAGTGCCGAATAGCTCAAGCACAAATTGGTTTCACGACTGCTTCTGACATGACTAATGAAAAAAGATAAAGAGTAAAAAGAACCAGCCAAATCAATCAAACAGTTATGAGAGGGTCCACTCCTTGAGTACAGGGCTCCTGTCTGGTGACACATGCATCCTCAGAGCCTAGACTATGGTAGGCACATGGTAGGGTCTCACTATTCCATAGTGAAAAAAATCAAAATACATAAATAGATTAAGAAGAGAGTGATGACATTTTTAAAAGGTAGATTCTAGATTATTTGACCCTCACGGCAAAGGTATCTTTTATGCAATGTCCTCCATTTGCCAGCTGTCTTCTAGGGAGGTTTTTCCATTGATGGTGTTCTTTGTGGACTAATAGGTATAGGGCAGATGCCCCAGGCACAGAGCGATCTGAAGTTGTTACATTAAAAAAGTTTTCCCAGGCAGGCAAGAAATGGCCTGGAGTCTGCTCCTGGTTACAACTTTAATCATTTTCACGCCAGCTGACTGTGGAAATTCATCTGAATGATGAGGGAAATACTTTAATCTGGATTTCATCATGTTACCTTTGAAACTTGGAGTTCTGAATCTAAACCAAAAGCATGGATGATTATCTGCACTTCAGTCCCCCCAGTTCTAGTAAATCCATGAGGAGCATGGAGTGGAAGAGAGAGGGGAAAGACTGGGTCAGGGAGGGAATCGGGAAAGGGAGACATTTGGGTGTGTGGAGGTGGGGAGTTCTGGTCCCAGAAAATTCAGTTCTAATAGCTGCTGAGAGTTTGGACTAAGGTTTGCAAATAAGTAACGCGTATCAAGGGTCCTAAGACTGATGGTAATTAATGAGTAGAATGACACCACATGTTTGCCGGCCAGGAAATCAAACTGACTTCAGAAGTCTGTGGTCTTGGAAACAAAAGGCAGCTAAAGCTACAATAGTCATGAAGTCAGTCAAAGTGAGAAAGAACCTATAGGAAAGGCGGTTTTGATAGACCAGGGATTGGACTTCAGGAATTAGATGGAAAAATAGAATGACCGCACCTCTCAGAAAGTAGGATATGTCCAATTATTTTAATACACAAATTATTGGAGTTAAAGACGATTTTCATCTTGCCAGGTAGAGGAGCTGGTTCCCCAGCACAAGAGCTGCACATGAGGTGGGGATGGAACCTTCCTGCAGGACTCTGTGTTCAGCTGGGGTGCGTGTAGGAAAGTGAGAAGTCCAGGAATGTTCTAGTGTTTTCCTGTGGGCAGATCATCACATTTCTCAGGTAGAGGTGCTGCTGAGGGGGGGCGGGGGGGGGGGGACTTGGAAAGGCATTGCTGCTGAAATGAAAGAAAAACAAGAAATGAGGACAAGAACATCTTGCAATGATCTATTGCGGGACAACTTTGGGATAATTATAGGAGGATTGTATTTCTTGCAAATAAACACAAAGACCCTCTAATGTGTGTCTTCTGCTTTCTTTTTCTTCCTTCCTTTTTCCCTTTCTTTCTTTCTTTTTCTCTCTTTCTCTGTTTCTCTCTTTCTTGTTCTGCTTTTTAGGGCCACACTCGTGGCAACAGAGTTTCCCAGACGAGGGCTCAAATCAGAACTGCAGCTGCCAGCCTACACCACAGCCACAGCAACACCAGATCCGAGCCGCATCTGCAACCTACACCACAGCTCATGGCAAGGCCAGATACTTAACCCACTGAGGGAGGCCAGGAATCAAACCCGCATCGCCATGGATACTAGTCAGGTTCGTTACTGCTGAGCAACCGTGGGAACTCCGTGTGTCTTCTACTTTAAAGAATGAGGAACTCAACTGATTCTCCCCAGTCCAGACGGCAAATACACACAGGTCAGGTGTCCTGAGTGAGATACCGTGAGTAGTTAACCAAGGTCATTTTCAGATTTAATCATCCCAGGAGTCTAAATGAGGGTGGCATCTCTCAGCTCCTGGAATAGCACTGCAGATGTTCCTCTGTGGTTAGCCTGCTGCCCCAAATGACCCAGAGGTGAAGCTGCTTCTCCAGTGATGTCTGTAATGTCTGATCCATAACCTCCATCATTTCTGTGTTTTTTTTTTAAGCTCTTGTGATAACACAGCACATTTGAGTATGCTTAAAGTATTCAAGTGGTGCTACTGGCTATAATTAAGTTCTTTCAGCCTCTCCATTACAAATTCTTCTTTCCAGGGTTTAATATCTCAGAGACTTCTAATCCCACTGGACCAAACTCAGTACAGAAATTGTCAGCAGGAATGCAAATTTTTCTGCTCACCCCTAAATATTTCCAATTAAACAAATGCATTTTTTTCTTTCTTTCTCATTATAGCATAGGTATAAGGTTTCGGGCACTTCTGAAAGGCCAAAAGAAAAAAATAATCTAAGCACAAAATCATAAAGATATGTACAAGAATGCAAAATTTGTCTAGTTTGGGGATGGGTGGAAAAATATTGAATACTTTCAGTGTCAGAGAATTTTTTACCTTTTTTTTTTAAACAAAACTCAAGATTTAACTGTGAAATAAACTGAAAGTATACTGGTTGTTGGTTTCAACTTTTTTCTTAATAATAAATGTTAATTTTGTGAAAATTTAAGATGACTGATTGATTCCAATACATTCATCTAATGCGGGCCATAAAAAGAAAGTTTTTCTTTCTTTACCTTCCCTCTCTGTCTTAAAGCCAATTGAATGAAAATCATTTGTGACATTATTGGTTTATAATAAAGTTTTAATGTAAAAAATTATGTACTTCTTATTGTGGTAAAACATACATAAAATTTACCATCTTAAGCATTTCTTCTTTACAGTTCAGTAGTGTTAAGTATATTCACATTGCTGTACAAACTAATTTCCAAAACTCTTCATCTTATAAAACTGAAATTCCATACCCATTAAACAACCTTCCACTTCTCCTTCTCCTCAACCTCTGGAAACCACCGTTCTTTGTGTTTCTATGAATTTGAGTGCTCACAGATATCTCATGTAAATGGAGTTATACAGTATTTGCCTTGTGACAAACTGCGACTTGCATATTCCTGTTAGCGTAATAACCTCAAGATCAGACATGTTTTAGCATGTGTCAGAATTTTTTTTCCTTTTTAGGGCTGCATGGTTTAAAAGTTAAGAAAATTTGACTCTTGCATGTGTCTTCAGTTTTTTTTTTTTTTTTTTTTTTGGCTTTTTGCCTTTTCTAGAGCCGCACTCGTAGCATGTGGAGGTTCCCAGGCTAGGGGTCTAATCGGAGCTGTAACTGCCAGCCTATGGCACAGACACAGCAATGCGAGGTCCAAGCCGCATCTGCGACCTATACCACAGCTCACAGCAACGCTGGATCCTTGACCCACTGAGCGAGGCCAGGGATCGAACCTGCAACCTCATGGTTCCTAGTTGGATTCATTAACACTGAGCCACGACGGGAATTCCTGTTTCTTCAGTTTTTGTCTTTTTTTATATTTATTTATTAATGAAAAGATCCAGTTCCTTAAATGAAAGAGATTTTTACATAAAAATTCTTTCGTATGTATTAAAATTCCTCTTTGGGGGTTTTTAACTCTTTAACTTAAAGATCTTTGACCTTGGCTGCACTGCTTGAGAGTGAGCAGTTTTTTAGAGTCATGTTTCCTGGATGGCAGAAGGTGGACCTCTTAAGGTCCCTGGCTGTGGCTATTTGCTCCCAGGTCCTAGTGGTCCTAGTCATCTGCCTTGTTGTCCTGGTGCTGCTACTACAGCTGCTGCACCGCCATTCTCCTTCTGCCTCCACCGGGAACTGTCCTCTCTGCTGTCAAGCTCCTAGCATTCCAATCCCTCGGACGCTTCTAATGTGGCTGTCATACTCTCATCTGTCTCTGAGTTATTTCTACTGTGTTCTTCAACTTTTCTTTTTTTTCTTTTTCTTTTTTTAGGGCTGCACCCGTGGCATATGGAGTTTCCCAGGCTACGGGTCAAATCAGAGTTACAGCTGCTGGCCTACGCCACAGCCACAGCAACGCCAGATCCAAACTGAGCCTGCGACCTACACCACAGCTCACGGCAATGCAGATCCTTAACCCAGTGAGTGACGTCAGGAATTGAATCTGTGTCCTCATGGATACTAGTCAGATTCGTTTCTATTGAGCCACGAAGGGAAATTCAACTTTTCCTTTTCTATCTGTCTGTTTTCTTCTGCCTCCTAGAATTTCTCTAATCTTGTTTTCTCAAGAGAAGGTTAAATTTTCAGGATGTTTGAGTTGCCTTTGTTTTGTCATTGAGCTCTGATTACCTGGTACAATTCCACCCAACTGTCCAAATATTTATAAAAAAAAATCCTGGGTAACAGAATGCAGATGACCAGACGTGCTTGGATCCTTGAGAAGATCTTAAGCTAATGGTGCAGACATATGCAGACAATTCAAGACGGCAGAAAATAGGGGGAGAAGAGCCCTGTGGATTAGTGAGGGGCATAGATAAGGAAAAATCTTACCATTCATGGGAAAATTGGATCAGATCTTAACAACAGGGCAACATTTAAAATCAGTCTTAAAGAATGACTACAAATTAGCTGGAAATTTTTTTTTGATCTAATCTCTCTCCTTCTCAATTATTTTTTATTAATGTGCTAAAAATACACTTGGAAACAAATAGTCCCCAGATTTTTTCCCACCACAAAAACACAACAGATGAAATCAGTAACTTTAAGTGCATTTGTTATTTCTGGTTGTCCTATTGCCACTGCATTTCTTACAAGGTGTGTTTGTTTGTTTATTTACATATTTTAGGTATTCTGATTCTGGCATGTTAAAGAATCCCACGGGATCCAAACGGATGGATTCTGACGAGCTAGCACACTGTAAGCTGCTATCAGTGATTTACATGTAGGTGTGAATGAAGCAAATGGAAGCAAGTTTTATAGGCACAGGAAGATGGGAGGCAAAAGGGTAGAGGAAAGAGATGGCTGGAGAATCACTAGTGAAAAGGGAGGAGGCTGTAAGATGGGGACCCTGAATTAGCTAAAGACTTGATTCTCTGTAGAAGTGCCCTGTGTGCAAGAACGCCTTCTGAGTTAGATTTCACTTGAACAAGGAGGGTATAAAGGATCTCTAAGGTGGCCTCTGATAGCACTTGGGTTCCCAGACAATGGAGGAATAAAACAGAGAGTAAATACAGGATTAAACAAACCTCCCTTTGCCACTGGTAGAGTTCAGAGCTTTTGGGCTTGTTACCTAGTGAGATTTACGATCTTGAATCCAGAACTGGGCAGAATTGCTGTCCCTGCTTCACCTTGGCTGCTTTAGACAGGGGCAGGCTACTCCACAAGGCTAAGTCCCCGATCTCTTCTCCACATTCACCAAGCGTAAGGCCACTCTTTCTTCCCTGGACTGGAATGAGGAGGGGGGCGGGAAGAGGCTGGAGAGATGCTAATAGCCTTGCTTCACAGTAAAGATGCAAGAAATAACCAAGAGAAAAGCTTTCCCACTCCCAATAAGTTACTCTGACTTAATTTAAAAAAAAAAAAAAGCAAGTCTAAACATAAGTATGGATGATGTTGACTTTTAGTCCTTTACCTTTTGCTCTCACTGTCCTTTGTTTTGGTCATTGCTGCTTTCTTGGACTTTCAGCAGAGACTTGAAGTGGGACTAGCCTCCATCCCTCTTTGGTTATTCTCATCTTAGTTCTTCCATTTTTTATTTTTTGCTTTTGTTTTTGCTTAAAGATGGAGTCCGTTTCTTAAAGCAGCATGCAGAAGAATGGAGGAACTAGTTGCTTTTGAGTTTTTTTGTTTGTTTTCGTTTTTTGGCTTTTTAGGGCTTCACCCACAGCATATGGAAGTTTCTAGGCTAGGGGTTCAATTGGAGCTTTAGCTGTCAGCCTACAACACAGCTCACGGCAACGCTGGACCCCACTGAGTGAGGCCAGGAATTGAAACCTTGGTCCTCACGGATACTAGCTGGGTTCTTTACCACTGAGCCACAATGGGAACTCCATCTTTTGAGTTAATGCTATTGCTATCTTTGGCATTCAGCTTTGGCACCTTTTAGTTCTCTTTAGTACTCAGAGTAGATAGATTCTGTCAGGTGCAATGTGAGGGGCTTGCGTCTCAGTACAGTGAGAATGGAAGCGATGGCTTGTTTACGTGCTCTCCCCACTACGGTGTAGTGAATTATTACAAGCCATTTAAATTAGCCTTTATATTTGTTTTAGGGAGTCACCTCCTCATCTTTGTTTCTTCTTGATAGTGTCACCCCTGTGAGGCTTATGGGAGCGGCAGGGACATAAAATGAAGTAAATGGCCCTCTAAGGAAATCTTCCTAGGAGGTGAGACCCACTTGGAGTTTGTGAATGCTTGGGAGTTTGATTCTCACTATGAAATGAGATCAATATAAGAGAGAAATGTAATAAAACAACATTTTGTTCCTGTTGGTAAAGTCAGATTGGTGACAGTCAGGTATTCTGAGAGTCAAGTTGCATAATCTAGATTGATTTCTAAAGAAATTTAAAAATCATCAGTTATTGCAACGTTACGAATATGTAAGAGCAGCAAGAGAGGTGATTCTAACATAAGTGAAAAAGAGTTCCATCAATGCTAATTTGCTTCCTGTTTTGTTCTTGACATGACAAAGTGGCTGAAGAGAGCTTTTACTGCTGTGGTTGTCTTTCAAACAAAAGGTAGTTTCAGCATCATGTTTTAAAAAAAGTAATTTTGGCAGAGATAGTATATATTTGCAAAGCACAAAGAGTAGTGCCTGGCATGTAGTGAGCACTGCGTGAGGATTTTGCTAAATATAAAGTATTAGATTAAATCAAACCACATTTGCCAAAATTCACAAATGAGAATGAAAACCTTGGGTACTGCTGATCATTTATAATTCAGATAATCTTCCCTGTGTTTCACATCTTTTAGGATTAGCAGGGTCACTCCTGGTACTGCTAGGTTAAAGGTTCTTCTGTAATACCAATTAAACCTTATTCACAAACAGCCTCCTTAGAGTTTCTCAAATTTAGAAATCACTGTAAATGTAAGGGAAATTATAAAAAACACTAACGAGAGTTTATATATTAATTAGTGAAAGTTTATGGTAAATTAGCTGGAGACAAAGAGATTTAATTATGGACGAAAAATGACGTTGCTGGAAGAGTCAGTCAAAACAGTGCTCAAGATATTTGCCAAATTCAGGAGTGAAAGAAAAGACTGTGCATTGGCACCCCACATGTCTCCACAGAGCTTGAAGAGGTCACTCAACCTTGATCATAAGCTTATAATTATTTACATACAAGGTATATTTAAAACTGATCCAGACCAAGTATTACAACCATCATCCCAAATAATCCCATTATTTAGTACACCCGAGTTCCTGTGAGAAGCCAAAGCCAGAAATCTTCTCAAAGGAGAGTAACAGTTCATCATCTTTAACAAGGGAGGGAACATCAAGGAGGAAAGGAAACTTCTCCCTTCTAAACTGATCAAAGCGATCACTATCCTCACCGCTTCAACAGACACAATCCAGAGTCCTCAATGTCCCGATTTAAGGAGTCAGTTTTCAAGGTGACTGTCAAGGTCAAGAAGAGCTTTCAGGCTTTCCTTTGCCATGGTCCATTAACTCCAATCTTTTAAAGGGAATCTCCACCTTTACTGTTTCCTGAACACACTAACGGCCGCGCTTGCAGGGGTCGGTGCATGGGTCTCAGAGCCGAGCGGGTCAAGGAACTCTGCAAACCTGCGACTGGAGCGCTGGTCATCCTCGCGCTTCGCATGCGTGCAGCCTCACGCATACAGCTCGGAGGTTCCCGCCGCTGCTGAGGCTGAGGCTGCGGCGGCGGTGGTGCTCTCAGATGACGTCACTCAGGTGCGTCACTTTAGTGAGAGGACGAACGACGAAGGCAGAGAAGGAGGAGGGGCCATTTAAAGATGTGTTTGAAAGAGGTGAGGTGGGAGAAAAGAAGGAAGCACAGCAGTTGACTTTGAGACTGTTCTGACAACTAAGGACAGCTTTGACCTGGTAAGAGCACAGTTTAGAGGCTCGAATTGATTCGGGGAATACCTAGGGTAAATATTATAAATGTCTAGAGCATTTATTCAGAATGACGTGTGAAGTCCTCTTTTTGTGTGCTTTCCCAAAACAGTTTTGATTTTTGGATCTATGGTAGGGTGTATCCTCGTTCCAGGCAAGTCTGAAGTTGGTCTTCAGGCCCTTAAGGTGCTAGAATTTAGATCACCCAAATTTAGGTCTCCCCAATTCCATAACATACAGTGTCTTCTGAGGAGCCCTCTGTTTCAAGTGTGTCCATGCCAAAGAAAGGAGGGAAAAGCCGCTACAAAATTTTTAGTGTTTTGTCTGTGCCTTGTAATTTCATATAGATTATCTCATTAATCCTCCCATCAGCCCTTTGAAGAATATTTTATCATTTTCATTATGCCTGTGAAGAAGCAGAAATTCAGCAAAATGAAATGCATCACTCACTGCCATACAGTGGGTAGTGGTGCTGGGAGTCAACACACATACTTGACATTAGACTCTAAGACAACACACTCTTTCGTACCACTCACCATGCCATTCACCATTAGCTTAGATTTTGCGTGGTGCTCTGTCATGCTTCTTCCTTTTCTAAAAAAAAATAAAAAAACATTGTTGAAACAGCTGATCTACAATATTGTGTTAGTTTCAGGTGTACAGCAAAGTGATTTGGTTATATACATATTCTCTTTCGGATTCTTTATCATTATAGGTTGTCACAAGATGTTGAATATAGTTCCCTGTACTTTGTAGTAAATACATTTTTTTTTTTGGTCTTTTTGCCTTTTCCTAGGGCCACATCTGCGGTATATGGAGGTTCCCAGGCTAGGGGTCTAATCGGAGCTGTAGCCACCGGCCTACACCACAGCCACAGCAACGCTGGACATGAGCCGCATCTGCAACCTACACCACAGCTCACGGCAACACCAGATCCTTAACCCTCTGAGCAAGGCCAGGGATCAAACCTGCAACCTCATGGTTCCTGGTCGGATTCTTTAACCACTGAGCCAGGATGGGAACTCTGGCTGCCAGTGTCTTTTAACAAAGGCACATGTCAACCCTGAACAGAAGCACTGGCAGAAATATGAAGCTTGTCATCACTCTGTACATTGCCTGAACGATGCCTGCAGGTCGGAAAACTTAGGTTATATTTTCTTTGAAGAATCTGAGGATACAGTATGCTGCAGAGTTCTATGTAAATAACAGACTTGCAAATTGTACTGTGTGGATGATGAATGAGTTGAAGGGCAGCATTCAGCTTCAACAGAAAGGCAGTTTAAATAGATTTCCACTTGTGAACACTTCTTTTCACTCTTCATGAATAGCAGTGCTAGCTGTACATATGTAGGTTCCAAATCAAATAGAATATGGTAGTTTCTAAGAGATCCAATATAATGTGTGTTCAGAGTTTTTCAAATTTTGAACAATTTATAAAGCCGTGTTTCAATTGTGAATAAGTTGTTTTTTTTGTCACTGAGAGTACATTTTTGAGATGTGAGTGACGACTGTAGTATAGGGCGGTTGCTGAGTTCAAGCTGTGTTAAACTGCCTGACTGCCCTGCTTTATTGTTTGTGACTAGAAGTAAGGCTGGGTGATAGTGAAATCAAATATTGATGAAAATGGCACTGAAAATGTGTTGAAGCAACATATTTTGAGATGTATGTAGAACTCTTTGAAGTGAACTAATGGCTTTAAGTGAATTCATAAAGATTTTAGTATATCATTTAGTGATAAAATTATAGTGACAATGGAAATTCCTAATCTTATCCAAGAAAATAATTTAACTATAGGGCTTATTAATTTTCAAATTTAAGAATAATGTAATAATAACAGTATAGGAAATATATGCTACAAGAACTGATTTTTTTTGGTAAATTTATTTAATATTGGCATGGCCTAATAAAGATGCATGTGGCTATCACAAGATTTATACAATGCTAAATATTTTTAGATTGATTTGAACATGAGAGATTGGAGAACACTCCTTCGGGAGTCTCAGGAGAACCATTTTAGCATATTTTTGATAAAGACCCCTAAGCACACAATAAACAACCTCAAATGTAATATTATTTGAACATTTAATCTGGTTACCTTTTAAGCTTCATGAAATGTTAGAACTAGATTTCAGACTTAATAAAGGAGGTAAAGTGTGTGTATTTGTGTGTATGTGTGTGTTTTAATATAATGCTGTTCTTAGAGTCTTTGCTTAGCATACCAGCTCTATTTTCAATAAAGGCAAAAAGAAAAATATGATAGGAATAAATGGATATGTATACATATCTTTAAAAGTATTTATGCATGAGGTCACTGATCTGTCCATTTGGCAAGGCTCTCTTTTAGAAGAAAATATTGTTTTAATGATAACTTTTATGCATTATTTTGTATTTATGGAACATGGATAGAGGAATGATACAGGATGGACAGCTAGATGGAGCTGGCTTTCCATAAGTCACAAGCTTTGTCATTGCTAGAAAAGCAAACTCTGATCATTTAGTGCAGATTCTGTTCTGAAGAGAAAAATAGAGAACACTAAAGTGTTCTCTCTGGTGGACCAGTAATGACAGTAAATGGCGAGTCCCATTAAAAACAAAAACCGAATAAACTGTCACTTAATTGAGCACAACACTGCAAAGACTGCCAAGGGGCCTGCTCTCCCACAAGAGCTGTTTTGTTATAAGCTTCCAAGATCACCACGGAACCCTGGATTTACATCAACCCTAAACCTTCACTGTGTAATTGCCTTACAACTAGGTAACTAGATTAAGGTGGTGAGATAGTTTAACCATAACATCTAGAGCTATCTGCAGCATACTCATTTTCTGTTATTGAACAAATTTATTTCTGGTTGCTTTCTATTTTATTATAGCAGCTACAAAATTCTTTTTATACATATTGATGGAGAGGCCTTTTTTTTTTTTAACCTGAGTTAAGTTAGACTCCAAACTACTTCATTTAGTTTCAGAGAATCAATGCTTAGCACTGCTTTGCTTTGCTAAAAACCAAACTCCTGTAAAGTTCTCTATTGTCTCTCCCTCCCCCTGAAAAATTTCAATTGCATTAAGTTTTCGGTTCTAGGAATTTCTGTAGCACAAATGACAGCATTTTTGTGCTTTTCTGCTGAGACCACACTTCACTTGTGCTTTCTAGAAGAGGGTCTCAAGCCACCTTAGAATTTTCTAGGAAAAAACTCCCAAAGACTTCCTTCCTTTGAAAGAGGGAAAAATGTATTATCCAGTACACTTATTTCCATAGTTTTCACACATTTTTCAGGGATGGGGTAGGAAGCTATTCAGAATCAAGGCCACAGAAGTTCTCTGGATTTATGTCTAGTGACTTCTTGGAGCCTTCTTGAGTTGGGTTTTGGACACACTCTTTCAATTGTTGTGAGTGAATGGTTTGTGAACATTTAGAAGTTCACCTAGATCCTCTCAGGAGTCCTCAGGTTAGTATTATTGACATAATAGTACTAAGACAATATTTACCATTTTCACTGTGTTGGCATTTGCACTGATGATGCAAAAGCAATGATAGGCAAAAGTACTAGTGCCTCAGCAGAGTTAATGACAGGGCACCAGTTGTGGCAGAGTCACCGTGTTCTACAGCATCATTCACTCACTGAGTGATGGTACAAATGAAGTGGTACAAATGACTAATATAACTAAATGTCAACCTTAAGTATATCTTTGTAACATTTTTTTGATAAATGGGAAGTACCCATAAGCCCACTTCCACTGCAAACCTGCATATGATGTGTATATCAAAAAAGGTAATTGGTGCAATGGTGTGCTGTAAGGGCACAATTAGTTCCTTTTTTCATGAAACAAAACTTTTACTTGAATGAATGACTGATGGATAAGCCATGGTTATTCAGACTTGGTTATTTGGTAGATGTTTCTTTCTTTCTTTTTTTTTGTCTTTTTGCCTTATCTAGGGCTGCACCTGCGATATATGGTGGTTCCCAGGCTAGGGGTCTAACAGGAGCTGTAGCTGCCGGCCTTCGCCACAGCCACAGCAACGCGGAATCCGAGCCGCGTCTGCAACCTACACCACAGCTCATGGCAACGCCGGATCCTTAACCCACTGAGCAAGGCCAGGGAGCGAACCCGCAACCGCACGGTTCTTAGTCGGATTCGTTAACCACTGAGCCACAACGGGAACTCCCAGATGTTTCTTAAATATAAGCAAAATGAACTTGTCCTTTTAAGGAAAAGGACTGACAGTTTTTGTTTCCAGTGATCAAATTCATGCTTTCAGGCAAAACTTAAAGTATTGGAAAACTGAGATATGACACCATGAATTTACATCTTTAGTACATTAACAGTTTTCTGATAAGATTGGTGGGACATTAACAAATGTCATTTTTTGATGTAAAATGGAATGCATGAGGCACAATGCATGAGTTACAAAAACATTCAGGAGTTAAAGTTTCATTTGGAAGTTGACACATAATATATTTCAGTGTAATAGAGTAGCTATCAGAGTTGTGAAGTTCATTCATATGGTTTTTGTTTTCATGTTACAACTAGCTTTTAAGAAAACACCACTTGTTGAGTTTTGGCGTGACACTGAAGAAGGATATTCTCAACTACCTGAAAAGGCTTTTTAAAGACTTTTCCTTTTTTCTAACTACATATCTGTGTGAAGTCAGATTTTCTTCATATACTTCAACTAAAGAAACCTATTGAAACAAATTAAATGCAGAAGTAAGGTCCCCAGCTGTAATCCATTAAATTAGACATGAAGAGTTAAGTAAAAGAAAGTTACTATAATTGCTATTTTTTTTGAAAATACAGGGTTTGTTTTTCAATAAGTGATAGATTCATGCTATTTTAAGATAGGTTAATAAATAGATTTTTTTCTCAGTTTTAATTTCTTTAAAGGTAAATATTATCCACATAAATGTTCTTTGGGTCCTCAGTAGTTTCTAAGAGTGGAGAGGGATTCTGAGATGAAAGAGTTTGAGTATCACTGTTCTATCTTCTAAACAGAGAGATACTAATCCCCAGCTTAGATCACTCGTGCATGGCATTGATGTGCTGCCCAGATCTCCCCTTCAAGGAAAGGCTGCCCTAGTTGCTTGGGAGTGCTGCCACCAAGAACCTTCCGTCCCCAAGCCCTTCAGAGATCATCTCAGCTGCAGAGAGCTGCCTCACCTAAGGTCCTGACCCTTCTCAGGGTGGCCCACATCTAATGACTAGCAGATGCATGTGTATAGGGGCATGGCCACTTTGTCCAGCTCAGGACAATTCTGATGGTCATTCCGTTTTAGGCCAGTAAAACCTGTATCAGCCATTTTTAACTGTATGCTGCACATTGTAGATGCTCTGTTATTGAGACTCTGCATTTCACTTTTTTACTTTAAAGACTGTTAAGATTTTAGTTCCCAGGCAGTTAATTTTCTATTAAATCAATTGTATTCTCTTGATGCTTATTTTTAAGCTTTATTATGCTGTATCTGTAGAAGGTCTTACCTTGGGAGGACTGGGCTTTGACTAGTGATTTTTACCTACCAGTGGCAAAAAAGCAAGGCATCAAATCATCCCTAAAGACAAATGAGGGGAGGAAGAGCAAATCTGAAAGCTTTTCCCATCCCATCCCCCTGCCACTTGACCTTATGTCCTTGTCCCCCTTCTCCTGCCTCTCCAGACTAGGTATGCCTGAAACTAGTCCCTAAGGCCTTTCTCTCTTCAGGGGTTTCTTGCTATTTCTATCTTATTTTCTCAGATCTCTACTTATCTTTCTCTTCTATAATTGCTCGATGGTAATTTTTAGGCATAAAAACAGAGCTGGTCCATCATCTTAAGGGAACCTAGAAGTTCATTTCTTTCTCCTTTCTAGGACTATGAGCTTCTTGAAGGTAGGGATAGTGAATTTTTTATCTCTGCATCTCAGAAAATGAGATAATAACTGAATCTCAATGAGAGTTGGTAGGGTTGTCAAGGCATACTAGAGAGTTGTAATAGTCAGACAGAGGTCTGGCTGGGCCATGAGGCCATTCTAATCACTTCCTGTCATTGTGGCCAGAGCAGTCAATGAGAACAGAGATATTAGACCAGTGATAGCAATATTAATGTAGCCCTGAGCAACAGTGAGATTTTTATGTGGCTAAGAACTGCTATTGTAATTCTGAATTCAATGATGATATGAATCCTTGCAATGTTGATCTTGAAAACTGCCCAAAAAGAGAATAGAGATTAGCAAAGCACATTGTTTATAAAAATAAAGGACAGTACATTAAACAATGAAAAATGTATAAAGTCTCTGTCTTTTACTTGTGGTTATGATATTGAACTTATTTATTCTTCTTTTGAGTGCTCAGGTTTGCTTTTTTTTTTTTTTGGTCTTTTTGCCTTTTATGTAGAGCCGCACCCGCGGCATATGGAGGTTCCCAGGCTAGGGGTCTAACAGGAGCTGTAGCCGCCGGCCTTCACCACAGCCACAGCAATGCGGGATCCGAGCCGCGTCTGCAACCTGCACCACAGCTCATGGCAACGCCGGATCCTTAACCCACTGAGCAAGGCCAGGGATCGAACCCGCAACCTCACGGTTCTTAGTCGGATTCATTAACCACTGGGCCACGAAGGGAACTCCCCAGGTTTGCTTTTGTATTCATTGATGAAAGAAAAACCATGCTTGTAGGAAACTCTGTTGATTAATGATTTGAAAAGTCCTATTGAAGATTTAATTAAAACACTGTTGAAATATAAGAAATTATTGGGAATCCAACAAAAATAGAATCTTTTAGAGTTGTGTACATTATCAAATGTAATTATTAAGATGGAAAGATTGAAAAAAAGTGGCTTGGTTGCACTATTATAGGTATATTCAGGATGCTTTCTTTATTTTGCCATTTGTTGATAAAATATTAGTAAGTGTTGAGTACAGTGCCATCAAAAATCTTAAAACTATAATTTCTTCACTATGTGAAAAACTCTTTACATTTTAGTGAATAAAAGAACTAGAGAAGGGTTACTTAGTTTGGAGTTTTTGAAACTGTGTTTATTTGTTGACTGCTATCTGAAGAGCAGACTTTGTTTGTGTGAATTATGAACCTACCTCGTTATTCTGCAAAATTGGAATTGCTTAATTACCCAAAATACCAGTTTTCCTAAATGTGTACTGTGCTGCAGGCTTGTTTTCTGGATATTACTTGTATTTATAATAGTTTGGTTACAAATGATTTGAAATTACACTAACTGTTATAAGACAAATCTCTTTTAATTCATATTAATCTGTTATTATAAGCTTGTTGATTACAAGTATCAAGCAAAAACACTTTAAACTGAGAAAGTTTAAATTTACCCTGAAAATAATATTTTTGCTTTTGGTATCACTTGAAATTAGATTACTTTGGATAATTTTAGCAAGATTTTTTTAAAATATGATTTGACATGGTAATATATATAATGTAAAGTTTCTGCATTGCACATTTTGAAACAAGTTGAGTAATTAACTTAAAGGATTAAGTGTTAACGTTTGTAAAAATAGACTTATTCTTTTGGTTGAAATCGTCTCAAAGTAAACACAAAAAGTTTTGACAAGTTGACATATAGGAAGAGACACAAAGATAAAACTAAAAGATGATATTCTTGTATTACAAAAATCAGTTTATATTTTAAAATCATATTTGAGACAAAGAAAAAATACATAATAAAAGATTGACTTTTATTGGGGAAAAAAGCTCGGCAATCATTTGAAATCATAAATGTCATTTTGATTCAGGTAGCACATAATTTAGGAATGACTTAGTGGTGGAAAAGGAGCTTCTTGCTTGTTTGGCTTGCCCCTAGGTGGTGATAAAAGCGTTGCAAAGTGAAAACAACATGGCAAAAAGACAGATGTAAGTAGGAATCTCATTTCTTTCAGAAGATTCTGGTTTTGATTTTTAGGAATAAGTTGACTCAAGTTATCTTCTCCTTTTCATAGTTTTACTCACGTGAATAAGGATAGTGTTTTTTAAGAGCCTTATGTTCGAATATTTTCCTGATTCCTTCTCCCCTCTGGCCTTCTGTCATCCTCCAAATCTGGCACAAGTATGGACTGGGGCACCTGTTTTCTGAACTGTCATCACTGACTCACCAAATTTCAGTTTTGTTGGAGCTCTATGGGAATAATAAGGATCACTCAGATTAGGCTGTGTTAGGCATTGTTAAATGAAGGATTATATTGCATATTCAGTAATCCTTTGTTTACAGACATAAACGTGCTAAATACATATCTTGATTAGCATATCACAAGTTACATCAGAATTTCATATTCCTTTGAAGACATATTCAGCTGGAAATACTCTGAGAACGAAGGAACTGATTTCAGCATGTGTTCCCCAAATTGAATACCATTTCCTTTTTTAACAAATAACATTTTCTCAGAGTATATTTTTTTGTTTGTTTTTGAATTCAAATGTTTGTTTTCAACATAGCATGTTGGTTGAGGTTTTTCTTTGTTAAGTCTGACATGTAATTTATGAGATTAACAAAATTTTAGGCGCTCAGTCACTTAAAATCTAACCTAAAAAAGTTTATATCTGTTATGGATAAAGAGACAAAATTGTAAGTCCTATTCAGTCTGAAGAAAAATATTCCAATGTTTCATCAGCATTCCGAAAACAAAATTATTTATTTGATGTTTTATCTACATTTGCTATCTGATATTATATTAATTATTGCTTGTTCTAAAATAAAGGGATTATTGGAGTGTAAAGGGGTTGTAGCTGTCATGGCCATTGTGTTATTTGTTGAAATCAAAAGCTAAAACGGCTGCTGTACACAAATGTGTAGGCTGTATACTGCACAACTCCGGGGAGCACCATTTCTATGGACTGCAGTGTAAATGGCACTCCTTGGATTTTGACAGGATGGCACTTTGAACTGGTGTCCTGGACAGAATGAGCAACAAGATGCCTGTTTCCCAGAAAAGACTGTAGAGATATTTTCTATTAAGCAGATATAAATTTATTAGGCAGAGCAGACCAGTTTCTTGAGATTAGCTGTTCTGTATAACAAGAAAAATTTACCATTACTATTACTACTTCCACAAAGACTATTTAAGTATGTAGTGGTGTGCCTGGCATTGTGTTCCGTTATTTACATTTTTCTTATTTAATCCTCATAATAATCTTATGAGGAAATTGAGGTTGGATAGATAGCAGACTTGTTCAAGATAATACAACTGGTAAGTTGCAGGAATTGGAACTCAGATTTTTGTGACAGAGAAGCAGCTGCTTTTAATATATACCATCCCCATAGTGCATTAAACAGTTCCCACTGGCCTGCACTGAAATTTGTACCATGGTCAGTAAATACCTGAACTTGTTACTTGTCTGAAACTTGAGTACTTTTATTTTGAGAATGTAATAAAGAAGATCAAACTTTAGAAACTTCCTGATAAATATGAAAAATTCCTGTCTCTAGATGTCATAACAAGATTTTCAGGCAGTGAATGACTTCTCAGTGGTATATTTTTGAGAGTTTTACTCCTTTTTCCTATTTATTAATTCTTCTTAGATTTAAACTATAGAAGGGGGCTCTGGCTGACTCTCTGGCTGACTTAATTAAATCAAGCATTTATTGAAAGATAGTTGGGATTTCATGGAATTGCTATGAAGGGCGAAGAACCAGGCTCAGAGAGTGCTCAGAAAAAAAAAAAAAAGATGTTATACAACCAGTATCATAGCCAAAATTGGGCCCTGGAAACAGTCAGGGGCAGATCCCACAGCTAATAATAATTTTTATAAAGTGACATTCAGATGATGATGCCCGTAGCCAAGAGCACTTGTCTAGGGCCCAGAGTATAAGAGGACCTCTTAATGTCAGTAATCAGGACATAATATTTTAATGAAGTATTTTAAGAATCAAAATCAATGCTACAATTCATGATGAACACAATATCAACATTTTATTTATTTATCTCTCTCTATTTTTTTTTTTTTTGTCTTTTTAGGGCTGCACCTGCAGTATATGGAGGGTCTCAGGCTAGGGGTCGAATCAGAGCTGCATCTTCAACCTACACCACAGCTCACAGCAATGCCGGATCTTTAACCCACTGAGTAAGGCCAGAGATTGAACCTGCATCCTCGTGGATATTAGATTTGTTTTTGCTGAGCCACAGCGGGAACTCAAAATATCGACATTTTAAATGAAGATGAGATGTTAAAAAAAACTTTGTACATTCAATAAAAGAGAAGTCATATTCGTTTGTAGTACAGGCATCATTCAGTTCAGTGTTGGAAAAGTGATGTTACAATGGAATCTCTGAGCATGTTAGTCTCAAGCCCTTAGAATCTGAAAAATATGACCTCTAGCAAATCATCTTATATTAGCACTTCAGTATGAGATAATATACAGCACATCCCATCTCCTTTATAATTTAGTCATTTGAGTTATCATTTGTTGCAAATAACCATTTTGCTCATAAAGGAGTATCTGCTTCATTAAAGAAGTGAATAAGAGCAAAAGAAAGGCTTTTAAATGAGTTTTCTTTTTAACTCTGTTAAAATGGAGTCCTTATTTAATGTGGTAACATTTGGTTTTGATTCTCTTAGTGAAGTTCAAGAAGTAATCCTATTTGTAGTCACTTTAATAATGTGCTGCTAGCTTCTTTTTTAGGGGTAGCTTATTTATTTTTTAAATAACTTTTATTTTTTCCATTATTGTTGGTTTACAATATGCTGTCAGTTTTCTACCGTACAGCAAAGTGACCCAGTCATACATACATATATACATTCTTTTTCTCACATTATCCTCCATCATGCTCCATCACAAGTGACTAGATAAAGTTCCCAGTGCTATGCAGCAGGATATGTGTTGCTAGTTTCATTTGGTACTGAACACTTTCTTGCACAGAGTGACAGTTCAATATTATTGAATGTTTGTTGAATGACTATAAAGCAGAGAAAATCCAAAAATAACATGGTTATTATTTATGTGACATTTACAGGATACCGAAAAACATGATTTTTGAAAATTGTGAAAGTACAGAGACAAAATACAAACTAATGACATTTTACACTTAGAGAAAAATACAAGACTTTAAATGATTTGTATTTCCCCTATACATGTTATAGATCCCTATAGCTTATTTAATTCATTAAACTGTATATTGTAGTATAAGATTAGAAGTTATTTATATTGATATTGCCTGTACATGCCAACAAAACAACATCTTAACAATAGAATTACAAATGTAAACTACATATATTGACTTTTCTCATGGAATTTATCATTACCTTTGGGGTTGTTTTATTAAATCATAACACTTGGGATCTGTATGTTTTTTACGGAAGGAAGTGAAAACCTTTTGCAAATGTTGGATATTATTTTGGATATCAGTGGTAAATGGCACTTTAGTAATTGATCGCCATAGCAGAATCTACAAGGTTGCTTGTTCTCTAGACCTTATGAGACTTATGTAGGCTCCTTGATTTCAATTCTAGTGGAATAAAAATCACTCTGGCCTTGTACAACAATTCCTATCAAAGACTAACTCTTATAGAAAAAATTAATATTAACTGCTGGAATATAAACCTCTAGAAGGCATTCTTTTTCATTTTTGGTATCCTGAGTTAAGTCTAAATATTAATAATTAGTTAAGTCTTAAAAACAACAGCACAGTAATCATAAGAATACAGTTTACTGAGAGGTCGTTATTGTTAGGCAATTTACATATATCTAATTTAATCCCTACAGCAGTGGCTTTAGATGGGTTTTGTTAACCCTCTTTTATGGAGATTCAGAGTTTAATATTCTGACTACAGACTTATTAAGTGGTAGAAACAGAGTTTGAACTCATATCTTTCTGAGTCTAACTTCTGGACTGTTAATCACTGAGACCAGTGCATCTACAACTTTATGGCTATTCATTAGGACTGACTTCTGTAGTAATGAATGGAGTGATATGAATAGTGATGGGAAATGCAGCCAGTTCTGTTAGCTGACCTGAGACATTAATCATCTAATTAGTCTGCATTGTTTCAAATTAGTCTAAGGATCATAATATACTGTTTTGCTTTTTTTAACCGCACCTGTGGCATATGGAAATTCCTGGGCTAGGTATGTATATATTTTTTTGACTTAGAAGATTCCAGCTTGTAAATTCTTTAATATAACAGGTGCAATACAGACCATTCCCGGAATCTCATCTAAAATCCATAGGTTATAAATAACTGTTGAAAATCTCTCTCCGAGTTTTCATAATGAAATGAGGTCTTTGCATTTTTTTTTCTTTTTAGCACTTTAAAGATGTTACTCCATTGGCTTTTGGCTTGCATTTCTCTGAGACATGTACTTCAGTTCTTTCCTTTGCTATTTGGTATATAATGTATCTTCCTCTGATTTCAGGATTTTTTTTCTTTATCTTTGTTTTTCAGCAGTTTAAATAGAACATGCCTAGGGTTTTTTTTTTGGGGGGGGGTGTTTATGTGTTTGCTTTTGTAATTATTCTTGTTTCTGGGAAATAATGTGATCTGTGGTTAGATGTGTTTTATTATTTTTGGAAAATTCTTTTCTGTTATCTCTTCCAATATCTGTTGCCCCATTCTCTTCTCTTTCCTCTTCCATTCGTGTGGCAGCCTCATCTTCCTTTCAGGGTCAGTCACAAGTGAGCAGGATTAGTGTCTCATGTCTCCTTGGAGACAACTTGCTTTACTTAAATTTTAGACTGTTAGTTCTGCAACTTCTGCTCCCTAATGGACTTAAGAAAAGTATGATTTTCTAGATTGTCTGGCTTTTCTTTTTATTAGGATGGGAGGAAACGCTTTCCCATTTTTTAACTCCTTGGCTGAAACTGGAAGAATCTTTGACTTTTGAAAGGTTTATGACAGGATATTTTCCCTTAAGATGACTTGGAAGATATTATGGATTTTTTTTTTATCAAAACTTCTGGTTATTTCTTATTGAGAAGAAGGTTCAGTTGGTGTGTTATTCTGGCATAGATTATAGTTCTTTATAGCTGTTTCTTTGGCGTGATTATCAATTACATATCAGCAAGCCTAATAGCTAGTAGCTAGTCCATTTTTGAAAAGAAAAATACCAGATATTCTGCATGATGGCTACCTTCTAAATTATATGATTTCCCGGTAAACTGTATTCATTAGATAAGATTAACAAAGGTTGATATCTTTTGAATAGTTTGAATTCCACTGACAGTGTTTTATTCTTCACTGCCATCTATTAAGAGAACACCATTCAAATACATTTGAAAGAAAGCTAAATTTATTTTATTATTAGTTTTTATGCAAGAGGGAACTGTATTTGCAGAATATACTCTCTTGATCTTATAATGGATTTTGAAGGAGTGTGGAATTTAGGGATTGCCAACAGTTCAGGAGTACTGAAGGGAATCTATGGCTGATTAGGGTGAGTTTAGAACTAAACCTGTTACTAGTTTATGAGCTTTTGAAAAAGGCCAAAGAGCAGATAGTTATGTGTACCTTTTTTTGGGTTTGTAAAAGAGAAACTTTTCCTTCTCACTCCATACTTAGTTTAAGATAAAACTGCTTAATGTCATACATATCTAATTCTTTAATTGCATTGGTCAATTGAGAGCATTCTGGGAAATGAATGTCATGCAGCAATCTGAGGCATACGGTGTCAGGTGGCACAGAACATCAGTGTGCCAATTAAGATTTTTGGCTACAAGCAACGACACCCACTCTAGCTGTTTAAGGGGCGGGGGGAGGGAGGATTGATTGGAAGGATATCGAGGATCACAGAATCAATGGGAAGTTTGAAGACTGTGCTTGCAAAATAGGCAGAAACCAAACCAGTTACAGAAGTGTCAAGAAGCTGGATGTGAAAGGCACAAAGTTACTTTCTAGCAGGGACAATCTGTCTAGGATGAGATTGCTTCCAAGGCCCCAGACATTCGTTCTTTCATCTGTTTAATCAGCAAATATCTATCTATTTATTTAATTATATTAAAGTATAGTTGATTTACAGTGTTTCTTCCAGTTCTGTTGTACAGCAAAGTGACCCAAGAGCAAATATTTATTGATAACCTACTACATGCTAGATTCTGTTTCTAGGCTCTAGAAATAGAGCTGTCACTGCTCTCTTGAAATTTACACTCTGGGGAGGGAGACATAATAGAAATAAATAAAATAGTAAGTATATGTCAGAGGATAATTAATGACATGAGGCCAGTTTTTTCTATCCCTAGTGTAAAAGGGTTATGAAGTATCAGGAGCTGGAGAGACTGAGCTGCAGCTTGATACAGAATTTAAGGTGGCTCCCACAGATTGTGTGACCTTTTTTAGATGTTATTATGTGAAGTAGAAAGTCATGTGGATGTGTGCAGCAGTGTTTCAGACTGAGAAGATAACAAATACAAAAGCTCTGAGACACACATGTGTTGGGGAATAGCAAGGAGGTCAGTGTGGTTGGAATAGTTAGGGATGGGTGGGAGGAGAAGGTCAGAGACCAATAGGGGTTGGCTAGGGGTTAGAAGGATTGGGTGAGAGGGCCTTTGAAATACATTCTAAAGACCCTAGCATTTATTTATTTTTCTCTAGTTTTATTGAGATATAATTGATATATGCCATTGGGCAAGTTTAAAATGTAGGATATAATGATTTGATATATGTAAATATATTGTGAAATGACTGCCATAATAAGCTTAGTTAGCATCCAGTACTTACATAGTTACTTTTTTCTCTAGTGATGAGAATTTTTAAGATCTGCTCTCTTAGCTTTAAAATATGCAAAACAGTATTGATAATTATGGCCACCACACTGTATATTAGTTACCTCCCCAGAATTTATTTATCTTATAACTAGAAGTTTGTTCCTTTGGAATATTTTAATCTCATATCACACAAATTGAGGAACACTACCCATCAAGCCTATGTAATTGGCACAATAGGGAATTCTCCAAGGCTAAGAAGAGAAGTTAGATCTTGTATAGACAAAAAGACTAACACGTGGCTACTAGCTTCAGCAATTACAGTGTTATTTCAGCTTGCCTAAAGCATATGATATGTGTAGCCACAAATTTTTCTCATCCCTGTACACATGCCTATTTCCAGAGTGACTTTGTATTTTTTCCTATCAAAAGGTAATTTTTTTCTCTAATCCTTGAATCTGAGCATGTAAGACTGCTTTATTCAGTGGAACATTAATAAATACATCACAAGAAGTGGGTTGGAAAGTACTTGTGCATTGGGGCTTCCCTCCTTGCTGCTTTTAGAACCTTGAAAGCACAGTTATATGAAGAAGCCTAAGCTAACCTGCTTAACAGTGAGAGCCCAGTGAATCAACCCATCACTCCACTGACAGACAGCCAAATAACAGGCATGGGGAGAGGCCATCCTAGATGAAACACCCTCTGATTGTCAGCTAGATCCAGATATGTGAGAGAGCTCAGTAGAGACCAGTGGAACTGGACCAGCCTGCCCACAAAATGGTAAACTAAATGATTGTTGTTTTATGCCATCAAATTTTAGTGCGGTTTATTACATTGCAAAAGCTGATTATCTATAGGTTCAATGCAATACCATTCAAAATTCCAACAAGTTATTTTATGGGTATTGGCAAACTTTTCTAAAGCTTATGTGGCAGGGCACAAGACCTAGAATAGCTAACACAGTATCAAAGGAGAAAAACAAATCCAGAGGACTGACTATCCAAATTCAAGGCCTAGTATAAAGTAACAGTAATCAAGACAGCGTGTCTTGGAGAGATTGTATTGATAAAAAAAATAGAGAAATAGACCAATGGCACAGAATAGAGAAATAGAACCACAGGAACATAGTTGACTGAGCTTTTTTTTTTTTTTTTACAAAGGAACCAAAGAAATACAATGGAGGAGTCTTTTCAATAAATAGCGATGAACATCGACATGTGAAAAAGATGAATCTGGGCTCAGACCTTATGCCCATCATAAAAATTAACTCAAGATGGATCATAAGCATAAATGTAAAACACGGAATGATAAAAGTTCTATAATAAACAATAGGAAAAAAATCTAGATAACCTTGGGTATGACTATGACTTTTAATATACAACACCAAAGGAACAATCAATGAAACAATTAGTAAGCTGGGCTTTATTGACCTTAAAAACTCTGTTCATTGTCTTCTATGAAAGACAATGTCAGAGGAAGAGAAGACAAGTCAAAGACTGAGAAAAAATATTTGCAAAAGACATCTGATAAATAACTGATAAAATGTACAAAGAACTCTTAAAACTCAACAATAAGTAAACAAACAACCCAACTAAAAAATGGCCCACAAACCTTAGCAAACACGTAACCAAAGTAGTGTATATAGATGGCAAATCAGTGTATGAAAGGATGTTCAACATCATATGTCATAAGGGAAGCAACAGTAAGATACCATTACACCCCTATTAGAAAGGCCAGTATCTAGAACACTGACAACACTAAATACTGCTGAGAATATTCTGACAGCAGTAAATGAGGAACTCTCATTTATTGCTGGCAGAAATGCAAAATGGTATAGCTCCACTTACTGATAGTTAGGCAGTGTCTTACAAAACTAAACATTCTTACTAAACAATTCAGCAATCATGCTCCTTGGTATTTACCTGAAGGAGTTGGAAACTTATGTCCACATACCTGTACATGAATGTTTATAGCAGCTTTATTCATAATTGCCACAACTTGGGAGCAACCAAGATGTTGTTCAATAGAAAGTCATTAAATAAGGAGTACATCTAGACAGTGGGATATGATTCAGCACTAAAAAGAAATAATCTATCAAGCCATGAAACAACATGGATGAAATTTAAATGCATATTACTAAGAGAAAGGAACTCATCTGAAAAGTCTACAACTGTTAAATTCTGACTATATTATACACTGGAAAAGGCAAAAATGTGGAGGCAGTAAAAACGTCAGTGCTTTCTAGGGGTCTGCAGGGAGAGTGAGATGAATAGGTACATCAATGAGGTACCACTTCACACCAGACAGAATGGCCATCTGGAGTCAACAAATAACAAATGCTGGAGACAGTTTGGGGAAAAGGGTACCCTCCTACACCGTTGGTGGGAATGTAAATTGGTACAACCACTATTGAAAACAGGATGGAGGTTCCTCGGAAAACTAAATATAGAACTACTATATGAGCCAGCAATCCTACTCAAGGGCATATATCCGGATAAAACTTTCATTCAAAAAGATGCATGCACCCCTGTGTTCATTGTAGCACTACTCACAATAGCCAAGACATGGAGACAACCTAAATGTCCATCAACAGATGAATGGATTAGGAATATGTGGTACATATATATAATGGAATACTACTCAGTCATAAAAAGTACAAATGATACCATTTTCAACAACATGGATACAACTAGAGATTCTCATACAGAAGTAAGTCAGGAAAAGAAAGACAAATACCATAGGATATCGCTTACATGTGGAATATAAAATATGGCACAGGTGATCCTATCTACAAAACAGAAACAGATCTTGGACAGGAAGAGCAGACTTGTGGTTCCTGAGGTGGGGAGGGAGGAAGTAGGATGGATGGGGAATTTGGGGTTGGTAGATTCAAACTATTACATTTGGAATGGATAAGCAATGGGGTCCTACTTACTATACAGCACAAGGAACTATGTCCAGTTTCTTCTTGGGGTCAAAGATGATGGAAAATGATATGAGAAAAAGAATATATGTATGTATATATATGAATGACTGGGTCATACATATGCTGTACAGCAGAAATTGATACAACACTGTAAATCAAGTATAATAAAAAAAGAGGGTTTTTAAAACAGTATAATTCTTCTGTGTGACTACAGTGGTGAATAAATGTCATTATTCATTTGTCAAAACCCGTAGAATGCACAGCACCAAGAGTGAATCTTAATGTAAATATGGACTTTGTGTGATAATGATGTGTCAGTGTAGATTCATAGATTGTTACAAACATATCACTCTGGTGGGAAAGTTTATAGTGTGGAGGGGCAGGGTGTAAATGGGAATTCTGCACTTCCTGCTCAGTTTTGCTGTGAAACAAAAACTGCTCTAAGCAATTTTATTAATGGAACTAAGATAATAAATACTCAAAATTATAAATGAAAAGTTAACTGATAACTTGCTTTTACCTGCAAATCACAAGATATATGTGCCTGGAGATTATAATGGCCTGAACTTAGAAATGATTGTGTAAATTGTTAACAGAAGCAAGATATTCTTTTTCAACTTGAGTGAAGAATGTGATAGGTTTGGGTTGAGAAAATGGAGAAAAAGCATGTTTGAGCCTGATACTGAAATGAAAGACCCCGCCTCTTGATGGGAGGCAGGATGCCTTATCTTCAGGGAAGAAGAGAATAACAAATACAAGGCCTTGAGTTTGCAAAATAAACCTACTTTGAATTTTTACTTGTTTGCAGCTCTGGACAGCCCATTAGGCCGTGGTTCTGTGGCCAGAAGGTCCAGTTCATTCCTTTCCTTCCCTCCCCTTTCCAAGAGCAAATTCCCCAAATAAACAGTACCTCCCATGCTCCCAGAAGTGACTGTACTCTCTCTGGGCTATTTTCATTCTGAGAAATTCATCTGGAGGTGTCTCTGAAGGGATGCACACATTGACAATCTTTGTACTATATAAATTTATCAATTTAAAAAACCAATTTAAAAAATATGTCCTAAATGATTTTTAAAAAGCAATTAAACAGTTTGAGGAAATTCTATTTTGAAGCCTAGGAAAAATAGCATTGGCTTGTTTGGAAAGAAATTGCTTACAGAAGTTCTGGTGTTCACTCTCAAAGAGTCATCAAATAAAAGGGCACAGGGCTTCTAAAATAACCGAAAGATTATTGCAGAGCTTCCCTTGGAAAATCAAAGAATAAATGCCTTTGCTGGTAATTTTGGTAGAGGAAAGGTATTATCTCATGATGTCAGCTTAAAAAGAGTGTTCAAAGTGAAACTTGTTTCATATTTATGAAGTTAAAGTGATCAGTATTTTTTATTTTTTCAGCTTTATTGTGGTATAATTGACAAATAAAATTGTAAGTTTGTGGGAATCCTTTCACAATGTATGACTATTTTTAAATCATGATTCAACTTATGAAAAATCTATTAGTATATGTGACTATAAAATATTATGTTATTATATGTATATATTTTATATAACATGTAATATATCATATAAATGTGCTCTCCATTCCAGATTTTTTTTCTCTTATCCATTTACTGTGCACATTATCTTCTTTATGGGAGATAGTTCTTCTTTATGGAGTCTAAATATGGACTCCCCTCCTGGCCAAACCACTTAAGATTTATCCAAAGACAGTTTCTGCTTGTTTTTGAAAGCAGAACAGAAACTGTGTATAATGTTCTGGCAACAGAGATGGTGAAGCAGCTCAGAGGTGTTTGGGCTAATATTCTGCCTAATGCAATCTTCCTGTTATCAGCCCATCATCAGCTCATCATCCTTTCAATAATGTAATATAAGTGGCTAAACCCCTAGAGCTGATTGTATCACAAAGGGATTACACCAGTCCCATTCTGGGAATTAAACCTACAAAGGAGACAGCTGGGCTGCCTGCCTCAATCTGACATCGGTTATTTGCTACGTACATTAGTACAATCTGGTGCCACAGAAGAGAATCATAAACATTCTAGCTGTAGTCTCAAGACCCTGTTTGAAAAATACTAACATCCAAAGTAGGCATTAAGAACTCAATAATATAGTTATATTCATAGTAACTGAGGGTTTAGAAGGAAAACCCAGTGAAGCTGGAAAAGCTCTAGATTCTGAAGGACAACTGTTTGTGAGTCTGAAAATTACAGGCACTGAGTTGAACCTTGGCAAAGAACAGAAAGTATCTGTAATCACTTAACAGTGATGCCTCAACCCCTACTCAGCTTCTTAAGAACTTTTTCCTTCTTGTGAATTACCTTACCCTTTGAAAAACTTGATTCTGCTTAAAACTGGAATTGCAGTATACAATGTCACTGTTTTTACTTGTATTTCCTGGTTGTCTTACAACCATTGGGACAAAAATTCATATATTAAAAAGGGTTTCTGCCTTGGAAATGTAATACCCAAGGGGAAGGTTTTCTGATATAATCCAGCCTTAATATCTTATTAGAATTTACTAGTTATAAGTAATTTACATACTTGCATGCAAATGTTAGGACAGGGTTTTAAGATATTTGTGTTATTGCCCAGTGTGAGAATCTGAACTTCTCAAATGCTGTCAATCCCCTGCCTTTCCCAGATGCTACACGTACACCCTTTAATCATGTTTCAGTCTTAATGCTTCCTGGGAAACTCCTTTGTCAAATGGGAGTACATATTAAAAGGGACTACATTTGAAATAGCTTTCCCGAATAACACAATTTGCGTGCCTGGCAGCTAAACAGGAATCTTATTTCAATTGAACTCTATTTGGGCCCTCGAATCAGGATGTTAGTTGGCCTTTAACACAATCAGTCAAATTACCCTATTCCTAAAGGCCCAGGACCTCAGAGGTATTGGATGAGGACTAAACTAAATCATGTTAAAAGTAACAATGTTAATGAAAACAGAAAATTAGACTTATAGTTCTAGAATGAAATTAGTCTAGAATAAGCGTATTTTTAGATATGTTAGGCAGTTCACATTCTTTGTGTTATTGATGGCAAAGCAATAAATATTGAAGAATAATTAAGGCAAATCACACTTTTCCTTGCACTGAAAATCTTTCGAAAACTAAGTACCCCTAAGGCTAAGCTAAGGCCTGTGTGGAAAGAAGGGCACTGAGCATTTCATTAAAACTTTGTTACCGTTTTACCAGCACAGGCGATGTGTGGAATGAACGTGGAAATGAACTTTTTTTCTTGATCTGGTTAAAAATTCTGTATTTGATTTGGAATTATGATTTAGAAGACATTCTGGAAAAAAGACACACGTGCATCTCAGTGACAACAAGCTCATGCCAGTAATGCCAAGCACAACGTGTCCCTTTTTCCCAGAATTCCTTTATTTATCTGGTTTATAAGGGATAGTCCTCAATTAGTTGTGCTGTTTTCTCTTGCTTGGTAAGCATTTTTGGTCAAACAAGGAATGGCAGAGTTCCACAATTAGATCAAAAGATCAATCCTAATGTACCATTTTCTCCTCACCCTCCTGCTGTAATAAAGTGGCTGCAGCTCTCCAGGGGACAACTCAAAATCCTGGGACTGATATTTCTAAATTAGCTGACTCTCTGACCTTGCCGGTAATTGCGTTAGTTTATCAATGTTCAACACAATTTATTACTCTCCAATATGTACCAAAGTGTTTATCTCTCAACACTAACAATATTAAAAAATCTAAACTATCTATTGCAGCACAAAGAGGCATCCTTTCATTAGGGAAAAACATAAATAAGTGGGAAATGTCACATGACCTGCCATAACCCAGAAGAGTTGCAACTCCTGAAAGGGAGAGGGCAGCTGCCTTCTCTGGTTGAGAACGTCATGTCCGTAATATCTGGAAGAAGAGAAATCAAGTTTTATTTACATTTGTGTTTTGTGATACAGGAGTGGGGTGTGCTTTCTAAAATAATGGCTTCGTTCTATGAAAAATGTCATTAATAAGCCTTATCAAAGCATTTAAAAGCCACGGGAGTACAGATAGCATCTCACTTTGACTTTCAGTGTGGTGCATTTTGATGGGGATAAAAGCGTTACGTTCATGGGTCTTATTTTGGGATGAAGGAAATCAACCACATTTCTTCACTGCCTTCATCGTAATCATTTTATTGTACATTTAAAAAAATTTGTGTTTGTTTAGGATAGTGAACAAGCTGTGAGAAAACTTAGTGTATATTAGATTAACTAAAAGTAATGTTGCATTGAAGTTTTGCAAAAGAAGTGTTGTCTGGTTTTAAAATATTACCGACAGGAGGATGTGGCATGACCTGACTGTGAGTGATGTTAATAACCTGCTCAAGTGGAGGTAAAGATCATGTTATCCAGCTTTAAGTAATGAGCTGCCTTTTATCTACTCCACTTCTACCCATAACTAGACTTTTCTCTACTATTTTTTCACGGATGATACAGAAGTTGGGACATATTCAGTCTCATCTATCCTCTCACCCACCATTTCCCATTAAACCAAATCCCTGTGTCTGTTCCTCATTCATAAGAAAAAATTTCAAAGGTAGCTCATACTGGAATACACTGATCTGAAGGCTTGGAAAGCACTTGATATCTGCTTCTTAAGATCTGGGAGTCTTTACATTATAGCTGATATTATTATTACTATTATCGTTATTCTACTTGATTAATAACTTTTGGGCTAATGTTCTTTCAGAAGCAGATTTGCTTTAATGTCTTTTGTTCACCAGCTCATTTTAGTGCGGAGGGTAAAATTTCCTTGGTAAGGGAATTGTTAGATATGCCTCCTCTCTGCAGTTTACTCCAGAGTTTTCCATAGCACTTCAAAATCCATATTTGGGAAATTTTATTGTTTTAATTACATGCCAAAGTCTTGGAAAGTTTTTTAGTTTTTAAAAGTCCTCAACTTCTCTGACATCCCTTTAGCATTTGAATGCTATTTAGGCTGTGTTCACACTGCCAACCTGAATCAAGAAAGCCCCAAAATAGATCTCCTCTGTACATTACTCAAACTAAACTGCACATGCAATCTGCTATGTTTTAGATTTGAACTAAACACTCACTGAGCACCTTTAAGAAGCCAGATTCTGTTCTATCCATTTCATGTACACACTGCAGACTTTCTAATCACTTGGAAAATATTATAAATGATTTTACTCAGATGCTTTGACTAGCCACATATCATTTTGTTTTAAATAAATAAGGATGTTATTTTCATTCAGGTAAAAATGAAAAAAGTTGTTATTTTGAGCAATGAAAATCTCTGTATTTTATCAAAATAGGAGTGTTTGTAAATGTAAAAGACCTCCTAGGGAAAAAGAATGGTGAACATTTACTGGCTGTACCATTTTCTCACTGCACTTTTTTATTTTTTATTTTCTGTCTTTTTAGGTCCACAGCTATGGCATATGGAGGTTTTTCAGGCTAAGGGTCGAATTGGAGTTGTACCTGCTGGCCTACTCCGCAGCCACAGAACACCAGATCTGAGCCCCGTCTGCGACCTACACCACAGCTCATGGCAACACCAGATCCTTAACCCACTGAGTGGGGCCAGGGATGGAACCTGCATCCTCATGGATACTAGTCAGATTCGT
Organism: Catagonus wagneri; assembly: GCA_004024745.2. Taxonomy (NCBI): domain Eukaryota; kingdom Metazoa; phylum Chordata; class Mammalia; order Artiodactyla; family Tayassuidae; genus Catagonus; species Catagonus wagneri. The sequence goes on along the minus strand of PVHT021183727.1, from coordinate 13,832,624 downwards.
TTCCCCTGAGCCATGTTGGAAACTCCTCGCTCCCAGTACTTTAAATATGTGACCCACTTTCCCCTAAATATTAATTGAGCTTTTACTTTGTGACCAGCACTGCACTTAGTACAGGGGACATGAGAATGAGTAAGGTAGCCCTCCATGCATTTGAGGATGTTAAGAAGTGAGCAAGGCCTACACACAAGGCTCTGTCTGACACAGAAGTGATGAGTCCAGAGTGTCATAGGAACTCATTGGAGAGGTGCCGGTCCATCTTTGTTAGGGACGCTATGCAGTCAAAGTAATGCTAGCCTGGGGGTTCCACGGCTACTTAGAATCCCTCCCCCGCTCTCCCTCCCTCTTTCCTTCCTGGCCTCTCTCCCTTTCTTCTTTCCTCTTTACTGGATTATTTAAAATTACAAAAGCATTATCTGATTTTTCTAACACATTGAACAATGTGGAGATACAGAAATATACAATACAGAATATAGAAAGCAAAGTTTAATAAGCTCCTCTTTACATATTCCAAATAATGAAAATTGTCTGATGTAATTATGGGGAGGAGATGTTATATGTATATTTTTTTTGAAAAAAATGGGGTCACACTGTACAGATTATTTGGTAATAAAATTGTGTTGTCAATTGTATTTTTTTCATTTACAATGTTTTAAGCATACAGCATAGTGATTCAGTGTTCTTCAGATTATACTCCATTAAAAGTTATGAAATAATGGCTATATTTCCCTATGCTATACAACATATCCTTTTTGCTTATCTATTCTATACATAGTAGTTTGCAGTTCTTAATTCTGTATCCCTATCTTGCTCCTCCCTATTTCCCTCTCCCCAGTGGTAACCATTAGTTTGTTTTCTGTGTCTGTGAGCCTTTTTCTGTTTTGCTAAATGCATTCATTTGTATTATTTTTTAGATTCCACATGGAAGTGATATGCAGTATTTGTTTCTCTGACTTATTTCACTAAGCATAGTATTCTCTAGGTACATACATGTGCAAATGGCAGAATTTCACTCTTTTTATGGCTGAGTAATATTCCATCATATTTATGTATATATATATCATGTTTTCTTTATCCATTCATCTGTTGGTGGACCCTTAGGTTGCTTCCATATCTTGGCTATTTATTGTAAGTAGTGTTGCTATGGACATTGGGGTGCATATATCTTTATGAATTAATGCTTTCATTTTTTTTCTGGATATAGACTCAGAAGAGGAGTTGCTGGATTATATGGTGGTTCTATTTTTAGTTTCTTAAGGAAATCCCATACTGTTTTTTTCATAGTGCCGACACCAATTTACTTTCCTACAAACAGTGTACAAGGGATCTGTTTTCTCCACATCCTTGCCAGCATTTGTTGTTTGTGGTCTTTTTGATGATGGCCATCTGACTGGTTTGAGGAGATACCTCATTGTAGTTTTGATTTTGATGATGATTGTTCTGACAGGTGTGAGGCGATACCTTATTGTGGTTTTGATTTGCATTTCTCTAATAATTAGTGATGCATTTCTCTAATAATTACTGAGCATTTTTTTCATGTGCCTGTTAGCTATCTGTATGTCTTCTCTAGAAAAAAGTCTATTCAGGTCATCTGCCCATTTTTTGATTTTTTTATATCAAGTTGTATGACTTGTTTATTATTTTGGATATTAACCTCTTAATGATATTTGTCTTTGACTTACTTCACTTAGTGTGATAATCTCTGGGTCCATCCATATTGCTGCAAGTGACATTATTTCATTCTTTTTTATGGCTGAGTAATATTCCATTGTATGTATTTACTATATCTTCTTTATCCATTCTTCTGTTAGTGGACATTTAGGTTGCTTCCATGTTGTGGCTATTGTAAATAGTGCTGCAGTGAAAATATTGAACTATCTTTGCAGCCCTGGAATAAGCCCAACTTTATCATGAGCTTTCAGTTGGTAATGGTAGAAACTGGCTGGTTTAAGCAGTCAGGAATTTGCTGAATGATATTAGGCAGCTCACAGAATCAGTAGAGAGTCTTGAGAAACAGAGTTGGGGCCAGCTTTTCAGGAGCAGCACATGAAACATCATTGAAGAACTGGCCTGAGGAGAACATTCACTACTACAGTGTTGCGTCTGATGCCCTCTCAACCCCTCTTGGCTGCTGCAAAATCATTTAACCTCACAGAGGCTGTTTGCTCAGGTGGTTTAGTTCTGAATCCTAAGATTCATGCAGGTGCATGTAATTGGCTGAATACAGATAAGATGGCTGTGGCCCATCTGCAAGGAATGCTGGAAAGTAGACTTTCTGAGTTTCACTGTTGAAGGTAAGTTAAAATGTAGTAAGCTATTGGAGTTCCTGTTGTGGTTCCGTGGGTTAAGAACCTGACTAGTATCCATGAGGCTGTGGGTTTGATCCCTGGCCTCACACAGTGGGTTGAGGATCTGATGTTGCTGCAAGCTGTGGCACAAGTTGCAGATGCAGCTTGGATCTGATGTTGCTGTGGCTGTGGCATAGGCTGGCAGCTGCAGCTCTAATTTGACCCCTAATCTGGGAATTTCCATATGCTGTAGTTGGGGCCCCAAAAAGAAAAAAAAATGTAGTAAACTATTAAAATATACGGTGAATATTCAAAAGAGTTTAGGTATTACAAATGGTAGATGTCCCACTGCACCTGTTTATCTGTTTTATAAGTTGCAAATATTTTTCTCTAGTGTATATTGTGGCCTTTTAAAAATCTCTTGTCATATAATCTCCAAAAAAGATATGTATAAACAAATTATGTTTCTCCCCCTTTATGGCTTCTGAGTTTTCTGTCTCGCTTAAGAATTTCTCTATTGTGCCTAAGTTATACAAATATTAAAATTTTTTTCTTTTAGTATTATTTTAGTTTTTACCTTTGTATTTTTAATTCATATGAAACTTGCATGTGTATGAAATAAATTGGACTCTAAGTTTATTTTTATTTCAGATTAACATCAACTCCCCCAAAATACTATCTTTTCTCCCGTTGAATAGAAATGCCAGTATATTTTGTAATACATTAAATTCTTATATAAATGGGTATATTTCTTGACTTGATACTTTCTTTTACTTTTTTTATTCTTCTACAAATATAGTGTTTTGATTATAAAAGTTTTAATACTCTTTATAATTTTAATGGTATTCTTTATTTTGGTGGTTTTATAGAAGAGATTTTTTACTGTCTCAGATTTTTTTTAATATGAAATTTAAAATAATTTTGCCCGGTACAAACAAAGAAAATTGAAATTCTGATTGAAGTTGCATTGCATTTGACAAAGTTTGGCCACATTTGAGACCAAGTCTTCCTGTCCAAGAACGTGGGTCTGTCTCTCTATTTGGTTCCTTTCTTCATTTTTTTTTTTCTTTTTGGCCGTGTCCACAGCATATGAAAGTTCTGAGGCCTGGGATCGAATGCATGCCACAATGGTGACCCAAGCCACTGCAGTGCCAGTGCCAGATTCTTAACTCACGGCACCACAAGAGAACTCCTTCTTCGTCTCTTAATGAGGCTTTATAGCTTTCTTCATATAGGTCATGTATCGTTTTTGTTAAAATAATTCCTAGGTGAGTTATAATTTTTATAGTTTTTATGAATGGAATATGCTACCATTTTGACTAGTAGTGTAGACAGAAACAAGCGAGTTTTGTTTATTTATTCTACATCAAGACATTTTCCCAGATTTTATTACAGCTTTAAGTTTCATGGGTCAAGTAAATTTTTGCTCTAATTTTTCTAATATTTACATCAATTATTTAATATTTTTATTTTATTTCATTTGAGTAAGTGAAAGTTGCCCTATGGTAGAAGTTGGTATCATCTCTGTTTTATTGTTAATTTTAGTAAAAAAATGGTTTAAGCATATAACTATTTATTATGATCTTTGTAGGTATTTTTATAATCATTTGAATCACAATGAAGTAGTTCTATTTTATAGTTAAAACTTTTAATGACATGATTCCTGATTTTTTAAAGTGACTAAAAACATTTATAAATATAATCATATGAGTTACCTCACTTAATTTTTTGATGTTATATTGTTGAATCATTCATGCATTCCTGAACCAAATCCTACTTGTCGTATTTCTTATGGACTCAATTGGTATTTTGTTTAGAATTTTTTTGTATCATAAGTCCAATTTTTGTCTGTATTTTCCATTTTGTATTATTTTAGCAAGCTTTGATATCTTGTTGGTGACTTTAGCAACTGTTTTCATAATTTTTCATACCCCAGTTTCTTTCATTCTTTACTTCCTAAGAGTAGGAGTTGAATGGAGGGAAGTTTTGTCTCTATATAAGAAACAAATGAGATATCCTTTGAGGTACTGTGTTTCTTATCTTGAATTGAATTATATGAATTTGTTGTAGAGGGACTATATTTCTGACAGGGCGATTTGAACTACATGATTTCTAAAGTCCTATCCAACCCTAACATTTATAATTACTGAATTATGTAGGGGTTAGTGTAGACTCTAAAATCAGATTCCCGGGTTTGGATTTGAGCTCTAAGACTTAGTTGTGGCAATTGACCTACTCTCCTTAAGCTTAATTTTCCTTTTTTTTCCTCAAAGATGAGGATCAAATGAAAAAAAGTTATGTAAGGAATTTAGTGTAGTGTTTGGCATCTGATAAGCACTCTGTAAATCTTAGCAAGAAATTTCATGGGGGTGGAAAATTTCCACAAATTTATCATAAAGAATGATTTTTAATTTTAGGATGTGGGTTGTATAAGAAAGAAAATTACTCTTATATGTTTTAGAAAGTATCTTCCTTCAGATAATCCTTAGTCTTTAAAAAAAATTTACCTGCTTCCTAAATGGTGTTATTTTTCGTTGTCTATTTTGGACCCTTTTTCTGGTCTGCCCATATTCTCTGGGTAGTTTCAAACACGCTCTTGGCTTCAATTATCATCCTTTTGCTGATGACTCTCAAAAACCTAGCTCTACTAAGATTCATATATGTAACTGCCTGCTTGATATTCCCTTCTGGAGATCCTATAGACACCTCCAGTGAAATACAATCAGAATGAACCCACCATTCCTAAGATGTTCCCCTAGGGTTCTCTTCCTTCAGTACTGTCTCAAGGAATGATACTAATCTCCTTGCTCAAAACAGAAATATGGGGCTACCCTTGACTCTTCTACTCTGTGTCCCCACACCCACCTCTAATTCCCCAGTTCTGAAATATTCCTTAAAGCATCCATCACTCTCCACATCCAGTGATGCTTCTCTGATTTGAGAAAAGATTAACAATAGTAATGAGACACAGTTTTTTTTTTCTATTGTCTTTTTAGGGCCGCACCCTCAGCATATGGAAATTCCCAGGCTAGGGGTCAAATCAGGGCTGCAGCTGCTGGCCTATGCCACAGACACAGCGGTGCGGGATCTGGGCTGTGTCTGTGACCTACACCATAGCTCAAGGCAATGCTGTATCCTTAACCCACTGAGCCAGGCCAGGGATCAAACCCACATCCTCATGGATGCTAGTCAGGTTCATTAACTGCTGAGCCTATGTTCAGGTTTTTATTTGGATCTTCGTCCTCATTTCTTTTGAGTCAATGAGTGTGATTTCTGAGCCACATGGTAGGTGTATGTTTAAATTTTATAAAGGGACTGGCAAACTTTTTCTGAAATGACTACACTGTTTTACATTCCCACTAGTAGAATATGAGACAGCCAGTTACTGTGTGTTGTTACTACCACTAGGTTTTATTTATTTATTTTTTTCATATTAACAATGAATTTTATTTCAGTTATAGGTGTACAAAGATCATAAGTCAATTCGATAGAATTTGTGTCCCAAACCCACAGTGCATCCTCCCACCCCCCAGATTGTCTTATTTGAAAAACCAAGGTTTTCCAAAATTTGTGGGTCATTGTCTGTTCTTCAAAGAAGTTCATTGTGTCTCTTTAGTTTCCACATGTAAGCGGTAGCATTGGGTGTTGCTGTCTAATTGTCTAACTGGTTCCACTTCGTATGATAATTTCTGGGTTCATCCATGTTGCTATAAATGTTGTTATTCTGTTCCTTTTAATGGCTGAGTAATATTCCATTATGTGTATGTACCATATCTTCCCTATCCACTCCTCTGTTGATGGGCATTTAGGTTGTTTCCATGACCTGGCTTCTTCCCTCTCTAGCTGCTTTAGATGTAAAGTTAGGTTGTTTGTTTGAGCTTTTTCTTGTTTCCTGAGGTAGGCTTGTATTGCTATATGCTTTCCTCTTAGCACTGCTTTTGCTGCATCCCAGAGGTTTTGGAGTGTCGTGTCTTTGTTGTCATTTGCTTCTAGGTATTTTTTAATTTCCTCTTTGATTTCTTCAGTGATCCATTGGTTGTTTTCTTGTTTTTGTATCCATTCGGCTAGTCTATGTCTTTTGGTTGGGGCATTCAGTCCATTAACATTTAAGGTAATT
>PVHT021183727.1:13764382-13825222 GCA_004024745.2 Catagonus wagneri | reverse complement strand
TTTTTTTTTTTAACCCTGAAGTTTTGATATAGGAGTCTATATACAAATGAGATTGTTTGAAGTTGTTGGTTTCTTAATTGCACGTGCGACCTGCATTTGTGCTCTCTTCTCACGATTTCTGATTTTGGTAGCATAGTTGTGCATGGATGATTTTGTATCTTTATTGTATATATGCCTTTACTGGTGAGCCTTGTCATTTGTGGTGTTTTTGTTTCTGGTTGTGGCCTTTTCTTTTCTGACTAGAGAAGTTCCTTTAAGATTTGTTGTAAAGCTGGTTTAGTGTTGCAGAAATCTTTTAGCGTTTGCTTATCTGTAAAGGTTTTGATCTCTCCTTCAAATCTGAATGTGAGCCTTGCAGGGTAAAGCAAACTTGGTTGGAAGTTTTTCCCTTTCATCACATTAAGTATATCATGCCACTCCCTTCTGGCCTGCAGGGTTTCAGATGAAAAATCTGCTGATAACCTTATTGGGGTTCCCTTGTGTGTCATTTGTTTCTTTTCCCTAGCTGCTTTCATTATTTTCTCTTTGTCTTTAATTGTGGTCATTTTGATTAATATGTGTCTGGGGGTGTTCCTCCTTGGGTTTATTTTATATGGTACTCGTTGCACTTCCTGGATTTGAGTGAGTGGTTCCTTTCCCATATTAGGGAAGTTTTCGGCTATTATCTCCTCGAATATTTTTTCTGTCCTCTTCTTTCTCTCTTCTCCCTCTGGCACCCCTATAATAAGGATGTTGGTGCATTTAACAGTATCCCAGAGTTCTCTGAGACTCTGCTCATTTCCTTTCAATCTTTGATCTCTTTTCTCTTCTGCATTAGTGATTTCCTCTAATCTGTCCTCCACCTTGCTGATTCGTTCTTCTGCCTCCTGTATCCTATTGTTGACTGCTTCTAATGAATTTTTTATTTCAGTGATTGTATTTTGCATCTCTTCTTGTTTAATTTTTACAGCTTGTATTTCTCTGCTCAGTGTTTCCTGTAAATGATCAATCTTTGCCTCCAGTCTATTTCCAATGCCTTGCATCATCTTCAGCATCAACAGTCTAAAGTCTCTTTCTGAGAGGCTGGTAATCTCCTCCTCACTGAGCTGTTTTTCTGGGCTTTTCTCTTTCTCCCTTATCTGGGTTAGAGTTTTCTGTCTTTTCATTTTATAGGTTTTTGGTGTGGTGACCTTTTTGCCAACAATAGAATTGTAGCCTCTCTTAGTTCTGGCGTCTGCCTCCCCCTGTGACTAAAGCTGGTATGGGCGGGGCTTGCTGTAGGCTTCCTGATGGGAGGGACTGATGCCTGCCCACTAGTAGGTGGGGTTGATTCCTATCCTATCCCTCTGATGGGTGGGGCTTTGTCTCTGGATGAGATTGGAGGCTGGCTGTGTGCCTGAGGGGTCTTTAGGCAGCCTGTTTACTGATGGGTGGGGCTGTGATCCTACCTGGATTATTGTTTGGCCTGGGGCTTCTCAGCACTGATGGGAGGGACCAGATTTTCCCAGAAATGGCCCCCTCCAGAGAAATGCAGGCTGATGAATGTTCCCAAGAGCTTCACCTCCAATGTCCTTCCCCCACAACAAGCCATAGTCACCCCTATTTTCCCAGGAGATCCTCCAAGAATTGCAGTCAGGTTCCACCTGGATTCCTCTGGAGACTGCTTTGCCCTGGGACCCAGTGCACGTGAAAGTCTGTGTGTGCCTTTCAAGGATGGGGTCTCTGTTTCCCCCAGTCCTGTGGAACTCCTGCACACAAGCCCCACTGGCCTTCAATGCCAGATGCTCCTGGGGCTCTTTCTCCCTGTGCCCGATCCCCAGGCGTGGGATTTTGACGTGGGGCTCAGAACTCTCAGTCCTGTAGCTGAGTCTCTGTGATGCAGTTACTTTCCAGTCTGTGGGGCTTTCCACCCGGGAGGTATGGGGTTGCTTCTATCGCGTAATCGCCCCTCCTACCTCTTGATGTGGTCTCCTCTTTGTCTTCTGGAGTAGAATATCTTTTTTGGAAGTTTCCAGCCCATTTGGTTGAAGGCTGCTCGGCATTTGGTTGTAGTTTTGTTGTTTTTCGGGAGAGAAGTTGAGCTCCAGTCCTTCTATTCTGCCATCTTAATCCAGGCTCCACCACTAGGTTTTTTGATGAGACACAGTTTTGAAAATGCAAACGCAATGGCTTCAACATTTTTATTCTCAACCCTCCCACTCTATTCTTGAGCCATAATGAATTTATTTTAGTTACTTAAACATAAGATGCTTTGTTGGTTCTGTGTCTTTACTTGCTGGACTTCCTAACTAAAACACTTTCCTCTTTGTTGACTGGCTTACTGCTCTTTATCCTTCAAGTCTCTGCTTAACAAAAGCAACACCAACAATGATGTCAATGAAACAGTGATAATGATAGCAAACAGTGTCTGCTCACCGTATTCCAGGCACTCTGACAAATTCTTCAAATAGATTATCCCACTTCGTCTTCTCAGCAACTCGGTGAGATGGTAACTCTTATCCCATTCTCACACATGAAGAATCTGAGGCTTAGAGAGTTTAAGTAATTTTCTTGAGGTCATGGAGCATGTATGTGGAAAAGGTAGGATTTTAGCCTTTGTCTCCCTCGCTCCCTCTGGAGCTTATTGTCTTTAGATACCATCTGTTCCACAAAACATTCCTCCATAAGTGTTCTTCCTTCCTTATGAAGTTCATCTGTACATCACACCATCCCTTAGTCCATTTGGGCTGCTATAATAAAATGCTATACATTGGATGGCTTATAAACAACATTTATTTCTCACAGTTTTGGAGTCTGGAACGTCCAGGATTGAGTCATTGGCTTTAGTGTCTGGTGAGGCCCCACTTCCTGGTTCATAGATGACCACCTTTTCACTGTTATGTGATAGAGAGGGCTAGGGATCACTGTCCGATCTCTTTTATAAAGGCCCTATTCCCATTCATGATATAACCACCTCCCCAAAGCCCCATATCTTAGTACCATCATGTTGGAGGTTGGGATTTCAAAATATGAATTTTGGGAGGCACAAATATTAAAACCACAGCACTATTCACTATACACTATACACTGTTCACATATAATCACTTATTCCATTGTCTGTGTCTCCAGCTAGTTTGTAACCACTGTAAAATCAGGGACTATTTGTCCTGGTATTCCTGGCACCAGGCACAGTTCCTGGCAAAGAGTAGGTGCTTAATACATATTTGATATATAACCCCGATGTCACTGGCACTTCACTGTCCTTTGACCACCCATGGCCTTTGGAGGACTAGCATTCTTTCAGCTAATTCTTCTAATTCTAGCCCTTATTTTAATTCATTGGTCTCTTCTCTATTTGCTTCTGAATTGTAGCTCATCATTTTAGTTAATCCTATGTCACGTCTTTTGCTGTATTCTCTAAAAAAATCCTATCTCAATTATGATTTCATGAGTTTGTTAGTTTTACTAAAGTCTTAAGAACTTATATGGAGGGATCATGTTACTCACAGCTTCGCATCCTCGTTCTTCCTGGCTTTCTTCTTACTCTTTGCTGCCTTGAATCCCTAATCCATGTCTCTCCATGCCATACATATCCAGGTAGGTATGGGATATGACTTCCTGAAATTGTGATAATAAAAATATTGCTATCTCATTACAGTTGAATGAATGAAGAATAAAGATGTAAATGAGGAATTCCCGTCATAGCTCAGCAGGTTAAAGACCTGGACGTTGTCTCTGTGAGGATGTGGTTTCAACCCCTGACCTCGCTCAGTGGGTTAAGGATCTGGCATTGCCACATGCTGTGAGGAAGGTTGCAGCTGCAGCTCTAATTTAACCCTGGGCTGGGAACTTCCGTATTCTGCAAATGCTGCCCTAAAAAGTTTTTCTTTTTTTTTTTAAAGGAAAAGAAAAAGAAGTAAAGATGTAAATGAGTCAGTAAATCCAGGTTGAAGATTTGGGATTAGGCCTACCTTGAATAATTTTAAACCTCACCAGTAAACTTCCCTTAAGGCTGAATTATTGAAGATATCTGTAATGCCACATCTGGTAAAAACATATATTTTTGGTGAGCAATTCTATTTAGCTATCCTTTAAGTATTATATTATGAGAGAGAATTGTTTGCTTTTTGTGTATGTTCTTCTCTTTTGGGCTCTGAGATTGTGGGAATGTGTCCCAAACATTGTGTCTGCCATATAATATAGCAAAATGCCTTGTGCAGACTAGGCACTCACTTAATGGTGAGTTGATTGATTGAATAATTATCCCACCTATAAACACTTCTGTAGTGCATTACCTGATGAGTATCTATTTCAGTATGACGATGGCTGTGACCTTCGTGTAGTTCATTAGCAAATGAAAAGTATGCTCATTTCCATGGTAGGAAATGAGAATATAAAAGATGTGGTTCTATTTGTAGTGCCATTACTGTCTAACTGTTTGATTAAGAACAAATTCTTAACCTTTTAATGCTACCAGTTACCTATGACTCTGATCTCAAGGGCTATTGCAATGCCAAAATCCTGGGGACAATAGGATAATAACCCTGACCTATTTGAAGGGATAAAAATACGCCACAAATGAGGCAACTCCTTGACTGGAATTAATCAGTAGTAGAGGAGAGGTGTTGTCTTTAGAAACAAACAGACAAGCCAAGAAGCAAACTAGCAGTTTCACAATCACATCTTGTAATCATAACAATCCCCAGTGCTAGTATCACCACTTTGCTGTTAAGGATATTGAGGCTGAGAAAGTTTAAGTAATTTGAGCCAAGTCATATAACTAGTAAGAGGAAGATATTCCAGATATTCCTAGTCCACTGTTACTTCTCTTCCCCTACTCTCCTGCATCGACCCATTACTCATTGTCATCTCAGTATTTTTTTTCCCACACCCGTGTCAGGCAGAAGTTCCTGGGCCAGGGATTGAATCCATGCCTCAGGGGTAACCAGAACCACAGCAGTGACAGTGCCAGGTCCTTAACCCACTGAGCCAACAGGGAATTCTACCTTCTCAGTTTTGAAATGTTTTTGATAGCATGGCATCTCAATTTATCATTGAAAGGAAAGTAGATTTACTCTGAACTGATGTGGCAACTAAAAGTGAGAAACCTATTAATACGATCTTTGAACATTACTTGTCATCATGCATCTGATGTGCATTTACTGAACCCCTTTTCTGTGCTAGGCACCATGCTTTGTCCCAGAGATGTGCAAAGAAGGTAGAAGCAGGCTTGCTGCCTTTCAGAGGATTCTGGGTCATGAAGGGTGAGAAGTTTCCCAGGTGGACAAGAGAAGGAAGGATATTTCAGATGGAAGAAAAAAACAGGCACAATGGCAGAGAAGCAGACAGGTCTGTGCATTTAGGGGCAAAGAGTGTTTCAGCCTAGCTGGAAGGCTAAGCGCCATAGAGGAAGTGAAAATAAAGGAGAATGGAAAGACAAATAGAGACAGAATCAAGGAGAATTCTTGAGCTGAGGAATTTGACTTTACAGGTAGGTAATGGAGAGCCAGTACAGAATTTTAAGCAGGAGACTCTTAGGTTCAAATTTGCATTTTAGAAACAATGCACCGATATTGAGGAGGAAAGTGGATCGGGGTAAGTAGTGGGAAAGGGAGAAAGAATGGAGACTGCTGGGGTGCAGGGAACTGTTGCTGTGAACTGGAAGCTGAAAGCCTCTTTTCCTTTGGTGGATAAGTGGGAAATGTTATGTTATTAGTTTACTCAGTGATTGATTTGAGTAGTAGACACAGGAAAGTTGGTACATTTGGTGTTTGAAACTTGTCACTGAGCAGTAATTCTGTCTGTTCTTTTTTCTAAATTACCCAAGTGATTTTATGGCCTTCTTTGTACTCAGGCTGTGATGTTTCTTTTTCTAATGTCTTTTCCTTATTTGCTTCCATTGACTGTTCACATCTTTTCCTGCCCATTTACCATTTATATCACAACCCTCCTGTGTTTGCTCCTAATGAGTTATAATTCTTCATAATCTGGTCTTTGCCTGATCCTGATTCTCTCCAATATTTCTTTTTTCTCTCTTGAGGAAAGTATATCCATTTTTGGTTTCAAATGCTCATCACCTTTTGCAAATATTGAGGCAACGATTCAATTTAATTTAAAAAATAATGTTTTTCTATTTCTTCTTCTGCCGATAAATTACCTTTTGCCATCTTTTAAAGCTGTATTGTCTCATAATTTTCTTCTGTGCTCTTGTTGTTCCATTTTGTTGTTCCCCAGAGGATGTAAGAATATATATTGATATAATGAAAAATGTGGAAATAAAAAAAAAACAAGAAGAATTTAGGGTCATGTTCATACTCTATAGTGTTTACTAGTGATCTATTTCAAAATAAAACATATATTTCCGTCCTGATGAATCAAATATTTAAGGAATATTCTTTAAGTGGAGAAATATACATGGAAAAAATCACTGCTGACCCTGAGAGGCCTCTTTGAAAGATTCTTTCCACGAATGATTTAACTTCGATTTTAGTCCTGCTCTTTCTACCAAGGGCTATCATAGCGAACATTGCTCATGAGGGTTCTGGGAGTATCAGCGGGGGTCAGAGATCAAAAAACAAAAGATATAATATTAGATAAAATATTAGCAACCCTGGAAATATTCACAAAGTCGTGTATTATATTAGAGCCACTGTATTCCATGTAGGAAAATAAAAATGGGAAATTGCACAAGCCACTTTCTTTTTTATTACAGAAATTAAAAGTCTAATTTAAAATTATAAATTAATGTAAATAGCCATGAATACCATTTTATTAGTTCAGGTACTTGGCATAGGAACATATAAATATAATAGGATTTTTATAGAGTCTGCATTAGTAATTAGTAACTATATACATGTACATGTATAGATGCACTATATATATAAAATGGGGTTTTTTAAAATTTATAGAACTGAAAAGATGCTCAGAGCAATCCTTAAAGTTCATATTAAACCATATTTGTGAAAGTTACTTAGTAGATAACTTTTGCTTCTTTGTCTCTACCAGTCACATGGTAATATGTGACGATCCAGGCGCTTGCAATAATGATGGTAACTGCTGTCAGTGCTTTGTGAGTAACAAGCACTTTGGCACTTTCTGCCACATGTACAGTGTGCCACTGAACACTCCCATCCCTGCAGTTTAGGCATTGTTCTCATTTTACAGATGAAGGAAGAGAGGCACAGGGAGCTGGAGGAACTTGCCCAAGGTCACACAAGTGTGTTATAGAACTGGGAATAGAAGTTCTGCCTGTTGCCAAAGGTTGTGTTCTGCTGTTGACCACAGGACCTTGGCCATATAGAGATACTGAGTGTGAACAGATGTAAAAAGCCACTCCATTTAACTCAAAGTAAGCTCTTTCCCCCTCGCCCCCACTGAGAGTGTTTACAAAGAATTCTTATGACAACTCTGTATAGTTTCTTGCTGTCTTATATGATATGTTTTATGTGTTTCAGTGTTTTATGACCCAGAAGGTCATTATGTACTTCATAAATATCTGTCTTGGCAAAATGCGACAGTCTTTGTTCTTTTTCTTTATTATCTCCTTGTGCTTATTTGAGAATTTTTGCTTATGTTGGTGAAAGTAGAGAATTAAATTGTGATTGATGCAGTGAACTTGATAGATCTGAATTGTTTAGATTATTTTCTTGTTTTATTTTTTTACCTTAAAAAGTTGATAAACGTAATATATGCAAAAAAGTATAGATACTATGTACATGTAACTTTAAATACTTAAAAAGAGGAACATCTATAAACACATGAACCCAGCTTATCAAACAGAACGGTACCAATATCTTGAAGTTCCTGTTTGATCTTTCTGGACCACATCTCTCTCCATCCCTCACAGAGTGAACTGTTACCCTGAATTTTATACTTAACACTCATTTCTTTTATTCATGATTTTATCATATGTGTAGGTATTCCTATACATTTATTGTGCTGTGCTTACTTTTGAACTCATTAGGCATTTGATAGCTTGCTTTTTTTTTTCCTTTTTTGGCCGTTCCCCAGCATGTGGAGTTCCTGACCTGGGATCAGATCCAAGCTGAAGCTGTGGCAATGTCAGGTCCTCCAACACACTGTGCTGGGCCAGGGATCAAACCTGCATCTTGGTGCTGCAGAGACAACTCATTGCTCCACAGTGGGAACTCCTCATTTGCAATTCATCCATTTTTTGGGGGGTGGGGTCCCATGCTCATGGCATGCAGAAGTTCCCGGGACCAGGGATTGAATCTACACCATAGCTGTAACCAGAGCCACAGCAGTGACAATGCCAGATCCTTAACCCACTGAGCCACGAGGGAGCTCCCAAGATTCATCCATTTTAATGCTTGTAGTTTTTAATTTTCACTGCTTAGTATTTTATTAATACTATGCGAAGTATCAGTATTCCACAATCAACTCATTCTATTATCATTGAATTTCCATACATTTTTCCTGTTTCATATATGGTTGCTGTGAACATTTTTGTACATGTTTTCCAATGTATATATGTAAGGATTTCTTCTGAGTGTTGTCTAAGAATGAAATTGATGGGTCTTACTGTATATACATCTCGTTTAGTGGGTCACACTGAATTATTTTCTAGAGCGATTATACCGATTTTCATTCTGTTTTTATATGACTATTGGCCACCTGTGTTTCCTCCTCTGTTAAAATGCCCATTCCTGTCTGTTCCTCATTTCACTAACAGGTGTTAGTCCTTTATTTATTATTCCTTTCCCGTGAATTAAAAAAAATGTATCTGGATAATAATCCTTCATCAGTTGTATGCGTTGTCTCTTAGTTTTTGGCTTGTTAAATAAGAATTTCTTGTTCCAAGTCCCTCTCCTCCCTTCCAGAATAGTCAAAAACCTTGGGATAGGAGGATCAGGGAGAGAGAGAAAAAGCTGACTACACCCCTTACATGCCACAACTTCCTCCCTGTGGCAGGCCCCAAATCAAGAAGATATAACTTGAAATGCTATACACCTGCAACTAATACAACATTTAAAGTCAACTATACTGCAATAAATTGTTTTAAAAAGATGGAAGCTTTGGTAATGACATGGAACCAGAAATTCAAAATGTAGAGATGAGAGTACTTTGAATTACCTAAGAGTTACCAGCATAGTCATAAAAGACTGCTTAAGTTTTTATTCAGAAGAGGAGGAAACTTTCCCTGCCCCATGTATTTTATTTTATTTTATTTTATTTCATTTTTTAAAATTACTCAGTGAGTTTTATTACATTTATAGTTGTACAACAATCATCACAACCAAGTTTTATAGCATTTCCATCCCAAACCCTCAGTGCATCCTCTCACCCCTCAACCTGTCTCATTTGGAAACCATAAGTTTTTCAGAGTCTGTGAGTTAGTATCTGTTCTGCAAAGAAGTTCATTGTGTATTTTTTTAGATTTCACATGTAAGTGATAGCATTTGATGTTGGTGTCTCGTTGTCTGACTGACTTGACTTAGCATGATAATTTCTAGGTCCATCCATGTTGTGCAGCATGTATTTTAAAAGGGCTAGTAAGAGACAAAGTTAAGTGGCATTATGATTACATTTCACAGGTCCTGATTGTTGAATATACACATATATGCTGAGGATCTGTTAAGTACTAGGCACTAGGCTAGGCTCTAGGTATAAAAGGGAGCATGGTAAGCACTGCTTCTCCTCTAGGGGAGCCTTTCATCTTGCGTAGGTCAGAAAATCTTTGGGAAAGAGAGAGAGAACACTTGAATTTCTCCTCAAGTCCCTGGCAGAACTTTGGCAATACTGCTTGTGGGAAATATGGCTTCAGTGATGTGCTACCTTAGTCTAAATTTGTATGAAGGTGAAACTTAGAAAGAAAGCTAAGACAAGTAGAAGGCTAAGGGGTCTTTTATCCCTCCCACATCTGCATATCATGCTTCTCTCTACACAAAGGAAATTCACCAGTGGAATGGGAATTTATTCATAGTCACACAGTGATTCAGTTAGTTTTAGCTGTACCATGAGTTAATAAGTTGAGAATCTCAGTGGAGCTGTGGTAATAGGACATAATTGTACCTAATCACTTTCTCAGAAGCTAATCATGTTTAATGTCAATGAGCATAGCCCTTTCTGCAGATAATCATGTTTTAATTTCAAAAGTAGGAGTATACTAATAGAATTAAATGGGAAACCAATAATAGTCTACCGCTGACAGATTAGTGTTAAAGTAGAGTGACTTGGTAGTGGTTATAAGGAGAAAAAACACAAATACTGTAATTTAGGATAGTAAAATACTACAAGATAAACTAAAATTTTGGTAGCTTCATTGTCATTGAAACGAATTCAACTAGGCATGTATTCTATGAAACTCCTTTGGAAGTAGATTAAATCAAATTGAAGTTTTGGGCAAGAAACCAAGTTATAATAATTGCTATATCCTGATGGGTGTGTTGGACCATAAGCAGGATTTCCCAAGAAGCATGAGAAAATTGGGTAGAAGTCTCTTGAACTACCTGATCCAATGAGGGCATAAAATTACTGTGAGAGCACATTTGGAGAGAGCTATTGTACATTCTTTTTTTTTTTTCCTGGGGAGAGAGAGAGCTTTTCTATGAATCCTATCCTCTACAGGTTGGGGAGGATGTGGATAAGTGCTGTTTTCGACCCCAAGCTTGAGGAGAGTGGCCTCGTTAGGTCTATCCAAAATGCTTACCACGTAACTCTTGTGGTTGGGTATACATTCTGACATACTGCCTTGGAAATCCAAATGGCATGACCGGTACTCCAGAGTCGGTCAGCCTATAGGGCATATGAATGTGTCCTTTGGACCAGGTGAGAGTCATGCATGAGCTGGCCTGGAGCCATTTTAAATTCTACTCACTAAAATACAGAAATAGAAACAATCTTGGAATTGCTTTCAAACATTCCCAGGGAAAAAAAGGGAAGTAGAAAAATGTTGATAATTGTTAAAGGTGGATGATGAGGGACATAGGGGTTCATTCTGTCTTTTGCTCTACTTTGGGAATGTTTACAAATATACCTAATAGAAAGTTTAGAAATTCTGTTCAAGAGGTCCCTCAGGGAAACGCAATGGAATTCCAACAGAGAAGGTCTGGCATGTACCTCCCAGCAAATTGAGGGTTGAGGGAACACAGCAGCTGCAGGAGTAAAATGCGTTGTTTTTGTCAAGAGGACTTCAGGTGTGGTACCCAATGCTTGGGAATCTGTAGAATGTGTGAAAGCACCCCATATAGGGAAAAGTCCCCTTTAAGCTTTTCTCTGGCCTAGACATCAAGAGGCCATCATTGACAGTACCAGTTAAGTAATAATTATCCCATCTCTATTCATTTGTCTTTCCTCTCTTTCAAAACAGGTCTGGCAAGTAGAGGAGAAAATAAGGAAGAGAGAGAAGAAATATGGAAGGAGGGAAGAGAGAGAGGTGGGCAAGAGGTGAGTAAGAGAGAGAAGAGCTTCATACCCTATTTCCAGGTGGGGCAGGCAGCGTGTGTGCAGTCTCCTCCAGAAGAAAGAATTGGAAGCATCAGATGGAGAAAGACGGCTGGAAGGCCACACCCCTTCTACCATGTCAAGGGCCTGCCTGCTGCAGGGTTTTGCTGGGAAGGTTTTTAATTCTTAAATCAAGATCATGGCTTTGATTAATGCATGAGACCGAACAACTTTAATTACTGAATTGACATTTAAAGTATCTGCAGGGCTTTGTAATATCTAGGAATGGCCTACAAAAATTGTGGATCTTGCCTGAGTTTTCCTACAATGACAAGAGAGGAGCTACCTGTATTGAGTCCACTGGGAAGTTTTAAAGAGGTAGATTGGAAAAAAAATACAAACCAAGAGGCTTTTGGTTTATGTTGCAAGCATTCTGCTTGTTTAGTCTGTTTTACACATGTACTCTCTCATGTTGATCTCTGGATTATCAGGGGAAGTATTGTTCACTGCATTTTTCCAGTAAAGAAATTAACTTGCAAAGAAGATGAGTAATTTTCCCAGGATCACCATATTATTAAATGACTGAAACAAAGGTAGAACTTAGGTCTTTAACCACTTTTCTGGTCCAAAGTTTTGGCACGTTGTCTCCTAATGTCCTGGAGATTTAGTGAAATCCTGAGAAGTGGGGTAAAAGAGTTAAGGAGTCATCTGGGACTACGGAGAATTACTGCTACTACCTTTTGGGTTCTGCCGTATCCCTGGAACCTGGCCCCTCCAAGTCCAGGGACTTCATTTTTTCTCTCTAGGGACCTTAGAGCTGCTGGAGCCAACCAGTCGAGGCCTTTATTTCCTAGAATTAAACATCAGAGGAGTTTCTTGGAGGTTGTGATTTCACCGGAGAGCCCAGCATTGATCAGTCAACCACTCAATCATTCAGTCGCTCATCAAGCATTAATTGAACAGCTACTCTGCTAAGCTCTGAAATGTTCATGTGGTTGTTCCTTGCCATCTGTAATACTGGAGAGTGTGCCGTATGTATAGCGACTGCCCATCTAATGCATCTATTAGATCCCTAAGGCAGAGATGTGGACATTAAATGGTTCATAGGTAATTGTTGGAGAAATTAATTAGCATCTACAGTGTACTACCACTGTGCTTGGAGATGTGATGGTTAGAGGGAAAAAAGAGAAAAGAAAAGAAAAGAGAAAGGAAAACAAATGCAGCTCCTAGCCTCATGAGATATACAGTTTGGGAGGAAAAATAGACATCAATGAAAGACTCCCAAATATAAAAGCTGAATATTAGCTGGGATAAGTGCAAAGAAGAAGAGGTACATGGTGATACAAGAATCCAATATATACAGGGGCTGTACCCTGGTTAGTGGAGTCAGGGAAAGTTGAAGGAATTTAACATTTCATCAGCACAGGTTAACTCAGTATCTTCTGTTGGGGTCGAGGAGGGAGAAAGGGAGATGATTTTAAAAGACTTCAACTCCAGAAATGTTGTCTTTCTTCCCTGAGAAAAATAGGCTATTAATACAAATAGAAATAAAATTGAATTAATTTCCACAGGGAGAGCATCTTAATTTCATTGATATAGGGCACATAAAAAATCTGAAGTTAGTACTTTTGTAACTTCTGTGCTTTTAATTTCTGTGGAATAAACTCTTTGTTTTGCTCTAGGCTTTGAGAGAGCAGGAATTAAGTCTTGGACTTAATTTCCTTTTAATGAAGTGGTGACAAAAAAACTTTGGCAAGACTCAACAGCAGTCTCCCCTTCCTGAGGCAGAGGAAGGGGTAGCGGAGAGGACAGGGGTATTATGAGTCAGGAAGCAAACAATCCCCTACAGGGATTGGCAGGCTTCAGGGACTGGCAGGTCTTTGTGAAGAAGACAGAGCACAAAAGACCCAAACTCTCAACAGGTCTGTTGGTGAGGCTGGGGTAAATCTCTCCAAGTGCTCTCAATTATTTACTCCTATGCCTAGCACAGGGCAAGGCATGAAACCGGTCCTCAAAACATGTTAACTGAATAGATGATGGCACCCAAAATGACTTTTCAGTGTCTCGAAGCCAAGAATTCATATGAAGTAAAGATTACCAAAAGAAAGTGAGAACCTTGGAAACAATGGAGAAAGACCTGAGTTGCCAAATGGGATGGCTGATACAGTGGTTGTAATTACTGAACATCCAGACTGGTCCTCAGCTTCCAAGCAAGCTGCACATTGTCAAACACTGATTTTTGGTTAAGTGCTTAGTTGAGCCAGTGAGTCCCTCCTCTTCTTTGTCAGGAATGTACATGCATTGTCAGAGACCTGCGAAACCCAGCTCAACCTGGAGAGGGGAGAGCAGGCTGATGAATCAGGATGGCTACTGTGGGATTATACATTTTGGAAGGGACTCTTGTGGGCTGGTGCCCAGGAGACACAATATCCAACTCCTCCTGTACTGCAAGTAGTGAGAAAGATAGGGGAGTCTAAGGGGGAGGGGCTGAGAGCAACCTCTTTTTCTTTTTTGGTTTCCATGGAAGGAATGATGACTTGGTGCCACACTTTCTTTAAGACTTTTCTACATATTCACTAGATTTTTAATTCCTAGTAGCTGTCTCACAGTGGCAGCATACAATGAAAAAGTCATACGTGCACTGACCCATTAAAATGACATCAAATCAATGACCTTCTATACTCTTGGGAATATTCTTATCCACACTGCAACCTCATATAAAGTGCGTTAATCAAATCAGAAAAATACATTGCAATAAATCAAAAGATGGATTGCAGAAATAATAATGTAACAGCCTGAAAAAGAGAGGGAGGAGTTCTTTTTGTGGCCCCATGGAAAGGAACCCGACTAGTATCCATGAGGATGTGGGTTTGATCCTTGGCCCCGCTCAGTGAGTTAAGGATCCAGCATTGCCACAAGCTATGGTATAGGTTGCAGACGTGGCTTGGATCTTGTGTTGCTGTGACTGTGCCATAGGCCAGCAACTACAGTTTCTATTAAACCCCTAGCCTGGGAACTTTCATATGCCATACCTGTGGCCCTTAATAAAAAAGAGGGAGAGCACTGTTTGCAATAGATTTCAGAGTCTCTCAGCTTACTTTTCTCTCAAGATAATTTTGATGCCTAGAATAGTGCCTAGCAAATTTAGGTACTCAATAAATATTTGTTGAATGAATGAATTTTCAGGCCCTGCTGATACTTATTTTGTGATTTTGTACAAATTAATGATTACGGTTACTTCCTTGTAGTAATAATGTACTCATAGAAATGAACCCCTCATTTTTTAACCTGACTTTGGGCCATATGTGGCTTGTTTCGTTGGATTGAATGGGATAAGTGTTATTCTTTAGGGTGCTTGTCTTTTGTGATCTTTATTTACTCTTGTTTTTGCTTGGTAGATTTGTTTAAAATTAGTATGAGTATCACAGTAGTAAATTCAAATCCCTAATAGCAAAAAAATTACTCGAATGCACATGTCTGGGGCATTAGGATAAGCCACTGGGAGTCAAATGCTCCCAAGCCTGACCTGAGAGCTGGGTGGGCCATCTAACTTTCTATATGAGTGCCAGGCTATTGAGCAACCTTGCTCCATATCCATACCTCATTACAGGTAACTTCTGGAGTTATTGAATGATCTAGGTGGAATGAGGGCAGCTACACAGGAAAAGACCTCACAATTTGTCTCCCTTGCTGTGTCTCAAAGGAAAGTCAGAGAATTTTTTGTCTCATTATGGTGGTATAAATCCACAACAGCCCAGCCCATCCACTGACTACAAATGAAACTCTAAGAAAAAATACAAAAACAACTATCAAAGATCCAAGAATCAAACCTAACAGGCAGATTGTGAATGAGCAGTTCATGGGGTGGGGGTGGGGTAATGGGCTCTTCCTTGTTTTATTTATTTGTTTGTTTGTTTATTTATTTAACTTTTTAGGGCCATACCCATGGCATATGGAGTTTCCCCGGCTAGGGGTCGAATCGGAGCTACAGTTGATGCTAGCCTACACCATAGCCATAGTAACACAGGATCCGAACCACATCTGTGACCTACAGCACAGCTCATGGCAACACCAGGTCCTTAACCCACTGAGGAAGGCCAGGGATTGAACCCACAACCTCATGGTTACTAGTGGGGTTCGTTTCTTCTGGGCCACAATGGGAACTCCAGTTAATTTATTTTTTATGACTTTGCCCTGAAGTTGGGCCTCAGTTGTAGAGCTACATGGTAGAAGTGGCTAAACCCTGTATTTCTGGATAGAAGAACCAGAGAAGGGAGCATCTGTGGGCCAGAGGGTATGGAGGAGTCTTGGATGGAGGAGCGCTGGAAAAGGAGATCCTCTTATTTCTATGTGAATTCATACGTATCTCAGATTAACTCCTAAACTACACATGTGTGGTTTGGCTCCAAGCCATCATATCATAGGCTTAGAGGCTTAAGCTGAAATTTGAACCACTGCCTACAAAAAATGAGACAGAATTTGTAATCTAAACCTGAGGTGTTTGCCTGCTAAGACCAAATTATAGTATTTTGGATTATAATAGGATCCAGAGTCTACAAAACATTTGTACAGTCAAGCATGTAATCCAAAATTACTCAAATGCAAAAAAGCCCAGGAAAATGTAACCAGTTCTCAAGAGAAAAAACAATTAGCAGAAAGGACAGTCAAGAAAAAGTCAGTCCCAAGATGATTCAGATGTTGACCTAAACAAAGACTTTAAGGAAGTTATTATATCTAGGACCCACAAAGTAAAGGAAAACATACATTTCAGGAGAGAAATAAAAAGTATAAAAGAAGAACAAAATGGGAATTTTATAACTGAAAATTTAATATCTGAAGTAAATATCTTGCTAAGTAGACTCCATAAAAGAGTGAAATGACAAAGGAAAGACTGAAGATCACTGTATAGAAATTATTCAATTTGAAAAACAGAGAGCAAAGTAGATTGGAAAAAAAAGCCCAGAAATTCAGGTGCATTCAGGTGCATTCAGGTGCCTGTGGGACAATATAAAGTGATTGGACATGTGAAAATGGAGTCCCAGAAGGAGAATATAAAGATTGAGACAAAAAATTGTTTGAAGAAATAATACCAAATTCAGAATTGGTGAAAAGCAAAAATGTATAAAATCAAGCTCAATGAAGAGTAAACAGGATGAACTCAAAAGGAAATCACATTATAGAAATTATAGACACATTATAATTGAACTTCTGATAATCAAAGATACATTTCTAAAAGCAGCTAGGGAAAACAGCACCTTGCATGGAGATGGACCATGACTTTAATTATTGTGGATTTCTCATCAGAATCTATGGAGGCTAGAAGACAATGGAACAACTTCTTTAAAGTGCTAAAAAAAAAATAAACACTGTTAATCCAAAATTCTAAATTCTGTAAAATACTCTTTAGAATTTAAAGTGAAATAAAGACAGTTTTGGATGAAAGAAATGAGAATTTTTCTCTAGCATATTTGCTCCATAAAAATGCTAAACAATATTGTTTATACTGAAGGAAAGTGATATTAGAGGGTGGTTGGATTTTTTTTTTTTTTTTTGCTTTTTAGGGCTGTACCTTTGGCATATGGAAGTTCCCAGGCTAGGGGCTGAATTGGAGCTGTAGCTGCTGGCCTATGCCACAGACACAGCAATGCCAGATCCAAGCTGTGTCTGTGACCTACAGCACAGCTCATGGCAATGCTGGATCTTTAATCCACTGAGAGAGGCCAGGGATTGAATCCACATCCTTATGGATACTAATTGGGCTTGTAAACCACTGAACCACAACAGAACTCCTGGTAGTTGGATCTTTTAGCATGGTGGAAGACCAACAGGGATGGTTCCTAGCTGGATAATTATGAAGGACTATTCTTGCTCCTCATAAGTACTTTAAAACATAATGGCTGTATTATTAAATGAAGCAAAGATTATGTGTTGAGCAGGATGTTCAGTGTCTGTAGGTGAGACACTAAAATTTATAGGCAGAGGTTGAATGAGTGGATACTACTACATACTGCCCACAAGATATACATATTAGGGAGTTCCCACTGTGGCTCAGCAGGTTATGAACCCAACTAGTATCCATGAGGATGGGGGTTTGATCCCTGGCCTCACTTATTGGGTTTAGGATCCCGCTTTGCTATGACTGTGGCATAGGCCAGCAGCTGCATCTCTGATTCGACCCGTAGCCTGGGAACTTACATATGTTTCATCTGCGGCCCTAAAAAGAAAAAAAAAATGTATATATTAAACTTGAGGACAGGTTGAGAGTAAATATATATACCATGAAATAATAAGTCTATCAAGGCTAAAGCAGCTTTTTAAAACTTCAGATTAAATGGATTTTAAGACTCAGAGTATTTGTTATAGTGATAGACATTCATCAGGAAGACATGACGATTATACATGCGTATGCAGCTAATAATTAGGCTTCAAAAACACTCTTCAGGTCAGTGGGTCACCTTGGGGAGGCAGTGCTGAGCCTGCTCCATTACTGTGAGGCAGCCTCAGCATGGCTTCCGTGAAGATGACACATGTGGTCCCTGGGTCATAGTTGGGTCAGGCATAAAGTTAGGAAGGCTGATATTCTCTCACCTGTGGCTAACTAGCTTTTGAAGGACATTTTGTCTATGACAATGTTAGTTTCTAGGCGCAAATCTCTTCTAGGATATCATCTTTTCTTCCCAGCAGGAGAATAAATGAAAACAAGTAAAAAGGAGTCAACTTTTCATTTTTAATTTTTCAGGTGTTTTACAGTGTTAGTTTCAAATGCAATGAAGATTTTTTTCAGAGAAATTCAATTTAGAGATTAATGAATGGGAGTTCCTGTTGTGGCTCAGTAGTAACGAACCCAACTAGTATCCACGAAGACACGGGTTCAATCCCTGGTTTCACTCAGTGGGTTGGGGGTCCAGCATTGCCTGTGGTATAGGTTGCAGATGCGGCTTGGATCCTGGGTTGCTATGGATGTGGTATAGGCCAGCAGCTGCAGCTCCAATTAGCCCCCTAGCCTGGGAACCTCCGTGTGCCCCTGGTGTGGTCCTAAAAAGCAAAAACAAACAAACAAACCTTGGCTTTTATTTAACTTCCTCTGCATTATTTTATAAATTTATCAGGCTCTTTTTTTTTGGGTAAAACCTAGTGCCTAGTGGTATAGAAGTAGATAAATAATGAAATGAAAAGTAATTTCTAGACTTTAGGGACTGAATTGTGTTCCCTGGGATTCCTATGTTTATGTCCTAACCTACAGTATCTGAGTAAGTATTAGGAGGTAGAGTCTTTGAACAGATAAGTAAGTTAAAATGAAGTTATGGGGCAGGCCCCAATCCAGTATGAATGCTGTTTTTATAAGAAGGGGAAATTAGGACACTGACGTGCACTGAGAAGACCATGCGAAGACACAGGAGGAAGAAGGCCCTCTTTCTATAAGCTGAGGAGACAAACCTCAGAAGAGGCCAACCATAATAAGATTTTGATCTTGGATTTGTAGGCTCCAGAACTGTGAGCAAAGAAATTTCTGCTGTTTAAGCTGTCCAGTCTGTGGTCCTTTATTATGGGAGCCCTCGCAAATGAATATCCTAGGCAAATGTCAGGGAAGCCATCGGAGTACAGTGGAGTCCTGGAACTAAGCAACACCTAAAAAGCCTGTAAGAGAAAACGTTCCTGTTCCATGAAGGCAGTCCCTCAAATCCCAGAATGTTACTGTTAATATTTGTGAAGTTTTTCAGTACGCGTAAGTACATATACAGGATTTCCTGGTCTAATGAGAATAATGGAAGTAATAATAAATGTTGGAGTGGATGTAATTATGGCTGAAAGGATGATTTTATTATATGGAAAAGGATACTGTTGGCTAGAACCAATTCATTAGACTGCTCTGGCAGTCTGTTATTATTATTATTTCTAGCCCTTACTAGATTTCATTCTTTTAGATAAAAACATGCATATCAGCTTTGGAGTTTGATTGCCTTATGGGCATAAAGCTTTGCATATTTACTGCCCATGAATCATACCAGTATGTGAAATCCATAGAAGATTCAATTTTTCCTGCTAGATGCACCTCCAGCCGTTTAATTAAAATATGTATTATTAATAAAACTATATTTAAGTCATATTTTTTACAGATATGACTGAAACGTTAAGTGCAAATTGTTTCATACTTTCATAGTAATTTGCTTTTAACGTTTTGTGCCTTAATCAAGGTAGCTCACTAGTTGAAGGTTTGTGGCACTGCTGACTTCTCAGTAGTGAAGTTGCAAAAAGCAAGTGGAAAGTGGTGATTAATGAAAAGATGTACTTACTTTTCAGAAAGATTTCATGGTTTTCTTGCAGAAGGGAGCTGTACTGAATAGGAAAGTGCATTGAAAGATACAGCAGAAAAGAGTATTTAGTCCCTGTTTCATTGCATGGCAATAACATTTGCCACTTGCACGATGACTTTTTTCGTGTTTCTGAACCAACACTGTTTCAACCTGGCCATCTGCCTTTAGATGTCATAGTTGTTCTTCCACTGAACTGAACCAACTGCAGCTCTGTGCTTTCACAGTTCTTCCACTTTCCAGAAACCTGGTATAATCAGAAATACTGATTAGCAGCACCGCAGCTCACAGAGTTCTTAGCAAGAGATTGATTCAAAATAGTTTTGTTAAAATAGGTGTTGAGGGTAATAGCTGGCTGACTCTATTAGATATTGTTTGGCGTTGTTGTAAAATGCGCCCATGGTTTATGGAATTTGTTATTTCAGATGGAAAATTTTCCAAACTCTCACTTTTGGTCCAGGTGGTGATGGTGGGGAATGGGGCAGAGAAAGCAGAAAGAAAGAAAATGAAAATGTAATGACTGCTGTGTGCCAGACCGCGTGTTAACCCGTCTGCCAGTTATGTTACTTAATCCTCAGATAAAGATTCAGAAAAGAAATGCTCATCTCATATGTGTCACACCAGGAGATAAGGCTCTGAGAAGTGCCTGGTCCAGCTTCCTAGGTGGTCAGTGACTGAATCTGAGTTCAGACCTTTGGCTCTTTCATTCCAAAGCTCAAGGGAGACCACTGTATATTTGCTTGCATGTTGGGCCTCTATAAAGAGGCATTTGTTATGTCTACTTCCACCTAGTTATATTAACATTCCCCTCCCCTCCTGAGCCACAAGGCCTCCAGGTAATCAATTTAGCTTCTTTCCCTTATGCTCTACTACTCAAATCCTTTTATGATCCTTCCCTTCCCCTGACTGGTCTCTCTCTCCACTAATGTGTGGAAATTCTAAGTTACCCCTAGGTGATGATGAACTTTCTATTTTGACGTCCTCTTAGTATAGAATCTTACATCCATCATGCAATTTGCAATTTTCAGTTGAATTTCATTATAATAGTTCTTTTCTAGGTGACTAACTGCTAAAATTTAATTTGAAAAATTAATTTATTTGTGACTTAAGAGCCTGTAATTATAGAATTTACATGAATGAAGCCCTCTCCTTTAAAACTAGCTTGACCGGAAGTTATTAGCCCAGCTAAAAAAGGGACATTTTTACATGTTTCCTTTCCTTGAGATATATGTATATATGTGCATATATGGTGTGATTCTAACTCCAAGATATCTGCTTAGATGCCATTGGATTGGAAAGTTCTCCTTTAAGAAGAAATAAGAACTTGGAGCTAACTTAAGTCACAGAATAAAAATTCCTACTAAAATGTGGTTAGTATGGTATAGAAACCTCTTCTATCACTAAGTTCGCCTAGTAGAGATACTTAAATACACATTGTAAACCTTGAGTTTTCCTCATTCCTTCACACTTACTATAGAAATCGAGCCCAGCCTCCTATTGCCACCAGAAAAATAGATGCTTCTCTTCTTTCTCTAACCAATGGGAGAGTTGACCTTTGTTTAGAAAAGTAACAATGCCCATGCTTGAAAAGCAAAGGAAGCCAAACAAAATCAGATCTGACTTTCAATAATTACAAAAAGAAAGACCAGGCAAAGAAATGGAAAGCCCCCAAAGCCCAGCACAATTCAAATTCCAAGAAATTAAGTAGCAGATTCCTGGGTCTGGTTTGGCAGGGTGCTGGTGAGTTTCTGTGCCCTGGACAACTATTTATTTTGTCTTTCACTGAGCATCCCTGGAGAGAACTCCGCTGGCTTCCCAGAGGAGGTGCTGCCTCTTGACTCCTCAGAGCTCTTCGCATGGAAATTAGCCAAAGTCCAAAAGCCCTTAGGGCTCCGGAAAACAAACAAAACTCACTCAGAGGGACTTATTATTTGCAATACTCAAATTCCAAAACATACTCATGAACACACACACATACACTCTCTCTGTCTCACACACACACAGTTATACATATTTCAAAGTATGAAAACTTAAAATTTTTGTACCTGGGTCCCAAAAGCAGCATGATCTCTCTCAAACCAGCCTCACACAACAAAGTAGAAAACACCTGAAATAAATACAATTAACTGAGCACCAGATTCATCCAAACACCAGTCTCCGAAGAAGAAAAGCCTAAGAGGAAATAAGCTGGGGAAAGCCAGCAACTCTGGTAGGAGTGGGTAGTGGAAAAGCCCTTTGTGAAGCAGCAGCTGTTAAGACACCAATCACACCAGATGGTCCCGTTGAGCAGGGCATGGCCTCTGAAAGCATGGCAGGGTTAGGTGACATTTAGGCCACATTCATTTTCAGAATTAGGATGTCCCAAGAGAACGTCATGGCAGCAAGGTGGCTGAGATCTGTTAAAGTGTTGTCCACTGCTTTCCTTACAGGCTATAATTACAGGGGAAGGTTTAATAAGACTC
This sequence comes from Catagonus wagneri, assembly GCA_004024745.2. NCBI lineage: Eukaryota > Metazoa > Chordata > Mammalia > Artiodactyla > Tayassuidae > Catagonus > Catagonus wagneri. Next base: position 13,803,087 of record PVHT021183727.1, on the reverse strand, counting down.
ATGCATGGGCAGATGTGAACGAGATGAGACACTGAAAATTGACTTGAGTGAGTTTATCACCTTTGCTTTTAAATTACATTTTGTTGGAGTTCCCTTCATGGCTCAGCGGTTAACGAACCTGACTAGATCCATGAGGATGTGGGTTTGATCCCGGGCCTCGCTCATTGGGTTAAAGATCCGGGCTTGCTGTGAGCTGTGGTGTAGGTCACAGATGAGTCTCAGATACCACGTTGCTGTGTCTGTGGTGTAGGCCGGCAGCTGTAGCTCCAATTCGACCCCTAGCCTGGGAACTTCTGTATGCCGCGAGTGTAGCCCTAAAAAGCAAAAAATAAATAAATAAATAAAAATAAATAAATTAATTACATCCTGTTGAATAATATATTTCAAATGACCTAGTGACTTTATTTTTGCCTGATAATAGTCAATCCCATGAGGTTGGACTATATTTTTTCTGCTAATCTCTGTTTTCTTCCAAAGTACCTAGTGTAGAACTATGTACTGAGAGGGCAAGCAGCAAACAGACATTGTAACAATGATAACCTGTGTCCTGGTATTCTTTCCAGTTTGGTGGTTAGAATGTTAATTTTTAGATTTAAAAAAAAGCAATACTGTACTGTCATATGCCGGTACTTAGCCCGGGGGAGCTGATTCTGAAAGCCCTATGCCACTTTGCAAAGGGCTTGGAAGAGCAGTCCCAGTTCAGTCCCTACATCTGCTTAGGGCTACTAATAAGTAACTGTTGTTTTTTACCCCCTTTTTCTTTTTTTAAATTGCCTTGGGCCGTGCCGTTGAGAAGTTGATGAATTACTTGTGAGCCTGTTTCAGATATTTCAGAGAAATCCAGAGACATTTAGATTCTTTAGCTTATTTTGCTTAAATTGTGAGGGTTAGGTCAGGCGTAGAAAAAGTAATTTGATACCTTGGAAAACTCAGATGGTCTTTTCTTTCAAAAGCCATTCCTGAGCTCCAGGTTGGGCTAAGTGTCCACCTTCTGTGGTTTCATACCACACAGGGAACCTCTGTGCACTCACCACATTTTATTCAGGATACCTTTTTGAGCTTGTCTCTCTCAGCAGTCTGAAAGCTCTTTGAGGACAAGGTACTGGTCTGACTCATCTCTGTCCCAATTGCCTGTTTTGGTATCTTGTGCATCAAAGGCCCTTAATAAATATTTACTTAATAGAACTGAGATGCGAGTGTGGGGGGGGTGAAGGTAACTTCATTTTCTTATAAGAACCTCCGTTTGTTTTGAGGCAGCTTTTATTTAAAAGGTTAAGATGTGACTACAAGTCCTTGAGAGCTTTCTGCTAGACTTTTTGTCTTGGATTTGCTCATTCTCCTTTCCTTGGGCATTTTGCTGAATCTATTAATTTTTCTAAAAAATTGCCTGGCTAGACAATTTATTTTACAATAGTTCTCAGCCATGAAGATTAAGTTCCAGACCCCGCACCCTATATTTGTAAAGGGTTCTACTTACAGGCACCTTTCCACAGGTTTCTACCACCTGTGGAAGCCAAAGATACTATTTGTAATATTCAGTTCTAAGCATCTTTCTATTTCTATTGTTTCATGGTGAGCAATGAATTTTTTTTTAGAACACTTGTTTTTACTTTACAAATGATTGTTTATTTAAACTATATTTTGTTATTGATGCCACAATTAATATTGCTGTCATAAAATATCATCTATGTGATATAGAGTCCTTCTTTAGAATGAATTTAGATTCACAGCAAAATTGAGGGGAAGGTACAGAGATTTTTCATGTAGTCCTCGCCCCATGTATACATGGCCTCTCTCGCTATCAACACCCACCCCCACTAGAGTGATCCAGTCTTTACAACTGAGGAACCTACAATGACATGTCATTTTCACCCAAAGTCTATAGTTTATTGCTGGTTCACTCTTTATTTCCCCCTTGTAGCATATTTAGTTTATTTTTTTATTTTTGGCAGAGCCCAGAGCATGTAGAGTTCCTGGGACAGGGATCGAACCTGCCAGAACAGTGACAATGCTGGATCCTTAACCACTAGACTAAGGGAACTCTGAGGGTTCACTCTTAATGTTATACATTCTGTGGGTTTGGGCAAGTGTAAAATCACGTGTCAACCATTATAGTATCACGCAAAGTAGTTTTACTGCCCTAAAAATTCTCTGTGTTCTACCTATTCATTCTCTCTCCCCCAACTCATGACCCATCTTTTTGCTCTTTCCTTAGTCTTACCTTTTCCAGAATGTCATATTGTTGAAATCACACAGTTGCAGCATCTTCAGACTGGCTTCTTTCATTTAGTAATAGATGCTCAAGATTCCACCATGTCTTTTCACTGCTCCATAGATCGTTTCTCTTTACTGCCGAGTCATTTTTTAATTGTCTGAATGTACCACAGTTTATTTATCATTCACTTACTGAAGAACAAATGCCTTGGTTGTATCCAGGTTTTGGTAATTGTGAATAAAGCTGCTGTAAACATCCATGTGCATATTTTTTATGTGGATATAAGTTTTCAGCTCCTTTCAGTAAATACAAAGAAGTGCAGTTGTCGGATTGCATGGTAAGAGTATGTTGAGTTTTGTGAGTAACTGCCAAACTGTCTTCTGAATGTACCATTTTGCATTTCCACCAGCAATGAATGGAAGTTCCTTATTGCTCCACATCCTTGTCAGTATTTGGTGTTAGTGTTTTTGGATTTTGGTCATTTTGACAGATGTGTAGTGATATCTCATTGTTTTAATTTGCAGTTCCTTCATGACATGATTTTGAACATCTTTTACATACTTACCATCTGTATATCTGATTTGGTGAGTGTCTGTTCAGGTCTTTGGCCCATTTTTTTAGTTGGCTTTTTTTTTTTCTTACTGTTGACTTTTAAGAATTGTGTATTTTGGATAACAGTCCTTCTTCAGGTATATCTTTTTTTTTTTTTATTTTTACGGATATACCTGCAGCATAAGAAAATTCCTCCGGTAGGGGTCAAATCAGAGCCACAGCTGCCAGCCTACGCCACAGGGGAGGCAACACCAGATCCCAGCCCCACCTGCGACACCCACCAAGCGAAGCCAGGGATTGGACCTAAATCCTCACAGAGACAACGTTGGGTTCTTAACCAACGTTGAGTCCCAGTGGGTACTCCCATCAGATATATTTTTTGCAATTGTTTTCTGACAGTCTGTGGCTTGTCTTGTTCTCTTGATACCGTCTTTTGCAGAGCAGAAGTTTTTAATTTTAATAAAGTACAGCTTATCAATTGTTTCTTATATGGATTTTGATGTATATAAAAAGTCCTTGCCAAACCCAAGGCCATCTAGATTTTCTCCTGTGTTATCTTCTAGAATTTTACTGTTTTGTGTTTTATATTTATGTCCATGCTCCATTTTGAGTTGATTTTTGTGAAGGATATAAGGTCTGTGTCTAGATTCATTTTTTTTTTTTTTGGCAAGTATATGTCCAGTTGTTCCAGAACCATTTATTGAAAAGTCTGTCTTTCTTTGTTGTATTTCCTTTGTTGCTTTGTGAAAGATCAGTTGACTCTACTTATTTGGGACTTTGTTCTTTTACTTGAATATTGTATTGATTATTCTGAGTCTCATGCTTCTCCAGATAAACTTTTTTTTTTAATTTTTAGTTTGCTTTTGGGGGCCTCACCTGCAGCATATGGAGGTTCCCAGGCTAGGGGTTGAATTGGAGCTGCTGCAGCTCCTGGTCTACACCACAGCCACAGCAACATGGAATCCCAGCTGTGTCTGTGACCTACACCACAGCCCACAGCAACGCTGGATCCTTAACCCACTGAGTGAGGCCAGGGATCAAACCCAAATCCTCACAGATACTAGTCGGGTTCTTTACTGCTGACCCACAACAGGAACTCCTCTCCATATAAACTTTAGAATCAGGGGAGTTCAAATGAAAATAGCAATTAATCTGTAGATTCAGGGAAATCTCAGTCAGAATCCTAGCAAGTTATTTTGTATATTTGACAAACGGATTCTAAAGTTAAAAGATGATCCACATCATATATCATCAAGGAAATGAATTCTTTTTCGTTTATTGACACTTCCTTTATGACCTAGAACATAGGCAGTCATTAGAAAGTATTCCTTGTATGCCTTAAAAAAGATGTGTTCACTAATTTTTAAGATTTGGGGTTTTATATATAGGTCTGTCAGTTTGAGCATTATGATGTGTTGTTTCTACATTCTTATTTGAATGTCTGATCTACATGTTTTGGGAAGAAAGGTGTTTTTAATTAATTAATTTATTTATTTTATTTTTTCCTTTTTGAGGGCTGCACCTGAGGCATATGAAAGTTCCTGGGCTAGGGATCTAATTGCAGCTGCAGCTGCCAGCCTACACCACAGCCAGTGATGCGGGATCTAAGCTGTGTCTGTCAGCTACACCACAGCTCATAGTAATGCTGGATCCTTAACCCCGTGAGTGAGGCCAGAGATTGAACCTGCATTCTCGTGGATACTAGTCAGGTTTGTAACCCCCTGAGCCACAATGGGAACTTCCAAAAATGTGTTTTTAAAAAATCCTGATTAATAACCAGGAAACTTTGGCTTTATGTATTTTGAGGCTCTGTTATTGAGCATATAAATATCCAGCATTGTTATACCTGTATGAAGAATTTTTCTTTTATCTTTAAGAAATGTATCCCTTTAACCTTTTTTCAATATGTATTTTTTGCACTGCATTTTGGCATTTCTTTTGTAAGTAGACCTGGAGTTTGAATTTTTTCTTATTTAATTCTAATCTGAGCATCTCTGTTTTTTTGACAAATAAGTTTAATCCATTTAGATTTAGTGTGAATACTGATTTTTCAGGGAATTAATTTATAAGTTATTTAAGTTTTATATTTATCATATCTTTCATTGTTTCCTTTTTCTTCTTTCTGTTTTTAATTTATTGAGTTTTTTTTGTTGTTTTTTAAATTTTCATTTATCTCCCCTTCTTAATTTGGAAGTTACACATGCATGGCCTATTCTTTTGTAATTACCCTTACATTTTTATCATGCATAGTTGATTTAATAATATTAAGAGGCAATCAATATCTCTATCCTCCTAGAACACCAAGGTTCTTAGAATATTTTAATTCCAATAAACTGCTGACATATTTTATGTTATTGTCATTCAGTATTTTACTTTTACCTTTTCCACAATGCCTTTAACATACTTATTATAAATAATATTCTTGAATTTTGAGTTATTCTTTCTTTAGATTTACCTACATTTTTACAATTCCTTTGCACACTATTTTCCTTGAATATCATTCTTCCTTCTGAGTTTAATTCACCCCCCCCCTTTTGCCACATCCAGCATATGTGGAATTTCCTAGGCCAGAGATCAAACCCATACCACAGTAGCAACTTGAGCCACTGCAGTGACAACATGGGTCTCCTGCACCACAAGGGAACTCTGAGTTTAATTCTTTTTTAGTAGAAAGATATCTTTCTTTTTTTGGTTTATGTTTAGTAATGGATTATCAGTAGATAGTAAAATTTTCAGTGTTTCTTTGTCGTAGAGTGTCTTTATTTTTGGTCATTTAAAAATTGTAATTTTCTTGTCAGAATTCTAGTTTGAGAGTTATTTTAACAAAGTGTTTGAAGATATTTCAATTTCTTTTGGCTTCTATTAGTATAATTTGTTCTTGACTTTTTATGAGTAATCTTTTTATTTCCTTCTCTGATAGTTTTTGAGATTTGTTTCTGGAAATTCTATGTTGTTATTATTCAGTGTGCCTATTTTTAGTTCACTTTTTGATCATATTTCATTGTGGTTTATCTTTGTTTTATGCTTATTATTTTAGATGTACTTTTAATTTTTATTCAAATTGTTTTATTTGTAGTGTCACTTCTCATTAGCTACATCTGCTTGATGCTCCATCATGATGGTTTGTTTCCTTGGTTTTTAATTTTGACCTCACATTTGACAAAGGATTCTGTTTGTTGGTTTTCTTGGAAAGTCCCATGTACTTTGAGTTAAATATACTTTTTAATGTGGTTATTGTACAGTTTTTGCCAGAATCCAAGGGTTTTAATTTTTCATCTTGGGATTCCTTCAGTATAGGAATAACATAAATTTAGCCCTCCTTATCTCTGCAAGGTACAGGGCTGGAAGTGTCATTTTTATGAGCACTTGATTTTCTTTCCCAGAAATGAGGGCATATAGCAGTCTTCCTTATTATGTCTACCAAGAAGTAGGTAAAGTTTTTCTAGTCCTCTTCACTAACTTGGGTGAGCTTTTTAAGGACCCTGGCTTTATGAAAGCTCTTCAACTCAGCTTCTCTCCTACGATCACTTTGCTTGTCCCTATATTGGCATTAACACCACAGATCTACAACTCCTAGGATCCTATCTGGCTTTAAAAGCTATTTGGGTAGCTGAACTTTTGCTGTAAATGCTGCCTTGGCTTTGCGCTTTCCCTTCATTCCTGGATCTGGAAGGTTTTTTCTTTTTCAACTTGGCTGTTTTCAAACTTAATTTTTAGTATCTTTAATCCAGCCTATCAGTTTTATTGCATCTATGAGTTGTAGCTAGAAGGAAATGCCTATTATCTCAGTCAGCCATGCCAACACTGGAATTAAACATGCTTTAAAAAAATAAAATATTATGCCAACATGTTTTCTTTAAAATATGTTAAGGAAAGAAGTAAGTTTCCAGTTATTTATTTATGATTCCACTTTTTGTTTTGTTTTTTATTCAACAATTCACCTTGCTCTGAGCATTTGCTTGAACTGTTTGCTTTTGTTCACTTAGAATAACTACTCTCCTGAAGTTAACTTGAGAGACAAAGAGTATTTACTGATTTTTGGGGGGGAGGGAGGGTACCAAGGCCTTTATTGAAAGCAGTTTGCTATTATATTCTGTCTAGGGAGAAGGAAGGAATACCTAGTGCTTTTTATATTTGTGTTCTCGTTTTTTAATTGGTGTTTAAAATCCTTGGCACTGTTTACCTACAGGAATCATTCAAAACATTTGTTTTCTAACTTAAGCTAATGCTCCTGATATATTCCTGAACTCAAGAGTATATCCATTTGTTCACCTCTGTAATTCCATGTCTGGCACAGTCCTACCATGTCTGGCACAGTCCTAGCACGTGGTAAGTTCTCAACACGTACGTCTTAAATAAATATCATGACATGAGTAAAAGACTGTATCCATAGTAAATCTCCAAGTACAGTAGCAGAAGTTGGTATGTAAGTTAGTCATTGCCAGATAAATTATGTAAAATAAAGCCCCCACAACTCAGTAGTTTAAAGCAATAATCATTTATTGATTCCTCTAGGCTGCATTCAGCTAAACTCAGTCATGTGTTTTTGTGTTGAGAATTGAAAATCTAGGCTGGCTCACTGGAGACAACTTATTAGCTCTGTCCCACATAGCTGTCTTAGAACTACTGGAATCAGTGGGCTAGTTCAGATGTGTTCTTTTAAGGTCAATGGCAGAGGTAAGGAGAGGAGACCAACAGCTCAAGAGTATTTGAAACCTCCGTTTGTCTCATGTCTGTTAATATACTATTGCCCAAAATGAGAAACAAAGGCCCAAGATCAGTTGAAGGGGAAGTAGACACTACTTATGGAAGTGACCAAGAGGGAAAGGATTTTTCTAAACAATAATCTAATCCACCTCATGTGGTAAAAAATTCAAAATGTACTGAAATGTGGTTCTCCAAAGTATTTTTTGAGTTTAACAGGTCCCTACTCCTACAGACAATTATTCACAATTACAGGAAAAATGCAGCTCTCTTTTAAAAAACTGCACTTTCTTTCATTAGGAATGGATACTCTTTTTTGAGAGCCTGCCTTGTACAAGTGATTCATATGCACCATTGAATTCAGTCATTACAACATCCCCACAAAGTAACTATTTTATTAATCTTTACTTTTCTAATACCCAAAGTGGCTCAGAATACTTAAGTGCTTACCTGGTTTTAAGTCAGACAGCCAGTAAGTGGTAGAGTAGGCATCCAGACCCACTTCTCCCTCTACCCAAAGTCTATGGCTTATGCGTTCTATACTCAGCCAAGTGGTATAGCCTATCGACTCTTCAAATTTTTGCCATGTTTTCATTAGTATCATTCTGAAGCTGCTTCTGAGGCATGAGTTTTGAGCTCTGGATAAAACAGCTGATATGAAGACAAGATTTATTTTTTGGAGAGTGTGTTTTCTTAACTACCAAAGAAGGATTTTTTTTTAAATACATTATCTCTGATTTATCGTTGGTTAGTAGTGGATCAGCTACTTACCTTTTTTGTAGCTTTTCCAAAGTAATATCACTTTGTTGCCACTGTCACCTTTACTTTCTTTTAGCAATAATGTCATCTTATCGAATATTTGTACTCCTGATTACATTTTTTTCCCTAGAAAACTGGCTTACATTTTTCAAATATAAATCTATTTTAGTTCATGATGTCCCAGAACCTCAGGCTTTCGTATATTTTCAGGTGTCAAAAACACATTTACAATTTTTAAACAGTAATTTTCTGAGCATAAATCATAACTTATATAACCTATGTTCTCAATATTTTCCTGTTGGAAATGTCCTCAGTAAATAGTAAATAAATGTTGTCTGACAGTTTTACAGTGCCAGGAAAAAAATAAGTATAAAATTGCCAAGTTATCATTGGGGAGATATATATATACATGTATGTGTGTGTGTATATATATATGTGTGTGTGTGTGTATATATATATATATATGTATATGTATATATATATATATATAAATAAATGTGTGTATATATATATGTGTATATATATATATATATATATATATATAAAGGTAGAAATCTTATAAATATGTATATATTTAAAGGTAGAAATCTTAAGTTAATTGCTGATGTTTACATTGATGATGAAGTGTAAGCAGAGAGATGTGATGATGATGGATAGAGGTGTGAGTATGGAGTGGTAATTCTAACCATTTTGACTCTGATATCAGTTTTGCCTCTAAATATCTCTAAAATTTTCATAAAGCTATGTTAACCCCCCCACCATGTAGTACTCTAAATTTACAGCCTCTTCTGTGATTGAACTACCCAGTTGCTTATTTTGCACTTGCCACTGCTTCGTAGCATTAACTTGGATAAAGAAAAGCTTCATTCACATGGACCATTTGTCTCTTCTTTTTCTTCTAGAAGAAGGGAACTAGGCTGATGGATGGAGAGATTCTATTGTGGTTTCTCAAAGATCTGTGTGAAGTGGGGTGTTGTAGTGTCAGGCATGAGGGGTTTATTGATTTCAAGTGAGGTTTATGAGAACTCTCTTAGAAGAGGAAGTGTCCTTAGGCCCCGTGAGTTCCACTGTAGAGCAGCCACCCTCCCCTCTTTCTTGCTAAGAGAATTCCAGTGTTAGTTGTGTAGCACTGTTGATAATGCCTGGCTCTTGTCCTGCTCACCTCACTGCTCTGTGAGTATGAGATGCTTGGAACTGAAGTAGCTCTCTTTCTTTTTTTTTGCTTTTTAGGGCTGCCACACCCCAGGCATATGGAGGTTCCTAGGTTAGGGATACGATCGGAGCTATAGGTGCCAGCCTATGCCATAGCCACAGCAATGCAGGATCCAAGCTGCATCTGTGACCTACAATACAGCTCATGGCAACGCTGGATCCTTAACCCACTGAGCGAGGTCAGGGATCAAACCCGCATCCTCATGGATTCTAGTCAGATTTGTTAACTGCTGAGCCACGACGGGAACTCCTAAAGTAGCTCTCTTTCTACAAGTGCCAGCTCCTCAGTTTTGGAACCACTGACCTCCAGACCAATTGTTATATAAGAAAATTAAGTAACTTGTTTAAGTTCATTGTTTAGCCTCTATTAAATGGGCTTTCTGCTGTTTGTTGTCAAATACGTCATTAAGTACATTATATGTGAGAAATCCTAATTTCATCATTGAATAAGTTTATATGCACTTTTTGGGCATTCTGAATGCATCACTAGTCTTTCGATTTAAATTCATTTTCTTGTTTGTGAATTGATATAGACATTAGAAAAAAAAATTGATGAGTAGTTCTACTTCTCTGTTTACCTGGTACTGGGTAGAGTGAAATGCACCATCTTTAGACCAGAGTGTTTTTACCAAATAGCACAATCACACTAAGAGTCTTTAGAGTGCATTGAGGACCTTCTTTGGCTCAGGATATATTGAAAACAAATTTAAATCTCAACTGAAGATGAATTTCCCCCTAAAATCTCTCTACTATTTATTAATATTTTGAGTATAAAAATTTGTTAAAATATACAGAGAATGCTCCAGGGCCACAATATCCAATTAGGTTATAGTGTGGGGAGGATGCAGTCAATACCATTTTGCCTTTGAGGCAGTATGCCTGGTCATTTAAATCTGTGTGGACCAAATTTCTCCTGCTAAGAAACCTGATAATGAAGATGAGCAATTGTGCTTGTCTGACAACTATCTCCTTCAGTTGGCTCAAATTGCCAATCACCAGATCAGGTTCTGTGGAAGAACACTGGACTTGAGAACAATGGGAACTGGAATGGCCTTTGTATAATTCGTGCTATACTTCCAGCTGGTGTGTTCCTTGTGCCTATATAATTAATATTTTAAAAATCTGTGGCTTGAATGAGATTCCGGGTTATGTCTTAGCTGTTTTGTGTTACCCCATGCCACAGGTCCCATGACACGTCATGTTGCATGGTAGTTATCCAGTGGTGACTTGGTCTTCCTTTCTTCAGGCAAGTTATTATAATTACACTTACTTTACCTACATCAATCAGATGTGTTCACGTACAGGATATATCATCTTCCTTGAAAATATCGTCACATTTCCTGCATCTTGAACATTGAAAGAGCCTGGAATTTTAACACAGTGTTCACTTTAAAGTTGCTCTAATCAATCAGTTTTAAACATTGTACAGTTTTGCATGGATGCTGATAGTTGAGAGTTCATAAAGTTGATTACCAAATCTTTCTCTTTAAGTTGTGGTTGCATAGCCTACCGATATTAGTCATGAAATAACTCCATAACAAAAGCTTTTAGCAGCTGCTACTTTTGTGAAAGAACCAACCATCAGCGGTCCAGTGCCAAGGTGATTTCAGCTCAGATCCCACGCAGGAAATTAGCCTTTTCATCAAATGAGGTGTTAAATCCCTTCCTGTTTCTGTATAAAGGAATCCTGCCAGTGACTAGGAGAACACAGGCTGGGCTGCATGCTCAGTTAATGAATGCTTGGGTTTGGAGAGAGAGCCAGATAGCTATGGCATCACCAAGCTGTTCTTTAGACTTAGTAAAGTAGATGCCAGCATTTTGTAAAGCATATTGTAGAAAATCAAAACCTATTGGAGAGACAAAATCCTTTCTTGGAACCTAATTGATATAGACTAAATACTTCATGACAGTGCTTTGAACAAACACAGTAGTCAGTAATAAGGAGGCAAGAAGCAGGTATATGAGTGTAGACCTGTGGGAGGCAAGAAGCAGTTTGGTACCCACGGAAGAACATTCACGTGGGACTAAGAGTCATCAGCTATTTGTTAGGAGGAACAGGAAACTGGAATCAGACCCCTCATCCGTTATGTTTCATATTTTATACACATACATCACAAGTGGAGTATTATTGTCATCAGAAAGTATGGGTTCATTTTGTAAGAATGTAATTGTCACCAGGGAGTGTGTGTTCCATCATCTCATCATCTTCATAGAGTACCAAGTAAAAAGACCACCGAGGTATGGTTTAGAGAGTTACCTGGGTTTTCTAGTACTGATTTAGTGGGGAATGGAATACTAAGTTTTACAGAACTTTTAAGAATTCAAATCTGTTTCTCTTAGCCTGACTATATTTCTAGCTGTCAGCAATTCTGTATACAACAGAATATTCCCTGTCTTGTATTTACTCAATTCAACTTCTCCCTCTTCAACTTTAATATCTGTCATTTAGTGTGCCAGTTCTGTTGTCGCTAATTCATTCAACTAACACTTTTTGAGGACTTCTGATGGGTGTGCTATTCAGTTATATATGCTGTATGTCCAAAGGACTCCGTGGTGCAATGTGGGAGATAAAAACCCACAAATAACCATGTTGAAGGGTCACATATGCTGATTAACGTGTGAGCAGAGTCAGAGAAGCTTCTCAAGGTAATAGCATTTAAATGTTATACTGAGGGATGGTGAGTTCTTAGGGGGAATGGGGAGGATTAGGGAACTGAGGAAGAGAGAACAGTGTTGGTCACACAAGCAGGGAGCTGGCTGAGCTGTGGGCTGCCTGTGGAGGGTACAGTGTTAAAGAGGTAGGCTAGGCTGTTCTTGTGGTATTTGATGTGTAGGTGAGGTTGTAGGATTTGGGCTTTTATTTTACAGGTTCTGGAGAGTCCCTAAGGCGTTTGAGCAGGGAAGAGGCATATTCTTATTTGTGCTTTAGAAAGCAGTCTCCGATGGCAGTGTGCAGAATTGGAGCTGTAGCGAGCAGACAGGTTAGGATGGTTTTAGAATCACCCAGACAAGATAGGAACTTAAAGTAAGACAATGGAAGCGAAGTTTTCCCAGCTGCCATCACCCAGCATGTTGGGAAGCAGGTAATACGTACTGAGAATGGCTCTTCCCTCCTCGGGGCCAGGATTTCCATAGATGCAAGAGTTGTATTTTATTCATCTTTGCAAGATAAGTAATGTATGATCCATGATATGGTGGTTTTTTTTTTTTTTTATTAGATTGGCTCAAGTTCAAACTTCACTTCTATAAGTTAATAAATGTATGGTCTTAGCTAAGTCATTTTACCTTCTCATCTGCAAAATTAGGATAATACTTTTGCAGAGGAAGGGCACATAAATAGATTTTATTGTGTAAAGTGATAAGTGATAATTGTTTCCAGAGACTTAGAGTTTGTTTAGGAAAATACAGTATGCGCAAATATAATTCTAATATGGCTCTAAATAAGAAAACCCATGCATGTTACGGGGCTTACAGGCAGGCCACTGCCCTTCCCGTATACTTGCTGTCCGCTAGGGCACCCTTGAATCCAGTGTCCTCCATAGAAAAGGCCTTTTCCCTCCATCTCCACCTGTCCAAATGCTGCCTGTCTCTCATTTCCAAATGCAAATGTCACCACCATTTGGTCCAGCCAAAGGGCTCTCTCTGTCCTCTGAGCCTCTTCGCATTCAGCAACTCTATCCTGTGCTGCTTCTCACTTTCTACCTAATGCCAGAGAGATAGTGAAGTACCAGTTTGTCTGCCTCACAGCTCTGTAACCTTAAGAGGCTTTTCAAGTCCTCCTGTTTCATCTTGTCTTGGTGCCTAAAGAATTCATATAGTAGACACTGATTAAATAAATAGGAATGGGTGCAAGAAGAAATAATCATTTCTGAGAGGAGAACAAGGAAAGGTGTAAGAGGGGGCCTGAGGAATGGCCTTGTGGCACGCAGCTGGCCTCGAGGAATGGGTACGATTTAGGTGAGATGTTACTGAACCAAACTTGGGTCTGCTTGCCTCTGAGCAATAAAATCAACCTACTCACATGGGGTTGTGGTGAAGGAAAGTACAGTGTTTATTGTAAGGCCCCAGACAAGGAATCCAGGTCAGCTAAAGCTCAAAAACCCTGACCTCCCCAATGGGTTTCAGGAAAGACTTTTTAAAGTCCAAATGAGGGAGCGTAGTCATTGTATGATCAAGTCATGCACAATTCTTTGACTGGTTGATGGTGAGGTAAAAGGGCGCTGTCACAGTGGTTCATATTATTAGTCCTCAGGCTCCAGTAGGTCTGGGGTTGCGTGCTCATGGTCACCAAGTTGTTCACTTCTTCCATTTGGTGGGGGTTTTAGCAGCTGTCAGACACCTCAGGAAAGGTGCATCAGGTACTGCCATGTGGTGATTCAGAAGGGCGCTAAAGATTCTGTGACTGCTCTAGGGCTGCTCTACTGTTGAAATTCTTAGCAGTTCTCCTGGCCCAACTGCTGTTTTTGTCACTACATGTTCGCATCTTTTCAACCATTCGTTCTTAAGCCAGGCTTTGGTGAGTCAGGGGAGGCCTGGGAGGCTCCAGCTTTTCTACAAACAAGAGGAGGCAGAGCACATGGGAGGAGGGGTCTATCCCCGAAAGGCCCCTAGGGTCCTGATCAGTTACAGAGATATGCCCTTTCAGAACTTGTGCACAGTAAACGAATCTCATCATGTGAGACCAAGCACTGAGGAGGAAACTTGTGAGGTGTATCTGAGGAACAGCACATGACAGGAGAAGGGATGCTATGGGTGTAAGTGGGAGGACAGCATCTTATATTAGTTGGGAAGGATGGGGGTCAGCTTGCGAGGGTCTGTAATGGAGACTGAAGTGTCTGGATTCTGTAGTCAGGATCAAGTCATGCAGGCATGTGCAGGGTAAACGAGGGGATGGAGGAAAAAATTGGAGCCAGTCTCTTGGGACATTGCTTCTTTATTAAGTAAAGAGGGTGTGGTAGAAATAGAAAGAAAAGGAAACATGCTAATGATCATGCCACATTTAATAGGAACCTATGGTATATGACTGTTGGGGTGAACAGAAGTAGAAGTCAGGATGATGCTGTCAAGGGATAGCTGTCAAGGGATATAGGAAACTGTAGATATCTGTTTGCTGGAAGGTGATGATTTCTGATTCTAAGGTTGATTTTAAAGTCGTTTTGGTAGATATAAAAAAGGCGATGGTAATCTTGGGAGAGAAATCAATACTGGAGTTGTAGTTTTGAGAATCTTTCACATTGGCATCATGGTTGGATTGTAGACAGCTAAATGAATGTTTTCTGTTCATACACTGGGTTCTCCTGGTAGGTGTGTCAATTGGAGGTGTAAAGTAGGAGCAACTGAAGCATTTGGAATTATTCCTGGACCTCATGCAACTCTTTCTGTATGTCTTTATCCCCTATTTGTTGGGAGTTCCAAACTGGACTCACCTGTCTTTAAGAGTCCAATTGCAATTAGAAGATGAAAAAATAATTGTATTTCCACTTTATAGATGGGACTAACAAGGCTACTGAGAGTTAGAAATTATACTAAATTCCCTTGAGCCTTGGCCTCCAGAATTCAATTTTTCCACACATGAGGAAGATGTATTACTTTGGAGTTATTAAACATTTATAATATAGCTCTCATTTTAAGAATAAATTCCCTTTTGCTGCTTTGGTTGTCTCTAAAATACTCCTTAGGCATAAGTGTAAGGTGAAGTTCTCTTAAAAAGCAGTTGATTCACCAGAAATTTGCCTGAGTGGTCCCCAATTCTAATATTTGATAGTCCCCAAAGACGTTATAAATTGTGCCTTTGGTGCATACAAATGTTTTGGGTGGTTTTATTTTAACATTGGTATTATAAATGAAATAGAGTCTAGTGAAAAAAATGTTGGAACTAATGCTTGAATTTTGAATAAATATTCTTTTACTAAGAATTGAAGGAAGGCTTAGTGATTCTAGCTTCTTAACACTGGGGAAACTCTTTAGAAAGAAAATAAAATATTGAACCTATGTTGTGCCAATTAAGTTATATCATTATGTCATTGTTTTTGTTTATTTTTTAAGTGAAATTCAAAAATTTCCATCTGACCCTGTGCCAAACCTTATTGTATCATGTATTCCCATTTGTTTATTTTCGCTTTTGTTGCTCTTCCCTAAGGAGATATATCCCCCCAAAATGTGGCTAAGACTGATGTCAAAGAGCATACTGTCTGTGTTTTCTTCTAAGACTTTATAGTTTCAGGTCTTACGTTTAAGGAAACTATTAACAAAATGAAAAGCAGCCTATTGAGAGAAGGTATTTGCACATAGTATATATGATAAAGAATTGATATCCAAAATATATACAGAGGTCATACAGCTCAAGATCACACACACACAAAAAAAATCTGATTGAAAAATCAGCATAGGGGAGTGTCCACTATGGCTCAGGGGGTTAAGAATCCAACATAGTGTCCATGAGGATGCAGGTCCAATCCGTGGCCTTGCTCAGTGTGTTAAGGATCTAGCATTCCTGCAGCTGTGGTGTAGGTGGCAGATACAGCTCAGATCCAACATTGCTGCGGCTGTGGTGTAGACTGGCAGATGTAGCTCTGATTTGACTCTTAGCCCGGAAATTTCTGTATGCCATGGATGTGTCCATAAAAAGAAAAAGAAAAAAGAAAAGAAAAATTGGCATAGGACCCACAATGTATTTTTCCAAGGAAGACTAACAGCCAACAGGCACATGAAAAGATTCTCAACATCACTAATCATCAGGGAAGTGCAAATCAAAACCACAGTGAGATATCTCATGCCTGTCAGAATGGCTATTATCAAAAAGACAACAAATAAGTGTTGGTTAGGATGTGCTCTGTTGGTGGGAATATAAATTAGTAAAGCCACTGTAAAGAGTATGGAGGTTCCTCAAAAAGTAAAAAACAGAATTACTGTAAGTCCAGCAATTTCACTTCTGGATATTTACCTGAAGAAAATGAAAACACTAACTCAAAATTTACGAATCCCTATGTTCGTTGCAACATTATTTACAGTAACCAAGAAATGGAAGCAACCAAAGAGCCATGCATAGATGAATGGATGAAGAAGATGTGGTATCTATATATATATAGAGAGAGAGAGAGAAAAAGGGAGGAAGAGAGAGAGGAATATTAGTCAGCCATAAAAAGAATGAAATATTGCCATTTGCAACAGCATGAATGGACCTAGAGAGTATTATTATGCTAAGTGAAATAAGTCAGAGCAAGGCATAATATATGATCTTATTGATATGTGAAATCTAAAAAACAGGTGAACAACAAAATAGCAAAAACAGAAACAGATTCACAGATACAGAGAACAAACTGCTGGTTACCCTGAGGGGAGAAGGGTGGGAGTGTGGGCAAAATAGGTGAAGGAGATTAAGAGGTACACACTTTCAGTTATAAAATAAAGAAGTCATGGGGATGTAATATACAGCTTAGGGGATACAGTCAGTAATATTATAATAACTTTAAATGATGGCAGATGTTTACTAGACTTATCATGCTGATCAATTCATAATGTATATGTGTACATATACACATATTGTATATGTACACATATACATTATGTGTGTACATATGTACATATTTATGTACATATGTACACATTTCAGGTGTACATATGTTGTACACCTGAAACTAATATAATATTGTACATCAACTATACATCAAGAAAATAAGAAAAAAATTTCATATTGTGTTTTTCTGTAAGAAATGCACTAAAAGATAAGAATAAATAATTTTCAGGTGTTATAGAAACACGCGAAATTCATATTTATCTTTTTTTCATGTGGGAGGGTTTTTATTTGCTTATTTCTTTTCTACAAGGGATTTGAGATAGCCAGCTAATTTCAGAGACTAAATTTAATTAAAGTTTTCTTTCTTCCTTTTTCCCTCCCTTCCTTCCTTCCTTCCCTCTCTCTTTGCCTTTCTCTCTTTCTTTTTTAAAGGCTTGCGGGGGCGGGGGGTGTCCTTGTGAGAAAGAACACATGCTTTTGGAGGAGAGGAGGAGAGGGAAAGTTTTTCATTTGAGAAACTTGGTCCTTGCTCTTCTAACCAACAAACAACGTAATTGCGGGCGCCCTTGAGAACACCAGATCACGTATTTTGATAAAACAGTTTTCTGTAGGAAGCAGACAGTATTTCCTGCCTCTTTAGCATATTGTTAAAAACACTGCTGTGGGAGCCAAGTGACCTGGGGGCTAGTTCTCTTTCTCGGCTCCTGCGTTGCTTCCTCTGAAAAATGAAAGGGTTGGATTCAGTGATCTATGGTCCTTTTCTCTTTTAGAGATTCTATGAAGCTGTGGTTTCAGGAGAGTCGGATCTCTTCAAAATGTTCCCTTTTTCATTAAAGCAGTAGCCACTGATACAGAGGAAGGATACTGGACATTTCCAGGTAAGGCAAGTTTTGAGGTCTATTCTGAGAAATCTGTACAGACAAAGCAGTTCGACTTGCGCCATTGTAAACATTGCAACATTTGCAGGTGGGAGAGGGAAGTTATTAGCTAAAAGATCCTTCCAGATTTATTTGGTTATGTCTCATGGTGTTTGAAAACATGAATTTTAAACAAAATATTAGTATTTAGAGTCTAAGTTTATGTCTCATAAAGAACTGTCACAATTAGCAAGCCTCTCTCATGTCAGAGAAACGGCAGCTGTCTTGTCTGTGTTTGCTGTTCTCAAAGATGCAGTTACTGGAATTTTGAAATGGGTCAAACTGCTTTTAACCTACCTACTGTTATTCAATTTTATCAATTCTTCATTTTCTATTAGCAGAAAATCTGTTTCATGACTTCAATATATAAAAGGTAGAAAGATCACAAAATAGCCCCGAAGCAGATAAATATTGACCGACTCCAGTGTGCATGCTGCTGAGACTTAGAGTAACTCTGGGGCCAGGCCAGAAGAATGCTGAGGTTAACATCCTGACTGACTCAGTTTATCTCACTTGTCTCCACTTTTTGTTTGTTTGATTTGTTTAGTAAACATCTGCTTTCTATTAGATGGTTTTATCCTCTTAACCTTTATAAATGACAATTAAGTCCATCCAGCCTGTCAATAGTATGTCATTTATTTGTTGCTACAGCTGAGCCTGACCTTCATTGATTGTATTGGAGTAATTTGCTGGAAATGATTTTTTAATGTTAGATTTATTACCGAGGCACTTCATTGTCAGATAATTGAAGTAAATTGTAATTTTTTCCAAACCAAATGCAAGAAGTGCTGGAAAGGGATATATTTCCAAGGATTGTTTCTTATCAGTATGGAGACATGTGTCGTACATGATGTCATACACTTTTCAGATTTGCACACATAGATTGTTTTTGAGTGGTGCATGATTTGTTTCTCCTTTTTGACTTTTCCTTAAGGATAGCTGAGGTAGCAATAGAAACTGGTAATGAATTAGCATTCAAAAATGACATTGCAAATTAGATTACTTACATAAATCTATCAAGTGACTGTAACTCCACCTCTTACATAAGGGGTCTTGCTATTCTAATTTAACTGCAGGTCCAATTATGAATAGACTGATGTTACATAGTCAATGTTACCCTTTACACAAATGGTGTCTCATTCTCCCAGTATTGCTGTTAACAAGAGTTTTATCATATTGTGCTTTTGGCAGTCCAAGTACTTTGCCCAGATAATAATGAACATTTCAATCCCTACATGAGACTTTTCTGGTATTTATTTTTATCCCATTGATGTCAGAGATGCCCATCCTCTTGCTATGTCTATGCGGCGGCGAAGATACTGAGTTATATATTTTACATTTTGAAAAGTGTTTGTGAATGTCTGACTCATCCTTAATAGGCTGCTGTGTCCCCATGTTAACATGGCCAGGCCAGCAGAGGTTTGCAGTCAAGCCGATACTCTTGTTTTTCTGGAAGTGAATTCTGGTTTGAAAGAAAGGAAGTGGACTTTCAAACTCAGCTTTAAATATAAGCAGGTGAAACGTGCCTTTTTCACACTCTAAAAATGATGCCTTGTGACAAAAAGATTTCCATCCAAGATACTGGAACTAGTTATAGGAAAGTGGAGCACAACTTCAGCCTTATTCTTTTATGAACATGTCCTTTTGTTACTCTCAGGGGAGCAGAATCAAAGCAAGTCATCTTGTAACCAAAGGCAAAGAGGAAACTAGAGCAAAAGTCTCTGAAAATCTGTTCTAATTGCAGCATTTTTCCACTTACAGTTGTTCTGAAGCAAAAGAAAAGCAGAGTAAAAAAATAGGATTTTAAGGTATTTACATATTTTACATAGATAAAAATGTCTGGAAACGATACCCCTCTTGCTAGTTTATAAACTAAAATTATAACAGTACAAGTGGACATTGATGATGTAAGAGTTCTCGCTCATGTCCCCAGTGACTTCCTCTCTTTTCCTGTATTTAATTTATTTATTTATTTTGTCTTTTTGTCTTTATAGGGCCACACCCACGGCATATGGAGGTTCCCAGGCTAGGGATCCAATTGGAGCTGTAGCTGCTGGCCTACGCCACAGGCCCAGCAACACCAGATCCGAGCGAGCCACATCTGCGACCTACACCACAGCTCATGGCAATGCCGGATCCTTAACCCACTGAGTGAGGCCAGAGATCGAACCCAAATCCTCATGGATGCTTGTCAGTTTCACTAACCGCTGAGCCATGACAGGAACTACTCTTTTCCTGTATTTTAAAGTGAAGTTTAGCATCTACTTTAATGAAAAGCAGATAATATCACATCACCACGTTTTAAAAATTCAAACTTGCTGTATCTTGAAAAGCAGACTTACAAATAATCATTCCAAAGAAAATTCATGGAATAAAGTTCAGCAGAGGTAGACTCTAATTTCAAAAAAGAAGGCTGACAAAACAATCTCAGAGTGAGAGTGTAAGCCAGCAACAATGTCCTTCTCAACAGACTGGACTCAGAAATTCAATTTTAATTTAAGTAGAAATCAGAGGGGAAAGCTGGTCTTGAGGGAAAAACTTCTTGCTTTTAAATTGTTGTGCTTCTTTCCTGTCTCTGTTCCTGTCACTATTATTGATATAAAGGATCCATCAACATATTTTTATGGGTGATTAAGAAAGGCTGACCTTTCCTTTGCAGGTACAAATAGGTAGTTCTTCAGCGGCTGTAACTGAATGACAAGATAATTCTATCCATTTAATATTGAAGTGATGTTGATGGTATCATTCTTCTCGTGTTGGAAACAGGACAGTGTAGAGGCCCTTTCTGCCTCAGCCTGTTCTGCCCTGGGTGATGGATTTTCCCTCTGACTAATCGCTGTCACATTAACCTGCACTCTTTCATCCTTCAGAGCTGTCAAGATAATGACGATAATCCAAGTGGCTCATTGTAGGTAAAGGAAATTATATGAGCAAAGTAATATCATAAAACAGTGTTTAAATATTTTAATTTCATTTGTCAGGGCTGCCCCAACACTTCATTACACATATAACCATCTCTCATCAGTGGAATTAGTGCATTATTCATTACTGTTAATTATTTTCACATAATGGCTGCCCTGATATATTTAACCTCCACATTATATCTCAGATAATGGGTCTGTAAAATTGAATTGTGTGAAGAGTGGAGTTCTAAAGCTCATTTGCAGAACATCAAAGAACAAAGAAGAGGAAAAGAATTCTAAATGGGACATTTTGCCCAGCTGGGGCCAAACATTTGTTTCTGTCTGATTTGCATACAGAAAATAGGTGCTATAAGAAGTGGCTTCATATTGTATAGGCTGTCTGCTCCTGTTATACCGCCAATTAGGATTTGATAATATCACACACACTGGAAACAACTTCAGAATTATAGTATGGAAAAATGGAACAGTAAGAGAGTAGTCTTAGACAATACAGAGAAAATTGAATTTCTGTTTGGGAACAACATGTAAGGGGGAGAGAAAGACAGGAGAAAAGGATGAGAGTTTCAGATTAATTATGTATTTTTATGACTAACTTTAATAAGAGACACTAAGTTCTTTAAAGTGGTGAAAGTAAAGGTATACATAAAAACCAGTTTAGATTTTATTCATTCACTTCTATAGCAGTCAGTATAAAAATGATCACTTATATTTAAGATAACACTTTCTCAGTAACTTTTTTCAACATTCATGCAAACAGAGCATTAATTTAGTTGCCAGCACCCTATGACGGGAGGCCGAATTTTATAACAATTTAATTCTCCATGATTGTGCATTACTGTTCTTTTCTAGAGCATTTGACAAGCATGCTGATCTGATTAGCAATGTCAAACACATCCTTTTTTTTTTTTTGTCTTTTTGCCTTTTATGTAGAGCTGCACCCGCGGCATATGGAGGTTCCCAGTCTAGGGATCTGACAGGAGCAGTAGCTGCCAGCCTTCGCCACAGCCACAGCAACGTGGGATCCGAGCCGTGTCTGCAACCTTCACCACAGCTCACGGCAATGCCAGATCCTTAACCCACTGAGCAAGGCCAGGGATCGAACCCGTAACCTCATGGTTCTTAGTCGGATTCATTAACCACTGAGCCATGAAGGGAACTCCAGTGTCAAACACATCTTGATGGAAGTGCATATTCTTTAACATTTTCAGTGTGGTAAACTGGACCCCAAAAAGCCAACTGAAACTGACAGTTTCTGAGTCAGCATCTCCTGATGGTGGAGCTTAGGCATGCGTCTGTTGGAAGTAATTCTAAGGGGCTTCCTGTGATCAGAATCTTGGCTCTAAGAGATGAGAGGAGCATGTGGCTCATGGCAGGCAGCCCCCCCTTTTTGTTTTCCGGATGAGTCTCCCACTTGTGAACATGGACGGGAAGCTCTGCTTTGGGTAGACTCGCGGTGGCAGCACCCTCTGTCTTCTTGGCTTTTTTCACTGTTATCACAGGGCGCAATGTGGACAGTCAGTTAATAACTGCTTGTTAAATATACTTTGCCTTTCTCAGATTTTCACTGTTAGAATTATACTGAAATGAGTTTCTTCAAACCTATAAATTTTCCTTCTTTGGGATTTTTCCCAGGTCAAGTCCCACTTCTCATGAGTGGGATTCACAACTTTGATGGCTCGTGGTGTATTTTGTCAAGTAGATTTCTGAGACTGGCCCCAATTAATAATACCATAACAATGTATATGTGTAACCGTTTTACTGCAACCTTGGCAGAATTGGTTATTAACATTAAAGCATAGTTTTCTTGACATAGCAAATGGCATCTCACTGTTTCAATGTTTTTTTTCCCCCTTACTGTGCAAGTTAAAAACTTTCCATTTTGATATATGTTTCTTTTTTGGTGAGTCATTTCTTAGTTATCTAAGGCCTTTGATCATTAATTTATTGATTTTTCAGTATTTTTCTTAACAAATTGAATGATCTCTTTATATAAAAAATTTTTATAGTTTTATCTGTATTTTTTACTGCATTTTTTTTACTGTCTGTTGTTTGTATTTTTCCTTTAGCCTTAAAAAAACTTATATCAAAATTTTTATTTCTTTTGTAGTCAACTAAGTTGATCTTTTTCTAGCGTTTTTTTCCCCTGTGCGTTCAAGGCTTAAAATATTATCACAGTTATCTCTTTTTCAAGGCAGATTAGATCAAGTTCTGAGAAGTTTGAAAATATAGTTTAGGAGTTCCCGTTGTGCGGTTCAGCGTCCATGAGGACGCAGGTTCGATCCCTGACCTTGCTCAGTGGGTTAAGGATCTGGCGTTGTTAAGAGCTGTGGTGTAAGTCACAGATGTGGCTCGGATCCCGCGTTGCTGTGGCTGTGGCTTAGGCCGGTGACTACAGCTCCGATTGGATCCCTAGTCTGGGAACCTCCGTATGCCATGGATGCAGTCTTAAAAAGACAAAAAGAAAAAAAAAAGACAATATAGTGGAGAGAGCCTAACTACAGAATTGGGAATAAAAATCATAATACCTTACCTCTCAGTCTGTTGCACCATTTTTATCTTTTAATGTATTAGACAGTTGCCCTTCCTGAATACCCATCATGAGAATCAATCCAGTTGATGGAAAATAAACAGAGAAGTTTATCTCTGCCCCATCTTTCCTTTTATTCCCATTCATCATGTTCCACAGGGTTAAGTTGTCCTAGAGCATCAATCCATCATGACTTTACGCATGAAATTAGGTCTGAACTTTTGCACTGGACTTTCAAAATCTTTTTTTCCTTCCTCTGTCTGCTTAATTCTATATCCACAGCCCAGTGCCTTATTCATTTATTTAACATTTCTACCATGTGCCAGCAAGATGTTGGAACTAAACTAAATCATTCCCTGACTTTAAGGACCTCATACTCCCTTTTCCTGGAATAATCCCCATATTTTCCTGTTTCTAGAGGTTGCTTAATTTACTCATTCTTTTTGCATATTCTCAGATCTTAGATATTCCTTCAGAGCACTGCCTTCTCCTTAAGGGTCCCTTTGAAATTCTACTTTCTTTAATAAGCTTTCTCTGTTCACTACACCCTTGTTAGAATGACCACTCTGTTCCAAACATCCCCAAAGAATGATATTTTTATTTCTGTTAAGGTATTTGATCTTTATGACCTTCAGAATAGAGTTATTGATGTATGGATCTATCTCCTCCTCTAGATTATGACATTCATGGCAATAGAATTTGGATCCTTCTCAGCTTTGTATATCTTACTATACGTAGCAAGGCCTTGCCCATGGTAGGTACTAAGAAGATATTTACAGTTTTTTTTTTTCCTGTTAATTTGATTGAGGCTCAAAGTCTCAGATTACAATCAGCTTCTCCAGTGTAGAATCAAAATTAGCATGACTTTGGAATTCTCAAATTCGTTTATTCATTGTGAGACTGTAGAAGCTAGGGCTGACAGACAACTCTAATTTAGTATCCAGTAGGTGCTCAATAAGTATTCTTCATTAACAAACTGAAAGAGCATTATGCAGAGAATAATAATAATCTATGCAGAGAAACTATAGTAATATACCCACTTTTCATATATTTCTGTATTTTTGCAATTGAAAATGGCATGAAACATCATTTGACTTGTCAACTGAAGCATCATGCTTGTGAAGCCAGTCCTGTGATTGAAAGTCTTACATTAGTTCCCTGCAAAGTGTTAATTTACATAGCCTCCTGTTTTCATCATTTGCTTTTGTTTATTTCACAACTGCCAGGTGGCAAAGGGTTTTTGGCTCTTTCTATTAAGTATTAATAAAACATCCCATAGAACAGATCCTCTTCACCTGGCTCATCTGGGAGTTCTTTGGAAGAGATCCATTTATTTCACTTAAAGTTTGTTACATCCTTCCATTTCCACAGCAAATCCCAGGGCACCACCTTGGCCCAGAAAGGTTGGTGTTCATTTGTTTAGAGACTTAAAAAAGATTACTCTCTGCTATCAGTGTCAGGATGTGTCAAAAGCAGGGTCCCTCTTTTATTTTACTCGGCAACCCTATGAATGAAGACAATCTGATGTTTCTAATGAAAGTGACTTTTATAAATAAGTCATCTCTCACAGCTTACTTGACACAATACCAAGACTAATTTCAGGGGAGATTGGGAAACTGAGAAAGTTTGTTTTCTGTTCTTGCCCACGTTGTTTTCTGAGCTATTTTGCATTCTTGGGAAGCGTCTCTTCTGCAGCTTGCCTCTTCCTTCCCCCTGTGCCTTCTTCCCAGGCTTATCCTCTGACTTTGATCCTGGTGCCATCTCTCTGTCCTTGCTTCACTTTCCTCAGCTCCTGCTACCTTTACAGGAAAGTAAATAAATAACGTTTCTGATCTCTTCCTGGGATCCTGGCACTGCGCTAAGCACCTAACGTGTATTATCTCATCAGTCTTCCAAGAAGTCCTATATAGTGGTTGTTATATTACCATCATTTTACAAATGAAGTAACTGAGTCTTGGTGAGTTTAAACGATTTGCCCAAGGTCACACAGCAAGTGTAGTAGATGATAGTTTCCACAGATGTCTGGCCACAACAGGATCTCTTATCCTGCAAGATCTTTGACTGCGAGCCCTTGTGACTCTTCCCACTTCAGGGGTTGGGTTCTACATCTCTTCCTGTTGAATCTGGGTGGATTTACAACTATTTGACCTAACAGAGTATGGCTGATGTGATAGTACTTGGCTTCTGCACCTGGAATATGAAAGGCAATGTAGCTTTGGCCTTGATCACTGGAATACTTACTTTTGGATCCCTGAGCTGCCATGAGTGAAGTCTGATTACCCTGATGCTGCCATATTGTAAAGAAGCCAAGTTACACAGAGAGGTTACATGCAATTGCTCTGGTTGGCAGTCCTAGCCTTTGAATCATTTTATCTCTACTGAACTTGGACCCTCCAGACCAGCTAGTTCATCTGCCAACTGAGAATCACTGAGTAATCTTAGTTAGTGCTACAAGGAGCAAAGAATCACTGAGATCGGCACTTCCAAAACCCCCTGGAGTTCCCTTCATGGCTCAGCGGTTAACAAACCTGACTAAGATCCATGAAAATGCATGTTCAATCCCTGGCCTTGTTCATTGGGTTAAGGATCTGGCATTGCCATGAGCTGTGGTGTAGGTCACAGACACGACTCAAATCTCGTGTTGCCGTGGCTATGATGTAGATCGGCAGCTACAGCTCCAATTCGATCCCTAGCCTGGGAAATTCCATATGCTGCAGGTGCAGCCCTAAAAAACAAACAACAAACAAAAACCCCAAAAACCCATAACTCACAGAATCTGTGAGCAAAATGAAATGGTTGTTATTTTATGTTATTAAGTTTGTGGGTGATTTGTTATATAGCAAACAGCTAGTAAGTGGTGAAATCAGAATGTCAGCTGGGTATTCTGACTCCAGAGCTCTCACACTTGATTTCTACACTATAAGGGTGAACCAATCCCCAATAATTTGTGACACATTTTCTACCAGTTTTTGTGTATAACGTCGTCTTCCCTAACAGAAAAGGTTGAATTTCTAATGGTGAAATTTCCGGCATCACTGGAAGTGTTGACGGGGTTCCTAAGATCAAATCAAGGTACTCGTTACCTATTTTACACTGGAGGAACATTAGCCTTTGTCACTGAATACTGGATATAATTTATTTTTTAATTTCCTATTTATTAGAAAACAAGTTTCTTGACTTTGAGGGAGAGTGTAGCACATCTACAGAAAGATGAACAATTGTTAAGTGTCATAAAGTGAACTCTCCATGTAGTCACCACCCAGAGCAAGAGATAGAAAAAATACTGTCAACCTCCAGAATCCGTCTTGAACCACTTCGTAATCCCTTTCCTTTTTCTCCTCCTCAAAGGTAGCTACTACTCTAACTTAATGCTATGTGTCAGTTTTGGCTGCTTTCGAACTGTACATAAATGTAATCACGTAAAAGGGATTGTTTTGAGTCTGGCTTCTTTCATTCCACATTTTGTTTGCGAAATTGACCCACGCTGGTGAAGGAAGTGTAGTTCATTTTTTATTAGTGTATATGTTAATAGTATTTCATAAAATGAATATTTCATGACCCAGTGTTTGTTTATTCAGCCTGCTGATGACAGATACTTAGGTTAGAAAAGACATTGTATTTTTTAAAGTTTTTTCTTTTCGTAATTAGATTATTTATTTAAACTAAAATATAGTTGACATACAACATATTGGTTTCATGTATATAACATAATGATTCAATATATACATATATTGCAAAGTGATCACCACAATAAGTCTAGCTAACATCATCACCGTACATAGTAATAATTTTTTTTCTTGTGATGAGAGCTTTTAAGATCTTTTCTCTTAGCAATTTATACATATACAATATAGTATTATTAAATATAGTTCTTTCTTGTCAAGCTACAAATATAGAAGGACTATAACATGTGAGGAATAACTACCAAATGAATTATTATGTCATCCACTTAGCCTCCACAGGCAAATGAGAGTAAAGGTACACAAACATAAGGGAAGTCTTCACACACCAAGAGGTCCTGTTAGACCTCGGTCAGACTTGAACTTGAGAGAGCTTGAGATTTAGTTAGACAGGGATGTGGAGTCAGGAAGGGTAGAGAGAAGGAGGGATGGGGCAGGCCTCCATGAGGGCACTGGGTCATTCAAGTCCTGCATCCAAGTCTGGATTTGCAGCCCTGGGGAAGGAGGAAGATGGAATGGGATGGGACAGATGGGAGAGAGTCTTCAGCGAAATCCTCATGATGGGTGGTGCTGTGGTTCTGCGTGAGTGATGAGCAGTTAAGTGTAAGAGCCAGAGGAGAAACTGTGGGCCTGAGGCATAGACTGCCAGCTCCCAAACCCTGGGTGGGAGGATCTGGGAGAGCTGGAAAGGAGGCTCAGGGCAGCTCTGTGGAGGCTGGGCACCCAAAGCAAACAGGACGTAAGGAACAGTGGGACCTGGAGTAAAGCAAACATGGCAGGAAGTAAGGAACATTGG
Organism: Catagonus wagneri; assembly: GCA_004024745.2. Lineage (NCBI taxonomy): Eukaryota > Metazoa > Chordata > Mammalia > Artiodactyla > Tayassuidae > Catagonus > Catagonus wagneri. The sequence goes on along the minus strand of PVHT021183727.1, from coordinate 13,775,285 downwards.
GACCTGGAGATGGAGTAGACGCCCAGGCTACCCTCCAGCCTGGCCAGCATTCCTTCTGACCCATTAGTGCTCAGGTTGCACAACTTGTAAATGTTTAGATTATCATTGGCTTTAGGCAGGGAAGATGTATAGATGCAATGGTAACTTTTGTTGTAAACTTACCCAAAATGTTATTGCTGAGATCTCAGATTGGAGAAAGTTAAAAATAGATTCTTGCTTTTGTTTGCCTTTGACTTTTTATTTTTAACCTTTTGTGTGAATAGCATTCAAATGAGAAACGACAGAGGAAAAAGCAAAAACCAAAACTCACCAGAGGCGGGACCCCTGGGTGAGGTTTTCGTTCTGCTTCCATGCACTTAGCTTATGTGGAAGAGTTTTCAGACAAAGAGCAAATCTGGACCTCACCAGCTCTTTCTTAGAGTGTCATCAGGATGTGCGTGTTTGATTGAACTGCTGGTGCTGGGCCACCCCTTCAGTCTCAGCCTGAGGACGACAAGGGGCCTTATCTCACGGGGATTACAATTGATCACTCCAGCTACTGGTCTCTTCACAGACATCAGAATTCACATTAGCCAAATAATGTGGATTTAAAGATATCTCAGGGGGGATTTGATTCCATTAAGAGTTATTAAGGCATCACAGTTCAATAAGATGAGCCAAAGAGCTGGAATAGCTGCACTGTGGAGTAGAAGGGCTCCCTCTCTCCCATTAGCTCACTGTGCTACAAACTCTTTGTCATCTAATCTTTCTCAGGTTTTCAAATGCAGAAGAAAGCATGTTGGTTTCCCTCACTACAGTGTTGGAGACAATAGAATATATATTGGATATTTTGTCCGAGAGAAATTATAATGCAATTCATGCCTCAAGTATTTTCATGAGAAATACTTCATTGTATTTAGAGTTCCAAAAATTATAGTGAAAAAGTTTACTCAAGTTGTAGCAAACATATTTTAAATTTATCCTGGGAGTTCCCGTTGTGGCGCAGTGGAAACAAATCCGACTAGTATCCATGAAGAGGCGGGTTCTATCCCTGGCCTTGCTCAGTAGTTTAGGGATCTGGCATGGCCGTGAGCTATGGTGTAGGTCAGAGAGAGAGGTGACTTGGGTCCCGCTTTGCTGCGGCTGTGGTGTAGGCCAGCAGCTGTAGCTCTGATTCTACCGCTAGCCTGGGGGGATAACAGAAATTCCAGTCGTTGAAATGACTATCTGCTTTTATATTTAAATTGAGCACAAAAATAAATAAACCTAAAAAATCATTTCCTCTGTCACACTAACCACATTTCATGTGCTCAATAATAGTCACATGTGGCTATTGGAGAGCAAAGGTCTAGATCCAGGTAGAAATACTATATACATCCTGGCACAGAAATGTATAGGAGCAGAAACTTTAGCCATGCAAAAATACAGGGAATATGCTGTTCTTTGTTTTGTTTTGTTTTTTTTTTTGAAAGAGCATATGAGTTTTATTAAATAAAGTAAATGGATTGAATTTTTTTAAAACATGACTTCTATGATTCATAGTTACATATGCATATTGTCTCTTTTTTCTGGATTCTCACTTTATTACAAGTTATTAAAATTTTATAATACACTTAAATTTTTTTTAATTTTATACAAATTTTAAAGGCATAAAACTTGTGTATTTCCATTTACAGTTATCACAAAATATTTCCTTTATCCTTCATGTTGTATAATACATCCTTGAGCCTATCTTCCACCTAATAGTTTGTACCTCCCACTTCTCCACCCCTATATTGCCCCTCCCCCTTCCCATAGTAACTACTGGTTTGTTCTCTATGAGTCTGCTCCTTTTTTATTCACTAGTTTGTTGTATTCTTTTAGATTCCACATATACGTGATATCGTATAGTCTTTGTCTTTCTCTGACTTATTTCACTTAGTATATAATGCCCTCCAAGCCCATCCATGTTGCTGCAAATAGCATAATTTTGTTCTTTTTATGGCTGCAGAGTATTCCATTGTACGTATGATGTTTGTGTGTGTGTGTGTGTGTGTGTGTGTGTGTGTATGTGTGTGTATAATGCATCTTTATCCATTCGTCTGTTGATGGACACTTAGCTTGCTTCCATATCTTGGCAATTATAAGTAATGCTACTGTGAACATTGGGTGCATGAATCTTTTTGACCTAGTGTTTTTGTTTTTTTCAGATATATATCCATGAGTGGAATTGCTGGGTCATATGGTAGTACTATTTTTCATTTTTTGAGGAACCTCCATACTGTTTTTCACAGTGGCTGCACCAATTTATATTCCCACCAACAGTGTATGAGAGTTCCCTTTTCTCCACATCCTCACCAGCATTTGTTATTTGTATTATTTTTAATGATAGCCATGCTGGCAGGTGTGAGGCGATATTTCATTGTGGTTATGATTTGCATTTCCCTGATGATTATCAATGTTGAGCATCTTTTCATGTGCCTATTGGCCATCTGCATAGGAATATGCTATTCTTTTAGATTATTTTCTACCATATAGCTTAGTGTTCATTCCTTAAGTACCAAAATTTTCTAATTCTAGATAGATTCCTTAATACACTTCATGAATATTCTTGACTTCTAAAATGAAGAGCATAGAACATAACCAAAGCATTACTTGTGAAGACTACAATTATAAACATCAATTATAGTATTATGTTTTAATATAGCACTGCCTTCAGGGGCCATTAGACCAGGGGTTGGTAACCTATAGCTGAAGGCCAAGTGTGGCCCTCTGTGTACTCTTTGAATAAAGCCCATCATTGCATCATAGCCATGCCCATTCATTTGTGTATACTCTGTACCAGCTTTTGTGCTACAGTGGCTAAGCTGAGTTATGATAAATACTGTACAAACTGCACAGCCTCAAATATTTACTATTTGGCCTTTATGGAAAAAGTTTGTCAATCTGTAGAGTGGACCATACCAAGTGACCCAAACTGCAGACTGTTTAGGTTCTTATGTCTGCTTTTTATCATTCTCCTTATTCTATTGTTAGTGAAAAGTTTTCTCTTCCTTGCTATCAAGGTTCCTACACATAACAACTTACTTGTTGATTTAAGCCACCGTAGATTTAGAAATGAGTAACAAAAAGTATAATTTTTTTTTTTTTCTGAAAATTGACCGTCATGATTCAGCTTTGGGTTTTGTGGCTATGCAGGGATTATATATTTACTTCCATGTTCTCAGACATATTAGCCTCTGCTCGGCCCTCTTACCTCCTCATCTACTGGCTCCCACCTCGGTGTGCTCTAATCAAGCCAAGTCACTTACTGTTTACACACTTGCTTGCATATTTATAACCTCCTGTGTCAGTTATGCTTTTCCTTCTTAGGACATTTTACTCCTGTTGTGTGGCCTTGTGAATGCTACTCCACCATTTTCACCTCTGAAAGACCTTCTTGACCTCCTCACAGCCCCTGTTCCAAGCTCCTAGTGACACCAGGCCATGTAATGCCACCCTCCTCAGGAGTCCCTGAACATATGTGGTTATCTTAATTATAGTTGGTTTACATACTCTCTTGCAATTATCTCTACATATTTCTGTCTGCTAAAGAAAGTATGGGCTCCTGAAGGGCAGGACTTAACAGCATATTTCCTGACACACAGCAGATAATCTATAAATACTTACTGAACTGTTTTAGTAACTACGCATGAGTATATCCTTTTAAAAATATATAAATAAATCACAAAATATAGAATAATTGTTCAGTTATGAGAACCTTAACTCAAGCAATGTTTTTAGATGTTTTGCAGCTTAAAAGTCTGCTTAATATATCACTTTAACTATCAGATTAAGAATAACCTACATGTTAGTACAAAACTGTCATATTTTCTCCTCCACTAAAACAGGTCAAATATTAATTTGGTAAAAATATCTGTAATATGGGATTCTTTTATTCTTTTGGTTGTGTAATGTTTATGTCTAAGTTGTATCAATTTATGAGATTAAAGTACAGGTGTGCTTAAGTGAGGTCACATTTCCATTAATACTGAAATTACAATGGTTTTGGGTCCCTACTTCCCAAAACTGGTATTCAAAACATTTCCACATTTCCCCGTGTCTCACAGTTTCCCCTGAAAACAGTTCCTCCTGCAGCCTTGGGCCCACAGGTGTGGATTTCCTGCCACTGGTCCTGTTCCATCCTTTCCCTGCCTTTCTTCTCCCCCAACCTCCGCCTGCCATTCTACCTCTGTCCCTCCCAGACTCTCAGAACAAGACAGAGAAACTCAATCCATACCAAGGAAAAGATCTTTTCTCTGAAGGAAGCATAACTTGCAAAGACCCAATGCTGTCTATACTAGAGGCAACTTTATATTACTAACCAGACAAGTTAGCTTTGTCTCAAATATCTGGTCTTAAATATCTCTATTTCAGGAGAGTGTCTTCACTTTACATATGAAAACCAAAAGGACTGTTTGGATGATCTTCCAAAAACTCAAGAAATAGTTCTGTCCCCAGAACAGCCTACCAAGAATATTACATATTGCTTTTAAATGACAATTTCCCAGCTACCTTTTAAAGCTCAGTTTCACAATGGCCTCTGAATTCTGCATGAGGAAGAACGAAGCATCATATAACATATACATTCCCACGAATTTATCTTCTGTTGTATAGTGAAATTCCCTAGTCATTACCAAGAAACATTAATGGAGGGATAAAAACTAATCCCTCGGTAATTTTGTCAGAAAATTCATGTCGAATTAAACTTCTAAGTCCATTTGTTTCTTGGCATGGGAAGAAATTCCATCCACATAGGAAAATGAAACTTCAAGGTTCTTAGAAAAGATGCATTACAATAACCAGGTGTCATCAAAAAGTTGTAAGACAGGTTCCTTCTCTATGACCAGAGTGCCCAGTGCCTTCTCCCTGGAAAGGCAGCTTCTAAGAGTGGCTCTTAGAACACTCTCCATATAAGTTGGCTTCTCCTCCCTAAATCACTACTTATGGTTGAGGATCAAAGTCAGTGCTCTGAGGAGGCTTGTGATCTGAATACCACCGTTTTCTGGTAATAAATAATTCCTTATTTGGATCAGAAACATAATAGAACAAAAAGGTTAGAACTGCTGAGCTCTATAATCTGACACAGTGGAAAACCTCATTTTTCAAATTGTTGCTCACCAGTCTTTCAGACGAAGCTTGAAAGATTTTGTTTGCAAAAAGCTGTTGAGAGGTTACAAGGTCATCTCTAGCTACAAAGCTCCTTAGGGTTTTCAAAGTGCTTAACCATTCCCTGAAAGCGCCCTTTCCCTAGGAGTGTTCAAAGCCTCCCGAGAAGACCTTCCAGTACTTCTTTTATTACAGTCATTGTTTAGAAGAAATGGATTAAGCGAGTGTCTTTGAACTGCATTTTGAAAGGACTATGAAGTCAAGTGGCCTTAAACAGACACATATAAACCATTCATAGTGAAAGAAGGATTTTAAAATGTTGGCTACCATGATGGGGAGAAATGCAGTTGAAGTGGAGGTGTATTATGTCAGTTAAAAAGCAAACAAGTCTTCTCAACAGAGCTGGATTTCAAGGGTTTTATGCTGCGTTTTACACATACAGCTTCGTTTCTGGCCACAAGCCATCCCTGCCTTTTTGAAGTGTTGCTGTTTAACATTCTTATTACTTTTTTTTCTTTTTCTTTTTTTTTTTGGCCCCGTACCCACAGCATATGAAAGTTCCCAGGCTTGGGGTTGAATCGGAGCTGCAGCTGCCAGCCTACACCACAGCCACAGCAACGCCAGATCCGAGCCGCATCTGTGACCTATACCATAGCTCACGGCAACACCAGATCCTTAACCCACTGAGCGAGGCCACGGCTCGAACTGCATCCTTATGGATACGAGTCGGGTTCATTAACCACTGAGCCACGATGGAAACTCCAGCACTAACATTCTAATAGCTACATGGACCCAGTAGAGATTTAAAATAATATCAGGACTAGTCAGGCCAAAAGATTCACTGCTATAGAATAATGAATTAGTAGATATTTATCGAGCACAAACTATATGTAAGGCAATAGTGTATTCTATGGCCTTCTTTCTCTAAATCACAGTCTGATTCTATACTTTCCAAAGATGGGTAAAAGAAAGATTAGGTCTAAAATTTCTATAATTAGAGGCAAATTGGACAAATTTATTCACAAGCTATTTTTCTTTTTTTTTATTAAAGTATAGTTGATTTACAGTGTTATGCCAATTTCTGCTAATTTTCATTGGGTTGAATCGTACCAGAGATCAAATGTTTATACTTGCACCTCTAGAGTGTCACAAATAATGGCTTTTCTATGAAATGAGATAATTCAGAAAATCTTTGTCCTCTTGTGGGCAAAGAATGTCACTTGCTGTTTCAGCAGACAATGAATGTTGCCCACCAACAAGTCATAGCCACTGCAAATGCCATTAATGGGGAATTCAGGATGGAGAAGAACAGGATACTAGCCCTAGATAGTTAAGATGCATGTCAAAGGAATGGTTTCAAGAAGCCCAGACTCTTGCATTTTCCCATACATAGAAAAGTACTAAAATCATTTACTTGAGATGTCTGTTTATGTCACTAGAAGTAATCTTTTGATGTTCAGCCACATTTGGCTTTGTTTGTTTGCTTGCTTTTTCAGCAAAAACTCCTATATATTCTGGTTCCTGCCTTACTTCTTTGGAACAATTCCTCGGAGCTGAGAGGCACTTTCCCAGGCTATAGTCCTCAGCAGTGCCCCAAGTAAAACATAATTCTCAACTTTTAGGTTGTAAATTTTTTTAAGTGGACAGTTTATTGTTGCTCACATTAGTGCTGTCACATAAAATTTAAAGTCCTAGATGTTAGAGGAAAATACAAAGTTGACAAAATTAGCCTTTAAATGAATCTCTATCTGTAATTTTAAGATTTGCAGAAAAAAATCTCTTTTACCTTTTCAAGAAGCTCAGACACAGTTTAAAAAATACATCCTGGAGTTCCATTGTGGCGCAGCTGAAACGAATCCAACTAGTATCCATGAGGATGCAGGTTCAATCCCTGGCCTCACTCAGTGGGTTAAGGATCTGGCATTGCCATGAGCTGTGGTGTAGGTCCCAGAGGCAGCTCGGATCTGGCGTTGCTGTGGCTGTGGTATAGGCCGGCAGCTGTAGCTGTGACTAGACCCCTCGCCTGGGAACTTCCATATGCCTTGGGAAGCAAATACAAAAGCAGAAAAAAAAGGAAAAAAAAAACAACAAAATCTATTTTCAGCTTTCCCTGTCCTTCGAGGGGACCTGACTCCTCATGTATAAATCTTGAATGATGCATATACATACACTCATGCATGTGTGCGCGCGTGCACACACATGCATGCACACACACACGCACACATGCTTACCACTTGTTATGGAGACAGGACAGGGCAAGGGAGATAAAGGTCTAGTTGTAGACTTAGTCTGAATTGTGTAAGAGCAGTTAGTTATCTGGTTATCTGAATTAAATCCAGACCCAAGTATCCTGACTCCCTGGTAAGTTTTATTTTTCTTTGCCACTTCTCATTCACACTCACTTCACACAAAGGTTAAAGGCAAAGGCAAAGAAAAGCAAGCAAGAATCTATACCTAACTTTCTCCAATTTGAGATCAGTATTTCCAGTGGTGCCAGAAATTTTCCCATTAGAAAGTTATCTCTAGTGGTTCAAGCAGGATGCTATTATATGCAAATACTTTTAGAGAGTGTGTCACAGATTTTGGGGGGCTCTCTCACCCTTGTGTGTAGGAATTAAGTATTAGAGCTCTGGAGTCAGAATGCTCAGCTCACATTCTGGTTCTACCATTTACAATCTAGTTCATTTGTTCAAACACACACATCCTGATGACCCTTTAAGAAAGCCAAGAAGATCTGGATTTGTCCTTGTGTATCTGAAAATTCCTCCACACAAGCAAAATTTAGGGCAGCAAGGCCTAACGTTTTTCTTGTTTCTTTTTTTCTTTTTGGTCTCTTTTTAGAGCCATGCCTGTGGCATATTGAAGTTCCCAAGCTAGGGGTCGAATTGGAGCTATAGCTGCTGGCCTGTGCCACAGCCACAGCAACATGAGATCCAAGCCACATCTGTGACCTGCACCACAGCTCACGGCAACACTGGATCCTTAACCCACCAAGCAAGGTCAGGGATCGATCAGGGATTGAACCCAAGTCCTCATGGATGCCCATCTGGTTCATTACAATGGGAATTCCAGTTTTTTTTTTTTTCCTTTTTAAAAGTTTTATTGAAGTATGGTTGATTTATAGTGTTGTTGTAATTTCTGCTCTACAACAAAGTGATTCAGTTATACATGTGCACACACCATTCTCTTTCAGATTCGTTTCCCACACAGATTATCACAGACCTATTTTGTTGTTGCTGTTGTAGATGAGGAAAAAAAACCCACTATTTTATCCTACCTTACTTTTCTTCCTTGTAGTGACTTTTTAATTACATGTGTAAAATTTATAATTTTAGTAGTGAAGCTACAGTTATTAATCTTTCCATTTTTTATGTTATGTTGCTATTGTGACAAATAAGGAGAAACACCATTCAGTGTACCCCAGTTTTATAGGGAGACAAATTTTACCATGTCACCCATAATCTAAATAAAAAGAATAATAATCAGGTGCCACAAAGTCACACAGAAAAGTCTATATGGCATGTGTTCTCCACGTCATGAAATCCCTCCATGTATGTCTACTTAAAATTTTGTTAACTTTCTAATTTAATACTGTATTGAGACATAAAGGGCATTTTGAAATATGCCTCTATCTCAAAAAAAAAAAAATCTCTCACACTGTCAGGACCAAGTTTGTAAGTTATTGCATAGAAATCTTTATAAACTTTCTTGTATAAAATGTTCTCATGGGTAAAGATGATATATAGTGGTTGAACTTGAATCTGAAAGTAGCTTTCATATTTTTTTTTCCTCCTCTTTAGGTTTGTCTTTGCCACATACGAGGCTGTACATGTATGTTGGGAGCAATTGCTTCTTTCCCTGAGGTAGTTCAGCTTGTGAGGGAATGGGAGCTGTAGGAATGAGAAGTAGAGTGAAGGGAAGTTTGCCTTCAGATTAATCACCTGAGAGAAAATAAAGAGCAAGACATGACCACGAATCAGATTAGCCAAGGATCAGTTAAATATATGATATCATAAAAGAATACTTATTTTAAAAAAGCTTTTGCTGATTTAAAAAATACAAACGCTTACATTAAAATTAGTTATGAAATACAGAGAAGTGTAGAGAAGAAAATAAAATCATTGGCAAATTCTTTTGAGATAACTACTGTCAACGCTTTGTAGCATTTTCTTTTAATCTTTTTTCTTCACTGGTATGTATGAAATATATATGTACGTCCTTTATTGAAATGCAGTCAGTGTCTATGTACAGTTTTAGATGCTTTTTTCACTACACATATCATGAGAATTTTCCATGTCATTAAACATTTCTTGAAAATGTGAATTTTATTGGCTATATTTTATTCTAATCTATGGAATTCTGTAACTCAACTTTTTTCCATACATATAGCATCAGTTAAAGGGAGTCTTTCACTTGGAATAGCTTGACTCGTCAGTGGTATCTAATTAACAAAGTTACTTCATTGAAGTATTAGTGCTCTGTAGCAGGGCTAACGGAGTCCCTACAAACACATTCAAAGGGGCCATTGGTGGTGGAGATACAGGTGGCGCCAGCACCTGGAGCTGAAAATAACTAAGGCCAGTGGCTCTATAAGTCTCTCTGATGGGATAAGCCTTATCTGCTCCATCTCAAGTTTCAAAATCTTTTCTTCAGAGAACCCTGGATTATCCATCTACCAATTCTTTTCAGTTTTTAAACAATGATGAAATCTCCCCTCAACCTATATCCTGAGTTTCCTGGTTTACTTTCTTACCTCATTCAAGCTCCTCACATCCTACCTCCATTTAGATGGTTCCCCAAATCCCTGAAATAATTGTGAATTTTGCTGGAATGAGGATGTTGTAACTTTCCTTGCTGCTTCACAAATGTTTCCTCTTAATATTTATAGTGTAAATATTTGCTATTTTTATATATTGCTCTAACTTATCTTCATTTGTATGCATCTTAATGTTCTGCCTTTGTTACATCAGCAAAGACAGGGCCTACATACCATGCAATTGTATGTCTGCATTCATGTGTGTGTGCGTGTGTGTGTGTGTGTACACATGCTCATGCAAGTGAATACATACCAAAAGTTCTCTTTTAATCCCTTTCTTCTTTTTTTTTTCCTTCAAATACCCTTTACAGTTGTATTTTCACCTATTACTTTGGAATCAAATGCTTTTCTGAAGTCTTCTCTGTGTTGGTACTAAGCAGGAGTGAGGCTGGAGTTAAAGGTCGGCCTGGGTACCTAGTTTTAACTAAAATGGAAGTGCCTTACTTGATCAGGCCAACGTTTTATGGTACTGAATGCTCTATTCTGCAAAGAATATTTGCCTAGTCAGTCTAATAATGTGACCTAATCACATTTGATTGATGTTGGTTGAAGTTGCTGAATATATTTATCAAATTCTCTCAATGCACACATTATGACATACTATGCCAGGGTGGCTAGCAAGAAGGGGTTATTAGGAGATGAGCTCTAAAATGCCATCATTATTCTTCAGGAGTTTATAAGATATAAACATGTAAGATTTTTCTGGGAGAACAATAGATGTCATTCATGAAGGAAAAATATCTCTATTATATGCAAAATTCTTATATTTTAAATATAACAAATAGGAGTTCCCGTCGTGGCGCAGTGGTTAACGAATCCGACTAGGAACCATGAGGTTGCGGGTTCGATCCCTGCCCTTGCTCAGTGGGTTAACGATCCGGCGTTGCCGTGAGCTGTGGTGTAGGTTGCAGACGCGGCTCGGATCCTGCGTTGCTGTGGCTGCGGCGTAGGCCAGTGGCCACAGCTCCGATTAGACCCCTA
>PVHT021183727.1:13677492-13763382 GCA_004024745.2 Catagonus wagneri | reverse complement strand
ATTCAACTATACTAATGGTGAGAAGATGACTAATTAAATATTCTGAAAAATTAAACTGGAAGTATCTTTAACAACTCAATTTTGCAAATTAACCTTTTATTCTTCAGCCTACTCTGGGAATCTATGAAGAAATAAAAGCATATGTAAAAGACGATATAGACATATTTATTTAATATTGGTTACATGTTAGAATAAATGGTAGTAAGAGAAATGAATAAATTGTGGCACAACCATGCAAGAGAATTTTATGCAACTATTAGAATGAGTTGAATCTGTATGTGTGAATGTGTAAAAAAAGTTATAGAATAAACTGTATAATAACGAGGCAAATATCCTCATGTATTTTAGAGTATGTGTTTTTATGTTTTGTAGAAACACTGGAACAGGTGTAGACAAGACATGGAGGAAGAATGAATGACACTTGCTATCAGTCTTTGCTAGAAGGCAAAAATGACTTGCTATTGATTCAACCAATGAACAACTGCTGAAACTTTTAATGTGCATAAGGCTATGTGAGGCCCTGGGGAAAACACAGATATATGAGATGTAGTTACTGACCTCCAAATACATTTGAATCTAGTTATGCTGAAATATAAAACAACATGAAAACAAAAGAGTATGTAATTACATGCTAGGTTATATGGTATGGGCTCCAGGTTCAATGGTAATTTGGAAGAGAGGTTGATCCAGAAGAATGGAGGTGGGGGGAACAGTGGAGGGGAGCTCGTGGTGAAAAGGGACTTGGGTTGTATCTAGAGTCCACTGCTTGCATCCCTTTTTTTTTTTCTTTTAACTCTGACTTTATTGATCTTTGACTTTCACTGCTGTCCATTCCATCTGATCTTCTTATTTGCCTTTGACTTCATTGTTATTAATACTTGCTTAGTATTTTGGGCTCTGAGTACCTTGGACCCCATTTAATTCTCAAGGGTGCCTTTGAACCTTTTCTCCAGCCTCAATCTCTTGAAATAAACATTAAGGACATTAGGCAACTACCCAAGTTCAGTCAGTCTCCATCACTATGGTCATAGGTGAACTTGACACGTACCATAACATTTGGTTATCATGGCTCATCTCCAGCTGGAAATCCCCATCAGAACCCTATATAGGGCTTGTTTAATTCCTTTCCTCTACACTGTTAAAATGGGCAAGGGTGAACCATGCTAGCCGAGTTTTGCCATTCTACATCGAGTTCATTATGATTACATGGGCCCAGCCTCAATTAAGTAATTTTTTCTGCAGTGGGAGGGGGTCATTTTGTGAGTGAATTTGAATGTCTGCATAGATCAGCATTATTGTTAATCACATCTGCACTTACATATATTTATATGCACACTCACAAGCACAAAGATGCAGTTTCAAACTTAATTAAAAATAGAAAGCAACCTAAACTGTGCTAGTATTTCCCCTGACTTCAGCATGATCTACCACTTTGACAAAATTTCATAAATCTCCTGCAATAGAAAATTCTACCGCACAGAACCATTTTATGCAGCAATATAGGTACTTAAAATATTCAACAACTTTCATCATGTTTTGCCTCTTGGTACATGGGATTTTTATGTATTTAATAGTTACATATGCTATATATTTTAAACAGTATTTTTTACTAATGGTCCCCCACAGTACATTTTTCTGAAACTCTAACATCTGTGTTTTGTTCTTGTAGCTCATGATGATAATCTTAAATTGAGCACATCCAACCACAGAGGGCAGATTAGTTGGCGATTTTTTTTAAGGTGGCTGGATCCAGTGATGTAAGCGTCAAAAGTTATCAAGTTCTGGTGACAGAAATGCCTCCCCCCCTCACTTTTTGCAGAGCAGTTCTGATCTGGCATCTGAGCAGCTCCTGCTGTTGCCAGGCCTGTAGCAGGTACACAGAAATTCAGAGGAGAGGAGCCGTGGGGAATGTTCATTTGTTACTTATTTATAAACTTGCCGTGCCACATCATGTAAAATTAACACCTTTAATGGCTCCTGCCTCAGTTGCTTGAAGGACAGGCTTTCACCAGCCAAGGCCACCCACCAGCTTCCAGGCAGTATGGATGTGTGTTTGCTCTGGGATGCAAGCATTGTGGAGTCTACCTGCTGAAGTCTTCCTTGTGCTCAGTCAGTCAGAAAGGTCTGTCCCATTAGAGAGAACAGCAAGAGGAGTCTTGGGGGCTCAAAGTAATGACGAGCCATTACTTTGGAGCGTAAATTCCTTTCTCTATCTGGTTAATGAAGAGATTTACTCCAACATTCATTTATTATAAATTGAGGGAGGGGGTGGCTTCTCCCACGTGCCAGCATCCAGAGGGTCCCTTTCCTGTAAGAGTTCATAAATAATCAGCATTTACGATGAAAAGGTTTTATAAGCATTGCCTTTTCGTGTCACAAAAATTCCCTCATGCTTCTAAGAAAAGACCACTATAGTTTGCAAACAAAGATTCTGGAACCAAAATGGCTTTATGCAAAGAGAGTGGATGTAAGTGCTTGGGGATTTTGGAGAAAGATCTCACCTTCCACCCACCCACCTCACTGTTTCTGCTTCAGTGTCTAAAATTTCAGTCTAAATTTATAGCATTGTACAAATACTAATGATGTCCGGGGGTGGGGGGAATGACACATTAAGTCATTCAACAAACATTTATCGGTTTACTATATGCTGAATATTGTACTTGGTAGATAACACAGTCTCCTGAGAGCTCGTGGTCTACTGGAAGAGAGGAGCAAGTAACAGAAAATTGAAAGACAATTTAAAGTATCACATAGTATCACATTCGAGGTGGGTGCTGAGTGCTGGAGAAATGCAGAGGAAGGAGTTAATATTGCCTGAAGAAAGCTTTCACAGAGGAAGTGATATTTGAGCTGGTAGTATGGATAAGCAATTTTAAAGATAAGAAGAAAAAACAATTCCAGGTAATTTTCAAGGGGACAACGTGGACACAGGAATAATAGTGACTTGTATTCGAAGGACTGCCAGATGCCATTGCCACGTGCAGTGGGCCACGCACCAAGCGGTATGTTTTAGGCAGGCCAGCTAGCTCACTTCTTAGAAGGGAGATATGTTATCACCATTTTTTATGTATAAGAAACAGAGGAGGCCCTGAGAGGTTAAACAGCCTGTGCACTTTGTGATCCCAAAAGGTCTGTCTCTTCCCAAGCCCATGCCTTTGCTTTGATTTTGCAGCATCCTCTGCTGCCTGATTGCACAGCGAAGGGAACATGGCCTGTCTTGGGGGAAGGTGAGATCTAATATGGCTGTGAGGTGAGAGGAGAGGGGGTCAAGGAAGTCAGGTTATGGCCCAATTGTGATGAGCCTTAAATGCTGCAAGAAGTTTAAACTTGTTCCTGTATCCTGTAGGCAATGCAGAGCCGGCCATTGCTAGTTTTTAAGTGTGTTTGCAGTGAGTACATGGCAGGTGAACTGCCCAGAAAGGCAGTGGTGGTGGGTGGGAGGCTTGGGAGGGTATGAGACAGAGGCGCAAACAGGCCTTATATTAATAGCAGTAGAAAAGTTGACCAATATATAGACTTTGGAAGTGCACAGAGTTGCAACTGACCAGCTTTGGGGCCTTAGACAAATTATTTCACCTCCCTTCACATAGTCAGCAAGCAGGCTTCAATCTCCTCATATATAAAAAGAGGATAATAGCATCTTCTGCACCAGACTGTTGTGAAGATTAAGATGATAATTCAGGTAATACATTTGTCCAGTGTAATACATTTGTCAGGTAATACATTTGTCCAGCTCATTGTAAATTCCTAATTATTGATGACTATTACTCTACAAATGCCCCCCAAGGAGAGTTATTTTATCAGATTATAAAATGAGTTACTCATGAAAGGCCTGAGTGAATGGGGCTTTGAACACTCATTGATATATTCAGTGGGTGGCAGATAGAATGGAAAAGTCTAGAGCACTTTCCCAGAGTGGGAGCTGGGCCTGGAATCTGTACAGTGATGCCTGGAGTGGGACGCCAAAGAGGATACCAAAGGAAGATTGAGAGCAGGGGCACTTGAGATGAACTTAGTGCCCAGATGAGTATTTACATTTTAATAGTGTTACATTTATTTTATTGGCAATAATGAAACCTGCTCCCCCCCCCCATTCGCTGTGATGATATAAAGTGGATCTATTTAAAGATAGATATTAAGTGAATAAGAGTGCAAGTACTATGTGGATATAGCAGAAATTGTGAGCATGATCTGAAACTGGGGACATGGCGCTAACCAGCATGACGTTCTCCGGGGTGGGGATCGACCTGTTTATTTCATCAAACCATGTGTCCTGCCAGTGCTCTGGATGCACTTTGATTGAGTTTTAGCATCAAGCCTTGTGTGCTGCTGTCATCTTTGAAATCATCTCTTACCCTCTGCCCTGAAACAGGGGAATCTCCGCTAACAATGTGAATTCTAAACTCTTAAGTGCTTAGGATGTATTTGCTGAGTTTACGTTGACTTCATGAAGGAGGCTCTGATGCTCTGTGTAGGATTTACGAGCAAAGTATAAGAAATGATTTAAGGCACAGGTTTAAAGCCATACAGACCTGAGCTCAAGTCCTCATTCGACCCGTGATAACCGCTCTGAGACTTAGGTTCCTCATCTGAAAAGTAGAAATTTGATAATATTAGTACTGAACTCATGGGGCTGTTGTCAACACTAGACAGTATAAATGATGCAAAGTACTTTGTAGAGGTCTTGTCAGAAATATTTAATAAATATGTATTATTATCCTATTAATATCATGCTAGCTGTGATCACAAATTTAGTGGGTTTTGTAGGCACAGTGTACCATTTCCTGTCTTTGGAGAGACTGCATGATTTATCTATCATCCAGCACAGGGCCTGGAACATAAACATTTGCTGAATATATAGATGAATGAAAAAGACTTGGAAGAAGTGAAGTGAACTAATTTTGTGCAATATGAAGACATTTTGGCATATATGGTTTACCAAGCTTTGTAGTCAAGATAGCTTGTATTTGCCAAGGCAAAATCAATGGTCACCCTCCTTTTAAAAGGTGATAGGCTGTCAAGGTGTATATGGTTTAACATCACCTTAGCTTTTTGTATCACCAGAGCTATCTCGGGTGAAACCAGGGCAGGGGTGAGGCTCTTCGTAAACAAAAATCACTTGGGGTGATAGAGACTTGGTGATTATAACATGGCTCACACAGTGTTATAATTCCAGAATCTGAGAGGTTGAATTATTTTGCTCAACTAGGAAACTTATACATTCTTTCTCTGATCCTTTGAGATGTAAATCTATAATCGGAATCTTTTCAAGGGCCTGGAATCTATCCCTTTGAAATGTAATCGTTGAGGGAGAATAGCACCCAGTCTCCCAGTCTCTGTGGGAAGGTAGGTACCTGCTTCAACAAGGCACAATTAACAAACACAGATGGCCTAATCACCTTGACCTCTCCACCCCCAAAGTCCTCCAGTACTTTTCTATAAGCTCAGTTCAGGGTTAAAAAAAAATCCTCTCACCTGTTATTTAATTGGAGTTGAGTTCAATCTCTCTCTCTCCTAATGCAACAGTCTTGAATAAAGTCATCCTTGCCATTTATAACAAGTGTCTGGTACAATTTTTCCATTATAATTTCATAAAATAAATAGGGAGGCGAAGATTCATCCTGTGAATTTACTGGTTGTCATTCAAGTGGGCATGGTACCCACCACAATCAATCAGATGGGTCTCATAATGCCCAAAGCCTGCTAATACTGAAGTTTATGATCAATTATGAATAGGGTGTGGATGGCCTGGTTTTAATCCGCACTGAATATAATGGTGACAGGCATTAGGCTGAAGCCCCAGTACTGAGAAGGCAGCTGATATAGAATTAATGCTGCTCAACTTCTCCAGTGAGCCTTTGACTAATATGTCGAGTTTTAAAAAGCATGCTCCTCTAAAAGAGTTAAGTTTTTGAGACTCACATTGTGTGAGCTGAACCCTGAAGGGAGGAAATTTTAGCTGTCTATACTCATTTGGGTTCAGGGAATTCTGGAAATTAGAAAATTAATTTTACTAAGTTGTTTTTATTTAGATCCAAGTTCTGGTTGAAATAGCTTACATTTTTGAAATGGAGTTATTATTGACATATAACATTATATCAGTTTTAGGGGCACATCATAATGATTTGATACATGTATATATTGAGAAGTGATTACCACAATAACTTTAGTTAACATTTACCGCCTCACATAGTTATAATTTTTTCCTGTGATGAGGAATTTTAAGATTACTGTTTAGCAACATTCAAATATGCAATACAGTATTGTTAACTATAGTCACCATGCTGTAAATTACATCCCCAGGACTTATTTATCTTATAACTGGAACTTTCTACATTTTAACCATCTTCAGCCGTTTCACTCACCCTCACCTCAGGCAGCCAGCAATCTACTCTCTGAAATAACGTAAGTTTAGAGGGTAACATCTACTCCTTTCTTGAGACCCCTTTAATGCTTTCCTTGGACTTAAGAATGCCATTTAGCCTTCTCGAAATGGCTTTGTGGTCTTTTCTCTATCTCTCTAACCTCATATATTACCCTTCCCTCTATGCCTTGTGATTCAGTCATTTTGACCTGTCTCAAATTCTCTGGACAGGTCATGTGCTCTGCTCCCAAGGCTGCATTTGCTATTACGTCTGTCTTAAAGACAGTTCTCCACTGTTCTTCACCTGACTAACTTTGCTCATTCTCTCTCTCTCTCTCTCTCTCTTTTTTTGGTGGGGAGGGGGGGAGCTATTTTTTCTTTTAGGGCTGCACTCACAGCACATGGAAGTTCCCAGGCTAGGGGTCAAATTGGACCTACAGCTGCTGGCCTGCACCACAGCCACAGCAATGCAGGATCCAAGCCACATCTGTGACCTACACCTCAGCTCAAGACAATGCCGGATCCCCAACCCACTAAACGAGGCTAGGGATCGAACCTGCATCCTCATGGATACTAGTTGGATTTGTTTCCACTGTGCCACAGTGGAAACTCCATCTTGCTCATTCTCCTAGAAGCCTCCCTTCATCTCATAAAATGGAGTTCGGGTCCCGTTCTTGGTGCCCTCAAACCATTCTGTTCATATCCCCATGACATGAGATTTTAAAATGTATTGTTGTTACCCTTTTATTGATCTGTATGCTTTACTAGTGCAAGAATTCTGCCTTGAGCGTCCTGTGTACCTGAAGCAGAGTTGCCTGACCCCGAAATACTAGGTAATGTTTTCTGAAGTAACTTAGATGTACACTATCAAGAATTCAAGCTGAGTTTAAAAACTGAGGAGAAAGGTAGTGGTTCTGCTTCTGCTAGCACATGATAAGCAATATTAAATCAAATACTAGCAGCAGTAACAGTAAAAGGGTAACAGCTGCCACAGAATTTCTTGACTTCAGCTAAATTTTAGCAAGCTTTCACTTATTCCCATAAATCAGAAAAGTACTAGCTATAGATTTTTCTAGATCCAGGTGGGTGGTCAAGGAGGAAGACAGATGAACTCCTTGTTGACCATAGCGACCCTGAGAGCACCTAGAGAATGTGCTTAAAGGGTATAGTTTGGGACCAGGCAGGTTAATCAGTGTGGCATGTCCCTGGCAGAGACCCATTTCACTGGAATAGTGAGGTCTGCTTTCCGGCCTTGATGCTGTATTTGGTCTGCCTCTGAGCCAGTGCTGACCATCATGCCCCACGTGGACCTTGGGTGCTGGCTGGATTCTCTTGGTAGAATGTACTTCAGCTGCCTACAGCACTTCTTCCTGTGTTTGTTCTTTATGTTCCATTCTTGTCACTCTCAGCACCGTATTTCTGTAATGCCTACCTCCATCTTCCATTTTTCTATTCTCTTAAGACTCTGGTGGTCTTGAGTCATCACATTGAAAAACAGCTGCTCTACACACCACAAATTGGCCATCCCTGCTGAGAAAATACTCACCACTTTCAGGTTCCATGGTCAGTTCTCTCCTTTTGTGTACAGATCGGCTTGGTTGCATTTCAGCAGGTCCAGTTGAAGTGCTTCATGCCCTTGGCAAAATGACAAAGGGTATTCTTTGTGACAGCTTGAAAGCAATGCTGGAACTGGAGCTTGCAGTGTTTCGACATCTTATGGCACTTTCTCCGTTCAGGTCAAGTGATGTTTGTTAGGTGTCAGCCTTATCTGTCAGTGTTCCTCTCCTCTAACCCAGCTTCTTAGCTATTAGTCTCAGCCCAATACCTTCTTCCCTGTGGTCCCTCCTGTAAGGTCCCACGGGACCCTGTGAGTACTCCATACTAGCACTGAAAGCATCATATTGCAATTGTATATTTATTTTCCTGTCATTATATAGGACTGTGAAGAGCAGGGACTGTATCTTATTTATCTTTAAATCCTCAGGAGTTCCCGTCATGGCTCAGGGGAAACGAATCTGACTAGCATCCATGAAGATGCAGATTTTATCCCTGGCCTTGCTTAGTGGGCTCAGGATCCGGTGTTGCCGTGAGCTGTGGTGTGGGTCACAGATGTGGCGTGGATCCTGAGTTCCTGTGGCTGTGGTGTAGGCTGGCAGCTATAGTTCGGTTAGACCCCTAATCTGGGAACCTCCAAATGCCGCAGGTGTGGCCCTAAAAAGACCAAAAAAAAAAAAATGTCCTCAGAAAGTAGCATGCTCCCTACTAGGAGCACTTGGCACAAGTTTCAAGGTAGGTGCTGAGGCACTAATCCATTTTTAAGAGATTAATGAATAGGAAAATATTATTATTTTTAGTTCAACAATAGATTTGCATATATTAAGACTTTAATAATGTTTTGGACAACTAATGGTCATGTATTCAGAAATTAAAATATAATTTTGTCATATTTTTTTAAAGCAAAAAATCTTATGTAAACACAAAAAAGAAAAAATGTCACCGTATTGCCAGTTTTCTTCTTTGAACATTATTTTATTTTTATTTATTTATTTATTTATTTAATTTTTGCTTTTTAGGGCCGCACCCATGGTATATGGAGGTTCCTAGGCTAGGGGTCCAATCGGAGCTGCAGCTGCCAGTCTACGTCACCGCCACAGCAATGCCGGATATGAGTCTGTGACCTACACCACAGCTCATGGCAATGCCGGATCCTTAACCCACTGAGCGAGGCAAGGGATCAAACCTGCAAATTCATGGTTCCTAGTCAGATTCATTTCCGCTGCGCCACGACAGGAACTCCTGAACATTATTTTAAATTCTTTACTAAAAATATTTCAGAATAGTTTGTCAAATTTGCTTTCTAAAAATCCCACTGGGACTGGAAATTCTTTAAATCGAGAATGTGAGAAGAATCGTCTTGTTTACCATTATTTAGTCTTCCCATTAGATGCATGATTGCTTCTGCCAATTATGCCAAGTCTTTCTTTTTCTTCTAAGTTGTTTGGGAGTTTTCTGCACTGACGTTATTCTAAGGTTATTATATTGTTTTTCATAATTTTGCATTCTGATTAAAAATTTCCTAGTGATGGCAAGAATATGGAATGTGGGGGAAAGGAGCCCTTATACACTGTTGATGGGAATGTAAAATGGTACAGACATGATGGAAAACAACATGGAGGTAGCTCAAAAAATTAAAACCAGAACTACTGTATGATCCAGCAATCCCACTTCTAGTATTTATTCAAAAGAATTGAAATATGGATCTAAAAGAGCCCTCTGCCCTCCCATGTTCATTGCAGCATTAGTCGTAATAGCCAAGATGTGGAAACAACCTAAACGTCCACTGACAGATGATTGAGTAAAGAAAATGTGGTAAATACAGCTAATGGAATGTTATTATATTCATTTTATATTCTCAAAAAGAAGGAAATCCTGCCATATGCGACAGCGTGGATGAACCTTAAGGACATAGTGCTAAGTAAAATCAGCCAATCACAGAAGGACAAATACTATTTGATTACACTTACATGAGGAATCTAAAATAGTCAAACTCAAAGAAGCAGAGTGGAATAGTGATTGCCAGGGACTGGGGAGGGGAAAATAGGAAATATTCTATGGGTGTACAGCTTTACTTATGCAAAATGAATGGGTTCTAGAGAGCTGTTGTACAACATTGTGTCAGTAGTTAACAGTACTATATTGTAGACTTAAAAATTGGTTAAGAGGACAGATCTCACGTTAAATATAAAACAAAACAAATCAAAAAGCCAAGTTCCATAGGGTTACCAGTATGTATTTGGTACTCATCTCGTCTGAAATAACTCTACATAACTTTTTTGTTTTTAATGTCTATTTAGGGCCAAACCCGTGGCATATGAAACTTCCCAGGCTAGGGGTTGAATCAGAGCTGCTGCAGCTGCTGGCATACATCACAGCCACAGCAATACGGGATCAAAGCTGCGTCTGCAACCTACACCACAGCTCATTGAGCGGGGCTAGGGATTGGACCCGTGTCCTCATGGATAGTAGTTGGGTTTGTTACTGCTGAGCCACAGTGGGCACCCCAAGTACAAGTGAGTCTATGACATAGCAGAATTTCTAAGTTTAGTGTTTTTATCTGTAAAACAAACGTACAAATAAGCAAACAAATAAACAAGAAGGATCCTGAAACAGTACTATAAAAAAAAGAAAAAAAATCACAGCTTTAAATGTTTAACTCTCTGTTCCCACCAATCCAGCTATTTAAGTACAAAATTTTATCCTACTCCCTCTTCTCCGCAGTCTCCAGGATCCTTGTGAAAGTGCCAGGACTCCAAAGGAGAGTGGAAAAGCTGTGAAAATTCACATCTTCTTAAGCACCTGTTCTTTCATCACCACTCTGTTTAATATAGGCTGAAGGCCGATATCAGTGAATGAGACTCTTTTACCCTACTTCTGGCTCATTGTCCTAAAGAGCAAGGAAGGGCTCTTCAAATGGGTGAGTCTCATGGGAAAATGAGTAACCGATTCCTGTCTCTTATTTGCATGGCTGGAAAACAATAATGGATGAAGAAGGAGCAGAAAGTTGGAGTCTCCATTTTGATAGTTTACTCTGTTTTTTTCCTTTAAAACTCTACTGTATATAGGTCTGATTTTTTTTTTAAAGGAAGTATTCACTCCACTAAATAGATTCAATTTCTCAGGCAAGTGCTAGCATTGTCGTTAAATCTCTTTCTTTAAAGATGTTTTAAGAGGTTATGGTGTAACTTAGGCGTGCTTTTCTGATGAAACACCTTAACCCAGCCTAAATTTCCAGTCTCAGAACCATGAGCAAATAAATAGTTATGGTTTTGGGTCATTTGAATTCATTGTAGTTTGTTATGCAACCGTAGTTAACTGATACAATCTCTCTCTCTCTCTCTTTTTTTTTGGCTGCACCTGTGGCATGGAGAAGTTCCCAGGTCAGGGACTGAACCCATGCTACCACAGCAGTGACAATGTCAGATCCTTAACCTACTGAGCCAACAGGAAACTCCACACTCTCCATACTTTCAATCACACTCCGTAATTTATGATAAGAAGAATAGGATGATACTGGAGAAATTGTAGTCATTCAATAAATGTTGAATAAATAATTGAATAAGTGAATGAATGAATTAATGAATGAATGCAAGAAATAGTAGGGTAATACTTTTTTTCTTAGTCAAATTTCAGGTTCAAAAAGTCCATTTTGGTACCTGGAATGTTGGTTTTCTTCTCCATTGCTGTATCACCTCGGGCATGTCTCTCCAACAGCAGCAATTGCACTGAGTTGTGGTTATTTATGTGTCTGTTTTATTAGATTATGTATGACTTGAGAGCCAGCACTGTTAACTTATTATCTCTGTATCCTTAATGCTCATGACTCTTTGGGATTTTAAAATCATGTATGAAAATTTGACTTCTGGAAAGTGGATGACGGCCTTGTTGGTATCAGTGATTCTAAACCATAGCTGAAAATTAAAATAATTTGAAAGCCCTTTTTTTTTTTTTTTTAAAGCAGTGTCCAGGTCACTTTGGGCCAATTCAGATTCTCTGGGAGGTAGGACTAGTCAAGGCTGATGTGCAGCCAGTGTGAGAACCTCTAAGTTCAAGTGTCCTTAAAGCTTATTATTATTAGCAATGGGAAATGACCCTCTCCAGCAATAAGGAGAACCTATTAAGAAGTAATTTGAAATTGCTAAATATTCTAATTTTCAAATTAAAACACGAGTTAAAGTGCTGAATATTATGCTGTGATGTGAATTCATGAATATGTGTAAAGACACAGGGCAACACATGAGAAAATCTTACTGTTCGTATTTGGCATGAAATTGTCTATCTAAATTTTTCTTTAATTTTTTCATCAAAGCTATAACATATTTCTTGCAATTTTAAATTTTTCAGACAAATACCAATTCCAGTTTTCCATTTTATTTTCAGTCAAGTGTTTTAATATATTTTAGTATTTACTCTTTAGTGTTGATTTTGAACATTTTAAATTGCCTCATTTAAAAAAGTTTTTTGTTCAACAATAGCTCATTTAGACCAAATCACTCAAGATTGCCTCTCACATGAATATTTATACCCTAAGGTCTCAATTTGACAACATTAAGCTCTGTATTCTTATTTCTTAAACAACTAAAACATATTTATGGATTGATTTTAATGCCCTTTCTTTTCTCCATTTGAATACACTATGATTAAAAGTTCACAGCCTTGGTTACATTACATAATTTGAGAAATAATCAACAGTGTCCCTGGTGATTAAATATTCAAGTTTGCAATTATTTTGTAACTTTTGTTCTGGTCTTCGCTCACTCTAAAAATTATCATAAAATTTTGAAAGATGTCCTCAGTGTAGAATATGTCCATAAAATATTAAATATTCAATTTTCCTCTATCATGGCTTGAAAAATTCATAATTACATGATGATCCACATAATAACTCATTCTGAAAAGTCATATATGGCACTCCCTCTGTGACTGAGTTAATAATTTACTGCTGTGTGGGATTTTCACTCTGCACTGTTAGTCTTGGGAACATTTATTAAGCAAATGTTCATTTGCAAAGATCAGGATGTGAATGAAGAGGGTAAGAATTTAATGAGGAGTGACAGACAGGTGAACTGATTCCGTATAGAACTTTAGTACAAGGGAAAGCCGAGAGCTTTATCTTTCATTGCCTCGATAGACACCTGAAATGAAATATAGAAGACAGAGGGCAGGAGGAAAAAAATGATGCTGTCCTGCAGGGGCCAAGGGGAGGATAAATCAAGGGAAGCGAGGGATACAATTCAGGCCATTTGAAAAGACGCTGTTGAGTGTGACACTTGGAGCTTAGATAGCAGAGGGGATGCTGACTTTTTTTCTTTTTAAAGGCACCCAGTGCTGTCGAAAAAAGAATATTCCACACGTTCTCTGTTTTCTTTTGGCATTCCAAATTTTCATTGATAACAGCTTAAGTGGCCAAAGTCTGCAATTGAATGATAAGTAGACGGAGGGAGAAGTTTCCCCAGGACTGGGTATTTTAGGGCTTGGGGTTGTTTACAGAGACTTTTGGGAAAACCATGTTACTTAAGTAAAGGCCTGAAATTGTTATGTAACACCTAGGAATAGACCTTAGAAATGAATAATTCATATTTTTAAATTTAGATCAGTTCTGTAGAGGTATAAGTGATGTGAATGAAACCAGCAGTTTGTGTCTGATTTATTAAATAATTGTATTTCGTGTGATAACTGTGACGTCCACCTTTCCAAGATCTTGGGAAATTCAGAACAGTGATGGGTCACAGGGAGAAGTCATCAGATAGCACCATGATGGAAAACTGCCCAGTTACCTTATTATAACATTAATTTCTGACTGGTACATGTTGAGGCTTGACATGAGGGGTATAGAATCTGTGCATAGATAACTTCTCTGCAGTATTAACCTCTTTTAGGGATATGATAAGGCTTAAGTAAATACATAAAAAAACTAATCTAAATTTACAATAAAAAATAAGAGGCACTCAACACACATGATTTAAGATTTATTGAAGGTTTATCTGTCACCAGTTCTCATATTGTTGCACTTCAATTTTTTCATCTGTTATGATAAATTATGAAAACCAGAATGGATCACCAAGGAGGATGCCAAGAGAGAATCAAGTTTTTTTGGTTGAAGATTTAATCTGGTTTGTTCCCCTTAAAAGCAAAGGTTGCATTTAAAATCTTTTTGTGTTGAACTTTGACTGAGCCCTGTGGTCCTAAAAAACAATGGAGGCTCAGATATACTTAGATAAGAGTAGGTCCTGGTTCAAGTCCTAGCTTTGCCATTGGTTGGCTCTGTGACCTTAGGTGTGTCACAACAACTCTGAGTTTGCATCCTTAGATGGGAAAATATGTGTCATAGATTAGAGAATCTTTTCAAAATTCGTACAACTCTAAAATTTCACGAATAGAGAATGATGCTGGCATTTCCTTATAGATTAATAGGGACAGTTCTAAAATCTTTTTCCCCTTTTGCTATCCCATTTATTCTTTTAGGGACATATATCGATAGGTCTTCAGGTTTAATGTTTTGTTTTAATTCATTTTTTCCAGGAATATTTGTGCTAAAATGTATCATTGTACTTTAATTTCATTACCTTGAGATGTTTGCCATTTTGACCAATAATAAATGCCAGAGATTTCCCTCCTGTGCAGTTCCCCAAGTCTTTAGATTTATATAAGGGCTAGGATGAAATGCCAGATGTTATGGTTTCAAATGCCCAGCCACTTTGTAGAGATATATCTTCAGTGTTCTCTTCATGGAGATGCAAGTAGCAGCTGGCCTTAACTAGCACCCAGTGAGGAATCACTGGAATATTTTTTTTTAATGTGTAAAGAAAGGCTTGGCTTCTGGTTTTAACCTAGGCCCACCTTTTTAAACCAAGTTCTTCCCATTTTATAGATAGTGAATAATACTTTTTACAGTAGCATATTTTACAGATATTTTGAACAGGACTGTGTTCCATTTTACATGCCCTAGGAGGATGAACTATATCAATTGTTACAGTCTGTATATTTATGCAAGAGAAAAGTATTTAATAATATTTATTTAAGAGTCCAAATGTGGGGTTCCCATTGTGGCTCAGTGGTTAACGAACCTGATTAGCACACATGAGGATGCGGGTTCGATCCCTGGCCTCCCTCAGTGGGTTAAGGATCCGGTGCTGTGGTGAACTGTGGTGTAGGTCGCAGACGCGGCTTGGATCCACATTGCTGTGGCTGTGGCGCAGGCCAGTGGCTACAGCTCTGATTTGACGCCTAGCCTGGGAACCTCCATATGCCACGGGTGTGGCCCTAAACAGACAAAAAGACAACAAAAAACAAAAAAGAGTCAAAATATGTCTACTGTTTTCTCTCTAATCTCCTGGATTTAGTCTCATTCTTGTTCTCAGTCTTCACTTTCAAATGTTATAGAATGTAAATCCTAGCTTGTCCTTGTTGAAACTCACACTGCATTTGTGGTCAGTCTACTCTCGTTTGCTACAACAAAGTCACTGTTCTAAGAAAGGCTCAATTTTCAAGGCTGATAGAGACTGGAAAAGGATTTATAACCAAGTTCTTTGAATCCTAATAAGTCAATTTCCTCATCAAAAATATTAGTTACTAAAGTCTAAATGAGGTCACTTTCAAATGCCATGCAAAAATACAGTACTCAATAATCTATCCTAAGTAATTCTTCTAACTATAAATTTCAAGATGAAGCGTGGCAGAATTTTAATTAAAGCACAGTAAAAACTCAAACTGATTGTATCTCTACATAAAAATAATGCTTAGGAGTTCACGTTGTGGCTCAGCAGTAACAAACCTGAATAGTATCCATGAGGATGGGGGTTCCATCCCTGGTCTCGCTCAGTGAGTTAAAGATCTGGCATTGCCACGAGCTGTGGTGTAGGTTGCAGAAGCAGCTTGGATCTGGTGTTGCTGTGGCTGTGGTGTAGGTTAGCAGTTACAGCTCCGATTCAACCCCTGGCCTGGAAACTTTCATATGCCATGCGATGTGTCCCTAAAAAGACAAAATTAAAAAAAAAATGGTTAAAACAATAATGACGGAAACAGTGGATGTTGGAGAAACATCCTTCTCAGGTATCAAATTACAAATAATTCATCATTAAAATGTGTTTGTTCTTGTATGGTGATACAAAAAGCACACATACGTGTATATAAAATATACGCCCCTGCATTTATATTATTAAAAGTTGCCAACAACACAAAATATAAGATTTTGTAACTGCAATCAAAATATTTTGTTAGGATATGTAAACTGGAGGCTCCACCGAGTTGCTCAAAAATTATTTGGTTAAAGGGTAAATACACCTTGTACATCATAATGAAAGTCTTATAGGTAGGGGTGGAGATTAACACTTCAGGCTGTCTACAGAATATTAATAAAATTCAATATATTTTCTAAAAGATATAATTTATATTTTGTGGAAATGAGGCACTTTTCTAATAAAATTCTTCTGTCCTTCATTCTGTTCATATAATTTTGCTATAAATCATCCTGTAGGAATTTCTTCCCCCTAAATATTCATCTCAGGGAGAACCTATTTAAATAAGCCCTCTTAGCAAGATCCTTCAGAATTAAAATTACACCACAAGCGATACTTCATCCAATATGTTTCCTCCTATAAAATGTTCTCATGCCTAAAATAATATTTTTGTTGAATTACATTATGTTGAAATTGTTGATTTGAGGTGACTTTGATAGTAGAGAAACCCTGGTTAAACGAACACTAAATTATTTTAGCCTTTTTAATTGCACCTTCTCTGTGACCATACTATTGCAGCTCCTGTCTGCTCCCCATCTACATACATAGTGAGAAAAACCCAAGGGCATTATTCTCAGCTTCACCACAAGGAAAGAATAGGAAGGGAGAAAAATTGCTCCCGGATATACGAGGATATACGAGGTTTCCTTGGTTTCTGGTAAACTAGAACATTACCGGCTTGCATAGTCATCTGAAGCTAATTTTACTCCGCTGTCTGGTAGTCATTAGAATAAATTATTTTATTGCAGAAAGGAATATAATAAGTGATTGGATTTCTTAGGATGGGAGGTAAAAAACGGAGAGTAGATAGATGGGTCAGGCGCACACACCCCCATACTCATGCACACCCAAAACGTTAATGTCAGGACCTATTCAAGGTCTCATATTGGGGCAAGTCTCTTCAGAGTGTTACAGGGAGCTTCTGTGGGTCAGACAAACTGATTCTGCAGAGCTCAGAGAAGGTTTTGATGGGGGTCATTAGCAAATTTCGTGCTTCTGTGCATATTCAAGTGCCTAGCAAATGACTATGCATTTGCTTTAATTAATCTGTTTCTTATACTTGCCCTATATGACAGGTGGAACAGGCTTAATGACCCCCCTTTTCCATACGGAAACTGAAGTTTTGTCAGGTTAAGGGACTTCCTAAGATTACACAGCTTTGTACTGTTTTCTTTATCTATCTATCTACCTATCTATCTATCTATCTATCTGTCTATTGCTGATTTATAAAGAACATGGAATGCTTCACAAATTCACGAATCATCCTTGTGCAGAGCCCATGATAATCTTCGCAGTATCATTCCAGTTTTAGTATATGCGCTGCCCAAGCAGGGACCTTACTACTGTTTTCTGATGCAGAATTGCAGACTCCACCGTGGTGTTTCTTCTGTCAACTCACCTGTTCATCCTCCTGGGCTCTCTAGGGGCCCTCACATCACCTCAGCACCACGTAGGAGATGAATTGAGGGCTCAGGTTGAATGTATACATTTGTTTGTTGTGGGATCTGTGTGGGAAGCAGTAGTGCACACAGGCTCCACTGTCCTTGCAAACACTGGGCACTTTGATAAAACCTCTGTGGGACCTGGGCATCATGAGCTGTAGCATAAATGTGTTTGGGAACAGAAATCACTGCCCTTTTAATCTGTGACTTCCAAAACATTTAGTTCCCTAAAGAGCATGAACTAAAGAGCAGCTACAGTCCTTGAGTACAATGCACAGATATTTATTGCATGCCAATAATAATTATAAAACATAGTATTTGTGGGATGCTTCCTCTGAGCTGGACACTTCTAAATATTTGTATATGGATAAACTCACTTCATCCTCCTAACAATGCTATTCCTATCATTACCATTCAATAATAGTAATTAAATTATTACTACCCCCGCACACACACACCAATAGGTAAAGAAAATAAAACTCAGAGAGGTTAATTACTTGCTCAGAGTCACAAAAACCAGGATATGATGGAAGCAAGATCTGAACCTGGCCAGAACTTGGGCCATGCTGTGCTGCTCCTCTGAAACTTAAGAGCTGTGCTACTTGATGAAGAGACAGAAATCAACAAGGTTTCTTTCTCAATAAATTCAGAAGTTATGTGGGAGACGGGTGTACCTGAAGTGCTGTTCCATGGGAGAGTTGCCACAGGAGAGGGACAGGCAAGGTCAGGAAGCATACAACACCTAGCGCACTGTTCCCGGGGCTCTCGGGGAGGTGTTCCTGGATGCAGCGAGGTTTCCGCTGACTCAAGAAGGACAAGTAAAGATTTGTCAGTCCTTTGCACCTGAGGGAGCTGATCCCAAGCACCAGGAATAGCCCCTAAGAAATGACATGGTGCATTTAGGAACTCTCAGATTTTGAGGGATTGTGTGGCAGAATGCCAGGCAGAGATGAGCAGAAATCAAAGCCGAAAAAGTAGGCAGGGGCCAGGGCATGCCAGGCCTTGTAGAATGTACACAGTAGGTTGGATTTCATCACGGGGACCACGAGCAGCCACGGAAGGGCTCTAAGTTGTAAAGTCATATGAGATTCGTGTCTCAGGAAGAGGCGTTAGCATCACTGGAGAGGGTAGATTAGAAGTGATAGTTGAGATGAGTGGCAATCAGACCAGTGGTGCAGCTTGTTTTGAAACATGATGGGTATTGGTGGTGAGAATTTAAGGGAGAGAGAGAACTCTGGATTTTCATAGCACCTATTCTTAGGGTTAGTCTTATTAATAATCATTAGTTTCCTTTAACATTTTGCCCATGTTGGCCTTGGAGGAGAATATTACAGAAAGACATCAGTTTGGATTCTTTCTGCTCCAAATAAGAAAATTCAAGTGGAAATGGCTTAAAGAATGAGGAAAATGTATTATTTCACATAGAAGTTTTGAAATAAGACATTTTTAGGTTTGGTTAATTCAGAGGCTCAATGACAACACCAAGGAATCATTTTCCCCCCATTTATCTGTTCTGCCTTCCTCAGTGTCATCTCTCTCCCCTATGTTTAAGTATCCTCATGGCCTCAAAATGCCTGCCACAGTCCCAGGAACCAATGTCAGCAAACAGATTAGGAAGGAGTTCAGTCTCCCCTGATACACACAGACGCATGGTGCAAAAATCAGGGTTCTTGTGGCAAACAAGAAGGAGGGAAGCATTTGAAGAATCAACTGAAAGTAACTGCTGAGACTTCAAAGTGAAGGAAAATAGTAATCCGCTTCTTCAATTAGAAGAATAGAATTGCTCGGCAAGAATCAAGTTTTGTGTGCCAGATTATCTGAACAAATTATCTGAATTTCTGGGGTGTTTTTTGTTTGTTTGTTTTTGTTTTTTGCTTTTTTGTGGCTGCACCTACAGCATATGGAAGTTCCCAGGCTAGGGGTTGAATTAAAGCTACAACTGCTGGCCTATATATACCACAGCCACAGCAACACCGGATCTAAACCTCATCTGCAACCTACACCACGGCTCATGGCAACGCTGGATCCTTAACTCACTGAGCAAGGCCAGGGATCAAACCTGTATCTTCATGGATACTAGTCAGGTTCATAACCCACTGAGCCACAATGTAAACTCCTGTCTGAATTTCTTCATAGGCTCTTTCATTGTGCCATTAGGCAGGTTTATTGGGTCTGGTCATAGTTTCGTGGAGAGGAGGTGTAGACTAGAAAAGGAAGCAGGGGAAGACAGTCTTTTTGGTGAAGGAGAGAGGGAGAAGTTAGCCGAAACTGGAGATGTCATCCAGTCCTCCCTTCCTTCGGCTGGTTTGGGGAAGCAGCAGGGGTGTGCAGGGTGGAGGTGGCGGGCACAGGAGTAAGTAGCTGTCAGGAGGCAGTGAGAGGGCGAGGCCTCTGCTCCCCTCTGCCCTTTGGAACTCTGAGCAGAGGCTGCAGTGCCCAGAGCCCCCTTGCGGGGCCAGCGCAGCTTGGTCAGCCAGAATAAGAGCTCCCTGGTGCTCTGGAGGGTTCCTCAGTTTCACACTGTAGAAGTGGCTGATCTTGGGGACAGCACTGCAGGGGACTCTTCATGAGCCAGGGGACTAGATGGAGGACATGGCGGAGACCCAGACTTTTACCAGCATCCAAAGCACAACTTCACCATCTGCAGGACGCCCAGAGGATAGAAGGAGTCAGGACACAGCAGAGGTGTGCAGCGGACACTGTGTCTGCTGCTGTGCCAGCCTCCACCCTCCTCTGCTGTCAGGATGCCACATACCCCTTCCTCTTTACGGCGGGGGGTGGGGGTGGGGGCTGTATTGGGGAGAGAAGCAAGGGGAGCGTTAGTGTATCTGAGAGTCAGAACCGACCAAGATGAAGTGTGTGTAAACAACACTGCAACCCTCCCACAATGTCTGCAGCATGGAGAGACCACTTGGGGCCGTCAGAGTCTTCATAATCATGCTCTCCTCTGCCCTCACGTCGTGGTTCCCTAGTGTAGTGTGACATGTGAGATAAAAACACATTTACAACAAATTTGCTTAGCAGGAGAAAAATGCTTATCAAACCTATGTCATACCTTCCCTTTCCTATCAAGAATATTGCGTTTATTCCTACTTATAGCAAAGGAATACATATCACTGATACAGCATACTGACTTAACAAAAGGAAGTGTTTATGCTCAGGAAGTGCTTACTAGGAAGTATTTTCTGAGATAAGGTCTAATTCTTTAATTGCCATTAATTTGTACCCAATTAAAAAGAGGCACTAAAAACTGTAAGTGAGTATAAATAAAGGAATTCAAGGCGGTTAAGAATCTGGAAACCCTGGGGAGTATCACCTACAGAAGATAAGACAATGCTGAAAAAAACTGCTGGCCACAAATACAAAAAGGGCTATGCTGATAAAATTAGACTGTAAAGTGTGTTGAAGATGTTAGCTTTTTCTATCTTATTTTCTGTAGTCCCAGATGACAGAAGCAGACCCAGTGAGCCAAATGTATAAGGAAGCCAATTGCATCTCCATTTGTAAAACTGTGAACTGTCTGAACGTGCTGCTTTAAACATGGAAGTTCAAAGTATTCAAGGACAGGGTGGATCTGTTTTTAAAGCCACTCGAAGGTTCTAAGTCTCTGCTTTTCTAGGAAATTATGTCTTAATTTTTCTTAGTTCGTTGTGGGTCTTTGCTCCCTAAAATTAAAGAGGTGGAATAATTTACTTCAGGGCCTATGTCTGGTAAGTGGTGGGTTTTTGCACCTACATGGCTGGGTGAACACAGCTGCTTGTTACTCAGAGCACGGGCCTTGGGCCAGCAGCTACAGCATCATCTGGGAACCTGTTGGAGACACAGAACCCTGGCCCATCCCTGGAGTCTGAGGCTGAGTGCCCAGGAGGGCGGGACGACACTGAGCTGGGTGGTTGGGGACCTCTGGGAACCAAACTCCCAGTGCGCCAGGGCCTCAGACCTGGGAGACCCCAGAGCTTTTCAGCTCAGACTCCTGCCTGCCCTGCTGTCAGGACGCAAACCTCAGCGTGAACCCAGGGACATTATTTGGGGTTAAAATCAGTGTTGCCCATTGTAAGGACAAGTACAAATTAAAAATAAGAGGCTTGGAGTTCCCGTCGTGGCGCAGTGGTTAACAAATCCGACTAGGAACCATGAGGTTGCGGGTTCGATCCCTGGCTTTGATAAGTGGGTTAAGGATCCGGCGTTGCTGTGAGCTGTGGTGTAGGTTGCAGATGCGGCTCAGAGCCCGCGTTGCTGTGGCTGTGGTGTAGGCCGGCAGGTACAGCTCCTGTTAGACCCCTAGCCTGGGAACCTCCGTATACCGCGAGTGTGGCCCTAGAAAAGGCAAAAAGACAAAAAAAAAAAAAGGCTTTATTCCTCTTGGTATCTGAAGATAATGGAAGAGATTTGCCTCCCCTCCTTTTTCTCGGAACTTTTGCTTTAGAAAACTTGTAATTGCACGTTCTCTCTAACATCTTTGAAATATATAGGGATCCTTTTGAAAACTAGACACAGGCCTTTTGTCATCTTGCTGACCTGGGGATGTCTTTCTCAAGGACCCAGGAGGTGTCTCTTTAAACCTCAAGGGAGACAGGGTGCCCATTCCTCCAGTGTCTGTTGGGGGGCAGGAGCCTAACTTTGCTGCATAGTCTTTTTATGAGGAGATGAGTATGCATTTTTTCTATGGAAAAAGCCAGTTAGCCCACACAGATGGTCTCCTCAATTACCAGGTGAAGTTAGGATGAACTACTTGTGAGCAATGGAGCTATCGAGTCCTCTGATTTGAGGACTAATTAGTGTTTGCTTCAAGAACATGTACGCAGTGGGTTGTATCTGCTTGCCTATATAAGGGGGGCAGTGGAGATTCTTTTCTGTCTTTGCATCTCAGCAGATTGCGTGTGAGTTGCTCTCTGATTTAGTGTTTATTCAATAATAAAAGTGTTTTCTTTCTCTACTGTCTTTGTGGAGAAGTTTTCTATACTGGAAGAATTATTTTTTTTAACATATTTCCCCCACACCACGCTGTTACACTGATAAATCGTTCAGTATCTTACCTCTTCATCCTCTTCCTCCACACTGCCCGTCCCCCTCCCTCCCTCCCTTTCTTCCTTCCTTTCCTCTCTAGCTGTCTTTCTTCTTTTCTTTTTACTTCACTATTTCTTTTTTTCCCCAAATTGGCATGTAAACCTATTTTCCAGCCAAATTATTCTATGTAGATGGGATAGTGCGTTTATGAAAGGGTATGTGTCACAGATGTTCTGGGTAAAGGTGACAGCATGGACCCAAACAGTTACAACACCGGTTTAATCCAAAGTGTGCTTTTCTTTGAAGTGAGGAAATTTTAGGACTGGGCCCTCTGGTGTTTAACTTTGAGAAATGGGAACAAAGGAAGTTTCCTTCACAAAGAAAGGTATTTATTTGAGGAAATCCGATAAATGTAAAAAATATGAACATTCTTATTCAGAGAGGTATTAGGTGGAAATTGTAAAATACGTTTAGTATAATGTAGTACAATGTGATGATATATTTATCATATTATAATCAGTCATATATATTTGTGTGTATATCTATATCTATCTATTATCAATCATCAGAAGCCATTTTATTTGTCCATTTTGGGTTGAGAAAAACATTCATTTGAATATGGTGACAAATGCCATGTGCTATCAGACAGGGGAAATGCAAATTATTACCATTGTTCATTTCTAAGTCATCATTCTTTGGTTATAAAACCAACCCAAAGAGCATATTAGCAAAGCAGTGTATTTAAAAGTCCTCATTAAATAAAAACATAGAACCTCTCAAAGGATTTAAGTAAGTAGCATCACGATTCTGTTTCTGTTGATACCCAAAGGAATTGATGAGCTGATGGGACTCCCTAAATCTTCCCGTGGGGAGGAAGTTCCTGGGAAGCCACGCCCTGCCCAGCTTGACCTGAAATTATGTCCCTGGTCGTCCTAATAAGCTATAGCAGCAGTGGTCCTGATAAATACCCTCCTTTGCCAGTATTAATAAATACTTAACCTTTTGAAGCCAAAATGCATATCTGAAGTAAACACTGAAATAGCTCTTAATTCTTGCACAAGGCTTAGACTCCAAAATTGTTTGCACAAGACTGTGACTTAATTTCGGAACGTTACCTTTTTCACCCCTGATATTTTGACCCTGTCCTTGCCACAGGGCCATGAAGCGATGTCTGGCATATGAATAAATACAAATAAAATCTCACATTTTGCGTAACCACAGCTATCATTCTGCATGGGACAGCGCTATTTAGGACTGTCTTAGGTCTACTGAAGAATTCTACTTTTACCACAAATACAAAGCTATCTAGTGTTACTTTTCTTAATTAAGCTGGGCTGATCTCACAATTCAAAAGGCTTCATTTTTTTTTTCCTGCTTAAATTAAACTCCCTGTGCAATGCAGTGACCAAAACAAATAATCTATGACCTACAAACAAGACACTTGAATTCCCTGAAGAATTACGCTCTTGTTTCCTCTAGGTTATACATCTTTGAACCTCTCTTTGCTGTAACGACCTTCTGGTGCTCATTAGCAAGCTGATTACCATTAACACAGCTATAATGCAGCAATTTTCTTGGTGTATGTCGAGGAGAAATGCTCATCTGAATGCAGTCAGGGGACAAAATTAACTGCATAAATCTACAGCACAAACTGGATCTCGTCCAACTTTGCACGTCTTTCCTCTCCTGGTTGTGACATCATCATCCAGAATCCCACTGACGGCTTTATAAGTATCTCAGGGTTTCATATTTAATTTCCTTTCATCTCTGTATATTACATTTCAGCTTAATTTCAGGAGCGCCTGACCACCTTATTACCATGTCTTGTAATATATATTTACCTTTCATCTTCTAGCTCTGTCCCTTAATGGCTCTTTTATGAGATTCATATCTACTTTATTTTCTATATTTTTTCACATTTATATCTTTTAAAAAATATTGGCTAATAGGGCAGGATTTCAGTACACACACATTGAAACACCTATGGAGCTGGGAAAAAGATGGGGACATGTAAGCTTTACGTATTTTAGAAGGGAGGCATCAATACCACTCTTTTGCGAGACAGAATTACGTGAATAGTCATGAAAGGAAGTGAAGTTTAAGGAAGAGAACAAGGGATGTATCAGACCTGGATTCTTTTCTTGCCACCATCATAGACATCCAGCTGCTCCTCGACAACGCTGGTCTCCAGCGTGAACTGAAGATTGCTAACTCTCCATTTCTAGATTCCAAACTGACAGGGAAGAGCCTAGGACCCTCTGAAATTCTTATTCTGGATTGTTCTTTGAGGCTGGCATCTTAAATATTAGAGCCAATAAGCAAATGGCATTGAGAAAATTTAAGAAATTTGGTTTCCTTGATGTTTACATATTGGAATGATAAGAAATGTGTTGGAGTCAACATCACTGTTAAAAATGAAACAAAATTTGGTGTGATTACAAAGTAAACTACAGCATGAATAATCACTCTTTAAAAAAAAGAAAAAAGGTTATACATTTTATAATACAAATGAGCTAAAATTCAAATTCATATTCTTTAAAAGCAAGCTGTCAGCATTTTTATTTTTCAAGCATGAAATAAATTTCTACTTTGTGCTTTTCCACTTTAAGAAAGCAGGCTAAGAACCATTCATTTGCCACCTCAGGGTTGATGAGTAGCCTCCTGGTAACTTCCTAGCACTTCCTAGCATGGAGGGAGCCAAGGAAAGGGTAGGGTTGAGGAGAAATAAACTAGCATGCCATTCCTCGTAACTCTCTGATCCATTCTATATAGCGCTGTGAACAGTGTACGATGGGTGCTCTCAGAAAGGGAGGTTAATTCTGATATTGCCCTGTGCAACAGAGTTGAGGAACGTGCAGAGTACGTGGGAAAGTGTCAAGGAAAGAGGAAATATTTGAATTAAGTGTTGAAGATGGAGTAGAACTGCAGCAGTCTGAGAAGAGTGGGGAGGCAGTGCTCTCTTCTCACTTTGATTAGTACACTCGGAAGTAGAATCATGGATGTCAAAATTGGAAAGGACTCCAGTGATCCATCTCTACTGCTTACCTCTCCAGTTACGGATGATAAGAAGGACTCCTTCTCCTTGTGTTGCTGACCTGTTTATATAATGAGTGATAGGCCAGCTGATTTGCAAATACATCACTAATGCAAAAAATGATGAGTTTTTTTAATATTCCCAATTTGTATTTTTATATACAAATTGTAAAATGGATAGAAGAAAATCATGTTTGTCATTATTCCCACAGAAAATACCTGAATTTAGTGTACATAAACATTTACTTTCTGAAAGGTTCCTCAGTAAGATGCAAGTTCTGCCCTGGGAATGAGGTTCTTTAAGTAAAACTTATAATAGTCAATGCTCTAAAATTAATTGCTTAATTGAACCCAGTTCTCTGTGTATAAATCTTATACTCGAGGCATGATTTCTTTAATAAAAACAATAACCAATTGAAAAATAAGTCACAGATATGATATGTACAATGCGGGGGATATGATCAGTGACCACGTAATATCTTTGTATGGTGACATATCATAACCAGACTTACCATGGTGATTATTCTGAAATGTATAGAAATATCAAATTACTATGTTATATAACAGGACCTAGCATAGTGTTGTAGGTCAATTATACTTCAAAAACAAACAGACAAGCACACAAACAAACTTATAGAAAAAGAGATAAAACTTGTGGTTACCAGAGGCAAGGGTGGGGAGAGAGGGGATTGAATGAAGGTGGTCAAAGGTACAAACATCCAGTTATAAGATAAATCAGTACTAGGGTTGTGATGTAAGACATGAAAAATATAGTTAAACTGCTATATATTATATATGACAGTTGTTAAGAGTTCTCACGAGGAAAAAATATTTTTCTATTTCTTTAATTTTGAATTTATAGGAGGTGATGGATGCTCACTAAACTTACTGTGATATTCATTCCATGATAAATGTAAGTCAAATCATTATACTGTACACCTTAAAAATTACAGTCCTTTATATCAATTATGTCTCAATAAAACTGGAAGAAAAAAAGAGAAATGTGCAGGAAAAAATAAAATAAAACAGTTTATCTCAAAGGATTAATATAGCTTCCCAGAATTCCTGACTGATTCTTAAGGAGAAACTCATCTTCTTTAGCAAAATAGCTCAACAAATGCCAGTGGTACTCTGTGCACTGTCCAGAACTCACCAGTAAATTCTCTGCAACCAAAGGAGTGGTACATATTTGCTGCATGGCAATTGGAAATGATTTGCCCCTGGATTTCCTTCTGTGGTGCACCAGGTTAAGGATCTAGTATTGGCACAGCTGGGGCATAGTTCACAGCTGTGGCTCAGATTCAGTCTCTGACCAAGGAACTTTCATATGCCTTGAGTGTGGCTGAAAAAAAGAAAAAAAAAGGAAAAGAAATGGTTTGCCGCAAACTAAAAATCCGTAAACTGGTATGTGTGTAGTTTGTGAAAGTTCTGCTATGAATGCTTATCTTTTAATCTGCAATTATTTAATCATTCATTCAGCATCTGATATCCATCTCTGAAATTTCAGTCTGCTATATTCCAGTCACTCTGCTAAATGCTGGAGTTATAAAGCCATTTCATGATCAGTTCACATTGAGAGGTAGCGTAGTCTTATAGAGGAAAAATAAGTCAGGATTTACACGCTGGCTCTGCTATTCAATACCAGTATTAGTCTGCCGTGACTGCAGTAACAAATTTCTATAGACTGGGTGGCTTCAACAGAAATGTGACCTCTCATAGAAATATATATTCTGGAGGCTAGAAGTCTGAGATCAGAGACAGTGTCTTAGCATGGTCCAGTTCTGGTGAGAGGTCTCTTCCAGGCTTGTGGACAATCACCTCACTGTGTCCCCACATGGAGAAGAAAGCAAGCTCTCTTCTGTCTCTCTTTATAAGGGCACTAATTCCATTATGAGGGCCCCACCCACACGACCTCATCTAAAACTAGTTACCTTCTAAAGCCCCCTCTCCCAAATCTATCACATCGGGCGTCAAGGCTTCAACATACGAGTTTGAGGGTGTGGGACACCACTCATTTGTGGCAGTAGCTATGCTATTTTGATAAATATTTCATAACCTCTTTGAGCATCTACTTCCTCCATTATAAATTAAGGTAATTCTGCATGCATTTTGGATTATTTGATAATAACATAAGGTAGCTTCAGTAAAAGCACTGCTTGCAGTTGTTTGCTGATGAAAAGCAGGGACTGAATAAATATGAGTGTTATGTCCCTTTTCTCCCTGCCCTTTCCCTGATAAAATCTTCCCGTTAGGAATAGATGAGCGAGTGAGGCAAGGATAAAGTGGAAAGCCACTATCAGAATGCTTTCTGACTCATGCTGCATTAGCAACACGAGAGAGGTGCTGTAGCTGATCATAGGAGGGAGAAATTAATTCTCTTTCTGTGGAAATAGTGAGGGACAGAGCAGAGGGCTGTGAATAAGTAGTGTCTAAAAAAGAGATATTTGGATTAGGTTTTCAAGAGGGAGTCATATTACCCTAGGCTGAGGTGATGGAAAAGACCTTCTAGTCTGAGCAAAGGCACAAATCCATGACCAGGCATGGATCACATGGGGGACTCTGGTGGGACATAACTAGACACTAAGGAACTTCAAAACTTCAACTTTAAGTGACTTTTTTCCTTCAAAAGCTCCTCTATTGTTTCATCCTTTTTTTTTTTTTCTAAGGCTGCAGT
This sequence comes from Catagonus wagneri, assembly GCA_004024745.2. Taxonomy (NCBI): domain Eukaryota; kingdom Metazoa; phylum Chordata; class Mammalia; order Artiodactyla; family Tayassuidae; genus Catagonus; species Catagonus wagneri. The sequence continues at coordinate 13,735,068 of PVHT021183727.1, read as the reverse complement.
GGCTGCATATGGAAGTTCCCAGGCTAGGGGTCAAATCAGAGTTGCAGCTGCTGGCCTACACCACAGCCACAGCAACACCAGATCCAGACCAAATCTGTGACTCTACACCACAGCTCACGGCAACACCAGATCCTTAACCCACTGAAGGAGGCCAGGGGTTGAACCCACGTCCTCATGGATACTACTTGGGTTCTTTACGCACTGAGCCACAACAACACTGCCTGTTGCTATCGTTTTCTTAAGAATAAACTTTAGTACGGAGGGATTACTTGAGCTTTAGAACAGGGAGAACTGGAAGTCCAGATAGAAAGAAGGCCTTGAGGGTCCGGGGATGCATCTTGCCTAGGTTGTGTTTTCACCTGGGGCTTGACCTGCGTTGCAAGATGTGTATTGCTCATTTTATCTGAGCGGTCATGACATACTTAGAGTTCTCAAAAAAAAAAAACACAAAACAAAAAAAAAACCCAACACTTTGAAAACTTTCCCCATTTCTTTACAAATATGCCCTTTCTTTCTCATTGGAGTTGCCTTCTCCATTGCAGCAATTAAGGGCAAGTACCAGAGGTCAGGCTTTGGCATCTCTGCAGGGGGTGCCCACATCCTCTTCAAAGACCCCTGTGAAATGGAACCTCAGAGATGCCGCCTCTGCAAACAGATTTGCCTCTGGGATTTTTGAGATGTAAATTTTTTATTTGTTTGGTGACACAAAGAAATTGGAATTTTCACGAGGTAGATTATTGAAGAGATCGTGGAAATAAAAACCAACAAAAGGGTTTCTTTAAAAAAAAATAATATTTTGGGGGAATGTCACCTTATTCACTTGTAATTTATCAAATCCTAAACCTGGAGCTGAGAATAAAGAAAGGGCTCCTGCCTTGAGGTTGCCTCAAGTTGTAAATAGTAGGGACTGTGTATGGGGAAAGGGCTGGCTACATTGTAGTATAGGATAAATAGAGGGCTGTTTGCGAGGCAGAAACCCAAGCTCAGATCTGCTTCATCTTTCTTGAGCTGTGTAACTTCAGCAAGTGACTTCATTTTCTTAAAGCTCATATCTTATCTATAATATAGAGATAATAAAAGTCTCCTCAAAGCATGTGGGGATTAAATGTCATATCTGGAAAGTACTTGGCTCACAATAAGTGGTCAATAAATAGTAGATATAGTTGTAGCAGACTGAGATTCTGATGGCCTAACTCATGGGTTAACTTGTGTAAATGAAGAGGTTACACTCTGTTAACTATTCCTTTATAGTTCACAAGGCATAAAAAAAAATGAGGAATAGATGCACACAAAACTGTAACATTCTCACATAGAAGGAAAGATATGATGACTGACAGGCCTCCGTTTCTGCAGGCTTCTTGGATTGAGATGAAAGGCAGCTGACTTCTTTTTCCAGTGAATAGGTAATCCCATGATATCAGCTAAACAATAAACTTACAAGTAGGTTTTTGATACCCAGACCCACTGACATCTTGGGAAGGTGAAAATTCTGGCCACATAACAAAATTAGATCTTAGAAAATAAATCCAGATACAAGAACTATTTAGCAATAGGCTGGAAATAATTGATGAACAATTCAATGATATCTATCTCTGGATTAATGAATCAAGGTTATATATATATTTTTTTTTCAAGAACTACTCATGTCTAATTAATTTAATTGCATTTGATTTCATTTTATTGTCATATCTTATTACAGTGTTCTAATTCTTCAGTATAGAAAGAGTGGGCTGTATTACCAACTAGTTTAGTGTTTAATTTTAGGAACGGTCAGTTGTTTTTATCAAGAATCCATTCTTCAAAGATGGTAGGCAAACAGTTTATCAGACAAGCCATACTCCATAAGTGGCTATGCCCCATATTTCTACATACCTTCCCATAAATGGCTAAAGTGTGTAGAAATACAGAAAACTATCCATATGCCAACCAACACTTAGGTGTTGTTAATTGACATAGTGAATGTCAAAAATAGGTTGCTGCCGATTAAATTAGTGGCTTATTTTTGCTTTTGTTTTTTTTACTATGTTTAGTGGGCTTTCACTATGATGTTAAAGTATTCAAAACATGTGAAATGGCTAAAGTATTTATAGGGTATCCCTCTCACACTTTGATCCTCTTTCATGAATGTGGATTAAGAATCCAGGGGTGTCTGTAGCCAGGACCTTTAGGCACAAGATATGAAGCCCCCAAAGACCCTGATTTCAGTCACGGGTTTGGGAGGATTATAGCTCCCCTGACACCAACTATAAGAATAATAGAAATTTAAAATATGGCACAAATGATCCTATCTACAAAATAGAAACATATGACAGACATAGAGAACAGACTTGTATTTACCGGGGAGAGGGGGAACATTAGGTTGAACAACCTAAATGTTCAATGACAGATGAATGGATTAAGAAGATGTGGTATATATATACAGTGGAATACTATTCAGCCACAAAAAAGGACAAAACAATGCCATTTGCAGCAACATGGATGTCACTAGACTCCCATACTAATTAAAGTAAGTCAGAAAGATAAATATCATCACTTATATCTGGAATCTATATTCCAGTATATAGCACAAATGAACCTTTCCACAGAAAAGAAACAAACTCACAGACCTGAAGAACAGACTTGTGGTTACCAAAGGGGAGGGGGAGGAGTGGGATGGACTGGGAGTTTGGGGTGAATAGATGCAAACTATTGCATTTGGAGTGGATAAGCAATGAGATCTTGCTGTGTAGCACAGGGAACTATATCTGGTCACTTGTGATGGAACATGATGGAGGATAATGTGAGAAAAAGAATATATATATATATGTGTGTGTGTGTGTGTGTGTGTGTATGTATGTATGTATAACTGGGTTACTTTGTTGTACAGCAGAAATTGACAGAACATTGTCAATCAACTATACTAAAAATTTTTCAAAAACTCAGATATTGCCTTTTCTTTCTTTCCTCTGAGTGTACTAGACCCAGTGATGTTTGGTCATGATAGTTGTGGAATATCTGGCCTTCAGTTTTCAGTTTTTGCTGGTAGAGAGGGAGAAATGGCTTTCCCTCTACATGCAAATACAGTGCAGGCATGGAACTTGTCACATGACCTGAAACACGAGAGAGGCCGAGGAAGAGACAGAGGGATGAGCAGAGTGCTGGCCATGGTGGAAATTAGGAGGGGACAAGAGGACAGCTTTTCCAATTAATAGTAATTTTATGGGGACTGTTTGCTGAGCGCTTAATGTGTCAAGCAATGTGATAAACTTTTCACACAGATTCTGAGTAGTTATTTAAAATCCCAGAGTTCCCTAGTGGCTCAGTGGGTTAAGGATCTGGCATTGTCACTGCTGTGGCTTGGGTTGCTGCTATGGTGCGGGTTTGACCCCTGTCCCAGGAACTTCTGCATGCCATGGGTAAGGCCAAAAAAATAAATAAATAAATTAGAAAATAAAATAAAATCTCTATGAAGTGGTTATCATTTTCCTCATTTTACAGAAGAGGAAACAGACTTTCAGAGACGTTCTGCTGTAAGTGGTGGCAACAAAAACCACACCCGGGTCTTTCAGATCCCTAAAACCTGTAGTTCTGTTGCCCGGCTCACCAGAAACACTCTTTCAAGCTCTCTAGACTTTCTTTTTTTAATCCATTCGAGAATAGAAGTTTTGACTGACTTTTGAGACAATTCTGTATTGTTACACGTATATTATTTACTTTATGTTCTTTTGGTAATTTGATTACTGAATCTTGCACATGTTTTTGCTGAGAGTCTTTTGTAAAGATTCTCTACCTGGGAGAGGAAAGGAAGCAAGTCTCCCGTCTTTGCTGGGACCCTCGTTCCAACCCCTCAGCACAATTCTGAATATTTTGGATGAGCTCCTACTTGCAGAAATGTTAGAGATTATGTAGATCATTATATTATCCCAGAAGTAGATGAAAATATTTCCTTTTCTTCATTTTTTAAAAAGGAAAATGGGGAAATCATGCTTATGAAAGGAATATTAGAAAACATGGACAAGCAAAAGTAAAAGAATCAATGATAATACTGGCACTTAGAGGACACCACTGTTAAATTTTTGGAATATATATCTTTTAGATTTTTTTTCCCCAGTGCATATACAATAGCAAATTTGAATCACATTATGGGTACAATTTTATAACCTGTTTCTTATTAACAACATATTATAGACATCTTTCTGTGCCACTAAATATAAACGTGTGAAATATATAGTCTTAATATAAGACTTATAATTGGTTTCAATCTTATATCTGCCCCCCAGGACCCTACAGGAACTCTGAAAATCTTTTTACTGTAACTGTATTAGAGGAATAAGTATGGCATTGTCATTTGAGAGGAAAAAAAGTTGTTCTCAAACATATGTGTACTGTTTTCTCCCGGCACAGTTCTGACAAGAACTGTGGTATTTTCAACACAATTATTGACACAACTTGAAAATCAAACTTCTCCTTGATCATCACGCACGACATCACTGAAGCCCATTTGATGCTGCTGTTGTGTAAATTTTGTTACATTTTGTTCTGGAAATGGGGTCAATACGGCCATAGATCGAAGCCTGGGCACTTTGGCCGCAGCGAGATCAATGCTGTTCTGCATTTCTTTTATCGATAGGCTCTGGACGACCACACTCAGCCCCAACTCGGCATTAGCGTTTGGTAAACTTTTCTCCAAAAAGTGGAGATTAACTCTTTGCTCTCTGATAGAAGTAACCCACAGCACAGCCCTCTTCTAAATCAGAGAATTCTAAACTATCCACACACATATTTTCATTATCTTATTTCTTACATCTCCATGATACTCTATCCCCTGCCCTCTCTCTGTGAGCCTGAGGATTATGATAGTTAAGTATAAGAAATAAATACGCAAATATATGTATCTCCACAGGACTGCTTTCTTAAAAATATTCAATTCTTTGCTGATGAAACTCAAATAAGTCAGGAAATCTTGAAAGTGAAAAAAAAAAAAAAAAAGCAGAAACTAACCCCGAACCAAACAAGCATACCGAAAAGAATGCAAGGTTTTTATCTCCAACTTGAGAGGAAGGTAAAGGCACTCAGTTAATCCTGCCTTTGCTGGTCTTCAGTCTCTCAGGCCCTCCTCTGCTTTCTGAACCAAGAGCCACTGGAGGGAAACAGGAAGTTGAAACATATTAGTATGTCAACGTGTGGAAAGGTGAGCCTCAGCATCTCCCATGTGGATGTATTTTGATTGCATGTCGATTTGCTTGTTTTCTGTCTTAACTGGCGCTTCAGAGGCTGAACCTGAAAGTGCAAAAGATCCTGCCTGCAGTGCTGAAGACTCATTCGGCAGCTGTGTTCCTGTAGTTCAGTGCTCGGCATGTAAAGCGTCTCTAGAGGAGGACCGTTTATTTATCCATTTGGTTTTAATCCTCAATCTATTATAGACTGATACTCTGGTAAAAACCAAAATGCTGTCCTTGGTTGTTTTAAAAGCAATGCCACATTGCTATAAATATGCTGTCCAGTCACTCTCAATTTCTGTACCAGTAACAATTGCAGGAGGGCTGGTCTAGTGGACTAAGTACTAGTTCAAAAGTTTAGAGACTGGTACTAATCTCTATTCGGATGCCTCAAAATTCAAATGACCCCATTAGATCAACTTTTCTAGGACTCTGTTTTTTTTCAGATTTTAAATTTCTCAGGGTTGTTTTAGGATCATGAGAGTTAGATTGTAAAACAAGCTTGGATTAAAAATGTTTAAAGCTCTGTACAAGCTTTGTTACCAGCTCATGTGGTAACCAGGAACAACTTCAGTGTATCTGTTCTTAGCAGGCCCTGGAGAGATTCGTTTCTTGACTGAGCTGCTGGGGGTAGGGGGGCATTAATGACACAAGACTAAGTACACACACATGCACACACATACGTGCACACACGAGCAGTGCCATCATAGGTATGTGTGACCTTCCGAGAGAGTTGTGCCAGAAACCTGAATGAACCTCAGGGCCATGAGATTGTCTTCTTTTAAGTTCTTGTAGGTTTTTTCAAGGCAAGCTGAATATTTTTGTTTGTTTGTTTGTTGTCTTTTTAGGGCAGCACCTGTGGCATATGGAAGTTCCCATGCTAAGGGTTGAATTGGAGCTACAGCTGCCGGCCTGCACCACAGCCACAGCAATTCGGGATCCAAGCCGCATCTGCGACCTACACCGTAGCTCACCGTAACACTAGATCCTTAACCTTCTGAGCGAGGTCAGGGATCGAACCCTCATCCTCATGGTTACTAGCTGGATTTCTTAACTGCTGAACCACAATGGGAACTCCAAAGCAAGCTGAATATTCTCACACAGGAAGTGGCTTGAGGAATTCTGAGTATGCTTACTTTAGGCTGGCATCTATTTTCTTCTCCTTACTCTGAGCAAGGATCATGGAAAAGGAGAGCTATGGCTTAGATGAAATGGGTTTATTACGGTTTGCAGTGGGGAATGTCTTATCAAAACAGGGGGGAAACTCGAAAGCGTCTGAAAACTCTGTGAACCCTTCTCCAAGATAAGATTGTAAATTCGTCGGCTGTGGATAGATTGGCAGCTCCTGGGGTGGCGGACTTCTCTGTGCCATCGCGTCTCCTCTTCCCAGAGTTCATGGCTGTTCATAAACAGGCAGGAAGTTTCCCTAAGCTGAGTCAGAAGAATAGAGGTGAGCAGATCCCATCCAGAGGCATCAGCAGCCAAACAGATGTGGTAAGAATGATGTTTCTGATGTTACAAGGCACCTGGCTACTGCCTCCCAGATCAGGAAAAGTGTACCCAGAGAGTTCCTCTGGAAATGAGTCAAATGATCCATGATGGGAGAAGCTGATTTACTCATCTAAATTTAGGCAGGAGGCACTGAAACTGCCCCCACTCATCAAGGTTTATGCAAGGCCGTTATCATATTTCTACATTATCTCTCCCTTTATTAATTCATCCAAGCAGTCTATTTGCTTTTTGGCCCAGTGTAGCCCATTGAGCAGACATCTTAATTGAGCTGTTCATAATGATGCCTAGATCTTTCTTGTGAAAAGTGCCAGCTAATTCAGAGCCCATCAGACCCATTAGTGTGTGGGAACTTTAAACGGTCTTTTTCAATATGCATTACTTTGCAATGAACTCCTTGGGAGTACATTGGCCATGCATAACTCAAGCGATTTTAGTTTCTTTGGGAATACCACAGAGTCATTCAGGGTTTCAGTGAGCCTTCAAAGTCACGTTATGAGCTCATTGTTGAAGCAACTGGCCAAATTTAATTCCTTCTTTCTTTCAGGACTTAAATTTTCAGAGTTTGTTTGACTATGAAAACCGTAAGGTTTTAATTTCAAGCCAGAGTTATATTTGAAGACTTATTTTTCCTTTTTTTAATTTCAAAAATATTTACCTGAAAAGAAGTCTCAGGAGACTTCTGTTAAGCTCCAAAGAATGAAAGAAGTTAGGATATCTGAAATCTCATGTAGAGGAAATACACTTTAATATTCTACTATGAGAGTGGATTCTCTAGTGGAAACCACATCTAACAACCCTACGTATACTTGAATCTCGCAAAGCCCTGATTTTGTTTATAGTCTATGATTTGAAATTTATTGAAATTAATTGTTTTTAAAATTTTTTGGTAACTCTCTATCAATAATGAAAATTGAAGAAAGGAAGCAACCTCTAGTGTCCATCCTGCCAAGAGGTAGGCTTAATTTAAGTTTTTCTAAGGAGATGGACATCTAACATCTTATAGAAGCGGGAGAATTATGTTCTGTGATCTGATGACTCCTTTTGCTTTGTCTGTATCTTTACAAATATGAAGTGAAAATCATAACATTTGGCCCTCTGGAATGTGGAATATTTAGATTAGTTGTAAAGCTGACTTACTAATTAAACCTGTTATTGTTGCAAACTTGAGGCTATTTCAAAACTATGTAGAAAATAACTGAGGATTTTTCAAAATTACGATATGGTTATCACTTAAAAAAATTCTTACTCTTTGTGGAGAAATGAAATTTAGCTGTGGTTCTACATACTATCACCCCTATGACCCACTCATTCCTCTGTCCCAGCACCGGTTGAGTTCTTGTGCTTTGCCTCATTTTCATATAATTATATTTAATAAATAAACTAAATACTAATCATGTGATACCATTGATTTACTTAATTATGATTGACTTAGGACCTTAATATAATATTAATAATGATAGGACCAGTAATATTCATCATTATCCATAATGATATAAAACTACAAATATATTGGATTTTGAGAGTAACTTTTTCCAGGTTATAGGTCAAGGTCAATAGAAATCATTTTATTCTTCATCTCTTAACAAGTAATTTAGATATGAAAGTGGCAAAAGAAAGCAATTATTGGAGTTCTCTGGTAGCTCAGTGGGTTAAGGATCCGGCATTGTCACTGCAGTAGCTCGGGTCGCTGCTGTGGTGTGGTTTGATCCCAGGCCCAGGAACTTCCAAATGCCATGGGTGGGGCCAAAAATGAAAAAAAAAGGAAAAGGAAAGAAAGTGATTTTTATTGCATGTGCCGGGGCCACACAATCCAGAAGTGCAAATGTACTTCACCAAATTCAGATATCTCCCTGTAATCACTGGAGGATTGTGATTGCCAAGGCTGATCAAGTGAGCGCTGTTTATTGGCAAAGATTTCTTTTGGAGGCTAGAAGCTGAACATCATGCTCAAGTGGCTGGTTAATAAACGATTTTGGTGATAATGCTATCAATTTTACAAGTAGTGTGTCATCATTTTCAAAGTCCACTTTCCTGTGCAGTTTGCCTACTCACATGTTTCTGATGTTGCCAGTTACTTCTGGATTCTCTCAAACTCGCTGGAGAATGATTGGCACTCACTGGTGACCAATACTGTTGCAAAGGAACTAGCAACAAAAAAGAAGATAATATGGTGACATTTCAGTGATTCGGTTACTTAAATAAACATCTCTGCTGTGATTTACATAATATTGATACATTGAGAACTCACAAAATTTTATGAGAAAAGGAAATGTAACATTTTTCTATGATGACCCTTTGGACCCTTTGGTACGTTTTTTCCCCTAACTTAAAATCGTGGAATCAAAAAACAGAGTAGGATCTCAGAATCATAAATGCAGATAGATATTAACACTTCTTCTCTGACAAACCAGAAATATGGACCCATTTCATTTTTCATGTTCTTGGCAGTCAGGTCGATTGAGGACAAAAATTATTTTTTTAATGTACTTTGTTGATGACTCTTGCAAAAATATGAGTTCTTAATAAATTTTCCTTGGAAAAAGGGCATCAATACAGGGAAACAGCCATACCATGGAAAACTCAACTTCTGAAGCCTATGTGGGGTTAGCCGGAGGAGACATACAAGAGTTGTCTAATCCCTTTCATCTTCGTTGTAAGGACCTGGTTATTACATTGGGATGGCTGAGTAGTCTCTGGAGTCACTGGAATCTCTGCCAGTGCAGCACAGATGACTACAGAACAAACTATAGCAGCATGTATTTCCCATGCAGAGCAGAAATAAAGTAGCTAGCATAAACCAATACACTCAAACTTACAGAAAGGAAAAATGGGGAATAAGGAGAGTAAACTTGATGTATCTCTAACGTTAAAAAAAAAAAAATCAAGAACTGAAAGGTCATAAGGAAAAAAATCAAATGGAAGAAGTTCTGGGTTTGTTTTGTTTTGTTTGCATTTTAGGGCTGCACGTGCAGCATATGGAAGTTCCCAGGCTAGGGGTTGAATAAGAGCCGCATCTTCAACCTACATCACAGCTCACGACAATGCCAGATCCTGAACCCATTGAGCAAGGTCAGGCATAAAACCTGCATCCTCATGGATACTAGTCAGGTTGCATACCACTGAGCCACAACGGGAACTTTTGGAAAAGTTGTACTTTAATGCCACAGTATACTTAGGATTTGCTTATAAAGAAAGAAGACAGGATTGATCATATTAAGTGTAAAGGGGGTAAAATTTTAATAGCATTCTGTGTTTGTGTACACATATGCCCACATTTGAGTATTTTCCATCAACTTGGTTGAGGTAAAATTTACATATAAGAAAATACATATATATGGAGTTGCATGAGTTCTGAAAATATATGTCCCTAAGTCCACAAAATCCAGATACAAAACATTGCCTTTTCCTTGGGGCCCTTTCCCTGCTTTGAGAAAAGATGGAATGAAGTATAAACTCTTCAAGTAGAGGGTTTATTTTTTTTTGGTGTTTCTTTTCTTTTTTTAAAATTTTTCATTTATAGCTGGTTTACAGTTTTCTATCAGCTTTCCATCTGTGCAGCGTGGTGATCCAGTTACATCTACATCTATAGATTCATCACAAGTGATTAGAAGATTCGTCACAAGTGATTAGATAAATAGAGGTTTGTCAGTTTTATCAGGGCTGTTGGTTGAGGAAGGAATATTAGGCTCAAGAGCTTGAACACTGAAGCATAAGAACCAAAGTTTCCATTAGCCACGGACTTGGGAAGAGGGCTGCATGAGCTTTTTGTAGGAGTCTTTTCCTCTCTTCCTCTCTTCCTCTTGCTAAAAATGTCTTTGTGCTGTGGAGATGGAGATGAGTCAAAGAAACAAAGACTGAGCCTGTGCATCCCTGAATCCTGGAGCACAAGGGTACTGGAAATAGCCACGTGTGTTTTTCAGCACACGGGGCCAGTCTCTCAAGTCTCCAGCAGTCCCCGGGGTGCTGTGTGAGGGCATCGGAAGCTTTTCATGATTCCAAAAGAGAGAGGGAGGGCCAGAGAGAGGGCCCGTGAGCCTGAAGGGCTGGGCAGGTGCACTGGCCGCGGGCTGGAGGCAGATGGGAACACAGGCATCAGCCACGGCTGCCAAAACACAGGGGAGTATCCATCTAAAAGCGACAGTCTCTCTCCTTCCTTCTCTCCCAGTAGCCTAGCTGTGAGGTAAGATCCCCAGGGCTCAAATGAAACCTGGGGAGAATGGAGAAGGGGAAATCAAGAAAAATCCAGAAAAAACAATATCACTAAATTTGATGAGAATTAACCCTCTGTCACTCGGTGGAATAAGGCTCAAAGATATTTGATTGAGTTGTAGAAAAAGAAAGTTGCATTTTTATGCATATCTAAATGCTGAGAAATTTGTACCTCCTACATAAGCAGAATAAATAAATCCAATATCATATTAGAAACTAAAATTAGTCTGGAGTTCCCAACATGGCCCAGTGGAAACGAATCTGACTAGGAACCATGAGACTGTGGGTTCGATCCCTGGCCTTGCTCAGTGGGTTAAGGATCCGGCGTTGCCATGAGCTGTGGTGTAGAATGCAGATGTGGCTCTTATCTGGCGTTGCTGTGGCTGTGGTGTAGGCCGGCAGCTGTAGCTCTGATTCAACCCCTAGCCTGGGAACCTCCATATGCTGCAGGTGCGGCCCTAAAAAGACAAAAAACAAAACAAAACTAGAATTAGTCATGAGTGGATATCGCTCAACTGCACTGAGTAACTGCGTTTGTGTGGCACTTGAGAGTTGACAAGTGTTTTCTGTATTTAATCTCATTTGGCTCACTCAATAGTTTGCCAGGTAAGCAAGCTAAAGACCCTTCCTTCACGTGAAAATATAGACAGCTATGAAATACCATCCCTGAATAGTCATTGATTCCATTCATTCAAGAAATCAGTGGGATGCAACTCCTTGTCACCTACTTGACATCCCATTTTCCCTGGAGTGGCATTTTCAGGAGTCTGTGAGGAATACAAAGCAAGGTCATAAAAGTATCATCAAGTGTAGGAACGACCCCTGGTAAAACTAACCAGTGATCATGCCCATAAACAGAAGTAGGCATGAGCGGTGAAAGGATAAAAGTTCCCGGAAATTTATGTTAGCATTGCAGAAAGGAAGGAGGGCATCCTAAACACTGCTGGTGGTAGTTTAGATAGTGTAGAGAAGGCGCACAAGTCCACAGGTAGAATAGCCGCAGTTATCTCACTCAGGAGCGCATGAGGTCTCAGTAGCCCTGGCTGGTGGTGAGGAGGAGCCTGAACAAGGCTAATTAAAGGGCTTGGAGACATGAAATCATCTCAGAGACTGATCTTTTCAAAGGACCAGTGTGGCATCCTTGAGCCTGGTCCATAACTGGGTCCAGATATAAAGACCTATTCAAGGCACTTGTCCTCCAGGGAACAGGTGACATCACAGCCGTGGTCCACTCACCGTGTAGGCTCAGGCAGTGGCTGGGATGTGCATATTCATCCGAGCAGCTCAGGGAGAACAGAGCTTCAGTTCCAGCCTCAGCTGATGGGCTGGAGGGGGATCAAGGCAGAGATCCAGTCTGTGCTCTAGACGCCAGGAGAGGGGAGCAGGGGTACGGGAGTAAAGGAGGTTTGGCGGGTTCCCTGCCACTAGGACTGAGACTGCTGCTGACCTTCTGACCTTCGGGAGGACTGTGGAACTCAAGGGACCCTAGGCCACAGATGGCGGTCATTGGCAATGCCAGGGGAAGAGTCAAGAAAAGACAGGCATTGAACATGACGTCATCCGTACAGCTGGAATTTGAGCTAAACTGCCAAGGAAACCCTTGACAGAGTTTACTGGTTATTCATTTGACACTCTACTGAGACATGAAACCTAGTTAAAAAACAGTGCCTTGACCAGTAAGCTATTCATCAAACAAAAAAAGAAAAACAAAAACAGAATACCTAAAATAATTTTAACCAGCTAAAGTATTTTTTTTTATTCAATATGGTCAATTTACAAAACAGACAACTAAAAGATTTTGATAGTAATTTGTAATGTTCACATGGTTTAAGCATAGGAAACTTCTAGTTAAGTGGATGGAAGGAAGTATACCTTTTCTGAACTAGACTCAGGAACGACATGAGTAAGGATCTGATTTCTGATGACTTCTATCACATAGAGAAAAAAGTGGTCCATTTGATTATTCATCTGACCAGCCTGGTCTCGTAGACAACTAGCCAGGCTGGTTCCACGATTTTGCTATCTTCCCTCTGTCCTTAGTTCCTGCATTCAGGACTCTAAGAGGGGCATTCAGAAGCAACTGTTTGGGTTTTTTTTCTTTTCTTTCTTTTTAATTGGGGAGCTTTCATTCTCCATGTGCACAGAGCAAAAGAGAATTAATCTTGGAAGAACAGAGCAAATGCTTATACATCTGTGACACCTGCAGCCTCTGGTAGAGTCACTGTACGGCCTCAGGAGCACCCAGTGCACCAGATGATGGATCTTTAATTTTACTTATTCCACTTTTCAGAGCAGTTTGAACCAGCTTTTCTCTTTATATAAGTGCCTTGTTTTCTCTTACATAGCAGAAATAGTAAAGATAACAAGAGAAGAATGAGCACATGTGGGATGTGCACTGTGTGCTAGGTACTCTTGGAGGTGCTTTCCAAGGATTACCCTATTTTGTCTTCACAGCAAGCCTGCGAGGCACGAACTGATATTATCCCCATTTCCCTGGAATCTAGAGAAGTACGTACCTACATAATCTTAGATCTGAAAGGCAAACATGTTAGTAAACATGGAGCCCTATCTTCCAATAGTTCTCAGGTCACACCAGTGTCTCAGAGGCATCAAAATGGATGAGACACCTGTGTTTTATGTGAATAGACACTGAAGCCCAGATCAGTTAAGCCAATTGCCCAAGGACATATTCTGTTATATGACTGACCTGGAATAAATGTAGGTTATTTCACACTCACTCATCTTTCAACTATACCATACCTTCTCTTAATTATAATTAAAAAAGAAAAGTAGTACTCCTTAGTGTCTGGTACAATCACCAAGATTTAAGTAAATAAAATACTGTAGAAACTGCAATATGTGTGCATATGTATATGTGTGTGTTTATGTGTATATGTGTACATATATACATGTATTCGCATATATATGTATATATATACATAATAGCACATGTTGCCTTTAGCAAAATACCAGCAACTGAAACAAAAGAGTGCATAGAAATCTCAAATCCTTGCAAGCTTGCCAGACTTCCCAATGACCAAGTCTGTGTCAATGGCTTGCAACCACTTTGATCTCAGCTCCTACAAAAGATCCGAAGAAGGTACTTATTAAAATTTCATAGGTCATAATTAATGATCCTGCTCATAAAATTGCTTCCAATATCTCTGGCTGTAGACAGACAGCTTACCTGCAGGGAGTATTTTCTTTGCAGCAACACATGGAAGATCATAAGTTGGCCTGGTACAGTAATTTAGTGAGTCTTGGAGAGCGGAAACTTCCCTCTTTCTCGTTTTTGTTTTTTTTTATAATGATTTCTTTTTCATTATAGCTGGTGTACAGTGATCTGTCAATTTTCTGCTTACTGTACAGCAAGGAGACCCAGTTACTCATACATGTATAGATTCTCTTTTCTCACATTATCATGCTCCATCATAAGTGACTAGATATAGTTCCCAGTGCTATACAGCAGGATCTCACTGCTTTTCCATTCCGAAGGCAATAGTCTGCATCTACTAACCCAAGTTCCCAATCCATTCCACTCCCTCCCCCTCTCCCTTGGCAACCACAAGTGTATTCCCCAAGTCCATGATTTTCCTTTCTGTGGAAAGGTTCTTTTGTGCTATATATTAGATTCCAGATCTAAGTGATATCATAGGGTCTTTCTCTTCCTGACTTACTTCACTCAGTGTGAGAGTCTCTAGTTCCATCCATGTTGCTTGTCCCTCTTTCTAAATGGATGATTTCAAAGTAAGTGTACTGCTAAAATAAACTGAGAGCTTGTTATATCCGTTTTTCTAAACCCACTACCATGGCTGGAGTTCTTGAAAATTCAAGGAAACTTGATTTCCACCTCCCCCCGCTGTTTTCCCACACCACACACCCCCCTCCCCTGTGTGTACTTCATGCTTCACAGCCCTAGGATGGACAGCTAGAAAAATCTGCTTCTTCCTACCTCTGCTGTGTGTTCGTCCAGTGGGAGGCACAAGGAGCAACTGCATATTTGTTGGACCATCCAGGCCCTTCCTTTCATTACTTTGTCTTCTTCCTCGTCTATTTCTCCCTCTTTCCTTTCCCCTATCTCTATTATTCCACTTCAACCCCCACCCCACCCCACCGCACCGTATCCCAACAACAGCTTTTTAATTGTCAATATAAATGAGCCAAGAAAAGTATTTCATCCCCACTCTGGCTTCCTTTGACCTCACAAAATGTGCATTGGTCTCTCCCCCACTGTCAGAGGAAATGACATATATGGATAATGTGTTGGTTTAATTTAACTACGCTTCTCCAATGCCTATCAACTTTAGCATTTATTCTTGGAATGTATAAAGGTAATTCTTTGGGGGTAAAAAAAAGTATTTTAAATTAAAAAGTAAGGCCTGTTAGCCCATTCAACATTTCTGATTATTTCCACTGATTCCATTTAGGGATTGTTAACTGAACCTAGCATTTATTTGACATAGTTCTACACCCTCCATAGACTTTTTGATGGCAAGGAAATAAAAGTCATTAGTTGGCAGGAAAGGTACTCATTAAATTCATTGTAAAAATAGACCCAAGTGTCACACCATACCAAAAATGTTGACTTGGTTCCCCAGACCTCATGGAAATAGGCTTAAGGGGAAGAGAGGGAAGGGTGTTAAATGCAAGGGTGAAGATATAATTTACTCTTGGTTATTAACTTAGCTAATGTTGTCAATACTGTATTTTTCCTTTGCCTTGGGGCTAGCTGGAAATGGTAAAATTATCTCCAGTCCAATCAACTGGCACCTGCCATTCACTGTGTGAATAATATCGCACTTAAAACTTGATAGAACAACCCATCTTATGTAGACTTTGAACCATCACCACTTGGAAATTACATCTCAAGAAACCAAAATCAAATATGACACATCGACCTAAAGTGGGGAAGGGTCAATAGCCCATTAGCGGTTCCCCAGAGAATTCATGTTATAAGTGACCTTCCGTTTCTGCTGCCACTCTTCTCCAAGTACATCAAGGCGGCTTGGGGAAGAGACAAACTAATCACTTGCATATACTAAATTTGCTGCAGGCCATTGTGTGATAAATTGCCCAATTTCACTAAGCAAGGTAGCTTGGAAAAAGAAAGAAAATTCAGCCCCTCTGAATATAAAGTCTTTGTGAGGTCAGGTCTTCAGCTGTATGTGATACACAGGACTAAAAAGATACGTTTTCTGGCAACCTCTCCACCTTGCTGGGGGTTTAGTGCATGGAAATCGGGACTCTTCTAATGATTCCTCCATATTATTTAGAAAACAGCTGCCAGATGAGTGTCCCTGACCAAAAGGAGACTTGAAGTTTTTAATTGAGATGTCATCTCATTGATTTGGGAGGTCGCATTTTTATAATTTTATTCTTTGAAGAAACTGAAGCATGAAGTATGGACCCCTAAGTCTGAGGTCAGTTTGGTGTCCTGTGACCACATGCCATGACTAGGTCAACTGGTCAACCTGACAGCCTCTGGAACATTATTTTATTGGCCTGAGTAGTATGAATAATAATCTGGGTTTTTGCAATTTGGGTATTGAAGTTTTTACTGCCTGATCTAAGGGTTAAGTAGCCAAGGCAAATTCTAGTGGTATTTTGGTTTACATACCCAAACCACATTTATGTTTAACTTTGCTTGCTACATCTGCCTCAGCATTTCCAGACAGTAATGTTAGGGATACTAATCCTCCTGTCGACCATATGTGGAGTGTTGAGTGGGGTTAGAAAATGGGATGAGCATATCTCTTGTCTGCCCTGTTTGATCTTGGCCATTGTTTGCTGTATTGTTCCATCTCAAATATTAGTTCCTTTCATTTCTGAAGTACCTTGATAAGGTTTGCCTGAAGGGTACTCCTTCCCAAACTGTTAAATGGCATGCAAATAGGTGCTACTCCAAAAAGGAATCTGAAGTGATTGAGAAAGTCTGGGTTAAATACAGAGAAACAGGTACTTTGCTATAGGATTTCTCGGAGCTTGAATTTACTAATGTGCATTGTGGCTAACCAAACGGAGTAGATGGTATGCAGCATTTATCCAATTATTTGTGCAACTATTTCTTTTGCTTTAAGAAGATTTGGGGTGGGTGCTGTTCCATGGGGGCATACTTTGCCAGACATTTAATTTTTCCCAATTTCAAATGCATGCAGTCCTTTAAAACGATGTGCAATGCCTAGCCTAGTGATTCTACTGTACAATATAAACATAACTGGGATGGCAGCACTAGAAAAACTAAAACTCCAGTGTTAACCGCCATCATGGAATACTTTTGAAAAAAATCCTAGACATGTACACAGTATGACATGAGATTAAGAGATGCCCCGCAACTTTGAAACTGGGGAAAGCAAGGAAGTCTTGGAGTTTCTTTCTTTTTATAACAAAGCAGCTCCTGGGAATTGTGAATGGGCATGGGGGGAAACTCACCAGGGAAGAAACACGGCCTGGAGGCATCCTGTTGAGACAGCAGCCCATTATCCTGTATGATACCATTTGTAGCCCCAGAAAGACCCGTTGTCCCAGAACATGCTTAACGAGACTTCCTTTTCCTCTGGGACCAGATATATCCATGGCCAATCAGAATTCTCATTAATGCGGTTTATCTGGGGGTAGGAAAAATGCGTGAAACTGCAGTTCCTTATTTTTAAGTTAACGAGAATAATTTGGAAAACAGCGTAATCAAAATGCTCATAGAGAAATAGAACCTACTTTTTAGTTTATTTATTATATTATTTGTTTATTGAGCCTCTTTTAACATTACTGGTGATTTTATATTTTTTATCTTATATGTTGTTCTTATCTCTTCCCTATTTTCTGTTTTTCACCTTCCCTTGATCTCCCTGTCCCTGCCTCCAGCCCCCAACTCACAGCACTGATGGACTTGTAACTAAAGTCCCCAGTGTCTTCGCATTAACAAGAAGACAAATAAATCCCCAGTCAGAAAAAAAGTATAAAATTTTGAAGTGCAAGATGACTCAAAGAGGAAGAGAAAAATTTATTGAGGCATTTTCTACTTCTCCAGGGAATAAAGACCCTATATTCTAGGACTCAGGTGCACTTACATGAAGAAAAATGTTCAGTGGTCAGTTTTTTGAATATCAAGCTGATACGTATTCGCAATTGCAAACAGAGATAAAACAATGTCTGAAAATCCACATTTCTTTCTCAAACTAAGTAAAATGGTTTAAAACACGATCATACCAGGAGGCAAGTGATGCTGCCAAGTTGCATTTACTTGCATTTAAGCAGCTCTATCTCTATTTCTGAATTTCATAACTAAATCAAATTATTGTACTGTTTTGTTTTTGCTTATCTGGTTGAAAATAAACATGTCTTCTCCAAACTTTTCTGTTTGCTATTTAATACAGCAATGGATAAGTCCTTTAAGTTGCAATGAGCCTTGTGAGAATGGCTTAAATACTCTTCTTCTGTTTCACAGGTCAAGAAACAGAACTTTTAGATCTTCTTTGCTTGAAATCCAGGATTCTATCTATCAATATATACTGCCACTTCAAAATATCTAATGCTTTTAAAGCCAGAAGCATTTTGTGTATTCATCATTTCTCACCAAATATAAGAACTGCCACAGAAATGCCTAGCTTTTAAAATTCCATAGCAGAATTAAATAAGCTCAAGACTAAGCAGAAAATGAGAATACTGAAGCTAGAAGAAGAAAAATGAACATAGCTTAGCTTGTTTCTGCTGACAAGCCTATTTGTAGGCTTCTCTTTTGGCTAGAGTGATCCTACCAAGCTGTATGTTTCCAGCACTGTTATCTCTAGCTTTAATGGTTGGACCATTGTTGAGCTAAGCACAACCACCCAGTTTGAATGATGGAGAAACACCAGCTCTCCTTTATTCTGAACTTCTCAGGGGGTTCACAGGCCATCTGACAAATGCACAGTAAGCCAAAGTCTCTTCGCCACCTCATCATTCCAGGGCAGAAGGGGACTAAGCCAAGTTGTGAGGACTTGTCCAAGGCTGCAGAAGAAAAGTTAGCCTGCAGGTCCCTGACATCTGGATCTACCATCTTGTTTCAGCTCTTCCATGCTATTGCCTCTCCAAACTCTGCAAAACTCAACCGTTCTTACCATCTCTGTTCAAAATAGCACGTCAAACATTCTTATGTGTCTTATAGAAAAATCAGACTCCGTAGGATATGGGTGCTTAGGATATGGGTGGTGAGAGGAAGGCTTAAAGTGCCTCTTGTCACAGAACAAGGGGGCTCTGGGATGGGAACGGTCTCCAGATCTTGAGAGAAAGACCTCCACTGAAGGGAAGTTAGCGTGGATGGAGGAGGGCTAAGGCTTGCAAAGGTCTTAAGAAAGACGGAACTGCATTTCAGGAACAACAGTTCGTTCTGAAGAGAATGCCCTTCAACAGTTAGTACAGTCTGACATCCAAGTCTTTCTGGAAAAACCATCTGAGATTTCAGAAACTGCCAAGCAAATTACAAATGCCCGGTTTAAGTTTGAGAAGTTAATTTTTTTTTTTTAAAGAAACTAGTCAAGAATAAAGAACTCTTGCTGAAAGAAAGAACTTTTTAGGTAAATTTGAAATATTCACTAATAAGTTGGCAACTTTATACAATGTCTATTTGACGTCATCCTGGTCATTTGCTATGTCCAGAGCTTCTTAAAAAGGAAACAAGCAAGACTTTATTAACTCCAATATATGAGTAATTTCTACTGCTTTTGCACTTAGACAATTTTAATATTCTTATATTATTGTTATTATTGAGAGATGGTAACTTATTTTAATACAATTGCTTTTTTTCATTCAGTGAAGAAGCTTCTGGGGTCACGATCCTTTTGAGCAGACAAGGAAGGTGAGGCCTGATGAGCTCAAGTGATTTATCTTCAGAATCAAAATTGAGTCCTCGACTGGGCTGGGATGAAGCACAGATCCTTACTCACATGAAGTATTTATACTTTTTAAAGATTTTAAATAAAAATTTTTCTCTTCTCTCCACAATATTCATTAGTTCTAATCATATTATGGTCCCAATGTAGCTATTTTAAAGTGAAATTAAAAGGCAGCCTAGCTTTGGAGGATAAGAATTATTGAAAGAGGTGTCTGGAGAGCCGTTTAAAATTTTCAAGTAAAAAAAAAAAAGAGTGTGTATGTGTGAGAGAGAGCTGTTCTTTTCCTTTTAAAAATTAAGAAATCAAATATAGAAATAGTCTAATTTACATTAATGATCTGCAATCTATGAAACAATTTTTAACCATTTTAAAGTTGAAAGGCTGGTGATTATGTGGGTGAGTAGATGGTGATAATAACCATAAATCTTTGAAAGCTGGAAATGTGCTAGGTAATAGTATGTAAAAATGAGGTTGGCTAGGTTCCCGGCCTGAGAACTTTCATAAGGAAAGCGTAAGCCATCATTCTGAGCCCTTGAGAGGGTGGAATTTACTATTTTCACTTGTCCTTACACTTGACGGGGCTGGCCTGTGCCTTCCTGGCATCCCAGCACCCTTATGCACATTGTGTGGGGTAGAGTTAGCTTCCCCTCAAATGAGCAATGGTCCTTCTCAAGCTCCTTCCCAGGGAGAGTAGGGCCCAGGGTGGCTCAGGAAGCAGGAATACTGGGTGTGCACAATAAACCTTCTTCGGCTGACTCCTAAGGACAGTTCACCCTTTGTGTTGCAGGGGACTGGGGGTTCTTTTCTCCCAAGTTGAACCACAAAAGTATGGTGAGCATCAGTCGCTGAACTTCAGTTCTCCTTCTTACTACGCCCGGTCTCTCGTACAGAAATAAATAGTATTATTCCTGAGGTCATGAAGGACTGAAATGGAGGGTAGAAAAATAGAAGACGGAGGGGGAAAGCAGATATGTGTGAACCCACTAGCGAGTGGAGCAAATCCAAGATCAAATGTAGAGAGAAGACCAGTGTCCATCAAATAACTCTGCTGAGAAAGAAGGATAGCAGTCATGAGGCGTGCAAATTGCCCTGGGGAAAAAATGCTTGGAAATAGAGACCTGACTAGAAATAGAGTCTACCCATCCTCCTTCCCAGTTCTAGATCCCATGTCATCACTGGGAAAAAAAATCACCTCATGGCAATCCATGTGTAAAACACAGCCAGAGACCAACTGAGTTTAAACATGCTCAGTGATACTTTCAAATAAACCATGAATGAAGAACTGTCCTCCTGTTGCTGGACTTGGAACACGTAAGTGCAATGAAAAGTATGCTTGATTGTGCTACAATAAATAGTATGTTTCTTCATAATTTTCATATCTCCACTGTAACCCCAAGTCTCTTAAGATAAATAGTTAATGGCCATTATGTATGAATGTCGTACTTTAGAGGAGCTCCGTGGCATGGATTTGGTTTTATCTGACAGGTCAATACTACGGAAAGAATTTCAACTTTCAACCTTAGTTTTAAAGATAGAAATGGATTTTTTTTTTAAGTCTGGAGAGAATTGGCTCTAGCAATGCCATTATGTGTTATACATATTAGAAAAGGGGGCATGGCATGTACTCAGAGAGTTTTAGAGGAAATTAGAATGCTACAAATGATCCCCTTTCTTGAATCCTGAAAAATTCCACTTTGATTTAGCACCGGTGGAATTGTTAACAGCAACTTCTTTGCACATTGTGTATAAACAGCACAGCCCAGCCTGTATCAACTTTATACTCCAATAAACAAGACAATAATGACAAATTATCAAAGCAGGCCTCAGATGTGACCCTCAATTGGGAGAGCAGCAATTTAATGAAGACAAAAGCTAGGTGAAAGCTGCTAATATCATTTACTGATAAACAGATTTTCTCGAGAGGCTCCTAGCTGAATCCCCTAAGGACCCATAAACCTGCATAATTCCATTTAAAATATTGTGCAATTCACTAAATTAGTCTTTGAACATCCTTACTATCCAATTACGAAGCCCCAGCATGGACAGAATAATGAAATTTTTCAAACTGTGGAATGCATGTGGTCTTAACAAACTTATGACAAACACCAAAATTAGCTTTCAATTTTGAGGCCAGTGTAGCTCCCTTTAATACCTCAAGTCAGAGAGGCAACAATAAAACACTATTGCAGGGCTAAGCAGAACAGAAGAAAAATAAATCTCGACTTAGAATTCTGATCACGGTCTACCTTCAGGAAAAAAAAAATCATAAGAAGTTGAATGATGTTTTGCATTTGCAAGCTATTTGGTCGCTTAAAATCTAGTAAAAGCTTTACTGAATAAAGGGTACAAAATACCTCCTGGACAGTTCTATCTTCCAGGCAGGCAGAGAAAGGCGAGAGTTTGAGGAAGTGAAATTTATTTCTGTTCAGGCATTGCAAGCTGCATTATTAAAGTCATTTGTCATGGTTTGAATATTTCTGCCTGATTCACCATTAAATTGGCCTTCTAATTACCAACTTTGTCATGAAAAGTGGTCTGGCTGTTTCATTCACCAGAAAACTTCAATTCTTTAATCATCACTTGCTTTCATATAAAAAGAAAGAAGGTAAAAAAGAAAACAGCAAGCTGTGTATTTTTTCCCTCAAATCTTAAAATGCGTGTCAACACAACAGTGCTTAAATGAGCTCATAGCCATACATTTTTAAGATGTTGAGAAGTATTTAGGAAGGGAGTTATCATTTCATCTTTATAAAAGAAATTGCCAACATTAACCTAATGTCTGGTTATGTGATTCAGCCTTGCTGTGGACTACACAGCCTCTTGTCAGAGCTTCAGAACCAGCAGGCCCCAACTGTGATCATAATGCGCCAAGCAAGTTATTTCTCTTTCTCATATAGTCTAGCCTCTTGGCTTCTTGGTTAGTATATGTAACTTTATCCGCAGAAAAAAGATGTGCAATCCATGGCTTCTCTGAGCAGCCTAGTGAAGGTGTTGACAAGCTGTTCCCAGTATGCTTACTCACACTTCCTAGTGGACAAGGATGGGAAATTGAGACTGACAATCACATAGGTACAGTATCTTCCCCTCTCTGTTTATTTCTGTTGGATGTTGGAACGATAAGGCACTCATATATTACAGCATAGCTTCCTCAGTGTTGGGGAGAAAGACTAACCTACTGACTTTGTTAAGAGAACCTCCAACAAAGGCTTAGTAATACAACCATATTTGGGAAACATCCATATAATAAGCTAACCTGTAAGGAAAAAGAACCTGAAAAATAATAGAGACATATGTATAACTGAGTCACTTTGCTATACACCTGAAACTAACACAATGTTGTAACCTACTGTACTCTGATAAAGTTAAAAAAAAATGGAGTTCCTGTCGTGGTTCAGCAGAAACAAATCTGACCAGTATCCATGAGGATGCAGGTTCGATCCCTGGCCTCACTCAGTTGTAAGGACCCAGTGTTGTCATGAGCTGTGGTGTAGGTCACAGATGCGGCTTGGATCTGTTGTTGCTGTGCCAATGGCGTAGGCCAGTGGCTAGAGCTCCAATACAACACCTAGCCTGGGAACGTCCATATGCCTTGGGTGTGGCCCTAAAAAATAAACAAACAGACTAACAAATAAATAAATAGAAGAACACCAGAGGAAATTTAAGAAGTATTAGTTATACTGTGCATTTGTAAAGGGATTTTACAGTTTGCAGTGCTGCCATCTTCTTTCTGCATCCTGTCTGTTCTCTTCTGCAAGAAGCAACCTGGGCCTCCTATGAAACTGTTTCAATACTGCATGGAGCCCTATAGTGTCCACTCTCAAGTTCTATAATTTTAAGACGATCATTGACTAATGGAGTGTTTCAAAAGAGAAAAGGGGGTGATGAAGTCCATTCCAATAAGAGGAGAGTTTGAGGGAACTGGGAATATTTAATCTAATAAAGACAAAGGGATGTAATAAGATATCAACAGACACTGGCGAATGTGTTTTGACCCAGAGTACACCAGACTGTGAAGGTGTTTTACATTTTGCAGATGAGGAAACTAAAGCACAGGGAGATTTTGCCAGTTTCTCCAAGGCTACATAGCTAAGAAAAGCCAGTCAGACCTTCTGGAACCCATGAATGTACCCACACACTGCCTGGTGTGGGTGTGCTCATTCAAATCTCTTAACTAGTTAATTTTTATGTTTAGACCAGCTTAAAAAAGTGTATACACTTTAGACTTTTTCATTTTTTAGACTCCAGATGAAGAATTCCTATTGTTTTAATTGCGGCAAAGGCAACTGACAGTAAATTGAAAGAACCTGAAATTGTATCTTTGGGATTGGTATATCATGAGCTTCCTAAATTCATGGTAACCGTAATAGCTGTTTTCTCTTTTGAAAGCAGTCTTTAGGTATGTATTTTCTATTGAATTATATGAGTAGAAAAAACAAGTCAAACAGCTGAATGATGTTTATGAATGTCGAAAGTTTTTTTTATGTCTATTTTTATCTTTATTTCTGTGTCGCATCTGCTCACAAGAGGTTTCCTCCTAGCAAAATCATTTCATAGCTCCAAGATAATCACATATATTTTCTGATTCATTTTCCAGATTGTATATATATGAATCTAATTTTATCCTGTTTTATACATTGATTGAACAAAAATGGAGAAATTTAAGAATTTTGAATGTCTTAATATGAAATTAGATATCTACCTTTAAAAATAACAAGGACAATTTTGAGAGTAAAAGGGGTGTTACTAATAGTTATGCCGCAACAGTAGGGCTAACCCAAGACTTCCAAACAAACAAGAACATTTTTTCACCCTAGTGTTAGAATGTCTTTATTCTGGATCTCTTTTCTTGATTCATTCCCTACTTTTTCTGAATTACAGTAGGTTCCTTTAAAAAGGATGATTGTAAGTAAAGTTTTGGAGTCCTGTGATATCTAAATGTATATTTATTATACTCTCAGACTCAGTTGAGAATAGGGATAATATAAAATTTTTGGTTTAAAGTCATTTTGCCTTGGAATATTGAAAGAAATTTCCCACTTCCAGTTTCCTATCTTTTCAGAAATCTGATGCCATTCTGATTCCGTGCTCTTTATATGCGGACTGTTGCTCTTTGTCTTTTGAGGTTTTTAAAATCTCTTTCTCTTTTTCTCTTTTCTTTCTTTCTTAAAGCGTTAAAGATTTTGTGTTAAAGATTTTCCTTGCTGTTGTGAAAGTTCATGATGATATGGCTTTTTTTTTTTTTTTTTAGGGCCGCACCCATGGCATATGGAGGTTCCCAGGCTAGGGGTCAAATTTGAGCTGCAGCTGCTGTTGTACACCACAGCCACAGCAGCACGAGATCCAAGCCGCATCTACGACCTATGCTGCAGCTCATGGCAACACTGGATCCTTAACCCACTGAGCAGGTCCTGGGATCGAACCTGCATCCTCATGGATAGTAGTTAGGTTCATTACCACTTAGCCACAATGGGAACTCTGCTTTTTGTTTTTTTTTCAGTTGGACTGAGTACTCACAATATCCTTGTAACCTGGAGACAGATGCCCTCTGTTCTGAATGTTTTTCTTGTGTTATTTTTTAGATCTTTTCTTTGCTCCATTTTTTCTGTTTTCTCTAGACCTTTTTATTAAAAAATTTTTTATCTTCTCAACTTCTTTTCATTCTTCCATTTTCCTTTTTTTTGTCTTTTTTATATAGTTTCTGGGAAATTTTCTTGTCCTTATCTGCCCACTTTCTATTAAATTGTCATTTTGGCATAATACTCTTAATTTATAACAGCTCTTTCTTGCTTCTAATTGTTCCTTTTTCACAGCATCCTGTTCTTGTTTTATGGACACAATATCTTTTCTTGACTCTCTAAGGATACTATTATTAATTAAGCAAATCCTTGTTGTTTATCAGTTTTATATATAGAGATGTGTGTCTGTTAATCGCATACTTCTAATTTATCGCTTCTCCCCTTTCCCCTTGGTAACCATAAATTTATTTTTTGTGTTATGATATGAGTGATTCTGTTTTGTAAATTCATTTGTATCTTTTTTTTTTAATTCCACATATGGGTGATATCATATAATATTTGCCTTTCTGTGAGGATTTTTTTTTTTTTTTTTTTTTGCTATTTTAGGGCCGTATTCATGGCATATGGAGGTTCTCAGGCTAGGGGTCAAATTGGAGCTGCAGCTGCTGGCCTACACCAGAGCCACAACAAGGCCAGATTCGAGGCGCGTCTGTGACCTACACCACAGCTTACGGCAACGCCGGATCCTTAACCCACTGAGCAAGGCCAGGGATCGAACCTGCAACCTCATGGACCCTAGTTGGGTTCGTTGACTGCTAAGCCATGAAGGGAACTACAATATTTGTTATTTTTAAAAGTTTCTTCTGTACTCTGCTCTGAATTTCTTTGTGTGATATCTATTATACTCTTTTTCAGCTTGAAGGCTTTACTTAAATGCCTGGTGATCTCTTGCTGCTGTTAATGCTTATGAATGAGGCAGTAAAAAAGAAAACCAGAGGCTCCATGTGTGAGGATGGAATTTTCCACTGAAGGACTTCACTGAGGGCTCATCAGGAAGCAAGGTGACCTTTTCCTAAGATCTCTAAAAGTCAGTTCAATTTCCCTAGAGAAGATACCTTCAAATTGGTGGAAACACTCTATGAACCTGATTTCTCTTAATCAAATCACTGTTATCAGTTTCACAACTTGACCCTGACCACTTTTTTGCCTGTTATACTTGAATCTAGAAACTTTCATCTTCTTGGGATATTCAATGACTGCACTTGGTCTTTTCATCCAACCATGTCTTTTTGGCTTTGCACTGTCAGAGACCTGATGCCTCCAAGTGCAGAAGCTCTTAGGAGTTCATGGGACAAAGTGGCTCACCTGTGTTTCTTCTCTACCTCTGCCTGCATTTATGTTCTAATTTCCTGTACTCTGTTCAATCCAGGACTGCCCCTCCATCTGCTTTCTATATTTCAAAAATGCGATTAAAGCTCTCTTCACATTTTTATGATTTCAGTCTCATTGGAACTGACCTAACTCTGAAAATCAGCTCCTGGTCTGATTCCTGAATTTGATAATGAACAGATAATCTGCTGATGTCCAAATTTAAGCAACTGTTTCAGAGGCTCCTGAAAATCTAGAGAGATCAGGCAAAAATCCAGATCAGAGATCTGAAGCCAAAGAATGTTCTAACTTCACAAGATCCCTGCTGAATTATCAAAGCAGGCAGCCTCCAGCCAATAAGGGGTTGCAGCTCTTGAATCAGAAAAGGAAGTGGAAAAGCAGTGATGAGTTCGTAGAGAAAAAAAAAAAATTCTTTAAGTACAACACAGACCTGCAGTGTTAGTGGTTGACATTTAAAAAAAAATTTAAATGATGAGCCTGTGGCTTTAATATTACTGCTCTGTCCAACCCTCTGAATCTTTTTATCATAGCTAAAGAATTGTTCATTCATCTTTCAGGAATACATTAGCGCAAGAGCGTTTTCCCATAGGCAAAAGCATTATACATATTTGCAAATGTCTTCCATAATGATGCGGACACTATGCACAGGGATGTTTTGATGAAAGGTAGAAACAATGCAGCCATTTCCATTCTGTTTCATTAGCTATCACGCTCCCAAGTAGAGGGACTTTTCCTTGTTGTTTATGCTTTTTTCAAACTTTAAAAAGGCTGGCGTTTAGAATTCATGGTACTGCCTGTAAATAGGAATGCTGGTTGTTGTTTGATGGAAAATGTTTGTTTCTTAATACAGATGTTTTCATCTTACACTTATATTTCTGGTCATTATTTTTAATAACTTATTTTAAATGCCTGCTTATTCAGGCAATAAGACCAATTCTTTTATTGGGATTCAAAGTATTTTCAATATATCATAGGAAATAAAACTGTAACTCAGCTACAAGGACAAAACAAGTTGTCTTTTTATGTAGCTTGTTATGGTCAGCTCAGGTTTAACATTTGATTTTTTGCAGCAAAACCTTCAGTACAATGACACACTAGGAATTAGTTGTCAATATAAAAAATAAACAGAAGTCCCAATAATGGAGTGCCTGCTTTGCATCTATATACGAATTTCCCTTTCATTATACCCCAGCCACTGGCAGCTTATTATGGCCATTGTTTAATTTGTGCTCTGTTTTTACAAATGACACTTGTACAGGCCTCTTGGGGCTGCTGAGAGAAGCCTGGCCCTTCTCCTTCCCTTGTGTCACTTCTTTTGTGAACCTTTATAATTAGCCACTTAACAAATTGAGGGAAATGAACCTTCAGAGGCAAAGTATATCCTGAAGTTAAGTCAACCATATGACAGGCAAAACCGATACATGAAAATCTCCTTAACTCAATTGTTGAGTTGCCTCAAGGGTTAAGAGGCATGCTACCAATAATAGCCTAAAAGAAAAACCTGAGAAGTGAGGATTTTGATGGTTCACTATCCAAATGCCTATTAGCCTTTCCAAGAAACAGCACACATTAGAGAAAGCACACATTTCAAAGCGTCATGCCTACTTCCTTTTCAAGTCTTTTGTTTTGCAGAAGAAAAATGTCAAGAGTCTGACTTAGAAAGAAACACAATCCCTAGGCTTCAAATTTACAGATTAAGTGTTTAAAAAAAGAAGAAAAGAGAGAGAGAGGAAGGAAGGGAGGGAGGGAAAGAAAGAAAGAAAGAAAGAAAGAAAGAAAGAAAGAAAGAAAGAAAGAAAGAAAGAAAGAAAGGAAGGAAGGAAGGAAGGAAGGAAGGAAAGAAGAAAGGAAGGAAGAGAGAAAGGAAAAGGAAGAAAAGCTTTTGGACTGCAGTATTTAAGTACAGAAAATGACATCATGTATATTAAGATATTAATGAATTTGTTTTCAGAATCTATAATAGGGACCCTAAGAGCAGGGTGCTATCATTACGAACTCTTCCCTTTTTATTACTAATTAGACTTCTAAATGTGAGTGTAAATGTACCTCAGAGGGTATGTATTAAAAAGTTGCATATGCATAAGAGATCATTTCAAATTCATCTTCCAACAAAAACTTCAACTTTGATATTTCCGCATGTTCCCACTTATACCACATTAACATAGTCTTTTATATTTAATTTCTAAATTCCATTGTGATCATTCTATCAAGGTATTTACTTTAGGGAACTGTCTGATATCTTAATCCCCAGTTCAATAGCCAACAGTCAAGTATTATCAACTGAATGTATCCTATTAACCTCAGTGATTCTTTTTCAAGTTAAATGTATATTGCCTCTAATCTATCCAGTGAAATTTATCTGATTTAGTGGTATATCCAAATAAAAAATATATATGCTAGCTTTTACACAGAACTAGGGAGATATAAATGGGGTTTTTATTCAATGAGACTGTAGAATATTCTAATATTAGAAGATAAAAAAATTTAAGATACTATAACACAGTAAGATGCCAGAATCCTTTGTCCTTTTTTGGGGGTCGGGGCATGTCCATGGCATGCAGAAGCTTCTTGGCCAGGGATCAAACCCAAGCCACAGCAGTGACAATGCCAAATCCTTAACCTCTAGGCCACCAGGCAACTCCCCTTTATGTCTTGAGAGTAATAAAATGAAGCAGAGTCACATTTCTGTAGTTGTCAGTGAGATCAAATGTGACATGTTTCACTTCACGTAAGCTCAAAGTGTTATTGTAAATAAACATCTTGTTTTTATTATGATATATTAACCAAATATCTTAATTAAAGGCTTATAGCAACATTCCATTGGCTTCATCACCTATTAAATCTGCTGTATAGTCTGTTAAACCCTGTGGTTGACATTGCTCAATTAAGGCTGCATCTATATAAGATGTGTTAACTCATCCGTGCTTACCTACTCTTTTTAGCTTTTACTGAGGTGTAATTGACAAAATCTGTATATATTCAAGGTGTACAATGTGGTGTTTTGATATGTGTATACGTTATGAAATAATGACCATAACTAAGCTAGTTAAGGTGCCTATCAGCTCACATAGTTACCCTTCCCCCCTTCCTTTCTTACTCCCCCCCTTTCTTCCTTCCCCCCTTCCTTCCTTCCTTCCTTCCTTCTCTTGTATGAACACTTAAGATCTACCCCCTTGCTCTTGGTAAAATTTTAGGGACACCATACGGTAATGTCAACTACGCTCACCACGCTGTACACTAGATCTCCAGAATTTATTCAGTTTGCGTGATTGAAACTTTTACCCTTTGACCAACGTCACTTCGTTTCTCTCTCCCCTCCGAGTTCTCCTGAACTCTGCTTCTATGAGTTTCACTGTTTTACATTCCTTGGATAAGTAAGATCATGTAGCATTTGTCTTTCTGTGTCTGGCTTATTTTAATTAACCTAATGTCCAGGTTCAACCATGTTGCAAATGACAGGATCTCCTTTTTAAGGCTGAATAGTATACCCTTGAATGTATTTATAGAGAGATATATAAATACGTTTATATATATATATATATATATATAAACACGTTTATATATGTATACACACATTTATATGAATGTGTGTATATATCTATAACACACATATAAAAATGTATATATATATATATATATATAAACACATTCTTTCTACTCATCTATTGATGGACTTCTAGGTTGTTTCCATATATTGACTATTGTGAATAATGCTGTAACGAACACACAACTCACACACACAACTCAATATCAAAAAAACAAATATCCTGAATTTAAAAAAGGGAAAAGGACCTGGAGAGATGTTTCTCAAAAGAGGACATAAATGGATAATAGGTATGTGAAAAGGTGTTCACCATCACTAATCCTTGCTAATCACTTGAAGTGGAAATCAAAACTACAATGAGGTATCACCTGGCATCTCTTAGAATGTTTGTTACCAAGAAGGCAAGTGATAACAAATATTGTGGGGAGGCGAAGCAAAAGGGACCCCTGTGCACTTTGATGGGAATGTAAATTGGTGTAGCTATTTATGGAAAACAGTATGGAGATTCCTCAAAAAATTTAGGAATAGAACAACCGTATGCCCCAGCAATCCCATTTCTGGACATATATCCAAAGGAAATGAAATCAGGGTCTCAGAGTGATTTCTGCACGCCTATGCCTACCTTTTTGAATGATGGAGCAAACTCTTATTATATGACTGACAGTGTGCCAGGCACCATTCTAGGCATTTAACACATACAAATTAATCTAGTTATCATTGCAGCTCTATGAAAGAGATACTCCTATCATCCTGGCTCTACCGATGAGGAAACTGAGACCAGTGAGGGTAGGTTCACAAGGGGAGGAAGTGGCAGAACTGGGATGTGAACCTGGCTTGAGTCTGTGTCCTTGACTCCTAGCCACGGTGACTTATTTCCCCTCCTTATCAATTGTCCAACTCTGTTGACCAAACGGACGAGTTTTTTAGTATCATATAACTAGTTCGAGAAATCCCTCCAGCCATTCTCCTTGGCTAGAAGTCTTTTAACCTGTCAGAAGCCTTCTTTCCCAAATCGTTGATAGATGTAGATGCCTGTTACTAAAGGCTGAAGTCAGATAGTATTAAATGAATAGTTATTGTGTCAGTGGGATATGTTAAAGAAGGGAATTAGGTGCTGTTAATTAACACCCCTGCACGACTGGCAAAATCAGGACAGTGCCAGACAAATCTGAACTCTAGTCATCCTAGTAAAGTACTTTGAAGCCTGGAAGTTCAATTTTTTTATGCTGCAGTCAGAAGAATAACTGGCAATTCTTGCCAATTCTCTGGATGCCCTTGCAAAATGAGAGCAAGTAATGTACACAGATGGAGTCACCTCACCAACCTTCCACTTCATACATTGGAACCCCACTTTCAAATCAATTTGATAGTCCTAGGGTAAGCCTGCCTTTTAGAAATCGTCAAAATAAGCTAGGATTCTAGCCACTCGTAGAAGCAGTCTTAGCTTTTGTCCAGATGGCTGATTGAATGAATGAATGGATGAATGAATGATAAACGTGGGGAAAGACTGTTGCCTCCTTGGCATTTTAACACACCGTAGCACACTGTGCTGCTCTGGGATCACAGGTAGTGTTTTCTGAGCCCTTCATGTGTTAGAGAATGGGTTGTAAAATGTTCATACTGAAAGTCAAGTTGCCTATAAAAAATAGAAAATCCACACTCTTTATTCCTGGTTGGCCTATTAGGATAGATTAATTCTGATGGTATGGCTGCTAAGACACCTATAATTTGATGATAATGTTCCTCATTTTCAAAATGTTGTTCCAACTTTGATGGCTGGAAGTAGGAAAAGTGCAATTCCATAAACATGTGAGCCTGCCTACGTACAGTGTTTCCATCTCTGTACTTTTTGTTGGTTCTTTCCCACTGAGGATTCTACTCCATCCACCTAAGACCTGCCTTTTCTTGTCAGTCTGATTCAAGGTTAGCTTCTTTTGTGATGGTTTCCTCCATCACCACCATCCGTGGTGAATTCTCACCCCAGAATCCTGTAATACATTCTATTGGTCCCATCGTAAAAGATACTATATGTGCTGCTTGAATTGGTAGACGCATATTTGCTCACATGATAAATAACCTAAGAATGTTTTTTACAGGGCAGATGATCTGTCTCTTTTTGTCCCTGTTTACTGAAAAATATTTATATGTGATGACAGGTATATGTGTTACAGAATTCATTCTCAGGCTTGCTTTTATTGTGACATATGATCAAAACTTGGAGGGAGAATTTTAGCCCTCATCTACTTCTAACTATTAGAAGCTATGCCTATCTACCCCAAAAGAACCTAGTACTTGTGAATGCCCAAATTGGCTTAGAACAATAACAAGAATTTTAATAAAAGGTGAGGGGACATATGTTATAATTTTCTTTTTTTTTGGGCCACACCCATGGCATATGGGAGGTTCCCAGGCCAAGGGTCGAATCAGAGCTTCAGCTGCCAGCCTACACAACAGCCACAGCAACACCGGATCCAAGCTGTGTCTGTGACCTACACCACAGCTCACGGCAACTCTGGATCCTTAACCCACTGATAACTGTCTGTGATTGGTGAAAGCAGAGCTTAAAACAGTATGATGATCGTGGATGTTACTACAGCGCTTCTGGCTGCATCTCCACAACACTTTTGCACAGAAGTCCTCATCAAAATTTGCTGGTGCTGTTAATAAGGAATTCATACTCAGAAGAAAAATGATTTGGTTAAGGCAAGAGTGAAAGGCATTCTCTTCTCTGATTTTTTCTGAATGATGTTCAGGGGGCAGCGAGAAATTCTGTGGCATCTGAGCTTAAAGAAATGGTCTCTTTTGAGTTAGTAACTAGAGAATGTATGTGTGCAGGTGTGCAGGTCAATCAAGTTAATGCAAATGAGCAGTACATCCAAAGCACTGCATGTTCACGGGAAAAACAGGATGCAGGGATGTGTTACATTTTTAAAAAGTATTATGCTTATATAGCAATTTTATAAATTCTTTTGTCAATTTCACATATCATGCTTCGCCGTGACAACTTGAAATTTTAAGCGTATTGTTCTTAACTACATGATCATGATGAATAGGAACAAATTAGACATATTACTCTATGTAGCAGGCAGTATTGACCGATTCTAAAATGCATTATTGGACCAATTTTAAAACAGAAGAATCAAAGTAATTGATTGGTGGCTGTGGGAAGGTTGCTTCCATCAATAGTGAAGTGTATTTTGAACTCTGTATGCAGTTAAGCAAACCTAATTGAAGTCACATAAGCATGATTTTTGATGCAACAAAAACAAAGAAACTATTCCAAAGGGCAAATTTTAAAGTCACATGGTTCCAATATTACATTCAAATAGAAAAATCCCTCTTCATGTTTGCATAAAATACTGTTGTTTCATTTGTCAACTAAGTTATTCTTACTTTGAAAAAAATGTATTCTAGAAAATTTTCCAGTATGAGTTTTGAAGAATAACAAATACCTAAGACGAATTATAGACTGCCAAAATTTTAAGAATCTCATTTTGAGTGATCAGTTTTGGCAGCCTTTCCAAGAATAGCTGTTTTATTCTAGGCTTTACATAAAATATGCCGAGTAGGTACATGTTTATTGTTTCTACTGCTTTTTCAATTACCATACTCCAGACATGGCATCCATATCTGAATTTCCTTATGATCGTCAAATTACTTTTGCTTAGACGTTATTAAGCAAATTCCTCTTAATTTTGCTTCATCGTTTCGTTCAAGAATATCAAGACATAGCTACTTACAGGTGCCCAGTTTTTTTCCTACCCGGCCAGAAAATAGTCACAAGGTAGACTGTGAAATGAAATCAGGCTTCACATGAATTGCATTTAACGTGTAGGGAAATTCTCCTCTAATGAAAATTCACTGATTATTGAGGTAGGTGCCTTGCTTTTCAATCGCCCCCTATCTTGTTTTCACGGTTGAGAGGAACTCATCTTTCTTAAGCAGATTTGGGGGCCCACCGAGCCCATAGCAACACAATTGACATATAAGTCGATTCGCTGATCACTTAAGGCTCAGTGCATCGTGATGGAAGTCGTCCAGAACGGTTCTTCTCCACCCTCCACTTAACAAGCAAAGTAATAAATGAATATTTAAAGTATCAGCAAATATATTAACTGGAAACAAATAGGTTTCACTTGTCACAGCACACACAGGTTAATTAACAAGCAGGAGCTTCGGTGTGGAGACCAGCCTCCCCGATGCTATCCAGGCAGGTGCCGTTAAGGGCCAGTTGAGCTCTGCAGGGTAATTACCAAGTACCAGCGTGCCCTTCCCTTGCTTAACAAAGCACGGCCCACAATTTACCTAAACCTATGAACCATCATCTGTGATCTTCAGCAGCAATTAAGTGACTTGGGAAAACAAAAGAGATGTGATAGTGTTTAAGGAGCCAGATGGAGTTTTTTTTTTTTTTTTGGCTTTTTAGGTTGGCACCTGCAGCATGTGGAAGTTCTCAGGCTAGGGGTCGAATTGAAGCTACAGCTGCCGACCTACACCACAGCCACAGCAACTCAGGATCCAAGTGGCATCTGTGACCTACACCACAGTCCATGGAAACACCAGATCCTTAACCCACTGAGCAAGGCCATGGATCAAACTCGCATCCTCATGGCTACTAGTAGGGTTTGTAACCTGCTGAGCCACAATGGGAGCTCCCCAGATGGATACTTTTGAATGTCAACTTTGAAAATCACTTTTTCCATTAACAGAGCATTCCACAGAAGCATATTTGGTACTGGGTGAAAGAGGAAACACGGCAGTATTTTAAAAAAATGAAACTGGGCATAGGGAAGAGCTGAAGCAGTGTACGATTGAAGAGATTTTACAATCTTGGAGTGGTTAGCAGACTTAATAGAACAGAGAAACTTAACTAGTCTCCTTAGAGAACGGTTGAGTCACTTTTTTCTGTTATTCTAACAACTCATGCACATTGGAGGAGGGGCGATGAAGATTGTGCTGGAAATTCCCTTACGGTATGAGGGGAAAGTCTCGCCAATACACAGCAGTGTCTCCAGGGCATGAGTTACTAATTAGTTCTAAAAAAAAAAAAAAGCTCTTTATTGAAAATGATGTATCTGCATAAAAAAGGTAATTTTAGACTTAGAGATAGCCTTCTGTCACAAACTAATAGATCTAGAAGTTTTCATTATGTACCCTGTAACATGCCTCTGTAAGCACAGCCATAGTTCGAGAAGCTATAAACCTTAGAAAGTCATCACTGAGTTAGTTCAAATAATTATTTGGTTGGAAGAATTTACCAAACTTGCAGAAGCTCTTGTTTTCATAGTTAAAGATCTTTCTAGGCATGTAGTTGCCTACATTTAACAATGCTGTCTAACTGGTTTGCATAATTGGTAGAGCTAAAAGCCTGTTTCACAATATTAAAAAATACAATTATAAATGTATGAGTTTCCTTCAGTCAGATGGCACTGATTTTTTTTTCTTTTTTCCAGATGCCAAAATAACAGCATTTACAAATGTTTTCATGAACCGTGAGAGGCTACCGCTCAGTATGTTCTAATGGAGGATTAGGTCAACAGCTCTCTTGAAAGAACAAAACCAACCCAGGGCCAAACAGGCCTAATTAAGCACTCCAGAGTAAGGAAAGCACTCGGAAAACTACAACAGACTTGACCCCTGCTTTGTACTTCACCAGCTTTCTCTATACCTTTGCCACTTTCCTCTGGATTTATTATTTTTTTTTGAATTATTTAAACGTGGCCATTTCACATCTACAATTAGTTTTCAAAGAAAAGGCAACAGGAGAAAATAATCCCAAGTTAAACAGCTTGAGAACAACGCCAGTTTTGGCAGGATATGTGAAGCCTGGCCCCGTATCAGAGCCCGCCTTTGGCGGTGGCTTCCCAAATCCCCTTCTGTTTTAAGTCCCTTAGAATCAGTCTACGTAGCAGCCTGAACCTCTCTTTCTAACAGGGAAGACATGCAAATATCAGAGAGCCGCTTTTCTGCGTTACCTGCCTGTGGTCCTTTTATGTACGCAGGTGGGAATTAATGGTCATAATTTCAATAGTAGGGAAGAAAGTAGCCTATGAAAAATGGGACATTTTTCATGATCATAAAGGAGTTAGAATCCACTGAAAAATGGAAATACGCATACCACTAAGCACTTGCAAAAAGGGATGGGCTTCACAAGTGTTTGCTCTTAATCAGCCTTTGCCCATCAGCATGTGGAACTCAGTCCTGTTTGAGTAGGAACCGCTGAACGTCATGGTACCCTGACCCCTTATTTCTTATCACAGAACCATCCAGCTGGATAGGTGGCCAGAAATCATCAAATGCATCCTTCTGCCCTCAGGTATGGCTACTCTCTGCTGGAAATCATCACTGAAATGTGAAACCACAGAAAAGGTTTCATCTACCAGACTGAAGGCTTTTCCAGGGTAGGAGCTGAAGCCTAGCCATTTGTTATTCTCAGAGCCTGGCATGTAACAGATCTCCCAAAATATCTGTATAGGAAAGAACTAAAACCTTCACTGTGCAAAATATATCTTTCTCTGAAAATCCTTGGGGGGAAAGAAAGGACTTTAAAATTCACTCACCAATCCTTTCTGCCCACTTTGATATTTCACAATACTCCCTCTGGAAATATTCTTTATAACTAAACAAACAGCAATTTCCACTTCATTGTTATCAGTCCAGGGAAAGAAATACCTTGAAAATCAAGTTTTCTGAAATGTATGTGGACTCTGTGGTGCCACCAATATTTAACATTGGGTAAAAGTCATTAATTTCTGGTACGAGTTAAAAGCGAATTGCTAAAATACACGACTAGAGAAAGTGGTATTTGTATAACACTGGAACTTTTAAATTATAAATTGGCATTTATTAAAGAACTACTATTTGCCAGGTGCCCAATCAAAGACTGCTACTAAAACTCTGACAGTATTATAAATTCTATCATCCCCAACTGACAGATATGGAAATTGAAGCCCAGAGAGGCTAGGTGCCTTTCCCGAAGTCACACAGCCAGGAAGGGGAGGAGCGGAGGGGTCGGGTGCCGAGGCTACACTAGAGGCCAGTTGTCTTACTCGGCCTGAACCACTTGCAACCCATTTCTTCTCTGTGGTTGAACAAAGTCTGAATCAGCCTTCTCTAATGTAGAGGCCCAAACCCCTAAGTGGTTAGTGCCCACGGCCACTTTCACTAGAATGGGAAGGGAGGTCCCAGTCCCCAGTCAGCCCCCAGCCCCTCATCCGTGATACAGTGGAGGCCCCATAATGCACTATAACAGGGCCACATAGGCACAAAATTGAGATGAACAGAAGGACACTTCAGGTTCTTCATAAAGAGGAAGCACTAGAACTCTCCTCAGAGCTTCCGGAGGGACTTGGGACCCTTGATGGGAGAGAGTCCCGTCCCTACCATGTGCTGCCAGGGGTGGGGGCCAGTGCGTGAGCCCCGCCCCTCCTTGCCAGCTTTTTCCCGCCCACGACAAAGTCTTTAGTCAAACTGCTGCTCGCTAGTCCTTACGTGAGAGGCTGTGATACAAAAGAAAGAAAAGTTCAATAGGTTCAATTTAAACTTTCTTCCCCAAATTAAATCAAATCTCCCTCTTTGCTAGTGAAGCAAAATGAAAATGGTGTTTCCAGGGCTGGGTTTGGAAAACCAGTGGATTATCTGACAATTCCATGGCACAGCAGTTGCAGCGTCAATACTGTTATTTTACGCTTTGACAGTGCACGGCAGAAACCTGATGGGTTCGCAGAAGCTATCTGAAAGCAGCTGACAGAATACCTGCAATCTCCTAAGTGAAATCTCCGAAAGGCCAGGGGCTTCTGGTTAGTGTACGTGGACCAAAGAGAAAGGACCCATCCGTGAACTATCGCGAGAAGCCAGGCTGGGGCGGGGCCAGTGAGGTCCCTCCTCCACGCCTTCAGGCCCTGAACCAGGCAGCTGAAGGATGAAGGGCACCTTCTACCCGCTGGGGTCCACCTAGTGGCGTAATTACGGTAGTCGGACCCTGTCAGACCCAAATCTTTGAAGTCAACATCTTTATAGACAAAAGGTGAAAAAGACTGTGATAAAGACAGGGCTTGGTCGCACTCACAGTGATGGCAGCCGGCATAAACACACCGGCTTGCAGGGGGGAAGTGATAGTTCCCCGAGAAAGGGGCAGTGTGGTGGGGCTTCTGTGGGGTTTTATTCAAGAGCAGAGTCTTCGAGATGAAGTATATGAGAACTAAAAGGGCTCAGGTTATGCGCGATTGGGGAAAGTTAATAAAGACCTCAGGGAGCAGGTGATATTTGAGTCGGAGCTTGGGGAGGACTGGATTTGTCCGTGCTGAGTTGGAGTAGGCGTCAGAGGGAGAGAGGAGATTATAGCAGGTGGGGAAAATAGCGTGGATGAAGCCATCCGTGGCTATAAGGACAAGGGAGCAAGCTGTTGGTTTTCACCGGCGTTTCAGGAGTCTGGAGGGTGAGCCGGTCTCCAATTGGAGAGAGTTTTAAATAGTAAGGCAGTTTGGAGAACAGGACAGGCACAGTCTTAAGCAGAACAGGCTGGGCTGCCATGTATAGGACAGTCTAGAGTCCAGGAGGGACACAGATGAGGAAGTTTTGTCGATGGCTCAGGAAGGAAGGAAAGAAGGCAGTAGGGGCTGGTGAGAGGTAGTGGCAGTGGCAATGCACAGAACAAGTGACAAAAATAACGGAAGTCAATTTAAAAAGATATCTAATTGGATAGAAGGTGTGGGAGGTAGGACAAGAACAAGAAGATAGTAACTCAAATGTTCTAACGATGAAAAAAGCCCGAATCATCGTTATTTATTAGGTTCATTCCAAGATCTACGAATACCCCTGCAGCTCGAACCAAGAACTTTGTTTACAGTTTCAGTCCTTAAAGCCAGTAAATGAGGCCCGAGGAATTGGGGGGTAAATTTGGTGGGATTCTGAACTGTAATCTTCAGGAACAGCAATCTGAATGGGAGGTGCCAGGGGCCAGGGACGGCTCCAAGCCGACTGACACACCGATGGAAGGCCACCTGCCCCTTAAGAGGGGGGAGCATGAGAGCCTAGGAGTGGAACAGAGAGAGGCTCCGATGTGACATTTTTATCTGCATTTTACCCACAAGGAAACTGAATCTTAGCGTCCTTCAGTTGCCTAAGCTTGTGTTGCTAGAAAGTGGCATTTTAAGGATTCGAATTCAGATTTTTCACTCCAAAGCTTCTGGTGTATCTAGTAGAGAAAACTCTTATTTCCCTAACTACCAAAAGAATTTTTCTGGAGGAAGGCCCTTTGCTCTCACCTCTCCCAGACCACTCCTGTCTCTTCAGTGTCCTGAGACAGTTCTAACCAAATGGTGAGTGCACAGTAGGTGCTCTGGTTGAAGGCCCTATTACGTTCTTTGGGAAAATCTAAACGGCCTTGAGTGTTTCCCCCTTGCTGACTCTTATAATAAAAATATACTGAAAAAATCATGGTAATATATGAATTTATACAGTGAAAATTATATTCCATATAGGATAGCTTTCAAACACCATGAAATGAAATACTACAGTACTTAGAACTAGAGGCTATTAACCTAATTAGTGTACTAAGCATGAAATATAAATGATCATGCTATATTGTGAAAAAAATAATTGAAAATAATGGCTAACTACATTTCAGAATTATACAAATGATACAATTATTTTATCTTATAAATGTTAAGATGACAGGAATATTGTTAAGCAAATGGATTAGAAAGATGGGTTTGAGGGAATCCTATAATTTCGATATTACCTGCTGGAATTGGGCATAAAGCTTTGAGTATAGTTTAAATCGGCTACTTTGGGGCTGGCTAGGGAAAGACAAAGTTTGCCTTACGTTGCATCATGGTTTATTTGAAGCAGTTTCTCCTTCTGCTAGCTTGTTAACGGCAGCAGGCTGAGGAGTTCCGGGGAGAGGTGAAGAAGCATAAATAAATACAGGGCAGACCAGCTACCACTTACAGTGGTCTTTAAACAGGGCTCAAATTTGAGTGTTAGAAACAAAACAAAAAAAAGCCACAGAGTCACAGAATGGAGATGCTTTGTAAGAGCAGAAACCCTACATTTTTTTGGGGGGGGGTGGTCTCATGCACTTCAACTGACCTAAAACAGTCATTCAATGAGGAAATGGTTGATAAATAAGTTACAAAGAAGGGATCCTCCTAATACACAAGTCTAAGCATGATCCTAGTGGCTTCCCACAACCAAGTAATAGAATTCACACTCTATAGGAGGGAAACAGGGTCCGACCCAGCCTCCGCCCTGTGTGTTAGGTGCATTGTTCACCACTAATCCTGTGTACATGGTATTGGGCCCCGAGAGAGCCCTTAACAGCACACCCGCTGTCCTCAATGTCTTCAGCCTCTGGTCAGGACTCCTCCTTGAAATCGTCTGTGTTACTGTTTTCCCTCCTTGTTTTCACACTATTACTATTGTTGCGCTTATGAAATAGACTCTACTAGAATATTTTGTGTGTCTTAGACTGGAAGCTGGGTCTCACTCACCTCTGAATACCCAGCAGCAGTTCACATGATCTGGCCGCAGATGGGGCACCACAAAGTTCTTTGAAGGAAAGAAAGACCAAAGCGGGGAAAGAAGTGAAGAGAACGGAGGAAGCTCAACTAGGACAGGACGCTGATTTGCAGCTGAGGGTGCAAAGCGGCTACTCTGAAAAGACGTGATTGCTAAACTCCCTCTCCAGTGTCTGGAACTGAGTCTACATGAGACTAACACAACTTGCTTTTTGACTAAAATATTAGAGTTAGCTGTTATTTGGCACTATGTGAACTGAAAGAAATGACAGTGTTATTAATTTTGTGCTAATTTGTAATTTCTTCCTTTGAAAATGTCAGGCTTGTAGAAAGGTTGCAAAAATAATACCAAGAATTCTTACAGGCATAATTTTTTTTCTAAATAATGTAAAAGCAAATGCAGAGATTAAGCCCTTTGACTTTGAAAGACTTCTGTTTATGTTTCCTAAAAACAAGAAATTATCTTTTTAAATTATAGTTGATTTACAGTGCTATACCAATTTCTGCAGTACAGCAAAGTGACCAGTCACATGTATGTACATTCCCCTCCACCTTTTTGGCTTTTTAGGGCTGCATGTCATATGGAGGTTCTCAGGCTAGGGGTCGAATTGGAGCTACAGCTGCCGGCCTGCACCACAGCCACAGCAACTCAGGACCAATCGGAGCCACGTCTGTGACCTACACCACCGCTCAGGGCAGCGCAAGATCCTTAACCCACTGAGTGAGGCCAGGGATCAAACCTGCATCCTCATGGATACTAGTCAGGTTTGTAACCTGCTGAGCCACAATGGGAACTCCTACGTTCCCTTTCTTATATTATCTTCCATCATGGTCTATTTAAAGAGACTAGATATAGCTCCCTGTGCTATACAGTAGGACGTCATCGCTTGTCCAAACTCCCAGTCCACCCCACTCCCTCCCTCCTTCTCCTCAGTAATCACGAGTCAGCTCTCCATGGCTATGAGTCTGTTTCTGTTCTGTAGACAGGTTCATTTGTGCCATATTTTAGGTTCTACATATAAGTGATATCGTGTGGTATCTGCCTTTCTCTTTCTGACTTACTTCGCTTCGTATGAGAATCTCTGGTTGCATCCATGTTACTTCAAACATCTATAAGAAATCATCTCATGCATCCTCAATGGAATAAACCAAGTCAAGAGTCTAACACCGAGATGGTACTCTTATCTATAGACTTCTCGGATTGCAACAACAGACTTAACATCTTTCATAGGCCGAAAATCCAGAGTCATGTGCTTCATTCAAGTCATCCTGTATCTAGTCATCTTTAATCTGGAACAGTGTTTGAGTCTCTCTCCTTTTTTTTTTTTTTTTTGTATTTCATGATGCTGACTTTTTTTTTTAAGAGCACA
Source organism: Catagonus wagneri (assembly GCA_004024745.2). NCBI lineage: Eukaryota > Metazoa > Chordata > Mammalia > Artiodactyla > Tayassuidae > Catagonus > Catagonus wagneri. The sequence continues at coordinate 13,692,943 of PVHT021183727.1, read as the reverse complement.
AGCCAGGAAGTTTTTCTTTTTCACCCATTTGCTTATGTATTCATATTAACATGATCTCAATGTATCTATATTAGCATGAACTCATGGAGTTTTTTTCCTTTTCGATAGGTCACAAACTTTTACTGTCATTATTTATTTTGTTTCCCAAATGGTCCCAAATTTGGCTGGTGGGAACCCCTCAAGCTGGCTTCTGAGTCTCACTGGCTTTTAATGCTTTCGATTGACACTGAATCATGTGTTTAATCTCACAGTTCTTTTTGCGGGAGTATACTTTAAACACTTATCCTGGAAAATTTTATTCTTCATGATGAAATTTTATATAAAACAACCCCCAGTGCCAATTTATGACTATGATTTCACACAATAATGGCAGCTAATTTAGTCTTTTTTAAAAAAAGTAAACTTGCATTATCTTTTTTCCTAACTACTCCTTTCTTGATCACTTGCTTTGTAGATTCGGAAATGGCTCAATCGCCAAAAAAAAAAAAAAAAAATTGAATTCCATCAGCCTCGGTGAGGTGGAATAGAAAGTTGAAAAAAACCACCTGAATCATTACAATAAAACTCCACTTCTTTCTGTCGATAAAAGTGTTGCTAGCTTTCTGCTCTACTCTGGTGCTAAGAATGTGTGTGTGGGTGCAGGGCAGTGAGCGGCAGATGGAAGAGGAGCGGGTCGAGTGGGGGGGAGTGGTGTGACATAAGGCTGCTTGTCCAAGAGATCTTTGCAGTTCACCTTGCTAACACGTACGGAGCAATTATTCAATTACCTTACTCATTTGTAAAAACATATTTGCCACTATAGAAGTACTTACCAATAATATAGGACTTTGAGACTCCTAGAGCTAATTTTAAGACAGGTAACACCTTAAGCAATGTCTATGGAACAAATAATACCTTTCCTCGGTGACTACCTTTTCAAACACTAGAACTCCATGCGCAAACTATAGCAGATACATGCGTAAAATGACTGGTCATGGGTCCTCCAAAAATCCTCCCGCTAGGACACCCGGGGGAAGTGGCAAAGATCTTTGCTAAGGTCGCCTCCCCAGCCAAGACTGCCGAGGCTACGATACCACAATGGATCCAACTGAATTGAGGAAGGAATTTTAGCAGAATGCAATCCCGCAAGTCATCATTTGGACACAGCTGTGTGTTAATGGTTGTCCAATGAAATTAGCTTACACGGTGCTGTGTTGGTTTGCAGCTTTGCAGGCACGATCTGTGTATCCCTCCGCACGCCCTTTGCTTTCCCTGACCCGCGGAAGCCTTGCTTCGTTGGCTGGAGCTCCGTTTCTGCGACTCCTTAAGGTCAGAAAGTGGCAACCAGGAAGACAGACAACCGAATCCTCCCGTTCCCGCAATTGTAGCGCTGCCCAAAACGCCCGGCCACTTATATACCGTTAGAGTTGATCAAGCTTAAAAAGCGAACTCAGACTTTCAAGCAGAGCAGTCACTGGAGTACATTTATGGATCGTGTTCTCATTCCAATACCGTCCCCAGGGGAGAGAGTGAACAGCCCGAGTAACGTATCTGCTGTTTCTCTGGAATATAAGTTTTGCATAAAACAGAAGTGCTCCACTCTGCAAACAATGTGAGCGAGCCTGTCATACACATGGCAACCAGAAGGTGGCAGAATCTTAACATTGACCGAGGGCTGTCAGCTGCATGGTTGAATCCAAGCAGATTTATTTGTGAAGCTAACTGCTTCTTGCACTGTGGACAGTCATTTATGAGTTTGCATCTGTCCATGCCACATACCCTCAAACCCTCTCCTATGCTTGGTAGCAGAATTCTTTGTTTTCACTTTCTCTGTACCCTCCTCCCCTTTAAAAATTAATCTTGTTTTGCTTTATGCTTTAGAGGACTTGAATATTGCTCTGTGCTTATCTTCTTGTTAGAATTTAGTTCTCGAAATCTGAGTAGAGCCTTATGCTTGGAAACTTGCTTTTGTCCTATTGGTCACCAATGTCCAACACTTCAAGAATATTTAAATTTTATATTCATTCATTAGAAGCGTTTCAGTCAAACGGTAATTAATTCTTTGGTCAATATTAGCAAAATGAATTGCTTACATGGAGTGAGGCACATGTGTAAAGCTTAAAAAGGCATTCTAAATTTCAGATGTATTAAACATTGCTTTTATATCTCAGCTTCCATGTCTTTAAAGAAAGAAAAGTTCCACGAAATTGACTAGTGTTTCTCTTTCAATAAGAGAAAAGCGACATGCTTTTGTGTCTTATGAAACTGCTTTCATTACAATGCATCAGAGTCCTTAAGAGTAAAAACAAACAAGTATTTAAACAAGCAGGAGGCAATATTTCATAGCGATTGCGAATGATGGCAAATGGGTACCATTTCCATACGCAAAGAAGTACATTTCTCGAATCACCCTTAGTTTGTGAATTTAAAAAAAAAAATGCACATCTCCTTGGTGGTGTATTTATCACTTCTTTGTTGTTCAAGTGAGAGGTACACACTAAAAGTAACCTCTTGTTTTTCAATATTCTTCTGTAGAGCTCTCTTCCACTCCTCCACCCTCCCCACAGACAGGAATTTTGTCTAAGGTCTTCCTTTAACTTGACCTTCGAGGCATTTCCTCCTCCTGCCCCCACCATCTGGCAGCCTCCCTGTGCCCGCACCCTTTCTTCCCCTCTTCTTCCCAATATGTCTGTCAGATGGCTTATTGGGAGGCGTGGCTCTCTTCAACTGGGAAGCTTACTCAGCCTTGTTGACATGACAGGCAGCAACTGATATTGAGTTCAACTGCCGTTTGGTTTTGTGGAGTCCAAATAGCAATACAGACATGAGAAAAATTATGTTTTAACATTATACATTATTATATAATATTCTATATAATAACAGCATAGATCCTGAAGCAATGACTCGTCCTTGCAGGCATCTCATCCAGCCTAGCCTCCCCTCAAAAATGTCACCAATAAACCAGATTCTTGATAGGTCTCTCCTCAGAGTATAGAGAAAATAAGCATCCATGGAGTCAACCGGGTAAAAGCTATAACTACAGCAGCTTTTTTATTGTTGGACATCTTTAAAAACCTACATTGTAAATATAAACAGGTCATGCCTCAGAGTCCCACAGTTTTATCGTGTATGTCTGGACCTCAACCTGCCTTGCGTTAGAATTAATAATAGCATTTTCTACCTCCCCCAGTTCCGTTTCTACTGCTGCCATAAAGAGAAGTTGAAGCTTAACTTCATACTGGCTCCCTGACATTTTCCCTCTCTCCTGGAGGTGCTGGAGTATCTCAGCATACGCCCCTTCTAGAGATCAGAGAAGGGCAGGCTCAGGGGAGGCCACGTGGCCAAGAACCAGCGTGCTACACTGGGGCATGACAGGACCTCAGGTACCCCAGGCTTGGATCTGATCTTCCCCTCAAGGGGCAGAATTGGATCCTAAGAAGCCCTCTGAGGATGAAAGGCCAGTCCACGGAGGGCTGAGAATAGTTACTTCAACCTGGACGTGTTTCAAGGACCTATGTTAATTGAGCTGAGTTGTCATCCCATCCTGTGAATCATGAATGACAGCCCTTTTTTGCTCTAGGATAAGAGGCGAAGACTATTTACTTCTACGAAGAAGCAAAGTGGGAGATTCCATTGTGGCTCAGGGGTAATGAACCCGCCTAGTACCCATGAGGATGCAGGTTTGGTCCCTGGCCCCACTCAGTGTGTTGGCGATCCGGTGTTGCCGTGAGCTGTGGTGTAGGTCGCAGTCGAGGCTTGGATCTGGCATTGCTGTGGCTGTGGCACAGGCCAGCAGCTACAGCTCAGATTTGATCCTGGCCTGGGAATCTCCATATGCCTCAGGTTGCCCCCCACCACCAAAAAAAGAAGAAAAAAAAAGGAAGCAAAGCTGAGATAATTCTCTGCTCATCCCTGGTGTAGACTGGGGATCTTTAGGACTCAACCAGCTTTCCTCCTTTCCAACTACACAACTACAACAGATGCATACCCTCTACTAAACTAAAGATCAAGTTTCAGGAGTCTCCTCCTGGTATACAGTAGGCACTCTCTAATTTTAAAGTGGACAAATAAATTCTCAGGATTTTGACATTCAACGTGGAGGTGGAATTTCATTCTGCAACTTCCTTTCTGGTTCCCCCCCTCACTTCCCCATGTCTTATGGATCTTGGCTTTCTGTTTCCATTGTCTACTTCAGAAGTCACTTGTTCCCTGTTTTGGGGGCTTGAGGTGCCATATGGGACCCTAGCTCACGCCAAGGTCACCTGAGGTCTCATACTGTTTCCTTAACAAAGCATAAGCATTCAAAACAACTCATTTAAACTTCAGAATCACAGATTATGGCCAACTCTGTAGAAGTAAAATGAAGGCAAAGCAGATCTAGAAAGAAAAATTCAGAATGAAATGGAACTAGAAAAAAAAGGTGAGATTCAGAAAACAGAAAGAGGTGGAGAGTGTGGACTGTGATAATTCTGCTGAAGAAAAATGTGATTACTAGGTCAGTGATTTTTTTTTATTTTAAAAATTTACCTATTTATTTTTCAGCCTTTTTTCAGTTTTATTGACATATACCACTGCATTAGTTTTAGGTGTACAACATGATGATTTTGATATATGTGTATATTGAGAAATGATCATCACAATAAAATTTAGTTAACACCCATCACCACCAGTGATTTTTTTTTTTTTAAGGATTACTTTTCAATCTGTTGCTTGAGTCTCCTCATTTGTAAATGTGTACTTTCTGAAAATTGTTGCAGTGATTATATAAATGATAGCTGAAAAAATTTTGGATTGGAGAATGGCATATGGTAAATCCTCATGAAACTTAGCTGTTTTGTTTTTTTTTTTAATTTTTTTTTCTTTTTAGCCATACCTGTGGCATATGGAAGTTCCCAGGCCAGAGATCAAACTGAAGCAGAAGCTGCCAGACTACACCACAGCCACAGCAGATCTGAGCCTTGCCTGTGACCTACACTGCAGCTCATGGCAATGCCAGATCCTTAACCCACTGAGTGAGGCCAGGGATTGAACCTGCATCCTCATGGCTGCTAGTCAGATTCCCTACTGCTGAGCCACAACAGGAACTCCAGCTGTCTTTTTTTTTTTTTCCCATATGAGTAAATCAGTATTAAAAGATGTTGTAATTTAACTTTTAGATTCAACAGAAACACAACAGAGATCCCAGTGGCATTTGGAGTTAGAGATAAACTAATAAAATTATTGAATAAACCGAAGAGAATTTTTAAAAATGAGAACCATTTCAAAAAAGAAAAATGATTCAAAGAAGATTTTTATTTGTTATAAAGCAAGAACTTGTAACAGCAGTAAAGGAAGAAATGACAGAAAAATCAGCAAATTGCAATTTCAATGGCCCTATATAGCTTCTTTCACGATGAGAAAGCATCATGTACCAAATGATGTTTAAAAACTATTTGGAAATATCTTGGGTATCTTTCAACCACTTTATACCAAACACACATGAAGTGTCATTTCATGTAGTGTCAAGGCTGTGGATAGAAACGCAGCCTCGGGGAGTTCCCGTCGTGGCTCAGTGGTTAACAAATCTGACTAGGAACCATGAGGTTGAGGGTTCGATCCCTGGCCTTGCTCAGTGGGTTAAGGATCCGGCATTGCTGTGAGCTGGGTGTAGGTTGCAGACGCGGCTCGGATCCCGCGTTGCTGTGACTGTGGGGTAGGCCAGCATCTGCAGCTCCGTTTCCACCCCTAGCCTGGGAACTTCCATATGCCATGGGTAGGGCCCTAAAAAGCAAAAAAAAAAAAAAAAAAAAGCACAATCTACATGGAAAAAGAATCCAAAAAAGATTGGATGTTAGGCATTGGAAAAAAAAATAAAAAAGGCATTAACGTCTTGTGTGCACTTCCTTTTTCTACTACTAATAACTCTCCGATATGAAATGATAAAAAGTAAAGATGAAAAAGACTACAATATTGGAATGATCGAGAAATTTCTAGAGATCATTAGCATGAAGACAGGAATACATTTAACTATGAAGTGTGTATGGGGGGGAAGAAAAGAGCTAGGAAGGGAACAAAAAAGGTGAGGAGGCAGACTGAAATACACAGCACCTTCACGTGAGTAACACTCCTGGGTCGCCTCCCAAATTCACTGAGCCCCTAGGCTTCAGAAGCCATTCGGATGAAAAAGTGACTCGATCACCACGGTGCTCCCTTGTTATTTAAACCTTCACACCTGAAAACTGGCAGCTGAATTCTGAGTAGATTTTTTTCCAGGGCAGCAGAATGGAAAGGCTGCTCTGGTCTGAAGCAGCCCTTACCAAAGCAGTATTATCCTGAGGGCGAGAGGCAGCGAGTCCAGGGCTTCCGGGGCCAGAGGTCCCCACCTGTGTCAACACTAATTCCTCATCTCTGGTCTGACAATCGGAAGAGTGCTCTGTCCTGAAACCACTGACCTGAAAATTGTCCCCAGTGGAGCCCATCGGTCAGGTGCGATTCTGATGGCTTAGGGGCTACCTGTGCCCGGATTGATGACCTGCGGTCAGCTGGAGACCGGGGGGCCTGGTGGCCACTCCAAAGGGCAGGACTTCTGCTCAGCTAGAGCAGTGCTTTGGCTTTGGAAAGTGAACTCGCTGTGGCCCTATCTCCTAATTGTTTGACATTTAAAAAAAAAAAAAAGAGCTAGAAATCTGATTTTTTAAAAATATCTCCCTATTCTTAAAATTGGCAATTAATTAAAAGTATTGAAGAGCTGTGCTGGCAACTTTTCATAGACCATACAGAACATGCCTACTGGTCTCATTGAGCCCAAGGGCTGCAGTTTGGGACTGACCTCTTTCAGCATCGGGTGTAACTAAATGGTCTCTATCCTAAAAATAATGTGCCAAAATGGGAGAGGGAGTAGAGGTGTAGGAAGAATAAAACATGTTCTCTGCCTTAAGGAAGTTTTATGTCTGGTGTAGGAGACAGACGTTTAAGAAGGGAGATCAAAACATCACAATAGTGTGATGCTACTACAGAGAAGAAAATCAAGCCCACCCACCTGACACAGCTGGTCAGGTCTGAGGGCAATCAAGGGAGGCTCAGTGGAGGAGGAGGCACTGGATCTGGGTGTGTCTTGAGGTTCCAAAACAGAAGGGACCAGAGAAGGAGAGCTTGGCTTACTTCCCGAAGGAAAGAGGTCATTTGAACTGAGTCACAAAGTCAAGCCTTTTCTGATCAATGACACATTTCTTAGTAGAGGACAATAGCTCCACCCTATATAAATCAAAGCAGAAAGCAAGGGCATGGTGAAATAAAGACGCGGATAATGTTTAGGGAACAGAAAATAATAATGAGAGGGCGTGAAAAGCAAGGGTGAAAGGATGAGAAGCTCCAGGAAACAGGTGGCTACCTGAGAGGAAATACTGTCACGTGACGTGTGAGCTCATAATGACTTCCAGCTATGCCTGAAGACCCTGGCTTTATCTGGAAGGCTGATTCCTTGTGCAGAAAGGTGAACAATATGAAAATGAAGGGCGACTTAGACTCAACTATTGACTTCTAGCACAGAGGAACAGGTGAGCGAAATGCTGACATCAATAGAGCTTTCTCCTAGGGTGGTGACTGTAATTAGTGGCACGCTGCAGACTCTGAATGCTCAATACATTGGTTATAATGTTATCCTGTTTTCCACGTTGAGCTATTTTGAGGACAAACTTTTCACTTAATGTCCTAATGAAGTAATCCCGATCAGATATTTGTGGCATTAATCCTTTGGTTGCTCTAGCAGTGCTCCAGAAGGCATATTATTCTTGACTGGGCTTGCCCTGTGTGCCACACACTCAGTAGAGGGCAAAGAAGATGTATATGCATAGCCGTGGTTACTCTATTCTTACATACAATTAGCTCATAATTATTCTTCAAAGCAAATACGATTACCCTTTTCATTCCACTCATAATTCTTAGGTTGAATATTGCCAAGTTGGGACTTGATTCTGTTTCAAGACTTCCCTTGATGCTAATTTTAACCTGAATTCATTTGGATAAAAACATCTCTGAGACAAGAAAGGGACATGCAGCACTACTTTCCCTGAACATCAACTCCTTAGAAGAGAAAAATGCCAGTACCCAGGGATATCATACCAGTCAGCATGGGCTAAGTTATGTCGTAGTAACAAATAATCTTAAAACCTCAGTGGCTTAATATAACAAAAGTTTCTTTCTTACTCACATTTTCTGTGACAAAGGCTCCATTCACTCATACTTCCCTGATCACAGCAGCAAGAGGAAAGGGAGGTGGTGAATTCTGCACTGTCTCTTAAATCTTCTGTCCAGAGCTCACCTATCACTTTTATTTCATTGGCTAAAGCAAGTCATGCTGACCTAACTTCAAATGGGCAGGGAAGTGCAACCCTACAGTATACCTACAAGGAGAGAAGGGATGGAATATTTATGAACAGATCTAATGGCTATCATAGGCATAATCCCTGGTGAGACAAGTTTCCCTTTTTAGGTTACTGCAGAGCATAAGCCAACAGCTACTAGGAGATAAGATGGGTTATTTGATTCATGCCCCCAGGCATCACTCAAGAGGAAGCAGGACTTAGGGGATCAAAAATGAAAAGATTATCCTTTTTGTCACATAGTTTGTCAACCAGTGGCAGGGAGGGAGAGAGTGATAAGCATAAATAATCAAAATATTTTGTAATAGTTGCTGGATGGGATCATGAGAAAGGAAAAGGACATAGAGAGGTATAAGAGAGAGTGGCTCCTGATCAATGAATTATTGAGTATGAAAGAGAGAGAACTCTTGGATGATTCCCAGGTTTCTGCTCTGGCTAACTGGATATATATTGATATATTAATCAAGAAAATGATCACAGCTTTAAGAACAACTTTGGGCAATAGTAAGGAGAATGTATGAATTCTGTTTGATCCAAGTTGTCCTTGAATACTGAGGATATTTAAGCAGAGATGTACAGTAAATATTTGAACTTGGAGGTCTGGGCCAGAGAGAGCTGTTCGCATTTAGCTGAGCAACTACTTACTGAGTAACCACCCTATGATGTTCTTTGCAAGGAGCTAAGGATACACAGATCAATAAAACATAATCGGAGTTCCCATCGTGGCTCAATGGTTAACGAATCCAACTAGGAACCATGAGGTTGCGGGTTCAATCCCTGGCCTTGCTCAGTGGGTTAAGGATCCGGCGTTGCCATGAGCCGTGGTGTAGGCTGCAGACGTGGCTCGGATCCCGTGTTGCTGTGGCTGTGGCGAAGGCCGGCAGCTACAGCTCCGGTTAGACCCCCTAGCCTGGGCACCTCCATATGCCGCGGGTGCGGCCCTAGATAAGGCAAAAAGACAAAAAAAAAAACCATAATCTAGTGTGAGTAAAAGACACAGGCACATATAATTGCCCTGCAAGATGGTGCCTTGTCACAAGAGATGTGTAGAGTGCTCTGGGGACCAGCAGAGAGGGCTTTAATCAAGTTTAAAAGATTGATGGTGTTCATTATTCAAAGAAGTCTTCTTGGAGGTGATGCTTGAACTGAGGACAGAGAGTTGGTTAGACTCACTTTAGGCATAGTTAAGCAGCGTAGTACACAGTTTCTATAGCTATAATTTCTAGATTCAGACCCTGGCTCTATTATTTCTCATGCAAGTCACTTAAACCTCTCTGTTCTCCAGGTTTCTGTCTCTAAAATGAAGATGATAATAGTTCTACAATTCCTATATTAAAGTAGCTCTGAGGATTAAATGCAACGATGGTACATATCAAGAGCAAGGTATAGCCCCAGACACATAATAAGTGCTCAATAAACATCATTATTATGTTTATTATTTGCAGAGATGGGATGGCAAAAGGATATTACGGAAACAGATACAACAAAACAGATGTTTCTGAAATCATAACAGCTGGGTTATTTTGATAGCTCTAAGCAGTTTACTATTGCTAGAGTTTAAAGTGTGAGGCAGGGAGTGGCAAGAAAGGAACACAAAGAGGTTTCCAGAGGGGAGACGACACAGCTTTGGGAATTAGTAAACAAAAAGTAACAGCCACCTCTGGTTTTAAGAAAATTAGAGATGATGATATTTCTGTAGCTAAGAAGTTTTTCCAGCAGCTGTTTGGAACTGTAGGGAGGAAGGAAGGAAGATGAGACACTTGAGGGGTATATTTTAATCTTGTAGGTCAGAAATGGATTAAGCCTGAATCAAGCAATAATCACGGGAATAGAACAGAGAGAATGGACTCAAGAAATACTTAGAAAGTAAAACCAGCAAACTTTGCAATTAGATATGGCTGAGATGAAAGAGAGGAATAATTTTCTCAGGCTTCTTTCTTGGGTACCAGGAAAATGTGAGTGCCACCCACTGTGTTAGAACACAGGAGAAAAATCCGATTTTGACAGCGGGTGCTGTAATTGTGAAGCTTGAAGGTGAATCACTCAAATGGACATTGGGAGAAGTTGAGAATGACACATAAATAGTGTGTCAATAGCATGCAGCCTCTAAGCAAAATTGGGAGAGCAGGTGATCCCCAGGAGCATGTGTTAAAGGGGAAGTACAGTGTGCTGAAGACAGAACTCTGGTCAGTCCTAGAAACTGAAAGATAGGGAAAGGAAGAGGAATCCATATAGGGAAACCTAAAGAAATGGCCAAAGATACTTTTAAAAATAGGGAAGTTCATTCATACTGGAAACTGAAGGAATAGTCCTTCATTTATTCAAACGACAAATATATTAACTATTTTTTCTGCTTCTTAGGGCTCCATCTGTGGCATATGGGCGTTTCCAGGCTCTGGGTTGAATTGGAGCTGCTGCTGCTGACCTACACCACAGCCACAGCAATGCAGGATCGGAGCAACATCTGCCACCTACACCACAGCTCACAGCAACGTTGGATCCTTAACCCACTAAGCGGGGCCAGAGATGGAACCTGCATCTTCACGGATACTAGTCGGGTTGATAACCCGTTGAACCAAAACAAGAACTCCAAACGGTGAATGTATTAAGCATAACTCTGTCCATAACAGTAGTTAATAGATGCATATTCAGAAAAAGTATCCATAAAGTGTCCTGAAAGTTGTCCATTACTTTTAGCCATGAAAAGTTTCGCGGATGACCTCAACAGGAGTAATTTCTGTGAAGCGCTGAAAACAAAAGCTCAAAGGCAATGGTATAAAAAATGAATGACTAAAAAAAAAGGAATGAATGGTAGAAAGGAATCTATGGAGAGGAAGAAATAGTAAGAGTAGATAAATTGTGCATAAGTTTACATATGAAAATATGTAGTAAAAAGAGAAGAAAGCCATGAACAGAAGTGAGGGGGAGATGGATGAAGAGAACACAGTGTGGCAGACAAAGTAGGATTTTTATCAGATTTAGATTAAAAATGTGAAAAGGGTTGCATACTGGAAGGAAAAGGGAGAGGATTTTTTTTTAATTAAGCAATAAATTTTATTTCAGATGCTTTAATTTTTATTTCTAATTTCTTTTTTACAGTTTCTATTCTCTTCTGCAAAATATCGTCTTTCCATTAATTTCAAGAGTGTTTGCCCTTACCTCATGGAATACACACAAAACAGGTATGTTTCACTTTCTGTGGTCCACATCTGGAATAGTTCCCGGGCATGTAAAATTAGTGACCAGGGAAAAATATAAATCTATAGCGAATGCAACAAACTTCACAAAACTATTTTGCCCTATTCATCATTCCTCATTTTAACGGACCCCACATATCCTAACAGGAAACTTCTAAAATTTATCATGCCTTTTCTGTGTTTCACAGGAAGAACTAATAATTTAACTGATATAAGAAGGTAGATCTTGGATACTGGAGTATAACCAGAAAAATGAAGAAGAATTAGCTAAGACCAGTGGCCTTCGTGTCTCCATTTATAAAAAGCCCAGATTTAACTAGATGATTTTGAAGTACCCTTCACGCTCTCTAGCATTACTAATGTGTGAAAGTTTTGCAAGGAGGTGAGCGGATCTGCCACTACTTTCCCATTGACATTAAGTAGATGCTCATTAAATCTGCTTGATGATTGAGCTCCTGTCGTGGCTCAGTGGTAAACGAACACAACTAGTATCCATGAGGATGCGGGTTCTATCCCTGGCCCTGCTCAGTGGGTTAAGGATCCGGCGTTGCCGTGAGCTGTGGTGTAGGCTGCAGACGCAGCTCGGATCCCACATGGGTTGCTGTGGCTGTGGCAAAGGCCGGTGGCTACAGCTCCAATTCAGCCCCTAGCCTGAGAACTTCCATGTGCAGCAGGTGCAGCCCTAAAAAGACAAAAAAAAAAAAAAAAATCAGCTTGATGAGAAAGCCAAAGTGACTGTCATTAATGTCATTAATAAAAGGATTATTGACTGTGTCAGGTCTGGACACCCACAGATAAATTATGCAGCCTCCAGCATGAGCCTGGGGCTCTCTGAGTGGGATCCCCAGACCAGGAACATCAGGGCAAATTCTTGGGCCTCACTGCAGACCAACCGAATCAGAAACTCTAAGGATACAGCCGAGAAATTAGCTATAACCGCTCCAGGTGTATGCCCATTCAGATGTATGCTGGTATTTGAGATACTGATCTGAGTCAAACCATTGAAAGTGTACATAGGAGAAAGGGTTGTCTGGGATCTTTGGATCCCATGAGCATGCGTACAGACAAAGTTGGGAAGACCTTCCCAGCCAGAGGAAACAAGAAGAGAAGGTAAAGAAGATCAGACTGAGCCCCAAATTCACGTGGCTGGGTGGGCCTGGGTAGCAGTCATACTCTTAGGCATCCTTTGTCTCTTGGGTCCTTGACACCAACTCATGATGCTGGTGATGAAGGGGACTGAGCAACAGGGGAGACAAAAGGGTGAAAAATAGGGCCCCTAAATCGGCAGCCTCTAGGAAAAAACTGTGCTTGGCAGATGCAATGTATTTGGCTGGCACAGTATTACAAAAACAAACTTGAGCCAACATTTACTTATGAATAATGAATAATTTTGACTTAATTTTTTTTTTTTTTTACTTTTGGGTTTTCTTCAAGTAATGGACAATTCTATCCACAATTCACCCACATTTCTACACACCAACAATCTTGCTGATGCTGGTAATGGCTGCTCCTTCTGGGCAGTCACATCTTTTCCATTTCTTCCCAGTCCCCAACATGCCCTTTCACATCCCCAGGAATCATTAGCCTTGGACTGCTCTCCAGAAAGATCATTTGCACATTTCAATCAAACTGAGATCATGCAAGAAAGACCAGGAATGCTACCTTTTTCAAAACAAGTTAGAAGAGCATATCTGAAGGGAGGAGGAGAGTATTTGTATATGTTTGGTGATAATTGCAAAGAAATTTATAAACAAAATTTAGGGGGGATAGTTAGGAGTGTGGGATTAACAGACACTCTTACGTACAAAATAAGCAACAAAGACCTACTGTATGGCACAGGGAACTATATTCAATATCTTGTAACAACCTATAATGGAAAAGAATCTGAAAAAGAATGTATATATGTGTGTACGTGTGTGTGTAACTGAATCACTTTGCTGTGCACCTGAAACTAACACAACATCATAAATAAATTATACTTCTATAACATTTTTAAAAAATTTTGTCTTTTTAGGGCTGCACCCATGGCATATGGAAATTCCCAGGCTGGGTGTTGAATTGGAGTTGCGTCTGCGACCTACACCACAGCTCATGGCAGTGCTGGATCCTTAACCCACTGAGCAAGGTCAGAGATGGAACCTGCATGCTCATGGATACTAGTCGGGTTGGTAACCTACTGAGGCACAACGGGAACCCCTCAAATTTTTTTTTTAAATTTAATGGAAGTAAAAATGAAAAGTGATAAATTCTGTCTTGGTAAGACTTCACAAATGAGACCTGTTTCTTTACAAACAGAAAAGGGTATTAAAGAATGAATAGGAGTTTTCTAGATGAACATTAACCCCTTTGACAGTAGTCTTTCAATCAAAGTTGGGGTTTGAGGCAATTTATTATTTTGGAGGTCTTCTCCTTTTATTTTTGGTAATTAAAATAAATTGATAATCTCTCATCATGGGGCCACATAACATATGGTCATGTTGTTCAAGGCTATGTTTTAATTACCCTGGCCCGAGGGCCTCCTTGAGCCCAGGGATACCTGGAAGTCCTTTTTAATAAGGAGTTGATGCTCAAGGCTCAGTGCAAAGCCATAGCCACACTCATCTGAAAATGAGGAGTGGAGACACATTCCATAAAACAAAAGCCTGAGGAAAAATAGTTAACCCAATATGTTCTGAGCTTCTCCATGCTTCCTTGAGGCGCTTCATTATGAGCGAAGACTTCACTAGATCACTAAAATATTTAAAGGTGGGAAGGGAGAAGCGTGAGAATCTTGCGTGCATCAAACCAGCGCATTCTAGACAAAGGCTCAGGCAAAGTAGGCTTCTTGCAGCATCCTGGCTGCCTGGCCCGCCACCCGAACCTAAGTGCAGGTAGCAGACACCCCCACCATTAGCTAATGGGGACAGTCATCTGGTTCCAGCAGTGGCTGCCATCCTGGGGTTGGGGTGGCAGCTCAGATCCAGATGGAGACCAGTTTTTCATGGGGCGGTGGTGTGTGTGTGTGTGTGTGTGTGTGTGTGTGGCAGTGAGGGGGCCCAGGTCCTTGGCCAAGCACAGTCCAGGTGAGTTAGTGCGCCCCTGTGCCAGGGACGTGCTCCCAGTACCCCTCGGCCCGTTCTGTCTGTGTGTTTGTCATCGAGTGCTTTGCGACCAGACAGGGAGAGTGTAATGGTGTCCCCTCCTAGCCGGGGGCCTGGAAAGAGGATGTAAGTGTGATTACTGCCGACAGCTAATGGGGCATCACCGTTAGAGCCGGTAGCAGAGATGCTGCTTTTGGATGTCAGCTACTTTGGTTCCCATCCCGGAAAATTTCTCACAGGGAGCTGCTTGATCTTTCGAACAAAATGACTGCAGCAGCCAAGTTGCTTTTACCTCTTTCCTTTGATTTCCTCATCCTTAAACCACAAAGTTTGGAGGTGATGTGTTTGCTGGGCCACGGGAAAGAGTGGAGTTGAATGCCCACAGGTCTTTGCCGTCACCTTGCCTTCTGCAGAGAGCGGCAACCGGCAGGGGAGGGAGAGAGTCTGTCACAAGGAAATTTGTCACCTGCAATTTGCATGCATCTGAATATGGATTGGCCTTGGAGGTTTACACAGACTCAGCTCAAAGTCTTTCCGAGACAGGCCCCGATGCATCTGATGGCATCTACATTTTTATAACGTCAATGGAGATCACTAGGAGTAGATCGAGAAGGGTATAAGAATAAAATACAAATGTTGGGAGTTCCCGTGGTGGCGCAGTGGTTAACGAATCCGACTAGGAACCATGAGGTTGCGGGTTCGATCCCTGCCCTTGCTCAGTGGGTTAACGATCCGGCGTTGCCGTGAGCTGTGGTGTAGGTTGCAGACGCGGCTCGGATCCTGCGTTGCTGTGGCTGCGGCGCAGGCCAGTGGCCACAGCTCCGATTAGACCCCT
>PVHT021183727.1:13610120-13677392 GCA_004024745.2 Catagonus wagneri | reverse complement strand
GAATAAAATACAAATGTTAAATAAGAAACGATGGGTTCAGCTGCAACCCCTACCTTCTTAAACTTTCCCTCTTGGGCCCAGCCGGTTCACGCTTGCTTCACGCTCCCTGGGACAGAAAATCCTCACACAGCTCCACACTTAGGCCTCTGTTTAGCCATTCAGTTCAGCCTCAGCACAAGAAACTTTTCCCTGACTAGCTGCAATGATTGTATTATTATAAATTATTTATGCGGTAGGTAACTGACTGCTCAGCCATGAGCTTATTGGATAAGCAATGAGATCCTGCACAGATTTAAATCCAAAGCAACTTGAGAACCTGACCTTTTGCCAATATGCCCTTCTGCCTTTAGATGCTACTTTGTGATAGGATTTTTAATGACATGGGTGGGAGAATCTTCACTCAAGTCCCTGTTCAAATTGTAATGAACTTTGCTTTTACTATCTAAAAACCACAATTCCAACAATAGTGTAAGATCTATCAGCAACTGTGGACTTACTTCACATCCCTGAAGAATGGATAGTATATCCTCACCTCAGAGGAGAAAAATCAGGCTCTGGGAATTTATGCACATTTTATCACAGAGATAATTAGTGGTGATGAAGATTTTCATCCAGGGCTTTCAGACCCCAAATCCAAGGTGTTTTCACCTGTCATGTTATCTTCCCTTACATTCAAATGTAGCAGTTATATGTATATTATATATATAATCTGTGTGTGTGTGTGTGTGTGTGTGTGTGTGTATGCATGCACAATGGAATATTACTCAGCCCTAAAAAAGAATTTTCTGTTCCCAATTGCAGCTACATGAATGGACCTACAGAATACAGTACTTAGTGAAGTAAATCAGCCAGAGAAAGACAAATGTTAATGATATCACTTATATGTAGACTCTAAAAACCAATACAAATAATCTATATACAAAAATAGAAACAGACTCACAGACACAGAAAACAACTTATGGCTACCAAAGGGAAAAGAGGGGGGGAGGGATAAATTAGGAGTATGAGATTAACAGACACAAACTACTATATATAAAATAGATAAGCAACAAGGATTTACTGTGTAGCACAGTAAGAATTTCATTCATTATCTTCTAACAGCCTATAATGAAAAATAATCTGAATATATATATATATATATGTGTGTATATATATTTATATAAAACTGAAAAAAATAGCACCAACTAGAACTAAGGGCCTGCCCATTAAAGGAGGTCCAGAGACTATCTGCAAGCAATTAATTCTGCAAAGGTACTCAGGGTACCTAAGAAGCCATAAAATCTAGAAACAATGCAGAAAGTTGGATACACACACACACACACACACACACACACACACACACACATTCTTCTCCCTCTCTCCTTCCTTCCCTCCCTCCCTCTGACAGCCAGCCTGGTTTGTCTATTTATTGTCCTTGTCCTGGACGCCTTCCACGGATGGCCCGCACTGACTCAGCGGACGTGGACCTTCACTCGGGCCCACTTCCCGGCAGCTGCTGCAGCTCTGTGCGCCTGCAGTGCTGTGCCAGCTGTCTCCGCCCGCATCACACCACAGAATGTGAACAACTGGAGGCAATAATGTGTCTCCCCATTTGCCTAACAATACCAAAATGGACAATAACTCAGAAGACCGAAGATTTGTGCTGTAATTTAATAAACCCCATGCACATTTCTACAATTGAGTATCACATCTGTGCAATGGATCCTAGAAGTGTAATATTCTTTTATAAGGGACCATTAACCAATCTTAAGTTTATAGGTTTCCTTAAATCTTTTTCATCAGCTGTTAAACTACAGTAAAGGGAAAATTGCCTCTTATGAGACAAGGGATAGTAAAATACAAAGACTGTGATTAAACGTCAATCAATTAAGGATTATAATATAATAAAATGCTGACTGATGATTAAAATGAGCACATTCTTGGAGAATTGTTTAAGCGATGTTAAGAATTATTTTTAAAAGTCAGTAGAATAAACTTCAATTAGATCGCATTATATATGAGTCCTTGTTTTGTAAGAAAAAAAAAAGATCTATAATTATTCCTCAGGTACGAAGATCCGCAAAATGTCATTGAACATCTATGCTAAAAAGTATTTTTTCAGCTCCTCATTTTATTATTCCCCAGTCTCCAGAATTTTAAATTCTTTTCCGAACAGAATAAGTAATGGCATTTTTGGTTTCAGCTAGTTTCCCACCAGTGTGTGCAGCTGGGCAACAGTTTATGGAAATGGGTTGCGTAGTAAAACCACCAAATAAACAAAAAACATGGCAATTCAGGTAACAAAACACTGACTGGAACGCAGGGCCCCAGAAAGGAGCGCTGAGACTATTTGTAAACTTCACAATCTAAGGCTTCTGAAAACCATCCCTTATAGAATTTCTTCCTCTGACGGTCAGGGTACACTTCTCTCTGGGAAGAGATCTCCTGCAGCCAAAGGATTACAAGTAATCCAAAGTGAGCTGCTTGATTTACTTCTGCCTTCCACTGGACATGCATCTTTCACTCCCAGCGTTTCCCACTTGGACTAGAGTTAGGATGGAAGACGCAGGCTAATTATACCAGGTTTGGCAGTCTCACATGCCCAGAAAGACAGAGAAGAGGTTTCTTCCTCTTTGCTGTCGCTGCTGTATTTTTTTCTCTAAGTACCTGATTGGCAAGAGGCCACGTTTCCTGTGTTGAGAGGCTCCTCCCTCAGACCTTCTCTTCTGCGTTGCCTTCCCAAAGCAATTTTCCTGTTACACTGCTTGTACCTGGTCCCTGTGGAGCTCTGAGGGTATTCAAGCTCCTGACAGTTTGCGGGGAGCATTTTGAAGCTTGTTGCAACAGCTGGCTTTATATGAGCCTTGAAGGAGAAGGCTGCATACACTTGGCAGCACATTGGACACGCTAAAGCAGCTGGCAAAGCAAGCAGAGACCAAAAGGTGTGGAGTAACTCACAGCCTTGGTGGAAAACGGTGCGGGAGGAGCCTTGCGCGGCAGAAGGAAGCATAATTAATGGATAAACCCCAGTGCAGCCTGGCTTCTGCCCTTATCACTCCATGGAAACTGCTCTGGTGCAGGTCACCAATGACCTTCTAATTACCCAATTCGATGGCTGCTTTTCGGTCAATGTTTTCCCAGGCGTCTCTGCTGGACCTGGCAGGAGAGTTAAGTGATAGGCAGAAAATCACACTCTCGATAAGTAAGGAAGCTGGAATTTGAAACAGGTAGGTTTAACCCCAGACAGGTAGGTTTAACCCCAAACTCAAGAGCTTCCCCTTGCACCTAGTTGCCTCTCAGCACTCCACAGATATTAATTATAAGGAAAGGGTTAGTAGGAGAAAAAGACAGATTGACTACACACTGTTATTTTCTCCTCTTGGTAGAATGGATCTAACAAGACACTAACGGTATCTTAAGAAGATGTAGAGCCACAAAGTCAATGAGAATGGGAGAAATAGCAGCGGAGGACAAGAGATTTCAAGAGAACTTTGAGAGACAGAAAGAGGCAAATACCCAGTGCGTGAAGGAATCAGAAGGAAATCTTTAAAAACGCCACGACTAATAGCTAAGAGAGATAAAAATACAAATATACTGCAAGAAAAGAGGCAAACGAAGTTGCCTGGCAGAACTGGCTCTGAGGACACCAAGTTGTAAAGGAAATAGAGCTAAGAGTTGGATGGGAAAAAAAAATACTGATTGGTTGAAAGCGTATAGGCAGAACCAATGCTGTCTTGGATCACCAACCCTTCCCTCTAAAACGAAAGCATGACTCTGACTCCATATGCTGTGGATGCAGCCCTAAAAAGACCAAAAAAAAAAAAAAATGCATTAGAAGAGTTGGAAGATAAATGCAAAAATTTCACTTAGAGTGTATAGAGGAGACAAATACATGGGAAATACAAGAAAATCATTAAGATAGTTGGAAGGTTTATAGCAAGTTACATACAGGAGGTCCAGAACAAGCAAAGGCAAAAACGTGAAGGGAGAGAAATTGTCAAATAAATAATAGAGTAAGTTTTTCATCAAAACTGTTAAACAGGAGTTCCCGTCGTGGCTCAGTGGTTAACGAATCCGACTAGGAACCATGAGGTTGCAGGTTCGATCCCTGGCCTCGCTCAGCGGGTTAACGATCCGGCGTTGCCGTGAGCTGTGGTGTAGGTTGCAGACGCGGCTCGGATCCCACGTTACTGTGGCTGCGGCGTAGGCTGGCAGCTACAGCTCCAATTAGACCCCTAGCCTGGGAACTTCCATATGCTGCTGGTACGGCCCTAAAATGACAAAAGGCAAAAAACAAACAACAAAAAAAAAACTGTTAAACAGTTTCTAAGTTGAAAGAGTCCATCACAAAAAATAAAAACAAACAAATCCGACTAGTCCCATCTCCCATTGAATTTTCAAACCCTGGGGATGAAGAATGATTTTGAAAGTGGGGAGAGAGAGAGAATCATACTTAAAAGGAATCAAGAACAACACATCAGACTTTTTTTTTTATAGTAGTAACACAAAAAGAGAATAGACCAGAGAACCATGGTTTCAAGATTCTTATGGAAAATGATTCGCAAATTAAAATCTTCAGACAAATCATGTCTGAGGGAAAACTGAAGACCATTTTAGATGTAAAAGGATTTTCTTAGTAAGATGCTGGACCCTGTGCTCCAGCAATGTGCAGAAATAAATCAGGATCAGACCCCAAGAAGGGCATCAGAATATTTCCAGACTAAAGTGATGGCTTTGCAGCAATATCAGAAGTCAGCCAACCAGAGGACAGAGGGCTATGAGAACAAGTTCTCCAAGGGGAAAAGTGGAAATAATGCATTATCCATTTGACTATTTTGAGAATGTATTAATAGACATTGGAAAAATATATTGGAGCACCTGATCAAAATAAATAAGGGCTGCCTTTAGAGAAAAATAAGAAAATGAAAAAAATAATGCACTTGTTACTCAGAAAAAAATGAAAATTGAACTAGGAAAAAAATTATCAAAGTATTTTCCTTGGCTGGGAAATGAAGAGTATTTATGTATCATAATGATGTAAACATTACCTCTGGATTTTAACAAAAATGTTAAAAATGCATGAGAAAGACAGAAAATTCAGAGAACTCTTCATCTACAACCCAAAATTAAGAATGCTGAATAAATAAAGGATTAACAAATGAGGGTAAATATTAAATACTTAAAAGAATGAATAGTTGTGGACTCTGGGGCTGGCAAAAAACATGGCAGGGGATATTTCTTCTTACATGATAAAAAAGAAAACTATACATGTATGTTGGTTTTATATAACTAATAAAAAAGAATTTTTTAAAATTTAGGAGATATAGCAAAAGGTGATTTTGCTATATCCTTCCCAACTGGGCTTGCTTTTGTCTTCTCTGGCTGGGAATCACTCAGCTTTGGAAGTAAACACATCGGTCACTAGTCATGGGGGTTTTGGTGCCTTTGATAGTTACTTTGTAATATTCAGTATTCAAGTTGTATGGGTGTGCAGCCCTATGTGCACATACAGTGGTTAGTGAGCGACCAGTTTTGAGGACCAAGGAGAAGAAAGAGCTTTAGGTGTTACCAGGATTTCTAGTTTAGGAACTAGGCATGGACCATTTTCTGATTCTGTGTTATTCAAATGAATATAGTAGAATCAGTCATATAAATAATATTTTTTTAGTCTAATTATTTTGGAACAGAGGGAAGTAAGTGAATGATGTGGTCTTTTACCCTTTTATTTTTTTGAAATGCAACACATACAAAGAAAGTGCATCAGGATTTCCCATCGTAGCTCAGTAGTTAATGAACCCGACTAGGATCCATGAGGACGTGGGTTTGATCCCTGGCCTCAGTCAGTGGGTTAAGGATCTGGTGTTGCTGTGAACTGTGGTGTAGGTCACAGACATGGCTTGGATACCATGTTGCTGTGTCTGTGGCGTAGGTGGGCGGATTTGACCCCTACCCTGGAAACCTCCATACGCCATGGGTGCAGCCCTAAGAAGACAAAAGACAAAAGACAAAAAAAAAAAAAAAAAGTACATCTACTGTAAAGAACATCTTCATGAATTTTTACAAAGTGAATCTCAGAGTAATCACCATCCAAGTCAAGAAATAGATCATTGCCAGCCACCCTAGGGTCCTCTGCCTTCACCCTGCTTCAACTCCCTCCTAAATGTGACCACTCTCCTGCTTAATAGAAATTTTCTTCTTGCTTTTCGTTCTGTTTTGGTACCAAGATATGAATTTAATTTCGCTAAGTTCAGGCTTACTTTGGAGTTTACAAAAATTGGAGTTTCTAGTTGACTAAATGGAGTCAGGTTAGGGTCTGACCAGTATGGGAGGAAATTGAAGGACTCGAACAACTCAATAGACCTTAAGTAGCATTGATCAGGATTTCTCAACCTCAGGAACTATTGATATTCTGAGCCGGAGAACACTTTTTTTTTTTTTTTAAGTATGACTTCATTTTTATTTATTTATTTATTTTTTGCCACACCTAAAGTATATGGAAGTTCTTTGACCAGGCATAGAACCTGCATCATAGCCGCGACTCAAGCTGCTGCACTGACAATGCCAGATCCTTAATCCGTTGTACCACAAGAGAACTTCTGAGCTGGAAAAATCTTTGTCAAGGGGACCTATCCTATGCATTGAAAGATCCTTAGCAGTAGTCCTGGTCTGGACCCACTAGTTGCAAGAAGCACCCCTTTTCCACTTGTAACCAAAAGCGTCTGAAAATATTGCCCAGTAACCACTAGGAAGTGGGCATAATCATCCTTGGTTGGGAACTACTGCTTTGGACTAATTTAAAGCTTACCATTGTCCAAATGGTATTTCATCTCAAAAAGTCATCTTTAGGCTCTTTTAGGCTTTCTATTACTCAGTCTTAACCAAGAGGTGGAGAAGTCAACCTGAAATTTCTAAATGCCACAATTCAGCCAGAAGCTGAACTCTGTCCAGAGTTAACCAGGTTCAGTGGCCTGAGGGCCAAGTCCCAGTGTCCCAGGTGACAATATTTCTGGGAAGGGATAATTCCATTCTAAATGACAGAAGACCCAACAGTTTTCTCATGGAGTCAGGGAAGAGAAATGGCTTTTTTCCCCACCTCCACTTCTCATACTTTGAAGCTTTAGAAACTGCCAAGCTGATGAAAGGGCCATATGGTAGTGAAACACCTCATGTTACATGTAATATATGTACTTGTACATATTTATAAGCACATACTATGTAATCTCTAATAAAATACATATTACATAAAGAGATCTGTAAAGGTGAGAGATTAGCATCTAAAATGAGAGATAAGAATTCCAAATCTGATATTTACCTACTGCCCCATCTTGTACAATTTCCTTAACCTCTCTGAGCTTCACTTTCTTCATTCATACCATGAAATTTGCCAAGCACACCTCCAGGAATGGCTTTTTGACTTGAGATGAGAAATAGAAAGAAATGTATTACTAACAGTAAAGTGCAATAAAAATGTACTACATTATTGTTTTCTAAAGCTTCAAGGAGAAAAAGATCCTGACGTCTTGCAGACAATAATAATAGCAAACACTGTAGAGTCTCTCTCAGTGATTCTTTTTTATTGGATGTATTAGCCAACCACAGAATAAGAACTGACTCCTGTACTTTAGGACTTGAGCTTGAGATCTGAGACAGAAGTGAAGTCAAGAAAACTTAATGCAGGAGTGGGGTTCCCATTGTGACTCAGTGGGTTTAGAAACTGATAGAGTGTCCCTGAGGATGCTGGTTCGATCCCTGGACTTGCTCAGTGGGTTAAGGATATGGTGTTGCCACAAGCTGCGGTGTAGGTTGCAGATGTGGTTCAGATCTGGCATTGCTGTGTTGTAGGCCAGCAGCTGCAGCTCTGATTCGACCTCTAGCTTGAGAACTTCCATATGCTGCAGATATGGCCGTAAAAAGAAAAGGAAAGGAAAGGATATAATGCAGGAGTGAAAAAGTTCACATCTGATGCTCTTGGTGCTGTTACACCCTGAAAAGTTGTCAGAGGCTCTTCCTGATTTGGGGAATCTTCTTACTTCCACTGATTTCACGTCTTACATATAAACGAAGTTTCAGCTCATGTATTCATTGCACATTCTAAATGTCCATGCTGTAGACGCATCTGCTTAGGGTTCACGGTTGGGCTAGAGGCTCTGTGCTCGACAGGGCTCCACATGCAAGGTTACCTGATGACGTTCCAGGATCAGAGAAAGTAGCTGGGAAGGAATGTGAGTTTCCTGGCACTGAGATGAGCACCGGTATTGTCTCTCTCTTCATTTTCAGCATCCGGCCCTGTATGCTGACAACCTGACATTTTTTGCTTGCATGCCGGAAACTGTGTGTAAAACATACAGCAGCTCTGCATTACGCTTCGGGGCTGGTCTATGTCCAGTCTGCTGCTACTTCTAGGGCATAGCCTTTTAGCAGTTTCACAAGAAAGCCCGGCGTGTTTAACAGGGATCCTCCCCGCCTTGGTAGACCCCGAAAGCAAACTTCTATCTCCCCAGAGCTGTGAAACTGTCAATGGTCTGCTCAGATTTTGACTGTTTTCCTAAGACTTTATTCTTGACTTCCAAGCCTTTCAACCACTGTAATTTAAGAACTGGCCAATATGTTGAGGTACAAAGTAGCACAGAGTATTTGAAGTTCTCCAAAGTTCCTTTTTTCCAAGATCTAAACTCCTTGTTTCTGGCTGCCTCAATAGGCCTGAACTAGAGGGGCTTGAAATGGTCTCCCTCAGATAGAATTAACACTTTTGAGAGAAGCCAATCCCGGCAAAGGTACTCTTTTATAAATCACATACATTATCTGGCATTGTTACCCACATTTGTACTTTATGTTCAAAGCAAAATTATATGAGGCCAAGAATAAGGACTGTGTCACTTTCATTGGCTTTGCCATAGGCCCTGGAAACTTTATTCAGTAATTATGTGCCAATCCATAAAATAGAGCCAAGCATCCGATGGACTGGTGTGGATATAATTTGCTTCAGTTTAAGTTTCCCTCTTTAAGAATTTGAAGAAAGTTAAATAATCCATATTCTGGACTTACTGTCTCTGCGAAACTTTCGTGGCTGCCTGTCCCTAGAGACCTGCCATTTTCTTTGGGCTGAAAGATCTGCAAAGTGTCTAGACCAAAGTGATGAGGATTGCCCTCATTCATGAAAGGCCTCAGAGAGCAGCTTAAAGACCAGGTCTCCCTCCTCTGCTGTCTTTTCATCGGACTCTTGTGGTCATTTCTGCTGAGGTCAGCGCCACTCTCTCCGGCCATCGCCGTGGTGTCCCTACAGAGATGGATGGCTGAGCAGACCGCGGAGCAGCCATCCATCACCTGTGCCTCTGGACGACCAGGGCCGTGTCTGCAGCTCTAAATCTGGCAGCAATTAAGTGGGGGTTGCATCCAGCAACACGGCCCTCTTGTGCCACCCACAGAGAATCGGGGAACCTGAAAGATTTTCTACTTATTTCAGAGAGCTGCTAACTGCTCACCTACTGAGATTGAAAAGTGGGATTGAAGAGGTAATGAAAAGCTAAAAGGAGATGAAAAAAAGAAGCAAAAATATTCAGGAACTTAGGCTGTGAAGCCCAGTGGGTCTTTGAGCTCACTGATTTTGTGGAAAGCAGTCTCCTTTGTGTGCCAAGGCTTAGTATACAAACACTAACGCTTTTATGAGGCTAAGCAGCTAGGTGTGCTGAATTAGGCATATATCTAGGAGTGAGAAAGGTGGATTGCTGCTCACAGAGATAGGGGAAAATGTGTTTCTTAATGACCCTCCACCACTGAAAACCAAGACGTACTGATGGCTTTAAAAAAGTCTGGGTCATCTTCTAGAGCACATTTTTTTTTCCTACAGTCATTCCTTCAGCATTTTTTTTTTTTTTTGCTTTTTTTTAGGGCCACACCGCAGCATATGGAAATTCCCAGACTAGGAGTGAAATCGGAGCTGTACCTGCTGGCCTATGCCACAGCCACAGCAATGCCAGATCCAAGCTGTGGTAGCGAACTACACCACAGCTCACAGCAACACCAGATCCTTAACCCACTGAGCAAGGCCAGGAATGGAACCCGCATCTTCCTGGATACTAGTTGGGTTCATTACCTCTGAGCCACAATGGGAGCATCCATTGCTTCAGCATTTATTAGGCAGGCACTGTTACTGATTCACTGGTGAACTGCAAAGAGATGCTGTGAATGCAACGTGCAACCTTGAGTTTAGAACTGTTTAAGAACAAGAGTTCAGATTTCTGGAGCTCCTGTCGTGGCTCAGTGGAAATGAATCTGACTAGTATCCATGAGGACACAGGTTCGATCCCTGGCCTCAATCAGTGGGTTAAGAATCTGGTGTTGCCATGAGGTGTGGCACAGATCGCAGATACAGATCAGATCTGGTGTTGCTGTGTCTGGGGCATAGGCCAGCAGCTGCAGCTCCTATTTGACCCCGAGTCTGGCAACTTCCATATGCTGTGGGTACAGCCCTATAAAAAACAAAAAACAAAACAAAACAAACCCAAAAAACTGATCTATGTTGACACTGGGATTACAGAGAATACCCTGAAGGCCTCTTACATCATTCAATGTTGTAGGAGTAGTTTATGGGGACAGTATCCTGGGCTGTATTAGAGGACTATCTCCTGAAAGTTTTGAACATACACCAAAGAGAAACGGAAGGACCTATATAAGGCAAGACAGGGAGACATTTTTTTTTTTTGGTCTCTTTTTGTCTTTTCAGGGCTGCACCTGTGGCATATGGAGGTTTCCAGGCTAGGGGTCTAATTGAAGCTGTAGCCACTGGCCGATGCCATGGCCACAGCAACGCGGGATCCGAGACACACCTGCGGACTACACCACAGGTCATGGCAACGCCAGATCCTTAACCCGCTGAGCGATGCCAGGGATCGAACCCTCAACCTCATGGTTCCTAGTTGGATTTGTTAACCACTGAGCCATGACGGGAACTCCCAGGGAGACATTTTTAAGAGGCTCATACCCTTCCTATTTAGCTGTTCGGTGCTGGATCAGAAGGTAAACTGTTTCTTCATCTGATTTTATATATTTGTATGTTAATTTATATGTTTATATAATTTATATATAAATTTATATGTAATTTATATAAACATTACACATTGAATATACT
Source organism: Catagonus wagneri (assembly GCA_004024745.2). Taxonomy (NCBI): domain Eukaryota; kingdom Metazoa; phylum Chordata; class Mammalia; order Artiodactyla; family Tayassuidae; genus Catagonus; species Catagonus wagneri. The sequence continues at coordinate 13,666,285 of PVHT021183727.1, read as the reverse complement.
ATTCATATTGAACCAGTCAAAATCACGTTTGCTTTAGAGTTCTTTGTATTTACTGGTACTCATTAGAGAAGGAGAGAGTTGAAATGCTATGAAGGAAACCAACCGCATTACACCACGACCACCACGGCGAGTACCATTTTTCATTCAATACAGCACTGTTCTGATTGGAAATCTATAGTCTGCTGTTAACTCTGAAATTTTCCTTCCCTACAGTGGACACACCAAATGATTTTCTTTTCCTTTGGAACTACTATTCTCTGGAGCCTCATGTCCTAAAAATGTGCCAGGTTTAGCTATTTATCCCTATCACAACGTTTCGTTCCTGCAAGAATGTGGCAACATTTAAAGGTTCAGAGTAGACAGATGTCATTCCAGATTTGGAAGCAATTCCCAGAGTTGAAGTTGCTGCCACTGCTCCCTGCTTTTTTGCACATTCATCCTACCTTCCGTGAGGGAGAAGGTTTGATGATCTCCTCTAGCTTTTTACCATCCCCAGATCATCTCAACACAGATCAGCCCAACACATCCTAAAATTGGGGAAAAGAAATCATTTGTATTGTCTCTGTTGCACCTGTAGGACTTGAGAATTGAAGGCGCCGGCTGAGGTGAATGAGGGCTGGAATTCAGCCCACGTTTTGCTCACTGAGCTGGGTGCCCTGACGTGACACTGAATCTGCTCAGAGGAAGAGGCACCCATTCCAATTTGCACAAAGGCACCAGATCGGCTGCTGGCTGCCGGGCACGGCAGGATCCACACAAACCAGCTCAAGAGCCCAACCCAACCTTCATCCTTTTTGCTATTCTCCTGCTTTCCTAAGTATACAGTTCTTCCTGTTTATAGGAACAGGCCTCAAATAAATCCACGGCCTCTCTTAATTTCAGCTTGCTTGGAGGAGTATACAAAGAACTTTTCTTTTTAGGGCTGCACATGTGGCATATGGAAGTTTCCAGGTTAGGGACTGGATAGGAGCTGCAGCTGCCTGCCTACACCACAGTCACAGCAGCACCAGATCCGAGCCTCATCTGTGACCTACGCTGTAGCTCACAGCAATGCTGGATCCTTTAACCCTCTGAGCGAGGCCTGGGATTGAATCTACATCCTCATGGATACAAGTCCAGTTCTTAACCTGCTGAGCCACAATGGGAACTCCTACAAAGAATTTTTTATGTTGCCCTTACATTTTTTTATGGTCCCACCTGCAACATATGGAAGTTCCCTGGGCAGGGATTGAATCTGAGTTGCAGTTGCAACTACACCACAGCTGCTGCAACACCAGATCCTTCAACCCACTGAGCCAGGCCAGGGATTGAACCTGCGCTTGCACAGCAACCTGAGACACTGCAGTCAGAGTCCTAATGCACTGTGCCACAGTGAGAACTCCTAAAAGTTTTTTTGTCTTTCTAGGCCCATACTTGTGGTGTATGGAGGTTCCCAGGCTAGAGGTCAAATTGGAGCTGTAGCCAGTGGCCTACGCCACAGCCACAACGACATGAGATCCGAGCCGCGTCTGAGACCTACACCACAGCTCGTGGCAATGCCGAATCCTTAACCCACTGAGCAAGGCCAGGGATCAAACCTGCATCCTCATGGATACTGGTCAGATTTGTTTTCGCTGAGCCATGACGAGAACTCCCCTAAAAACATTTTTGATGATTTATATTTACACGTCATGGCATGACTTTTCCATATTCTGTAACCTCCTAAGTTTGCAGAAATAGTGTAGTAAGGCTCAGTGGTAACAAACCTGACTAGCATCCATAAAGATGCGGGTTCGATCCCTGGCCTCGCTCAGTGAGTTAAGGATCTCGCGCTGCCGTGAGCTATGGTGTAGGTCACAGACGTGGCTCAGATCTGGCATTGCTGTGGCTGTGGTGTAGGCCGGCAGCTACTGCTCTGATTCGACTCCTAGCCTGGGAATGTCCATATGCCGCGAGTAGGGCCCTAAGAAGACAGAAAAATAAATAAAATAATCCGGAGATATTCTCTTCTATTAGCTACATGCCATGATTTTCTTTAATCAGTATATTAAGCTAATAAAACCTTAGTAAATACATATTTCACTTTCAAAATATTTCTTACAATTGTATGAATGCTATTGGATGATATTTGCTTTCCAAAGTTTCAGCAACAGTTTATAAGTAGATTGATTACTCAGATGTTCCAGCTTATTTAAAGTAATTAAAAATGTTATGCAGGAGTTCCTGGCACAATGGAAACAAATCTGACTAGCATCCATGAGGACGCAGGTTTGATCCCTGACCTTGCTCAGTGGGTTAAAGGATCCAGTGTTGCCGTGAGCTGTGGTGTAGATCGTAGACGCAACTTGGATCTAGCATTGCTGTGGCTGTAGCATAGGCCGGGGGCTATACTCTGATTCGACCCCTAGCCTGGGAACCTCCATATGCCACAGGTGGGGCCCTAAAAAGACAAAGAAAAAAAAAAATGTTATGCAACGCAGATTACTTCTTTCAGATAAACTGCAGGTATGTATTCCTCATCTAGTCCAAGGCTACTAATCCTCTAGCAAGAAAAGGAAGCTTGAAATGACAGGTACTGTTGTTATTTCAGGGGATGTTTCTATTGAAAGAATGTCGTAGGGCAGCCACAGCTCACCGCCAGATGCTTTCTACTTAAGGCACGTGAATATTTAAAAACCATCTTAACCTGGAACCTCCATTTCCTACCTGTCTTCTCCTCTACCCAAGATTATCTTTTAAAATCTGTAGCAAATAATTTTTAGATGCATTTCTTATTATAGCATCCCCACAGCCAGCACAAACATCTTCTTTCTCTTTTCTCCCACCATGTGTACACATAATGGAGTTTCTTATTAAATATACATGCAATGCCTCATTGCATATAAATGTACCTCATCAAAGAATAAGGGAGACCCTGCAACTCTGCGATCAATTGGTCATAAAGACAGGGCAATATCTGAATGGTGTTCTTGGGCTTTCTCTCAAAAACAAAACCAAAGCGAAAGAGTCCTATAAGTTTAGCCACCATCAGAAAGAGCTCTAATGTGGTTTCCTTCTTACATATTTATTAGGCTGCTTTATTACACATTTTTGAGACCACAGAAAACAGCTTTCCTACTTCCCGAAGAGAATTTACGAAGTCATGGCTTTTGTCTTCACGGAGCAGTACCGTTGTCTTTGGGGAAAATGTCAGGCTGAAGAAAGCCACATTACTGGGTGGGGAAGAGGGGGCGTGTAAAAATCCACCAGTAGTGAAATGCTTTCTGGTGACTCAAATCCATCTCCCAAGCTACACCATGCAGTGCCATAGAAGCTGCCCTTTGAAAAAAGTAAAACAGAAGGATATTTCTCAGAGACAGACAATTTCATCCAATCACATTAGATGAAAATAGCGTGAAATGCACAAGAATGTTGTGCAGGGGGAAAGGGAAAAAAAAGATCAGAAGAAATTCCTTACTTCTTGTTAAGGGGTAATAAAATGAGGACTTAGACCATCTGCTGTTTGGTGGAAGGTGCAGGCTTCCTCGGAAAGCCCTCCGGTTTGGGAGCGCTCAAATACCTTGTTAGGAAACACACTTGGATGGGTGTCTTCCACCAGGTCTGCGCACACTGGGCGAAACGTTATCTATTGACTTACAAGCTGGATGCATGTGTCAAAATGCAATCCGGTATTTTCGTAATAATAGCTAGCAGTCAGGGTTGTAAATTATTTATGGAGAGTATTCAGTGCAAACAGGTTCGAGCACACATCCTCTTCAGCTCGACTGCCCTGATTTTAGATCACGCAGACATCCAACTCCTCGGAGATCTGCTCTTATCACTGCACACCCTAAAACGGGCCCCTCACTGCAGTCAGTTCAGCCAGCTCACAGCCACCCGGCCACTTGCTGAAGCTCTACCTCAGGGTTCAGTGAGTAAACACGGTCCCCTCTCTCACGCCCGCCTGGCCCCGGCGATGTAAGGTAATATCAGACATGAAGGCGGATCGATCTCTGGGGCAGAGGCATGGCCGTGCTGCGCTATCTTTGTGCAGAAACATGGAAGAATGTGCACAGAAAAGGCCACTGGTGATCTTAACGCAAGGTGACATTTCACTAATGCCACCTTGCTGCGGCTGGAAAGAGCTGGCAATGCAGCGCAGCCCTCAGTTCAAATTTAAATAAGCGCGATGTCCTATTGCAATGCAGGGCATGGATTTCCCCCTTCTGCCCGGGACTATTTCAGCCACCGACATTTCCATTTCTTCGCCGTGATCAAGGTGGGCAGGTGGGCCCTTCTGCAGTGCCACATAGATGGCCAGAAAGGTTACTGCATCTTTTACGTTGTAAGAATGAAAACCACAAGAGAAAGCAAACTCTCTGTTAATATTTCAGGAAGGCTATTCTGCTGCCCCACCAAACAGGTAATTAATGAGATACGGACCTCAGATGTCCCAGGTCAGATGGCTATACATTTCGCTGTATCTTCTTTGTTCTTTAAGATGAAGAGCTATTACAGACTTTCCACTGCTTAATACGGCAGAACTGTTTTGTGGGCTTAAGACAGGAAGTGGGTTAAGCTATCTATTCACCACCTTAGAAGCAGAATAAAAGAGATGCCAGCACAACTGTTGGAGTAAAACTTGGAAACATAAGAGGCACTGCAAAGGGGGAAAAGTAGAAAATAAGATCTGTGGGTTCCAGAAGCAGCTTTCTTTAGGATTGGATGGCAACAGTTTATCGCTCATTTTTTTTTTTTTAATAGAGTGTAGGAAAGCTATAGATACTAACATCTCTGTAGCTCGAAGAGCTTGGTACCAGGAGTCAGGAGCCCTGGTTCAGGCACATAAAGGCCTGTGTGACTTATGACCATTCATGTAACTCTGCGAATGCCAGCTTTTTCTTCTATAAAGTGGGGAAAATGAAATCCTCCTTGGGCATCATTTTGTTTTAAGGACAAAATCCCCTGCTAGAAGGAAAAAAGGTTATTGCAGTCGGTTGAATGGCGGCCCCCGAAAGATAGGACCATTTCTTAAGGCCTCGAACCTGGGAATGTAAACTTAGTTTGAAATCAAAAGGATGTATTTTAATGACATCATTAGGGTAAGGGACTTTGGAGGAAAGGATCATGCTGGATTATCTGAGTGGTCCCTAAATCCAGTGGTGAGTGTCCCGAGAGACACAAAGAGGAGACACAGATACAGATGACAAGGCAGTTGGCGGAGGGAGGCAGACAGTGGAGTTCTGCAACCATAGGGCAAGCAAGCCAACAGCCCCAGGAAGCTGGAGGAAGCTATGAAGGCCCTAGAGTGTCAGGGGATCCTTTGACTTTGGACTTTGCAAAAGAATACGTTTTTATTGTTTTGTTCAAGCCCACAACTAATTTGATGGTAATTTGCTAACAGCAGTCACAAGAAAAAAATATAATGACATTCAAAATGGGATCTAGGCCTGTGAGGTCAGAGAGGCTTTTACCTCTGGCACAAAAGGTACTGTGGGCCACCCAAAACTCAGGAATAAAGATAAATACCTTTTTTTTTTTTTTGGTGGTACCTATAGCAGATGTAATTTCCTGGGCCAGGGACTGAATCTGAGTTCCATCTGTGACCTAAGCCACTGCAGAGACAAAGCTGTATCCTTAACCCACTGCACCACAGTGGAAATTTCAAGATAAATACTATTTTAAGGCATCGTTTTTTTAAAAAAAAATAAAGGCAGTACCAGAAAAACCCATGATGAGGAAAATATTTAAATTTCTAGGTAGTAAAAGATTCTTCTTTGATACCGAAGAAATATCCTGTTATTATAATCAAAAAATAGGTGAGATGAGACACCATTTTTCTGTTAGAGCATCTCTCTAGGAAGTGCCAGTTCCTAAGTCAGTTTTCAGCTGCATTATGCTTTAGAGAGTGCTAGCTTCAAAGCCTATGAAATGAAAACACGGTGTGCTCAAGGCCAAATGCAATGCTGAGTCAAAGACAATCTGCCAGTGGTGGGTCTACTCTCTAACTGCACAGCAGAATCACCTGGGAAGATTTACAAAATCCAAGTGCCCAGCTGCACCCCAAACAAGTGATCTCAGAATCTCTGGCGATGGGACCCAGGCGTCAGTTTTGAAGTCCTCTGCGAGATTCCAGGGGCACCCAGAGCTGGGAACCACCCCCGTGAAGGTGAGGGTTATGGGGAAGGAGGTGCTTTATGAGGGCTGGGAGGCTAAGCTCTGTGAGCCATACCCTGGAGTATTACTTCAATGGCAAATGGTAAGGAGTGGTTCTGAACCATGTCTAAAATTATACGCCAGGAGTTCCCATCATGGCTCAACAGTTAACCATCCCCGTTAGTATCCATGAGGACATGGGTTCGATCCCTGGCCTCGCTCAGTGGGTTAAGGATCCACTGAGGTGGATGCCATGAGCTTAAGGTGTTGCCACGAGCTGTGGTGTAGGTTGAAGATGTGGCTTGAATCCTGTGTTGCTGTGGCTGTGGTGTAGGCTGGCAGTTACAGCTCTGATTCGACCCCTAGCCTGGGAACATCCATATGCCGCAGGTGCAGCCCTAAAAAGACAAAAAAATAAAAAATAAAAAAAATTATACCAATGGAACCAGAGACTCTCATACTAAGTGAAGTAAGTCAGAAAGAGAAAGACAAATATCATATGGTATCACTTATATGTGAAATCTAATATACGGCACAAATAAGTCTTTCCACAGAAAAGAAAATCATGGACTTGGAAAACAGACTTGTGGTTGCCAAGGGGGAGGGGGAGACAGTGGGATGGACTGGGAACTTGGGGTTAATAGATGCAAACTACTGCCTTTGGAATGGATAAGCAAGGCAATCCTTCCACATAGCACTGGGAACTATACCTAGTCACTTATGATGGAGCACAATAATGTGAGAAAAAAGGATGTATATATGTACGTGTGACTGGGTCACATTGCTGTACAGGAGAAAATTGACAGAACACTGTAAACCAGCTATGATGGGAAAAAATAAAAATCATTAAAAAAATTATACACCAATCAGGCCTTCCTTTTCTTTTCACCAGTTTAGGTTCTGCAGAGAGCTGTCAATGGTAATTCACCGGGGATGGTAAGAGTGACCGTGATGAGGCAGACAGTGTTTTTTCGAGTTTGCAAAACACACAGCTGTCTCCCTGTCAGTCCCCAGTGTGATCTGTAAAATACAGTCCTGCATTTCAAAAATGCATTTCTCCAGTGCTTCCTCACGGAAGTCCATGGATGGCAACCCCCGCCCCAACCCCAGAAAGAGAAGATACAATAAAAGATACATCCACCCAGAGCCTATTTGGAAAAACAGTCTTTGCAGAAGTAATTAGGTGAAGGATCTTGAAACGAGGAAATCATTCTGGATTATCCAAGTGGTCCTTAAATCCAATGACACGTGTCCTTATACACACAGAGCAAAGGACACGAGAAGGCCGTGTGAAGGGAGAGGCTGAGACTGGAGCTGTGCAGCCACAGGACGAGGAAGCCGGGAGGGCCCTGGAGCTGCCAGAAGCAAGGATGGATTCTGGCTTAGAGCCCGTGGAGGGAGTATGGTTCCGCCAACACTTTGTGGACTTCAGGCCTCAAGTGTCAGAGAATACATTTCTTTTTTAAAACCTTTATTGAAATATAGTTGATTTCCAATGTTGTGTTTGTTTCAGGTGAACAGAAAAGTGATTCAGTTATACATACATCGATATGTACGTATGTATGTATGTATCAATATCTATTTTTTTTTCAGATTCTTTTCCCTTATACTTTGTTAGAAAATATTGAGTGTATTTCCCTGCGGTAGACAGTAGGTCCTCATTGGTTATCCATTTTATATATAGTAGTGTGTATATTTTAATTCCAAACTCCCTTTCGCTTTGGTAACTGCAAGTTTCTTTTCTATGTCTGTGAGTCTATTTGTGTTTTTAAATAAGTTCATTCGTATCATTTTTTTTAGATTCCACATAAAAGCGACTGAGCATTGGATGTTTGTCTTTCTCTGACTGCACTTAGTATGATAGCCTCTAGGTCCATCCATGTTGCTCCAAATAGCATCACTTCATTCTTTTTTATGGCTGAGAAATATTCCAGTGTGAATACATACCACATCTTCTGTTTTAAGCCACCAAGTTTAAGTTACTCGCTATCTTGACAACAGAATTCAAAGTTCAAACTTTCTTCTTCTTCCCTTTTTTTTTGTGTGTGTGTGTTTTGTCCTTTTAGGGACACACCCACGGCATGTGAAGGTTCCCAGGCTAGGGGTCTAATCAGAGCTACAGCTGCTGGTCTACACCACAGCCACAGCAACGTTGGATACAAGCATGACAACGCCGGATCCTCAACCCACTGAGCAAGGCCAGGGATCGAACCCACAACCTCATGGTTCCTAGTTGGATTCATTATCTGCTGCACCACGATGGGTACTCCTGCTTATCCGTTCTAAATGTACTAGTTTGCATCTACTAACCCCAGACTCCCCAGCAATCCCACTCCCTCCCCTTCCCCCACTTTGTCACCCTTTTATTATAGCACATGACAGACCTGAATGGACTCATTTGTTGTCCAAATAATTCTCTGACATAACTCGGAACTCCTTGAGAGAAGGGAGAGTCATATGCAGCTTGATTTTCCCAGTGCCCAACACAGCGTCTGACTGCTCACTGATGCTTGATAATCACTGGCTAAATAAATGTCATTTAAACAGGCATTATTTCATCTAATATTTTAAATATTCAGTGTAATGCAGACTGCTGTTATCATATTTTAACAAAAGAGGAAACTGAGGTACAAAGAGGTGAATGGAAGTGTTAGAACTCAAACACAGGAACTTGTTTTCATGTCTCTCTCTCTCTCTCTCTCTATTTAAACACATTAGAGAGTAGATAGATAAAGATAGATTTAACTAAACAGATTTAACCACATATGTATATATATAAGTCTCTTTATAACACAATTTGCTTCATTGCTTTCTGCCTACTGTTACAACTATTCATGTATAAGTCTTAGCTCTGGTAAGTTCATTAAGGATGGAATCCAGGTTTTATTTAACATCTTTGTCATAGAGTAAACAGCGATCATTCAAATATTTGTTGAATGGGTTAATGATGATTGCAATAACTATTTTTTAAAATTTCTCCCATATTTCTATAAAATTATCCTGTGAGACTGCATAATGTCATCTCACTAAAAGCTATAAATATGGAGCTGCTGGCCTATTATGTGTCTCTATTCTGTCCTGTTTCAGGAGTTGGAGGGCTTGTTAAATGGACTGCCCTTTCACTCCGAAAGCTTCCCTGCTGCTCTGGTGATTTAGCTGGGCTTATCCTCTCCATTGATTTTTCCGAAAGTGAATAACAAAGAGAATTTCACTTTGGGGGCAAGTTTAGAGAGAAAGCCTGTATAGCTGCTGCCATGGACCTTCTCGTGGAGAGGGTGCACTTTGACCCCTTATTTCTGATGTCACCCTGGGTAAGGCTCATGGCAATGGGGGGTTGAAACTTCCAGTTACTGTCGGTACAAAAGAAACCATTACCCCAAGTCTAATTGCAGTCACTAACAGAAGGATGCGGGGAGAGTCCAGAGTCCAGGAAGTGAAAATTGGATGGAAATTGTAGGGGCGGAGAAACCAGGCAGTGGTTCTGAACGGAGAAGAGTTGAGAGTAAGAAAGGGTGGAGAGGGAGGTACAGGCAAAAGCCAGGAAAGAGAGAGAGGGTTTTGCCCAGGAGGTGAGAAGGAGCCTCATGCCTACTCTGTCCCACCAGCTTAGGAAGTGACAGTAAATATTTATCAAGGGGGTGATAATTTGCTAAACTTTGGTCCATAGTTCTTAGGCAAGTTGTAAGGATTAATTTTCCTTGTAAAATTCTTAAGACAAAACATCTCTGGGGAGTAGCTAATAGACACATTTTAAATGCTTTAACAACAGATGGTAAGTAAATAACAGCGGTTCAGGGACATGGGTGTTCTCAGCGAGAGAGGGGTTTCATTTAAAAGTCAGTTGAACTTGGTGGTCCAGGTCTGCCTAGTGTCCTGTGCACAATATGCTAGTGATGTGTTCGACGTGAACATGTGGACACCAATCCCAACGTGGCTTATGAACTGCAAATTTTCATTTTTGACCAAACAACTAGGCTTCTTTTTCATGCACTTGTTGTTTACTTAAATAAGTTTACCAGACCCTAAAAATGGGTTCTTTCCTAAAGAATGCTATTAACATTTGTTGAAAAGTTTATGAAACATTTTCCCATGGTTACAATACTATTATGGATCCACAAGTTTCCAAGTTATTTCTCCCAAACCGCTTTTAAACCAGGACACATTAGAATATGCGATTATAGTACTAGACTTAGCAATGTCATCCCACCAACATTGACTGAGTGTGTTCTGTGAACCCAGCATTGGTTAGTTTCCAGAGACAAAAATATTAATATGATAGGTTCATGTTCTTGAAGTGTTCACAGTCCATTGGATGTACAGGTACATGAATAAATATATGATATGATATTCCATAAATGAAGAATTCACATAGTTATGAGAATGTAGGTTCCACGAAAGGGGCATAAAATGGTGAAAAAAATACCCCATCATTTTGCAAACAAAGGGGATATTTATTAATGTCACCCCAGAAATTTGTTGACCATATTTTTGTTCAGTGGCAGATCTGCATTTGGAGAAGACATTTTTTAATGTTCAGCTACGATTTCATGCCAACCAAGTATGATAACAGATAAAGTAGGTTGAGGGCCATGCATTAGGACTCAGCTCAGATTCATTCATTTTTTTTCTCCTTGAAAATAGAGCCATACTGATACATTTTAGAAAAATTAAAATGCTTGCTTGAAAACATGCAGGGGAGTTTCCCTGGTGGCCTAGCAGTTAAGGATTCAGTGCTGTCACAACTGTGGATTGGGTTCGATCCTTGGCCCAGGAAGGATGTCATGGGTGTGGCAAAAAAAAAAAAAAGACAAAAATTATAAATGGGAAAAAATTTAAAAAAATTAAAAAAGGAAGAAAGAAGATGTGCAGTGGAACAGCAGAACTTTGAAAAGTAGATAAGGATTTAGTCAAAGAGGGGACAATGAGGGTCAGGGGAGAAATTATAGGTGATAGAAAAGCATGAGCGAAGAATGAAATTATGAAATTATTGCTAGTCCTGAATGACTAGGAGTACATCTGCTAATTGTCAGCCTGTGTCTACTGACTCGGCAATTAAAATGATAGTGTATTGGATACTGTATGATATCATTTACATGTGGATTCTAAAAAATGCAACAAACTAGTGGATGTAAGAAGAAAGAAGCAGACTCACGGATGTAGAGAAGAAACTAGTGATTACCAGTGGGGACGAGGGAGAGAGACACAATACAGGCGTAGAGGAGTGGGAGGTACAAACCACTAGGTATGAGATACGTCAAGAACGTACCATACAACATGGGAGATATAGCCAATATTATGTGATAACTGTAAATGGAAAGTAATCTTTAAAAATTGTACCAAAAATTAAACCCAGATACCCCAGGTCAATTGATCTTTGACAAAAGAGGCAAAAATATAAAATGGAAAAAAGACAGTCTCCTCAGCTGGCAAAACTGGACAGCTACATGTAAATCAATGAAACTAGAACACAGATCTCATACCATGCACAAAAATAAACTTAAAATGGCTAAAAGACTTAAACGTAAGTCAAGACACCATCAAACTCCTAGAAGAGAACATAGGCAAAACATTTTCTGACATCAACCTTACAAATGTTTTCTTAGGTCAGCCTCCCAAGGCAACAGTAATAAAAACAAAAATAAACCAATGGGACCTAATCAAACTTACAAAATTTCGCACGGCAAAGGAAACCATTAAAAAAAAATGAAAAGACAACTTACGGAATGGGAGAAAATTGTTGCAAAGTAAGCAACTCACAAGGGCTTAACCTCCAAAATATAGAAACAATTCATACAAAAACAAAAAAAACCTAATCAAAAAATGAGCAGAAGAACTAAATAGACATTTCTCCAAAGAAGACATATGGATGTCCAGCAGGCACATGAAAAAATGCGCAACATCACTAATTATTAGAGAAATGCAAATCAAACCTACAGTGAGATACCACCTCACACTGGTCAGAATGGCCATCATTAATAAGTCTACGAATTACAAATGCTGGAGAAGATGTGGAGAAAAGGGAACCTTCCTTCACTATTGGTGGGAATGTAAATTGGTACAACCACTATGGAAAACAGTATGGAGATTCTTCAGAAAACTAAAAATCAAACTACCGTATGATCCAGCAATCCCACTCATGGGCATAAATCCAGACAAAACTACAGTTCAAAAAGATACATGCACCCAGATGTTCATAGCAGCACTATTCACAATAGCCAAGACATGGAAACAGCCTAAATTCCATGGGCAGATGAATGGATTAAGAAGATGTGGTACATATACACAATGCAAAACTACTCAGCCATACAAAAGAGCAAAATAATTGCCATTTGCAGCAACATGGATGCAGTTAGAAAGTCTCATATTAAGTGAATTAAATAAAAAAGAGAAAGACAAATACCATATGAGATCACTTACACATGGAATCTAAACTATCATACAAATGAACCTATCTTCAGAACAGGAGCAGACTCACAGACATGGAGAACAGACTTGTGGTTGCCAAGGTGGAGGGGGGAGGAAGCAGGATGGACCTGGAGTTTGGGGTTAGTAGATGCAAACTATTGCATTTAGAACGGATGGGCGGGGAGGTCATACTGTGTAGCACAGGGAACTGTGCCCAGTCTCTTAGGCTAGAACATTATTGGAGATGATAAAAAGAATGTACATATATGTATGACTGGGTCATTTGCTGTACAGCAGAAATTGACACAACATTGTAAATCCACTATACTTTAATAAAAAAGTATAAAAAATTAAATATAAATAAATATACAAATTAAATGATTGGGGGGGGAAAGGCATATTCTGGAGCCAGATGGCCTGACTTTGCTTTCTGTTTGCCTTACGACCGTAGCTAAATTACTTAAGCCTCACTGTGCCTCAGTTTCCTCATGTGTGAAGTGAGGATCACAAAAATACATGGTTCATAAAGTTGTTCTGAAGTGTAAGAGCTGACAAATGTGAAGTTCGTATAATAGGGCTTGGTGTTGGGAGAAGTCAGCTACCACAGTCCCTGCACAATCCTGCACATTCTTGCCGGAGAGGCCAAGAATGCAAGGCCGTGATCGCTCTTCTGGGGGATGACTTTCAGGACTGTGTTTACAGCAAGCAACTTTGCACCGAAATCCTGCCTTTCTCTGGGACAGAGAGCACACTAGTTGCTGCTGTCTGTAAAAGGGCGTGTTCCTCTCCTGCAATGCCAATGGCAGGAGGGTAATCGTTCTGGGCTCGGACCACATCCCACCCCGCGGGAGTTGGGGCACAGGTGAAAATGATGCAAATGTGGGGCTTGTGCTGATTGCTCTGCTATAAGAAATAAAGTCCATTGTCTCTGACCCAAAAGTATCTCCTTCTGCCAGCATCCGTGAAAGAGTAATAGGCTAAATTGCTAGCTTTTATGTAGGATAAAATCAAACCCTATGCTCAACAGCTGGCACATAGAAAATGTTAAGTAAATATTCATTGTAAGGGGGAGACTCTGTCAGTGGGAGCTGGCAAGGACTGGTGACAAGTGGGCACCAGTGGGGTGAGATTGACAGGTGCATCAAGGGGTTATTCTTGAAATGGCTATTGGTTCTTCCCTCTATTTTCGGCCACTTGCCTTCCTCCTTCCCTGCTATTAATACAAGTAGTTTTTGTCCACTGACGATAGGATCTGCGGTCAGTTGAATAGCTTTTCCTCAATTCACTTACCTCTGAAAGGAAAATGCAACCATCTAGAGAGTGAGAATAATGAAAGGGTTTTTGCCACGTCTAACAAAAGGATAGGATAGTAAAATTTTACCTATGATCTAGTATTTTTTCATGCTGGTTTTTAAAAATTTACCAAGAAAGGAGTTCTCACTGTAGCTTAGCAGGTTAAGAACTTGATGTCTCTGTGAGGATGGGGGCTTGATCCCTGTCCTCTCTCAGTGGGTTAAGGATCCGGCATGGAAACAGGCTTCAGCATAAGATGCAGCTTCAGCTCCAATTAGACCCCTAGCCCAGGAACTTCCATATGCTGCAGGTGCAGCCATAGAAAGAAAGAAAGAAAAAGAAAGAAAGAAAGAAAGAAAGAAAGAAAGAAAGAAAGAAAGAAAGAAAGAAAGAAAGAAGATACCAAGAAAGACAAAGTTCTGCCCAAAGGCTAATTAAGGATCTTTGAGGATATAGAGAAATGAAATAATATTAACCTACTTAAAAAACAAACACCAAGCCTCATGCTATCTTGTCCATTTCCCAAGTGAGTGTTCTGGAATAAAACAATATACGGAAAGGAAGAGAGGTCCTGAGAAAGTGAAGTGATGCCTGAAGACAGAGCTGGCTTACATCTCGGCATCCCTTAGGCAACAGGAGGAAGAAAGCACAGCCTCTAGCATCTTCCCCCTTTCCTTCATTCCCTGCTACCGCATTTTCATAAGGCCCATGAGGACAGAATTGGTACCAAAGTGCAGAAGACTGGGGAGAAGGGGGAGGGGGATTAGGGTGCGTAGTAGACAGAGCCCAGGCAGCTGGGAGGTCACCACTGCACCAGCAGTCTCTGACTTGTACAGGTGCCCAGGTAATCTGCATCTAAAATAAAATCTCCGATGAGATCACATTAAGAAGGGAGTGCCAATTAATCAAGCATTCTTGTCATCGGACACTTGGAAGGGGGTGCCCATATCTTTTTTGAATACCTTCTCTGAGAATAACCAAGGCTTAAATTTTAGAATCATTACTGAGACAGAACAGAAAAAGCAGTGCACTGGGGTCAGAAGACCCAAGGGGTTTTCTTGCCTCTGTCACCTTCTCGTTCAATGGCCCTCAGCAAGATATTCAGCCTGAGCCTGAGTTTCCTCTTCTCTAAAAGGAAGTTAAACACTATTTAAGTCACATGGTCCTGGGAGCACGAGCCAAGGTAATGTATGCAAAATTCCTGGACGCTTACTTTACAGCATCCAAATATTTTATCATGGGGGGAATAATTCACTTTCAGAATTAAATCCTATAGTTTTCCTATGTGGTCCTATGCTAATTATCCCAAGATCAAGCAGTTTGAAATGTAAATATGGTAGTAGTTTGAACAACAGAAGCTGCATCACAGGACTGTATGTACTTGTACACACGTTTAATTACCATCAACGAGAATATTTTGAGATTATACCCGTGTTTATAAGCAGAAATGGAGCATGCACTGACACTACAATTTCTCTCACAAAAATGACCTTGAAACGAAAAGCATCAATGTTTCTCAAAATTAGAGTTCCCTGAATTATCATCCCTTTGGACGATAATCCCCTCCATGTTATCAGGGATTATCAATACTTTGAATATCTGAATAGTCACAGATGGAAGTCAAAGGAATGCCGTTTTTCTACCAAACCACTCAGCTAGTGGCAAGGTGAGAGTGGTACCTGTCTGTGCATCCATGTGTATGCTCATGTTTTAACGGCATATGGGGACTGTAGCAACCTGAAATATCCTGCATAATGACTTGCAGCAGACTGAAAGAAGCCTACTATGCCTAATAACCTGGTGGGAACTATATTTACTTCTTAAAATAGGGTTGTCCCCTAAAACACAGGATGCCTAGCTAAATTAGAATTTTAGATCAGCAACAAATAATTGCAGTAAAATGCAATCTTTGAGAGTTTCTGTTGTGGCTTAGCAGTAACGAATCTGACTAGTATCCATGAGGACGTGGGTTCAATCCCTGGCCTTGCTCGGTGGGTTAAGGATCTGGCGTTGTCATGAGCTGTGATGTAGGTCAAAGATGCAGATCAGATCTAGCGTTGCTGTGGCTGTGGTGTAGGCCAGCAGCTGCAGCTCTGATTAGAGCCCTAGCCTGGGAACCTCCATATGCCACACGTATGGCCCCAAAAAGAAAAAAAAAATGCAACCTTTGGGACATACTAAAATACTATTTGTCGATGTTCTGAAGTTTGAATTCCACCAGGGTCCTGTTTTTTTTTTTTTTTTTTTTTTGCTAAATCTGGTGGCAAAATGTTTCCTGGCCTCATAATCTCGGTGATCCCGTCCTACTCAATGAACATCAGGAAGTAAACAGCTCTGTCCCCTTTGTCTCTGTGGGTCTTGCTCTTTCCCCTTGCCCTCTCTGACACTGTAAAGGGGAGATGACACATCCTGTCAACAGACCAACTGCGCCTGCAGCAACAGATATTAAAAACCACACGCCTACCTGCAATCGCTTAGAATTCATCACCTGCCCTCTGTTGGAAAGGCTCAGAAACAAACATATGGGTGCTTTGGAACAAACAAAACACAAGTTTCCTTTCTGCAAGAAAGTAAACAGAAACTCCTAGAAGCTCCAGATTCTAATTCTACCCTGGATGAATGAAGTGCTGTAATGATTACTATTTACAGTCTCATTTTGACATTTCTTTGATTATTTTTTTTTAAAACGGTGCCACTGCTCCAGGATTCTAATTGGAATCGAATTATTTCCAGGTAGATTAGTGATCTCAAGCCTCTGTCTCCGACAGGTCATGAGATGGTGGTCTCAGATCAGCTTCTTGTCATTTACATTATTTAAAAAAAATAGGGAGAGGGTGCTATTCTGCATAATTAGCAGTCTTAATTAAAAACTGGACCAAGATATCAGCTGTAGCACTGGCTTGACAAACCCCTAAGGGCAAGCTCAGATTCTACTGCCTTCTGATTACAATACGAATCTGGAAATACCCGCTTCCATTATCTCTATTAAGACAGGATGCTTTCAGGCCTGCTAATCAACTTCAGGAAGGTCTGGTGGAGAGGAGGAGGACTTGAGAATCTGGTAAACATGCCCTGTGATTTAGGATTCTGTATAATAAGCTCATATTCAAAAATCACTGTTATTAAGTCTGAAGAGGATTCCCAGGCTTCTTACCGTACATGTAGGGCCCAGCATCCTTCAGGATCACAAGGTAATTTCCAACTCTTCCATCACATCTGAGAATATTTATGGGAGATGCATTATAAGTTTTTTTTTAAGTAAAAAGCAAATAAAGGTAATTGATTCAGTTTTAATTTAGCTGCCTCCCCAAATGGGTGAAACAAAAGAGGCATTCTACTATAGCACTGGAATTAAATGAAAACTGCGCTTGTTGGATGACTTTTTCGGAAAAAAATGTCAAAGGTTTTTTTTTAATTGGAGTTGATTTACAGTGTTGTGTCAACTTCCACTGTACAGCATAGTGACCCAGTCATATATATATATTCGTTCTTTTCCTCATACTATTTCCTATCATGTTCTACCCTCAAGAGATTGGACATAGTTCCCTGTGCTGTACAGTACAACCCCTTTGCTTCTCCATTCTAAATGGAAAATTGTCCAAGTTTTTGACCGTTGCAAAGTTAATTACACCAACTGAAAGGTGAGTAGATTAAAGAAGTAAGGATTCTTCCCAGACTATAATGCTGCACTCTCTATTTTTACCCCAAATCATCCTTAGCGATAAGAGAAGATATTCTAAATTTTTTGGTACACAGTTCTCTTCCTGGTTTGTGGAGTAGCTGATGAATTGAAGGTGGAGAGGATAGCTCCATTTCATGAGTCTCTTAGAAATACTAACCTCCAGAAAGGTTATTTGGAGGAGCTTGTAATACAATGACAGGACTAAAAACTAAGTGAAGACACACAATCCAGGGATTAAGTTAGGCAGTGTGTTTGGGGGGGAAAAATAATGGCGATGGCCATCAAGGGAATGATAAGGTGGCCAGTGGCTGCGGAAAAGTGGACAGTATGCTGAGCTTAACTCTCATTTGCCAGCAACTGCAAGAGAGAAGAAAGCAAACAGATTACAGGCTCTTGCTGCCACGTAGTAAAATGTATTCCAGTTCCTCAGGAAAATCAGTTTCTCTTTCTCCTGCACCCTAGATGAATTGTGCTGTGGTGCTGTTGAATGCTGTACCCTCAGATGAAATTGGGGAGAGGCCGTGATATTGGGAAAGGTGTCCTTGTACGTGGACTTGACAGAGGTCTGACATTTCCAAGCAGCTTCCAGCACTGCTTTGGAACTAGTAGACCCCAGGGCCCAGATCTCTCAATCTTGTCTCTCCCTGAATCTCTTCAACCAAGTGGGCCATGACCCACAATTATCAAGACATTGCATCCTTTACTAAGTGTCACTTGGACATTTTCTATTCTATTCATGTATGTTTTAATGTTTTGTTCAAAACCCACCACGTTGACTCTTTAAACCAGTAATGAGTGGAGAGAGACCCATCCATTTGAGAAACACTGTGCTAGTAGGCATGCATTTTCCTAAAGTACAAAGTAAAATGCAATGTGGTTTGTATTCATATAAATATATGTAAGTGTGGATAAGGTGTACAGTCACAAACATCTGTATCATATCAAAATGTATTTGTGAAGTTTTACCGATAAATAACTTTCTTAAGCTCATGAGAAGTCTTTTTTTTTTGGTCTTTTTTTATTTGTTTGTCTTTTTTTTTAGGGTCACACCTGCAGCACATGGAGGTTCCAAGGCTAAGGGTTGAATCAGAGCTGCAGCCACTGGCCTACACCACAGCCCCAGCAATTCCAGATCTGCCATATCTTCGACCTACACCACAGCTCACAGCAACACCAGATCCTTAACCCACTGAGTGAGGCCAGGGATCCAACCTGCGTCCTCATGGTTGCTAGTTGGGTTCATTAACCACTGAGCCATGACGGGAACTCCCATAAGAAATTTTGAAGTAAGTTTAAACATATTTTTTAAATCATACAGTTGAATGTAATCCATATTCAATGTTAAAATGATAGTTAAGTGTAACCCACATTCAGTGTTAAAACGTATTTTCACTGACTTCGTAGATTACCAGTTCATCTTTTAACACAATGTGATTTTACTAATCTAAATAATCAAGCCAATCAATTCTTTTGAATTCTTTCTACCTAAGTTTTTCCTCCAACTTACTGTGATAGCTTTCCTCAGTTCCCAGGCAAAGTCTGTGCTCTGAAGCATCCAAGCGGGTCATTTATGACGGTCTGCATCTCAACATAACGGATCATTTTATATTCAGATATGATTTGGACACAGTATGAACACTAGCTCAAAAATTATATTATTCCTGTATTTTTTCCAATTGACAAATATTTAAAAATAAAATCACTTAGTCTGACCTCCCTTCTTCTTACCTGCATACTACTCATTGACTTCATTTTTCTCATTCTCTGTCACCATAGGACAATAGAAAATGTCTTAGGTCAGGTAGTTAGCTTCCTTACTTACTCTTCTAATAATGTTAATTGTCCCCTGTTTTCAAATACATCGTAACTGAAGCAGCCCTGTCCTCAAGGCATGCTCAAGGGGAGTTCAGCCTGGCACACCAGGAGATGTGTCCGAAAGCACTACTGCTTGAACTGAGATAGGTAAGAGGTCAGTCTGCTAGAGCGGCAGGGAAGGGCATCCTTAAAAGGCGGAACTTGCCACAAAGAGGTCACAGTCCCCAGGAATCGCTAAAGTAAAGAGTTCAGGCTGAAGAACAATGGGAAGTCACATTATTTATTACATAGGCAGGAGACATCTGAATGTTTCCAAGCAGAGGAGTGACATGAGTCAATGTTCATTTTGAAAGACCACTTCGACAAAAATGTAGAGAATAGATTGAAAGAGGTCAAGATATGAAGCTGAGAATTCAGTTAAGAGGCCATAGCGATAATCCAAAAGAGAAATGATAAAGGTTGGATTAAGACATTGGTGGAATTGAAGGAAAGGACCTGGGCTCAATAAGACATAACAGAGGCCAAATGTCTGGGCCTCCTGGAGATGGGAGAGTGTATTGGTGGATGGTGTCTGGGGTAGAAGCAGAAAAGAGAGTCTTATTCCTGGCTTCCAGTCTGCACACCTGTATAAAAGGTGGTGCTTGTAACATAAAGATCAAGCTGTGCAAGAAAGATGAAGAGTTCAGCCTTGCAGGGTTGAAGCTGGGGTGTCTACAGCTCTTCAATCAAAGGGCTAATTTCATGGAACACTTACTCTAGGCTAGATACCATACTGAGCATTTTACTCACAGCATTTTCTTCTGAAGACTCTTTAAAAATGACATATTAGTATCCTCATTTTACATGAAAGGAAACTAAGGCTCAGAGAGTGAACTTATTTGCCCAAGGTCACAGAACTGGTAAATGGCCGAGCAGGCCCTCAAATTCAAGCCTGGCTCTGTATATGTTTCTTAATCCCTGTGCTATACAGGACCGGTGAAAACAGAGACCTAGAATCAGTGAAACATCAGCAACAGTTATAGCTGTAGTTTTAAGTGGTGCTACCTAATTAGTGTATATGCAGTTGAAAGCAGAGGCCCAAGGAAAAGCTTCAAGGAACACTAGTACTTAATGCACAGACTATAAATTAGTGGTCGTCACTTGTCCACAGATGGAGTTTGTTAGGCTAGTGCAGCATTTAAAAAAATCTTGGATTTGAATGCCTTCTGTGACCTCACTGTCTCTTGCAAGCCCTGTTAATTACCTGTAGCTTGTTCACACCTTTGCATTTCCTGCCGGGCTCCTACACGCACTAGAGTTGCAGCCCCTAAAGATGGAAGAAAAAGCCTCGTGGAAGAGGAACAATCAATAAAGAGAAGGTAAAAAAGGAAATACGGGGAGAACGTGGCTTCATGAAACTTGAAGAAGGAGAGAGTTTCAGGAAAAGGGAGACAGCTAACCACATTAAGTGTCACAGATGGACAAGTAAGATGAGAGATCAGTGTCTATTGGATGTGGCAATCTGGTGGTCCCTTATCATCTCAGTAAAAAGCATGGAGTGGGTGGATAGGTCACCAAGTTAGATTACAGTGGGGTGAAGAGGGAAAGAGTATGAGGGATTTGGGTTTAAGGTCCTCTTTGCGAAGGCGCGCAAGGCTCTGAAGGGAAGGAAATAGACGCGTAAGTAGCCAATGGGAGATGTGTGGTCAGATGAGAACTGTCACTCTAAAAATGGAAAATATCCAAACTGAGTGGTTCAATGCTGAGGAAAATGAGCCACAGGGATGACAGACATTAGGGACCCTGAAATGAAATACGAGACCAAGACCCTTTTTTTCATGGCTTTTACATTGTGCAAGGAGAAGACAGCCAATAGACAAGGAGAATGGATACAATAAATGAAGTAATTTTCTTTCTTTCCTTTTCTTTTTCCTTTTTTGGCCTCACTCATGGCACTTGGAAGTTCCTGAGCCAGGGATGGGATCTAAGCTGCAACTGCCACAATGAAAGATCCTTAACCCGCTATGCCACAGTGGGAACTCCTGAACAGAGTAATTTTAGATAATGATATGACAGATATAGGAAAGTCTCCTTTTTGTATTTTTTCTGTTTGAATGGCTTTCTATTAGGTGTCCAGGGAAGTTCTTTCTGTGGACTGACATTTAGAACTGAAATTTGAATGAAAACAGGAGCTAGCCTGATATTCTGAGGATGAGCATTCTAGATGGAACAAATAGCCAGGGTATGCATCTGGGGTGGGTGCGAGCGTGGTGCAACTGGGAAACAGAAAGAAGCCACAGTGATTCAGGAACTACATTGAGGTGGGAGATGAAGTCAGGCAAAAATGCATCTCATAGTCTGCAGAAAGCAGTTTGGGTTTTATTTAAAGTGTGGCTTTTATTTAAGGACCTTCAGCAGGGAAGGTGCTATCAAATCTTAGGAGATGAGAGGGTGTGGATCCCAGTCCAAAGCAGAGAAATGAGCCTTGGACATGCCTGCTATCAGCTCGTCCACTGAGATGTAAGAAGCAGGAAAAACAAAAAAGGTAGAAGTGGAGATATTTGGAGATATTTGTGGGTAGCATAGGAGGAAGCTGAAGGACCTCCTTATTTCAGGACCTCAGTTTTCTCAGTGATGCTAGAGTCAAAATGCTCTGCTAAGAGTAAATGGAGAGATGGTGGAGTGAAAGGTTGTATTAATCTGATGTGGTTGCCATAAGAAAATACCATTGACTGGGTGGTTTAAACAACTGAAATTTATTTTCTCTCAGTCCTAGAGTCCCTGATCAATTTTCTCACAGTTCTAGAGCTTGGTTTCTGATGAGAGCCCTCTTCTAGACTTGCAGGTGGCCAGCCCCCTTCTCCCTGTCTCCTCCTGAGACGAGGGGTGGAGGAGAGGGAGTTCTGGTGTCTCTTCTTCTTAAAATGACTCCAGTTCTGTTGGGTTAGGGCCCCACCCTTATGGCCTCATTGAACCTTTATCATCTCTCACAGGCCCAGCTCCAAATATAGTCACATTCGGGGTTAGGGCTTCAACATAGGAATTGTGGAGAGAACACAAATATTCAGTCCATAAAGGGATCTGCGGAGAACAGGAAAATTTGAGGTATTAAAGAAATGGGAAAGGGTATTGATTGAAAATATCAAAAATACTTTCCATCGTTTTATTTTTTTTCCCCTGTATTAAGGCTCAGCTGCTACACTCCCTCCAAGATTCTAAAGTTTACGTAACAGGAAAATACTTGGGCAACGAAATCATTATCTTTGGTGTACCATCTCCCATGGACTCAGAAAGTAGGTGGATCCTGGTGATTGGGAAGCTCTTTACTGGGTGGCAGATAAGGCAGGTTGGCATGACCGCCTGGAGCCGAATGACGGTGGCGTGGTCTGTGTCAAAAGAGGACAGGGAGAGTAGAGAGAAGCTGGAGAAGCCCCACCAGCGGCGAAGCAGACAGAAGGGAAGTCTGGATTATTGAACAAGTGAAAGGAAGGGGGAGAAGAGACCCCAGTGAGTGGCAGCTGAGGAGGGTCCTAGAGAAGCATCGAAATGCCTCAGGGCATGTGTCTGATTCTTCTGATGTAAACATGCGATGTGCTTACTTCTCCAAAAGAAATTTTCAGCCAGACCTATGATGCTCATTAACGCTACATGGAAAAATTTTGATTTTTTTTTTGAAGTCTTCAACCAGACCTATGATGCTCATTAATGCTACATGGAAAAATTTTGATTTTTTTGAGCTCTGTTTCAAAATCAGTGCCAGGAGCAAAACAGAACTGTATGTTGACCTTCAAAGGCAAACGCCCGAAAGCACAAGTTAATACAAAAACTAACAAGGGTGCCAAAAAAAATTTTTTTTTTTGGCTGCATGTGGAAGTTCCTGGGCCAGGGATTGAACCCACGCCACAGCAGTTAACTGAGTAACAACGTGGGATCTTTAACTTGCTGTGCCACAAGGGAACTCCCACATTTTTTAACATTATTTTCACATACTTAATTTTGACCTGTGCTCCTTTAGAAGATTCCCTCAATTTGCAGATAGCAGATACAGATAAGTTTAAGGCACTGACACCTTCCATGTGGGGTGGGGGGAAGGGGGCACCCCCACTTTTCCAGGTACCTTGGGTTATGGCACGACTGGATCCAACTCTTCTTAGTAAAACTTACTGCCCATGTGACAACCACTCCTTACTACCAACAGACATGACACCTGATAATGGTAAAGTCAGAACCGCTCTGCACTCTTCTAGTTTGTTTCTTGACTCCTTCAGGGTACTATTAGTTTACAGATTCTTCACTTCATTTCAGTTCCATGGCACCTGTTCTGATTGCTTGTTCTTCACCATGAGATTTTTTGACCTTAGCAACTACACCAGAGCTCATGGCAACGCCAGATCCTTAACCCACTAAGGGAGGCCAGGGATTGAACCCAAAACCTCATGGTTCCTAGTCAGATTTGTTTCCTCTGCACTACGATGGGAAGTCCCATGACCTTTGTGGATCCTTAAATGTAGGATTTTTCTACAACTAGATTGAGAGAGAGCCAGCCTGCACTTCCAATTCATTCCTTGGGTCTCCATTTTGGTGTCATGGTATCAGAGTGGCCCATTCATCAATGCTGGTGGAGTTGATGAGCATATGAATAAATAATAATTAATGACCATTTGGACTCAACAAGGCATTTATCTGCTCAGCAGCATTATTGAGATGCTAAGGGTCCCTATGTTTTAGGGGAATATTTGCTGATTGAGGAACTGACTGGTAGAATGAATAATGTGACTGCTTTGATTTCAAGGTTCTCCTGAAGTGTTGGTGTAGCTCAGGGCTCTGTGCAGGTTTCCATTGCAAGTGATTACAGACATGGCATGTGGAGAGTGGACTGGGAGGCAAAATATATGCAGGAAAAGTGGAAATCACCAAGGAAAACGACTGAAGGGGAAATCAATATGAGGTGAAAGGTCAACAAGCCTCCTGCTGTTAGTCTGTCAAAATGTATTTAATGGGTTCATTGGATATTTTTCACATTTAAGAAATTGACATGAAAAAGGGTTATCCTGTAATAACTTTTTATCTCTCACTTACAAAATCGCTAATTTTTTTTTCTTTTGAGAATTTTACCTCTGATCTCAGTATTACGTTCATGCCCTGAGGTTTAAGGCTTCAGCAGAACTATAATGACAGGCCTTCAAAACAGATTATTTTCTAAGTAGTTAACTCTGTAACATAGCCGTTTTAATTTATCAAAGTATAATTTAAGATGTAGTCATTAAAATTAAGTAAGGATCAAATATGGAACTTGCTATGTCCAAGGGTCTAGTTTCTGGGTTTGATCTCAATATATTTCTTAAAAGGACGCCTTATTTATCTTTTCTATCATTGGTACAATTAGAGTAATTTTCAGTTCTGTCGTCCTCAAGCAAGAAAGTAAGAAAAACAGAGACAAAAAATTGCCAGGAATAATTTCAGCAAAGAACTTAAAAATAAAAAGAGGCTCACATTTGTAATAGCTTATGAAAATTTCTATGCTCTCACTTGCTGAGTGTTCTTATTTATTTAATAGTTTCCGTTTTCTAGAAAATTCAGTCCTCACCTTATTAGAGGCTCAGATTTCTGCATTTTTCCTAACATCTTTAATCAAAGTACCTTTAGGTACATTAGAAATATTCATATATTCTATGGTTCCCTAGCTATATAGAGAAATTAAGCTTTAAACATTAACATCTGAAAAATATAGCATGGCAGATTTATATTAACTGTTTTCTACCTTTTTCTTATCGTTGCTGTTTTCTTTGGCTACATGCAGGCATGTGGAAATTCACAGGCCAGGTATCGAACCGGAACTACAGCAGAGAAAATGCTGAATTCTTAACCCATGAAGCCGCCAGGGAACTCCTTTTCTGCCTTTTTTAAGACTAAGAAATTTATGACCAAGATTTTTTTTTTAACTTGGCATCATATATTACTTTATTTCATTCTTGGAACAATCCTATAGGGGAGTATTTCTTTTTTTCTTTTTTTAATATTCAAGATTTGGATTTCCTTTAGTTTTCCATCTTAGATACCTGATACCAAATTGGCAAGCTGAGACCAGAATCTTGGCTTTCAGTGACAATCTGTTCCATTATTTTTGGTGAAGAATGCTATAGAAACAACATATGGCTCGGGGATTTCAGAATTAAAGAAATTAAAATTGTCAAGATTCCCAAGGATCTGGAAACTTCATTTGCCATGGAAAACATGAGCAAAACTCAAAGATATGTACTAAGAGAATTTTGAAAATTAAAAGCATTCTGCCATGACACATTGAGATTTGAAATTTCCAAGGGTTCTTGTACCTTTGGTATACCGGTAGGTACCACAAGGGTGAAAAAAAAAATCAAAGCTACAGCTGCTGGCCTGCACCACAGCCACAGCAACATCATATTCAAGCTGAGTCTGCGACCTACACCATAGCTCATCGAAACACTGGATCCTTAACCCACTGAGCAAGGCCAGGGATCAAACCTGCATCCTCATGGATACTAGTAGGATTCGTTTCTGCTGTGCCACAATGGGAATCCTGAAAAGCTTTTGACAATATTGGATTCATGCAGGAAACGAAAGATATGTCTTTTTTAAATAATTGTCCCTTTCTCCTATGACAACACTCTCTCTTAAAACATTCTTCTAGGAGTTCCCATTATAGCTCAGCAGGTTAAAAACCTGACTTGGATCCATGAAGATGTGGGTTCGATCCCTGGCCTCACTCAGTGGGTTAAGGATCCAGGGTTGCCACATGCTGCGGCATAGGTGGCCGATGTGGCTTGGATCCAGCATGGTTGTGGCTGTGGTGTAGACCTGAAGCTGCAGGTCTGATTTGACCCCTAGCCTGGGAATGTCCATGTACCATAGGTGCTTCCATAAAAAGAAGGAAAAAAAGCCATTTGTCTATTCTAAAAAAGTTCAGTTTAACATCTACTAATCTCCTTAACATTAAGCATGGGTGTGTTCTGGGGTCACTAGTTGCCCCAATAATAGAAGGAGGTGAGAGGGAATGTTGGAGTTGGAAAAAAGAGCAGAATCTCAATATCTGAGACTGAAAATTCTGATTTGAGGAAGCTTTCTATAATATAACCTTTTTATTTCTTCATGCTAAAACATACCAAGAAAATATGAACTCCATTTCTAACTTTAACTTTGCTAAAAATAATTACTGTAAACACAGGGACCGGCGAGATGATGTTTACATGTTTAATCATGCATATATCAGTTTTGTTCTATGTGAGAGCCATCATCTGAGCTTTAATACAGACAACCACCTCAGTCAGACGAGGAGGGAAACTGTATAAATGGATCAGTGCAATCTCACAAAATTAAAATGGCAAACTGAAAGCCTTTTCCTTCCTGAGAAATGGATACAGACGACTGCAGGCTCACTCATGTCTAGACAGAATAACCCATCAGTTTGCAAGACAAAGAGAAATACCTCTAACATCTCAGATAAAACAAAGGGAGAGTCATGTAAAAGGGAAAATAAAAGGAAAGGAAAGTGTAGCAATATAGCAGTCAATAAGTATAAATATACAGTCACACCCAAAGTAAAGAAAATTGTTAAGAAACTATTAGATTTCCTCTCGAGACTCCCCATCAGATGTCCAATAAAAACGAGCAAAGAGAGGAAAAGAGAGCTTTCTGACATCAGATATGGATTTGAGTATAGATTTGCTGTGCTTATTTGTTCTTTTGCATTTTTTGGTAATGGGTGGAATTATTGAAAATTTGAAGATGCAAAAGTAGTTCTACCGTTAGCTGTATAATGATTTCAGAGTCCATCAGAGAGAGTATGAGAATTGCTGCCTAAACTCTTGCGTTGGTTTCTGGATGTATACTATGAATGCCACAATTTGTAGTTCATAACACTATCTGAATCTTTTTGAAAACGCATTCACCATTTATTGTCTTTATAATCCCTTTTAAAAAGTCAAATATCTAATCACGACCACTGAGAATGCAGTTTTCCTCCTCCTTTCTTCATAACATTTTGAGAACTGAGATTGAAAGGACTAAAGATTTTGGGTGGAAGTGGAGGATTATGTAAGAAATGCCTGCCTTTAGCTTGTGAAATGCTGAAGACCCATCCCTAGCTTTCTGGGCAAATGCATCAGCTTAAAATCAAATTGTAGCCAGCTGTGCTGATGACCTATGTCATCTCCTTGAGACTGAGCCTCAGATCAACCTGACAGTATCTTAGAGAAGTTTTTCCATTCACACTTCTCAGCCACTGATACCAAGGCAGGAACTCATATCCCAAACAACGGTCCCCTGTAGTTAATAAACGAAAACGCCGTATTCTCAAAGCATTAGAGAGGGTGAATTGATGCCCTTGGGTGAAATGGAGATATTGAAGAAGTTGGATGACATAAGAGAGAGGCACTCAACTACCCCATAAGGCTTGACCAACTGCCATGAACTAAATGTTTGTACCTACCAATCAGATTCATATGTTGAAGCCTAATCCCCAATGTGATCATTTTGGGAGGTGGATTTTTGGAGGTATTTAGGTTTAGATGAAGACCTGAGAGTGGAGCCCCTTCTGAGAAGAGAAAACTAGCAGACTGGGCTCTCCCTCCACTGTATTTGGATATAACAAACTTACTGTCTGCAAACCAGGAAGAGAGCCCTGGCCTGGACACCAAATCTGCTGGCACCATAACTAAGACTTAGTGAGAAATAAATACTTGTTGTTTAAGCCACTCAGTCTACAGTATTTTGTTACATCAGCCCAAAATGACTAAGGCACCAACTTTAGTTTATAGCAGGAAACGTATTAAGTATCATTTGTATCAAGTATTCGCTGATATTGAATGCAATGCCTAGTGCTATGCATATATTAATTCTAAGCCTCCTGACTTGACAATCATTAATATTTTTACTTTAATCCTATTTGTGTCTATTTTTAAAGTTCTTATAGACAACATATATTTGGTTCTAATATTTAATCTAATCTTATAGCTGGAATTTTAATTGGTGAGTTTGGACTGTTTATTTTTAACGTAATTATTACTATGGTTAGGTTTAACCATTTTGCTGTTTGTTGTCTTACCTGTCCCATCTGTTCTCTACTTTTTTCTCTTTTTCAAACTCCTTCAGTGTAGGTGAGTTTGTCTTCATGATTCCATTTTATTTAC
This sequence comes from Catagonus wagneri, assembly GCA_004024745.2. NCBI lineage: Eukaryota > Metazoa > Chordata > Mammalia > Artiodactyla > Tayassuidae > Catagonus > Catagonus wagneri. Next base: position 13,637,833 of record PVHT021183727.1, on the reverse strand, counting down.
TTTGTTGGCTTATTAGCTATAACTGTTTTATTTATTAAAACACAGTAGAGATTGATAATACTCCACAACTGCTCACTCTTTAGTCTACCAAGAAAACTCAGTCTTTCCAATTCTAAAACTAATTTTCTTTCAATGAATTTGACTTTCCAGCTGTAACAGGGATTAGGTGAGCCCCTCCAGCTGTAACAGGGATTTCATCTGGTGGTAAATAGCACAGTGAGGTTACATATCTGGGAGATTCGCACTTGTCAGCAACTTATATTTCTCTTTTTGCTTTTCTCAAGTGATATCATATAACCAAGATTCCTGATATGACAGGATTTGGGACTTGCTGATAGAATTTTCCTATTGCTTAACTAAAGAAGACCTGGATTTTATTTTTATTTATTTGTTTTTTATTTAGTCTTTTTAGGACCACACCCATGGCATATGGAAGTTCCCAGGCTAGGAGTCTAATCGGCATTGCAGCTGCCAGCCTACGCCACCTCCACAGCAATGACAGATCCAAGCCTGGTCTGTGACCTATACCATGCCTTATGGCCAAGGCAGATCTTTAATCTACTGAGCAAGGCCAGGAATTGAACCCGCATCCTTATGCATACTAGTTGGGTTTGTTAACGGGAACTCAAAGAAGACCTGGATTTTAGAATGACGAACTCCCCATATGATGTCTCCTACTGTTGGCGGGGAAGAAGAGAAGTGTGGCTAGCTTTGCCACCTCTACATCTGCCAAAGTTAGGGCATTCATTCTTGAGGGGAATTCGGCCCTACCTTGGAGGAGTAGGATTTCTCCCCTCCCATCTCTGCAGAGAGGAACAGGTTATTTATCTTCAGATAAAAGTCCTCATTTGACTTCTCCTCTTTCACAACTCCTTGCTCAAGTTTGTTATTGAAATAATGAAGTTTTGATCTTAACTCACAACATGGTGTCATTGCAATTTAAATTCCCTCTGGGAAGTAAAATTCTGAATTCTTTGCTACCCTATCCCTCAAAAATCTTTGGTTGAAGGGTTTCTGGTCATGGCTCAGTAGAAACAAATCCGACTAGTATCCATGAGGACGCAGGTTAGATCCCTGGCCACAGTCAGTGGGTTAAGGATCTGTCATTGCCATAAGCTGTGGTGTAGGTCACAGACACAGCTTGGATCTGGAGTTGTGGCTATGGCGTAGGCTAGCAGCTACAGCTATGATTCAACCCCTAGCCTGAGAACCTCCATATGCCATGGGTGCGGCTCTAAAAAGACAAAAAACAAAAACAAAACAAACAAACAAATAAAAACTTTGGTTGAAAGGAACAATATGTATGGGAGAATGGTGTAAATAGTAAAACATCTGTCCAAGGATTAACCAAATGAAGGTCAAACCTCCTTTGTTGACCTCTGCATAGAATTGTATTTACTAACTGCCGATGGTCTGCATTGCAGGGCACAGTAATAACAAACAAATCTGAAACTCTTTACTCAGGTAATGTGAGCATTCTGGTAAGGATGTTATTTGTTACCTTATACAAGCCCGTTTTTATGAGCACACATAGGATAAAATGCCCTCTAGTACAAAACCCAAGACTAATCATGTTTTTACTAGGAAGTTGAATTGTATTGTTTTATTCAACATATTTTCTGAATATGTTTCCATTGTCCGACTGTTGGTATGCGCAGGGTCACAATGGTAGCATTGGCTAGCAATGTAAAAGACATATATGGCTTAGATTTTGTGTAACACTCTCATTTGCCTCATTTCTTTTTACTCTCATGTTCTTCATCCACTTACGCTTCATTTTGTTGTTTCTTACAATATATATTAGTGAGAAGACTTTTTTTAAAAGCCAGAGTATATTTAGCCATTCCCAATAATCTGCCGGGTTAAAATTTTCCAACAACTTTCAAAATGTATGTATCAAGATAGTGTAATTTTGGCATAAGGTAACCACATAAATCAATGAAATGGAATTGAGAGTCTAGAAATAAATTCATAAATTTATGGTCAGTTGATATTCCACAGAGGTGCCAAGAAAATTCAATGGGAAAATAACAGTCTTTTCAATAAATTGTGCTGAGAAGATGGAATACCCCAATGTAAAGAAATGAACTTAGTCATCTCTGCATAGAAAAATTTCCATATATGCCATATAGAAAAATTTACTTAAAATAATGAGAAACCTAAATGTAAGAGCTAAATTTATGCAGATTTTAGAATAAAACAAGAAAAAAAAATACTCAAGTCTCCTGAGTCAGGGAAAAATTCCTTAGATATGACACCAAAAGCATGAGCAATAAAAGAAAAACTTGTTATCTTAGACATCATCAAAATTAAAACTTGTATTTCAAAAGACATCCAGAAAGTTAAAAAATCCACAGATAAAATTTTTGCAAATCATGTATCTGATAAGGGACCTGTATAAAAATATATAAATAATGTTTGCAATTCAATAATAAGAAGACAAATAACCCAGGTAAAAAAATGGACAAAAGATGTGAGTAGACATCTCATCAAAGAAGATACAAGAATAACTAATTAGTTCATAAAAAGACATTCAACACCATTAGTCATTAGAGAAACACAAGGCAAAAACACAATGATGTATAATTTTAAGCCCATTATAAAAACAATAATCAAAAGGAAAGATAATTATTGGCAAGAATGTGAAAAAATGGAAATGCTCCTAAATTACTGATCAAAATATAAGAGAGTACAGCCACTTTGAAAACAGTTGGGCAGTTTCTCAAAGTGTTAAAATCTAGAGTTATCATATGACCTAGTAATTGCATTCCTAGGCATCCACCCAAGATAAATCAAAATAGATGCCCACACAAGGACTGGTACACAAATGTTCATAGCAGCATTACTCATAACAGTCAAAAGTGGGAAAAGCCCAAAAATTCATGAAATGAATGGAGAAAAAAGATGTGACCTGTCTATACAATGAGTGCTATTCAGCAATGAAATGCAATGAACTTTTGATGTAGGTTACAGCCATGAATGAACCTCAAAAACATTATCCTAGCTGAAAGAAACCAGACACAGAAGGCCACATATCTGATTCCATTTCTATGAAATGTACAGAAATGGTACATCTGTGGAGACAGAAAGTTAGTGGTTGTTCAGAGCTGAGGGTAGGAATGTGGATGAACCATCAGTGGGTATAGGGGATCTTACTAGGGTGATAAAAAGTCCCCAAAATGGCTTACAGTGATGGCTACATAATTCACTAAACTGATTAAAAGTCATTGGATTGTAAACCTAAAACAAAAGAATTTGATGTGTAAATTACATGAGTCAATAATGTTAATTAAGGATTTCAACAAGTATCCTTAAGGAGAGGTTCCTCAGTTGTAAACACTTGGCACTTGCCAGCCTCACCCTATAGCCCACAACAGACCAGGATGGTGGCACCCTTCCAGAGTAGACCTTGAGTGCCAGGTCTATTGCTCATGAAGGAGAAGCTTTCATAGTCCAGTAGTGTTTATTTAGCAGGTTTACATTATATTTGAACCACCATATTTCTGAAGCATCACGTGACAAACTCCCCCAAACCAAGCAGTTAGATCAGTCTATGAGTAAAAGTGCCTCATGGCCAAGAATGGACAATCAATATGTCAGACCACATTTATCTCCAGTGAGAAAAATCAGAGTGACATGAAAGAATGAATGCTTATACTTGAGTATTAGAGCTTGTCTGCCTCAGATTATTTTGATGATACTTCAGATATTTATGGAAACAAGGAAGTCCCTTTTTCAAACAGTTTAAATTTGAGCAAGGATGTTTCTGTTGGCATCCTAAGGAACTCTGTGCCATCAGGAAGTTCTCGACTCTGTAAGGACTCTGGGCACAAACTTTTGATGAGGTCAAAAATAAAACGTGTGCAACAGTCCAGGAACATATCAAAATGAAACATTCTGTAAGTTTCCTTCAAAAAAATAAAATAAAATACCTGAAGTTCGCATTGTGACTCATTGGGTTAAGAACCCGACTAGAGGAGTTTCCATCATGCCTCAGTGGTAATGAACCCTACTGATATCCATGAGGATGAGGTTTTGATCCCTGGTCTAGCTCAGTGGGTTAAGGATCCAGCATTGCCACCAGCTGTAGTGTGGCAGCACACAGACACGGCTTGGATCCCACGTTGCTATGGCTGTGGCATAGGCCAGCACCTGCAGCTCCAATTCAACCCCTAGCCCAGGATCTTCCGTATGCCACAGATGCGGCCCGAAAAGAAAAAAAACAAAAATACCTTATTCAAGATATTTCTAGTAGGTTCAAGTATTTTTAATGTACCTTGTCATCTAACTCAATGCTCTTCACACCCACATGGTCAACCGCTATTGGTAAGTAACTGTTGCCTTTGTAAAGAAATGATACCCTGATGTTTGGAAGATGAAACTAGTTCACAATAAATCATGTAATATTAAACTTAGGATATAATACGTGTATTTTTCTGAAGGTCTAAGTCACCTGAAGGCCTTAAGTAGGAGCGGGGAGGAGGAGATAAATGTTTCCAGATTTCCATGGGGCCGCTGCGTTATGTCCTCGATGTAGCTGCGGTCATAGTAGCTTTGAAGCGTAAATGCTTTTTTTCATAGATTTTTCGGTTTTTTTATTTTTTAAGTATAGTTGATTTACAAAGTTGGGCTAATTTCTTCCGTACAGCAAAGTGACTCAGTCATACATACATACATGCATACACACATACATATTCATTTTTTATATTATTTTCCATCATGGTCTATCCCAGGAAATTGGATAATTTCCAATTTTGGATAAATTTTTTTCTAAATTGGATAGAGCTTTCCAATATTACATGCCATAGAGTAGGACCTCATTGCTTATCCATTCTAAATGTAATAGTTTGCATCTACTAACCCCAAACTCCCAGTCCATTCCACACTCTCTCCACTCCCGCTTAGCAACCACAAGTCTGTTCTCCATTTCTGTGAGTCTGGTTCTGTTTTGTAGAAAGATTCATTTGTGCCATATTTGAGATTCCACATAAAGATGATGTTATATGATGATTATATTTCTCTTTCTGACTTACTTCACTTAGTATGAGAATCTCTAGCATCCATGTTGCTGCAAATGGCATTATTTTGTTTTTTTTTATGGCTGAAGTATTCCACTGTATATATGTACCATATCTTAATCCAGTCCTCTGATGTTGGACATTTAGGTTGTTTCATAGGTTTTATTATCTATGACAAGGAAGTAAATTTTAAAAAGTAAGGAAATCCATGCTTTTATATAAACTATAGTTAGGATTTTAAACTTTTTTTTTATTATTATTTTAGGGCCACGCCTGTGGCATATGGAAGTTCCCAGGCCAGGGGTCAAATTGGAGCTGCAGCTGCTGGCCTACGCCACAGCTATAGCAACACCAGATCTGAGCTGTGTCTGGGACCTACACCACAGCTGGTGGCAATGCTGGATCCTTAACCCACTGAGCAAGGCCAGGGATCTAACCCTCATCCTCATGGATACTGGTTGGGTTCATTACCACTGAGCCACAGCGAGAATTCCCAGATTTTATTTTATTTTATTATTTTTATTTTATTTATTATTTTTTTATTTTTATTTTTTTTGTCTTTTTGCCTTTATCTGGAGCCGCACCCGCGGCATATGGAGGTTCCCAGTCTAGGGATCTAACAGGAGCTGTAGCTGCCAGCCATCGCCACAGCCACAGCAACGCGGGATCTGAGCTGCGTCTGCAACCTACACCACAGCTCACGGCAACGCCAGATCCTTCACCCACTGAGCAAGGCCAGGGATCGAACCTGCAACCTCATGGTTCTTAGTCAGATTCGTTAACTACTGAGCCACGAAGGGAACTCCGAATTCCCAGATTTTAAACTTTTAATAGCTAACATTTATTGAGCCCCAGTATCATGTCATTAGAAAATGATAATAATAGTAATAATAATAACATAGGTATTATTAATCAAGCATTTACTATGTGACTATCACTGTGACAAAAGGTTTACAAACATTTACCTGAAACCTAACTACAGTGTGACCTAAGAAGTAGGAATTATTCTGTGTATTTTTGCAAGAAACAAAACTTAAGCTCAGCAAGTCTAAATGACTGCCCCATGAGTATGAAGTTACAGAGCCAGGGTTCTCCCAGGTCTTCTCCAAACCTGTGCCCCTACTCATCTGATGAGACTTTATCATCTGCTATGCCATTTGAAGTTATAGCACTTAGAAAATACTATTATTCCCACCTAGTTGGACTTTTCTAAACACATGTATTCCCCAGTTGCAATTATTTTTGTCTCTGGGACTAGTGAGGCACTTGCTTTCTTTGATGTGTTTGTGGGAAAAGGTGAGCACTATGTCTTGCTCCTCTGCCTTCTTGATCCTTCCTCCGATGCACTTGTTTAAAGAACTGTTCAGACATTTCCCATGAAAACCCATTCTTTGGGTCATTTCCCTCATAGAGGCACCTGCCCATGGCCATCCTGTTCCCAAGCTCTGTCCTGCCCTCTGCCCTTCATTCACCCTTGGAATGGCCTGCTCTGTATCCTTCACCCATCCTGTCCCCTTAGTCTGGCCTGCCCTCTGCCTTTTGCCCATTGGTTCCCTTTGTCTAGCTTGCCCTCCACGTTTCACCATTCTGTTCCCTCTGTTGACCTACAAGCCTTTTCCACCTCTCCAAACGCCACTTCTCTGTCAAGGTCCTATTCGAATGCTTCTGTTGTTTTCCTAATATTTCTCTAGAATTATGGACTGTCTTCCCAATCTGTACATTCAAAAAACTTCAAGCCAGCACATGCCTACCCACATACACTCGTTAGTTTGTGCAAGTACCTCTTGTTCTCATTAGATTATGATCTCCTTACGAGCAAGACCTGTTAACTTATTTATCTTACCTCCCCTATGATTGATCTTTGTAACTGCAATGCCTAACACAATGCTTTAAACTGAATTTTCAAAGGTCATCTTATTCTTTAGTGACCACGTTTTGTATTAGACACATTCTGCTTGTTTTTCTACATCTCTGTCATGTAGTTTGCTTGGACACTATTCTAGTTCACTTCAGTTTTTGAACAAGGTCCTCAGCAAGGGAACTGTCACTGTAAAATAGTTGGAGGGGGGAGTTCATGCCTTAGCAGCCCAGATCACATTGGCAATATCTCCAGATTCACACTGCAAAATTGTATCTACTTTTTGGGTTTAATCACTATCATATTTAAATCTCTTTAAGTACTACTCTCTTCCAAATGCTTCTTCCCAGATGTGCTGCATTATTAATGAAATGGAATTAAATATAGGGGTTTTAAAATGAACTTGCTTCCAAATATATTAAACTTCATCTTCCCATTTGGACGGTCTTTCTTTCTTGATATTGCTATTTTTCGTAAGTCCTTTTGCCCCACTTCTTTATCTTTTCTTGTGTTCATATTATCTATCCAGTTAATACCTCTTACAATTTAATTGGTTCTCTGTTCATGATGCTTCTAATATTGCTAGTTAAGACTCTAAGATGTATCTTAATCCCGATCTTTCTAGTGTCCCTGGATGACTCCTTCTAAATGAATAAACTGCTATTTATCCTGATCATAGATTCTCCTCTGTCTTTTTCTTTTTTTCTGAACAAGGCTCCAGTCACACTCCAAACCACTATCATCATTCATTTCCCAGCTATTCTGAATTAATTGTCTAGCCAATACACTCTATCAAATTATTTACTCCAACTAGAAGCTTTCCCTTTGTATGTTGATGAAGCTAAGAGGGAAGGAATTGCTGACAGCCTGGAATGCCAGGTATTTGTGGGGGGGGGGGTGGAGAAATAGAATCTGATAGTGGATGTAAAACTCAAAAACACAAGCCTGCGTGAGCTTACTCTAACTGAAACAATTTGCTTTGGGAACAAACTTAACAGGCTGGCCAAGTCATTTCTTCAATCAAAGTTTCTGGAATAAATTTTAAAGAAAACAAAATCATAGCATGTTTTCTTTAAACTGCAATGTTCTAGTCTTCATCGGCATCAAAAAATTAGTCAAAGCAGACATAGAATTCCTTACAGACTCTTACCTTTCTCCTCTAGGATTTATAATCTAAGAATCCTTTTTTTATTAATGATTTTTGTTGTTTCCATTTTAGTTGATTTACAGTGTTCTGTCGATTTCTACTGTACAGCAAAGTGACCCAGTCATATATATATATTCTTTTTCTCACATAATCCTGAACCTAAGGATCATTTTAGAACAACAGTCATTTTTTTCTCTTTCTTCACTCGGATATCTATCCCTTTTTCTTTCAGTCTTGAGTAAAATATTGCACATTGAAATAGAATAAACCTCATGTTGACAGCAATCTGTCCTCCCTGAGTTACTTTTTTCTGACTTAGCTTCTCTTGAGTCAAAATTCTTGAGTAGAAAAATCACCTGGCTCCCATAGGATTCATGTTTCAAATTCAACAGTATCTAAAAGGGGTCTCTGACTTGAGAAACTGACCAAGCGAAATGTTGAGAGGACACTGAGCACCCATTCTGTAACATGAACTGCATAGAAACCAGTGAAAAATAGCTAAGACACATCTTGGGTTTGCTATATGTAGGCACCCAGATGACTGATCTTCATAGAGCATCTTTAATCCTCACAACAGCCCTGTAAGGTGAGTACTATTATCATCCCCATCTTACAGATGAGAAAACTGAGCCTTAGAAAACTTAGACCAAGGATGCAGCTAAATATCCTACAGTGTATAAGGCAGGTCCCAGAGCAAAGAATGATTCATTCCAAAGTGTCAATAAGCTGACGTTGAAAAATCTGTTCTTAGACACATAATATCAATTAACCAGAACCCTAGGAAGGATGGGGAATGGTGTTAAGAGTAGTTTTACTAACAAATTTTTAGTCATTACACAGAAAGGTGATGATTCAGATTCAAGATGCCCTGTGTTGTCTTACCATTGCCCCAGTTCTATTTCTTGCTTGTGGATGCCTGTTACCAGATCCTGGTTTCTCTCAAGCAGTTGCTCAAAGTGCAGGCTTTGAAAAATAAAGCCTTTTATCCCTGATTCTAGGGCAGGCTTGGCTTTCATCTACTGTGTTCTGCAAAATGCTGCAGCGCTCTCTCTAAACCGAGTGGATTAAGTCTGGAGTCTTTCTGGCATCCACTTTCTATTTGCACACTGTGCCACTTGGTACTGTGATGGGTGCAGGGTAGCTGTTAACATCACTTGAAGAGACCATTTTCCCCAGCATTGTTTCTGAACCTTAAACCCATCTTGCATTTCGGCAATGTCATTTTCCAACCGTCAAACACCTTCCAGCCAGTAACAGCCCAGACAACCCTGTTAAATCTTGCTGCACCAGTTTCACATGGGCCAGCCTTACTTGCCATCTTAATCTGCTCCTTCCCCCATTGCTTGCCTCCTCGTAGAGCTGTACGTAGACAGCAAGTCAGTACCACAGACTTGGAAATTTATTTCCATATGGCCGAGAAAAGGCACGATGATGTGAGCAAAGTCACTATACATCTCCTTTGACTCCTGGAAGGGAAACTTCTTGAGCATAGGAACTGAAGTTTTTGAAGGTCATGAGCAGAGTTAAATGTAGTGGAGTTCAGGGAGTATTTGATATTAACAGTATTTCCATCAGACATTATCAGATATTCCTTTCAGATTATTTTTATAACAGTTTGGGGCATTTAGATAAAAGAAATATGATGACAGCTTGGAGGGAATTCAGAATGAAACAATAAAAATGAGTGAGTGGTTAGAGGGGAGAGGGATTCAGCTATGTGCTGGCTAAACAAGAATGGAAGAAGGAAAGACCGATGAAAGATGAAAGGTGTATGTGTCGAGCAGCAAATTGCTTAGCTGTTGATAGGCTGTTTGAGTAGACGGCTACCACCTCTGGAGCCATATATTTGGGGATTAACTGAGCTTTCTTTTGCCCTCTCTATAATTGAATTCCCTTGCCCTGATTCTAATTTAATTGCTCCATAAGGAGTCATTTACTGCAGTTGGTAGAAGTAAGGCATTACCCAAGATTTTGGGAAAATACACTTCTATTTTTTGAAGCCTTGACATCATTCTAAAGCCAATAAAGATAAAACAGTCCTAATAAGAATCCCAGTTCTCCCAACTCATTTCCACGAAATCTTGAAGGGACTGTGGACCATCTGATATTAATGTGGAGAACATGGTCAAGAAGAGACATGGTGTCAGTAACTAACTTGGAGAACAGATGGGTAAGGCTTTGAGATATGAATTCTGCCCTGCTGGCCAAGAACTGGCCAAGGATCCACATCCCAGTGCTGATCTGAGCACATCCAAAATACCATGGAATTCTGAGCCCCAGATTACAAGAGGAATATTGACATCAAAGAAGGAGAACCTGAATAAAAAGAGTTTGAAAATACAAATCAAGGACATGTGAATGGTTAGTCAAAGAAAATCTAATGGAAACAATATGACTGTACTTCAATGTCCGAAAAAGAACCAGACAAAATGGAATTTATACTCTTACTTAGAACCACAGAGTAAAGACAAGGTCCAATGGGTAGGAATTCCAGTAGGATAAATATCGTATTAGTCTAAGGGAGAGATGACCAAGAACAGGCTGAACCATAATGGAAAGGCAGACTCTGGAGGGTGACCGTTACTTGAAGGACCAAGCCAAGACTGAAAGCCTATCTGTCAGATTTATAAATGAGATTTACGCATAGGTAGAAGAGATGGGACCAAAATGTCATTCATTTTTTTCCTAATGGTAAGATCCTTTAATTGCACTGAACAGATCTGTTTTCTAATTAAACTCCAATAAGTGATTGGAAGGTGTTCATGGGTTGCCCACACGTCTTTATCCATGTTTTTCTTCTACCGGGATGCATTAAAACCAGTTATACATGGGGCAATATTAAGAGGGACATAATCATCTTAATTTTCATTCTACAGCATTTATTAAATCTCACCTCCACGCCCTCATTCACACCTTTTATGTCCACTGACTCTCTCTTAATTCAGCTCTCAACAGTTCTCCCCTGGATGGTTGCAATAGCTTGGAATGATTGCTTTTTCCACATTCTCTACATTTCAATCCACTTTACCCAGTGCTCCCAGTGGGACAGAGTTGGCCCAGGGAGCCCCTCAGTTAACACATGCTAATGGCTTTTATCTGCCTGGGGATAAAGGCTAAACTTCTGAACACAGCACTGGAGGTCCCTGGCCCCAATCCCGCCTCTCAAACCTGCTTACCCACTGCTGTCCTTCTACTGGAAATGTTTCCTCCAGAAATAATGAATCTACTATAATCTCTGCAGGGGGGAATGCTGCTCCATAGTTTTAAGATTTTGTACTTAGTGTTTCGACTGCTCTGAATGCCCTTCCCCAACTCTGTCCACTTTGCCCAACTTTATTTTGTAATCCTCAAATATAGAGCCTATATAAATGAGTTCATTGTATAATCCGTCTGCTTTATCTCCTCAACCATTTATTCAAAATTACCAAACCAAAATAGAAAAGCAAAAAGAAACACAGTTACTTAGTTGAATTGTGTTCTATGCAACCTATTTCTCAATAAGTTCTCGTTGATTTCCATAGTTCTTGGGTGTAAATTCTAGTACCTATTTTTATTTTTAAGTTTATTTTATTTATGCATTTATCTATCTATGTATTTATGTATGTATGTGTGTATTGTCTTTTTAGGGCCATATCTACAGCATTTGGAAGCTCCCAGGCTAGGGACTGAATGGGAGCCATAGCTGCCCATCTAGCCACAGCTAGATCCAAGCCACATCTGCGACCTACAGCATAGCTCACAGCAACGCTGGGTACTTAACCACTGACCAAAGCCAGGAATCGAACCCAAATCCTCATGGATACCAGTCGGGTTCGTTTCCACTGAGCCACAATGGGAACTCCTAGTACCTATTTTTATCATTGTGTTTTGAACATTTTATTTTAAAATGTACTGTTCTCCATGGTAATTATCAGATTTTTTTTCATATTTAAGGAATGTGGTAATACAGTATTCTTTCTTGTGAAAAACAATTACCAACTCATAAATATTAATCTTATTTTCCTTTTGGATGTATTGCACTTCCAAGAGCCCTGATCAAATGCAGAGTGTGCCTTCTGATGTCAGTTCAGCCTCGTGAAAATGCCTCAGCCTCTGCAGATTATTTTGCATATCCAAAACAGACAGCACACAATTTTATTTACAATGTGTCCAGCTACACAGCATTCATCATCCTTGATATGTAATTTGTATAATTCAAGTACAATTTAAATATAAATCTTTGTCCAATGCACATTTGAAAATGGATTTGGCATCCTTTATGCAAGACCACATACAGGTGGGGTACCTTAGGTGAACTCCAATAAAAGACAGTCCATAAAGATGAATTTAGTCTGATAACCAGAGCCCCCAATGGTACATCATAATAATCAAAGCTTTAAATGCAATACTGTTTAGGAACTGAGCTGGCACCAGGGAGACTAAGTCCTCAGGTCAATATTTGAAAATTAGAGCTGCTGTATGAAATGAAGTGCTAACCTGGAGAGCTGCCAGCTGCTGAAAGCCTGCACACAGGAGCTGGAGCTGAGAAGATACAGAGTCTCCGAGTGAAGCTAAGGAGGGGATATGGAGGAGGGTTTGTCTCATTATCACATCATGGACAGGCTTCCTGGGTCTGGGCTCAATGCTTTTCTTGCTCTTTCCCTTCCTGGCCATGATCCTTTAGCCCAGAGTCCCTGCTTCCCTGAATGAATTTCTGATTTACTGCGAGTGGCTCTTTGCAGTTGAGGAAGAACAGAAAGCTCTGATTTGAAGGCCCCATCATGGCTAAGGGGTTAACGAACCCAGCTAGTATGCATGCGGACACGGATTCGCTCAATGGGTTAAGGATCCAGTGTTGCCATGAGCTGTGGGGTAGGTGGCAGACGCGTCTTGGATCCCACATTACTGTGGCTATGGTGTAGGCGGCAGCAACAGCTCTGATTCGTCCCCTAGCCTGGAACCTCCATATGCTGCAGATGTGGCCCTAAAAAAAGAAAGAAAGCAAGCTCTGATTTGTTTTTAGATGGTAGTGGTGAGGGTTTGGTTTTTGTGTCAACTCTCTTAAGCTAAGTGTCACATCACTGTTATACGATCCAGAAGCACATTAAAAATGAAAGTGCAAGAACCACATCTGTTTCAGAATTGGGATAGCCTGAGACTAACGATACGCCAAAAATAAAAACTCAAAAGGAAATAGTGGACACATTCTCAGTTAAGTTTATGGGTGTTATGCATGTGTAAATCTTCTCTCCAGTACAAAATCTTAATCTCCTTCTCAAGTACCTCTGTGTATCCCTCACAGAAACACTGAAGTACTGCAGATCACATGTCTTCTTGGGGAAGAAGCGGGAGATGAGACGCTGATAATTGTTTCAGTCACAGTACAGTCAGGAAAACAGAGCTCGTGCTGGGTAATTCAATAGAAGAGATTTAATTTGTGGGATTAGAGACAGGGGTGTGGGAGGTACCAAAAAGCCAAACAGGGACCTGGGTGGCAACTCAGAGATCAGCAACAGCAAACAGCAGCTACAAGGCCAAAGGCGGAAAGATATGGGGGTGAGAAAGTGTGGCAGATCTTAGAAAGTGGCTGTTGCGATGGGAAGTTAAAATGAGATGGAGCCTGCCCTGAAGCAGAAACCATGGAAGAAGATGGGTTTTGGCAGGAAATGAATTCACGGAGGAGACATGGTCTCGGTCAGATGCTACCCAAACAAGAATTGGGAGGTGGGAGGGGTGGGGGGCAGGGAGGAAATTTCTCTTTCTTTCACCATCCCCTCCATCTCCCCCAGTGCCTCCTACTGGCTAAATCTGTCAGGAAGCCCAGGTCAAAGAATCCTGGGAAATGTAGTTTTCAGGGTTCAGTCCCCTAAAATGCAGAGTGGAACCATAAAGATGGGGAAACGGGTCTGAGAACAAACGGGAAAATCACTGACAAAATTGCATATCAACGGGATCGCATTTTTATAAATGGGTAGGATGGGAATGATTTGATTTATAGTTTGCTTTCCCCGAAACTGTTTTTGGTATAGAAAATCTAATCTCCTGGTGAAAGACCATGGCACAGATTTAAGTAACATAGAGTTAATCTGCCTCCCAATGATAGTCTTCTGGCCGTCATGAGTTCCTGAACTTGTGTAAATCAGTCTATCAAGCAAAAGTTTTGACTAAAGTCTCACAGCGAGTAATAGGGGGTAGGGGTGAGGAGGGAAGGGACTGAGAAGGAAGTGCAGGAGGCAGGGGCTTAAGTCAAGCTCACAAGTGAGATGTCAAGTTATGTAAGACTTTACAAAATGAAGCACTCCATTTGACTGTCTAGACTTAAAGAACAAAAACAGGAGTTCCCATGATGGCTCAGGGGAAATGAATCTGACTAGTATCCATGAGAATGCAGGTTCCATCCCCGGCCTCGCTCAGTGGGTTAAGGACCCGGTGCTGTCGTGAGCTGTTATGTAGGTCGCAGACAGGCTCGGATCCCACGTTGCTGTGGCTTTGACCTAGACTCTGATTCGACACCTAGCCTGGGAACCTCCATATGCCTCGGGTGTGGCCCTAAAAAGACAAACAAACAAACAAACAAAACAAATAAGGAAATTCCCAGAAAACAAGGAGCCACAAGAACACACCGGAAACCCACACAGAAGTGGGTTTCTGAGCAATTTTAAAAAGTACATTAAATTAATATAGGAGAAGAAAATATTAAATAGTCCAGGTAAAAGTTTAAAAATGAAAACAGGAGTGAAGCTGGCCTTTTCTTGAGTCAATGAAGTAGTTCTGTTTAGAAAAGAGGGTATGAATTAGGGAGAATGGCAGGTAAAGGTAGCTGAATATTTGCCTGGAATTAGGGGATTAGTGGAAAGATTGAAACATCACATAAGCCAGCAGCTTTTCGGGTTTGGTCTCCCCAAACATAAGCTTCAGTAGGTGCAGCTATGATTCCGAGATGGGGAGGCATGTAGGAGCGACTCAGAAGCTACCACCCCCTCCCCACTCCCCCTCCCACACAGAATCGAGGATCTAAGGCATTTTCCTGCACAGCTGATTTAACCAGTTGCAAAATATATCATACCGTCTTCGAGAAGCTTTGAAAAATTGATAGATGGGCAAATGGATAGACAAGGCAATGTAGTAAAATAACAATAACAGTTTTTAAACTTTATGTTTAAAACTTTTCATAATAATATTTCAGGAAAAACAATGTACACAGGAAAAGAATATTTTGTTCCTTTTTGGAAGAATATCAGTTAAGAAATCCTTCCTATGATCTCTTTTTTAATGCATTTTATTATTTTTTTTAATTTTATTTTGCTTTTAAGGGACACACCTGCGGCATATGAAAGTTCTCAGGCTAGGGGTCGAATCAGAGGTGCAACTGGCCTAAGCCACAGCCACAGTGATACAGAATCCGAGCCGAGTCTGCGACCTACATCACAGCTAATGGCAATGCCAGATACTTAACCCACTGAGCAAGGCCAGGGATCCAACCCGAATCCTCATGGATACTAGTTGAGTTTTTAACCCACTGAGCCAAGGGGAACTCCCTTAATGTGTTTTAAATGTGTTCTCTGGTTCTCTTAGCCATTCTTCAACCCTACAGTGAATTCCTGTATCATTATCGAATGTATCTGTACATACTTGTCTGGGTCTTTCTTGCCTGCATAATTAAAGTACAATTTCCTTATTAATAACGAGATTATACCCACTAATACTTACTCCGTGAACGGTTAACAACGTTCTCTACTTTTTCTTTAATGTCTTGTGAGACTCCAAATTATTCAATTGCTGCTATAGGCAAAGAGTTTGTAACTCATCAGATACTTACATTTAAAATTTTTTCCTACTAATCAACCCACTTGATTATAGTTAGGATGATATTTTCACTCCTGTGGAGCGTATTCTTTTCACTGTTTTTAAATTCATGTATATTATTTACTCTATGGTAATGACAACACCATGTGTTTGCATGTTTCTATTAATATTTCAAATTTTCCCATGAACATGAGTTTCATTTTTAGAGTAGAATGTATTCATTTTATTACAGTACAAGAATAGGCCCAGTACGCCTGAAATGAAAATGGCATATTTTAAAAATAGGTAATAATATCTAAAGACAGTTTTATTGCCTAACAACCTCCAGATTTAAAGTTATATAAATAAAATATCCATTTTTCTTTCAATGCCCTACTAGCTATAGTCATGTAAACTGGATTTGGCCATTCTATACATCGATTTAAAATACATAGACTCCAGCCACCTAAGTAAAATTTTCAAACTCAGTTATTTGGCTAGACAGAAAAGGAGAGCAAATATTCATTTGAGAAATCTGATCTCACAATCAACTACCAAATGGAAGTACACATTTTTACCCTTATAATTTAGAATATTTGAAAAGGATGAGGAGACTTAGACATCACTTAGTTCCATTCAACATTTATAGGATTCTTACAAGCCCTGTGAGTTGATCAGCAGGAAAGACTGCACTGCTCAACTGTGTATATACAAAGAGCCCGTTACACGATGAAATGAACGAATTTACCAGGTTTGCAAAATAGGTTTCCCGAACTCCAAGCTCCCCAACTCTAGCCAACTGTGATAGAATAATGACTCCCAAGATGTTCCTAGTCTCCAGAAATGGGAAATATCTTATCCTGCCTGGCAAAAGCAACTTTGCCTTGTGATTAAGTTAAGGAGTTGAGATGGAAAGAAAACTCTGGATTATCCAGGTGAACTTGGTCTATCACAAAGGTTTTGTGAGAGCAGGGAGGTTGAAATCGGAGAAGATGTGGTGACGGAAGCAGAGGTCAAAGAGAAAGACACTGAAGGTGCAGCACTGCTGGCCTTGAAGTTGGAGGAAGGGGCTATGAACCGAGGGAGGCTGGCAGCCTGTAAGTGATGAAACAAGCAAGGAAACCAGATCGTGCCTTAGAGGCTCCCGAAGGAATGCACGCTGCCAACAACTGCTTTTTTAGGATTTATGACTTCTAAAGCTGAAGATAATAAATTTGCCTTGTTTGAAGCCACTAAGTCTGTGGTTGGTTACAACACGGATGGAAAACTAAAACATCAAACATCCTGAACATAGATGACACTTTCTGTGTCTAGCTTCCCCCTCATGCTCACTCTCATCTCACCATCATCTGGTTTCCCTGATCCTCTCTTCTCTGAACCGTCGTTACTGGTGGCCAGTAACGGTGATGCTGCCAGATTCAGTGAGCACTCTGTGGCCCTTTTCTTACTTGACCTTTTGGGGAAGCATTTAGCAGAAAACCTCTGTTTACTGGGTTTTCTAGGAGTCAGGCTTCTTGGTCTGCAATGAGATTACCTTCCTCATTTTCCTTCTAGTGTTGGAAGATGCATTAGGCAGCTGACATGGCCCTGGGGGCAGCCCCTGGTACCCACACCCAGTGTCATGCCTTCTCCTTCAGTGTGTTCTAGACTCTAATGAATGGGATATGTCAAAAGAGACAGGACGCAACAAGGACCTGCTGACTCAAACCTGAATTTTCTAGCTCATGTCCCACAAAAATCTTTCTCCTTCAGCTCACTCTGTCTTGGTGTCCTTTGACCCTCAAATAAGAACACTGGCAGGGCCTTCCCCTTACCAGTCACCCTGACACATTCAATCAGTTAACAAGGTCTCTGCCTTCCCCCTAAATATTTCTCATATCTTTTCCCTCACTGCTTTTCCCACCGTTGACACCTAAATTCTAGGTCTTGACACTTCTTTCCTAGATGATACCAACTCTCAGTGCAGCTCTCAGGACATTTTCTCAGGAGTTCTTGTTGTGGCTCAGTGGTAATGAACCCAGGTAGTATCCATGAGGATGCAGTTTTGATCCCTGGTCTTGTTAAGGATCTGTCACTGCTGTGAGCTGGGGTATAGGTCACAGACACGGCTTGGATCCCAAGTTGCTGTGGCTGTGGTGTAGGCAGCTCTAATTCAACCCCTAGCCTGTGAACTTCCATATGCCGCAAGTGCAGCAAAAAAACAAAAAAAACCTATTTCTCAAAGTATAAGAGTTTTCTCATTACTTCCCTGTACAAAGTCATTTTGTAATACTTGACAGATTAGGGTTAAATGTGAAGCATTAAAAAAATACCTGATTTCTAGGACTTTGCCTGCTTATCTAGGCCTTCATTTTCTGCCTACATGCTGAGGAATATTCCCTGTGAGACATTAAGAAATGGACCATATTAAAAGGATTCTGTAATCAAACATGATCTAGTTTTGTCTGTCCTCAACACCCTCACCATGAACTTGATTTGAGATTTATATTTACACGTATCTTAGCATCCTTCTGCATCCCCACCAAATCCTGTAGGTCATATGATCATAGTCCTTACTACATGGTACTACAATAATCAATTTACTTAATTGTTTACTTATAAGAAAATAAATACCATGAGGGTAGGATCTGTTTTGCTTTATGACCTCAGAGCCTAGGAATGCGCTCAATAATTTATTGCTAAATGAATGTATAAACACTTAAAATGCTGCAGTGAACAAGTTACAATTCTTACCATTAAAGAATCGTATTGAAGGAAACCCATGTTCTATAAATAATTATAGTACTGAGTTAGATATCTGTTACTCACAAATCACAAGGGGCTAAGATAGGGAGAGATATAGCTTGATGGAGCTGAGGAGTTGATAAAGATGAATTCGAGACACTAGTCAATACCCAAATCTGGTAAGAAATGATGGTTCACAGGTCCATTCCTTTGAAAGAATAATTCCTCCATGTGTCTAACCATAGGATACTTGGTTCTCAATCTAAAGAAGTAGCTTTTATTATTTCACACAGTAACCTTTCCAAGTCTAATAATTGGGTGGGAAAAACCTACAGCCTAAGAAAGAATTGGTGGCAGAGATTGTTAACACTGTGAAGGGCTGTTTTGTAAGCTAATGAGTTCCCTCTCACTGGAGACACCCAGACAGGACCTGGATAGGCTACTTTGGGAGGACATTGTAAAAGGTGTCTCACTAATGGGCAGAAAGATAACTAATCTTACATAAGGTCAGTTCCAGAATTCTATTATTCTATCATTTTAGACTAGTAGTTAACAACAAAACTCACCTTTTTAGGGTCTCAATGATAGCAAACAGCTTTGATAGAGTCCTTTTGCTCTTTAAAGCCAATATCTCTCAGGCTTCATATCATATGGTACAGAATATACAACTTCCTGTTGACTTTTTTTCAGAAAAGTTGTTGACTTTTTTCTTCCATCTTTAACCCTGTTTACTGATTAAACTTCGTCTTAGCTCTTTTTATAGCATGTGTATATATGTGGGTGCATAGGAGAGAGGAAGAGAGACGAGAGAACACTTGTAGTCTCTATGCGGTTGAATGCTTGGAGAGATTTATTTTTATTCCTTCCAAACACTTGGCCAAAAGGGTTATAGTTGCAGCAGATTATGAGGGCTAACAAGGGACTCGAATCTTGAAGCGCCATTCATCTTGAAGTAGCAAGTACCCAGTCTCCTATAAATGGAATGTCATGTTATTTTTAGATGGCGCTTTTGCCAAGAGGATCCAGGACACAGTGCACAATGTTCTGTCTGATTAGCGACCTTATTTAAACATGTGACTGGCTGCGGTTCCTTAACCTTACTTGCAATAAGTCTGTGGCAGGCCTATTCCCTTAGTGAGGGTGCATTATTTAGTTCATAAATTTAAGAGAGAGGAGAAAAAAGCCTTTCAGATAATGCAGTCTTGTTTACTACTAACAGAACATGGAAGTTTGAGATGAGAGTTCTACTAGTGTAAAGTAGGGCATCGAGGTATATTTCCAGCTCAAGATTTCTTAAAGGGTTCTCATGATATCTATGTTGCAACATTTCCTAAGTCCGGATCTTCTCATCCCCACGTGAGAATCTAAGGGCCAACCATTGAAACAGATTATCCCTGACACCAACACAGCCGGGAGAAAAAAGGAGACACAGAATATTAGGTAAGAACAAAATAAGTGTTTGCTATTTCATTAGACCACAGCAGTCAAGAAAACCATGTTATGAAAAACGATCCCCCAGGTAGGTGGTTGGGTTGCTTCTGAGTATGTATGAGGAGGAATCTATTTTTTTTTTTTTTGTCTTTTTGTCTCTTTAGGGCCGCACCTGAGGCATATGGAGGTTCCCAGGCAATGCATGATCCGAGCCACATCTGCGACCTACATCACAGTTCATGGCAACACTGGATCCTTAGCCCACTGAGCAAGGCCAGGGATCGAACCCGCGTCCTCATGGATGATAGCAGCATTCGTTAATCTCTGAGCCATGATGGGAACTCCATAAGGAGGAATCTATAAGCAGAGAGTTTTGTGTGGCTGTAATTCTCTGTCACTATGAAAGAAGGTTCTGGAAGGTCTGTCTGCTAGACTATAAAAGATGCAGTTGAGCCTAAAAAAAAAAAAGTGTTCCACTGGGTTTCTGTATCAAGAGTCTCCTTTTTAAAAAAGCTTCTTGTTGAGGGACTGTACAACAAACAATATTATTTTAGCAATATGCTTTAAAAAGTAGAAAATTTTCAAGTCAAATTTTATTTCTTCCTTGGCCTTTTAGGCTCATCGCTTTTTTAAATTATAGTTGATTTACAATGTTGTGTTACTTTCTGATGTACAGCAAAGTGATTCATATATATATATATGTATACACATATATATATATACATTCTTTTTCGTTATAGGTTAGTACAAGAAATTCAAAATAGTTCCCCGTGCTCTACAGTAGGTCCTTCTTGGTTATTTATTTTATACATGGTAGTGTGTATTGGTTTGTCCCAGACTCTTATCCCTCTCCCACGTTTCCCCTTTGGTAACCATAAGCTTATTTTCTAAGTCTGCCCTCACTTTTATTCTTAAGTGACCAGACTCTCTAATGCTAGGACTTGAATACAGCTCCTAAATTTAGACAGAGGACTAATTCATGCAAATCACTGCCCTAAGGCATGTACTGGAGGATTTTTCTCTGAATGGACAGTGGTCTCCTCTGCAGAATGAAGTCCCATGATGTCCTTCAGAGAGAGGGAAAAGAACCTATGCTTTATCATACACCAAGCTTACAGTAAGCTGGGGCTGATTAATTCCAAATGATAAGTAAACTGAGCCTAGGGAGGGCCACCATCTATCTAGGTCCAATAGTTCCACAAGAGGATCCAAAAGGAGTTAGAGAATCCTGAGATTTCACAACACCAGCCGGCTCTCCTAACAACCTATGGCAGGACTGCTAAAAGGATCCCTTCGTAGCTCAGTGGTTAACGAAACCGACTAAGAACCATGAGGTTGTGGGTTCGATCTCTGGCCTTGCTCAGTGGGTTAAGGCTCCGGGGTTGCTGTGAGCTGTGGTGTAGGTTGCAGACGTGGCTCAGATCCCACATTGCTGTGGCTGTGGCAACGGCCCCTAGCCTGGGAACCTGGGAACCTCCATATGCCACGGGTGCGTCCCTAGATAAGGCAAAAAGACAAAAAAAAAAGGATGCCCAGTGACTGTCTACATCGATGCTGAGTAATGTTAAAAACATAGATTTCTTAATCTTCCCGACTCATACGGAGTCAGTTTCTCAGTGTGGGGGGCCAGGAATCTGCGTATTTAACAAATTCCTTAGATAGCCCTTATGCTAGAAAATTTTGGAAAGCCCTACCATTGGTGGCCAATCTCCCACTAATTCCTGTTCCAAAACAGTAACTGAAACACAAATGAATGAGTGGCTGAGTAGGAGACCGAGCTCCCCAACACTATTTTTCTAGAACTTAATAATACTCTGCTTTAGATAGACTACGTTAACTGGTCCCTGTGCAGATCAGCTGGTGATCTCTAGTCCCAGGTGCCATCCTCTCACATACAGAAACCTGGGGCTGCTTTGGATGGTTATAACTCCTCAGACCAAAACATCTACTTTGAAGCTGAATATTCCTTTCCACACAGCAATGAACTTTGCCACATGTGTTATGAGCATGGTGGAGATTCAGGGTTTAGGCCTTTGTTCAGTGAATGCACCATCTGCAATTTAGGATCCCAGCTCTGCTGAAACCAGGAAACAGCAAATCCTCTGCAAGGCAGGTTACTCCCAAGAGGTATTTTCATATCACTTTTCAAATATTAGGCATTAACATAAGCTTCTTCCCTGGGGAATGATTTCAAAGAGAAAGTACATTTGAAATCCTTTGAGGTTCCCTTATATCTAATCAACATATCATGCAAAGACAAATTGCACTTCCTAGGCTGGCAACCACAAGGAAAGGGTGGCTAGAACTCATTTAATTAACTCATTAGACACGTCTCTTTCTAAAAGATGAAGCCAGATCCATCAGAGAAATCCCAGAAACAAGCACGATAAATAGCTTCACAAGCCCTTTCCTGTGCTGTTTTGCTTTGGAATTTTAGTACTTGTCCCTTGCTTTCATTCAAGTGACTCAGATACAAAGAGGCAAGATTGCAGCCTATTAACGCCCGGAGAACACTGGCCTGGAACGTGAAGTCCCCTTGCTGTCATGACCTTTGATGGAGAAAAGTGACCGGACAGGGTGGTGTGACGCCATGTGTAACCCATAGTGATGGGTGGTTTTCCCAACGCGCCTTCTCTTGGCCATGCTGGAAGCTTTTGTGACAGGCGCAGCGATGACTGTGGGGTAATTATGTGTCGTTACATAAAACAGACTAATGCCAGCCAAGCACATTGCCTAAAAGGACTGGCTGTGTTCCTTGTTAAATGTTTTGTCAAGCTGACCATGCCCTTTATTTATTTCTAACACAACATGCTTATTCTGCCCCATCTACTGTATTCACCCTGCAAATTTATGAGGCTCTATTAATCTTCTGCCCTGCTGACTATCTCTGTTGCAAAGTGTCAGCAGACTTTTGTACCTTGCTAATGTACAGAGGGCTTCCTATGAGTAATATCAGCATTTTGCCTTTTAATTGCACATATAATTTTTAGGTCTTACAGCTAATAAGGGAATTGAGACCACAGTTCATCACTGTCTCGAATGGTACTCCAGGGGTGTGGGGACTGTGGAAGCTGAGAGAAGAATATAGCTGTTCTGGTTCCAAGCAATAGTTTCTGTCATTATAATGGTACCATCCTCACTCCAGTGTTGGGTCTGCCACTTTTCCCATTATGCACCCTACTTTTCTGGGGCTTTATAACTCCTCAGTAAAAACGTATTCTTCTTTGGAAATGTTTCGTGGTGGACCTTAGCTCATGAGCATTTTGATCACCATTCATATCAATTCTGCCCAAAAATTAGCTGTGTGACTTTTAAAATCAAAGAAACCAACATGATCTCTTGGCCAATTTCCTAAACTTCTAAGGTTTTTGAATGAGTGTCCTTTTGCTAGTCCTTCAACTGACCTTTTTTTCTACTGGATTTTTTTTTTTTTAATGCAGACTGAGTTTTAAGTTTTTTCAAGGAAAAAAATGTTAAAATAAATGGGGGGTTAGTGCTTGCAATGTGGGCATTTTGCTTTTGCATTAATAGCCTCTCACAAACATTTTTACTGCGCCTGAAAAAATGTGCATTATTGATGAGTGCACTCCTTACTGTGCAAAAGCCATTAGGAAAGGTCTGTGGCAGGAAGTGAGAGTGCAGAGAGAGCCTGGGTAGATGGCGTTTTCATTTGGCAGTTAGGGAGTCCCTATGACTGTCCTGCCTAGGCTGGGCCATTTCACCTGCATCTTCTTATGGGATTTCCATAGTTACTGAACACCTCTTTAAGCACCTGGAAAGGACATGCTTACATGGCATTGAAAGCAAATTGCTGGATGTAGCTGTCAGACACAGGAAAAAAAAAAATCAGACCCTACAATTTGAAGAAGAGACAATTTGGAGAAGATCAGAGACCCAGGTTCTCATCTTGACTGTTTATGATTTTGAACAGCTGCAGTTGGTGTGACTCAGAGAGTTGGATTGTGGGTTGACGTCCTTTCTGTGTCTTTGATTCTGGAGAGATAGGGCAAAAAGAATCAGAATGGCTGAACATCAGCCTGATTCCATCAGGCGGGGAAAGTTCCAGCAAAGTCAAATGCCTTATTTGGCAGCTGTTTCCTTCTTGCTCTTGCAGCATCTGTATTTCTTGCACATTTGAGCATCGACCCATGGGCTGAGGCCACCTCGAGAAGTGGATGCCTCCTCTCTCAAGTGTTATGACTTTGAGGTGCTCAGTAGGCTTTACTTTGCTCACTCCTGGGAGTTCAGGAATTTTAGGCCATTCTTGCCCAAAACCCTGAGCAATGTCAAAAGCAGAAGAAAGTCCTCTCATGGTCCCAGACGTATCATGTAAAGTATGATGCTGAGATAACAGAGGCTTTCCCTGATTTATGGTAAAAAAAAATCTAAATCTGGTTACTAGAGTGGAATCTAGAGGAAAACTAACTTAATCAGGTGATTGCTGCATGTCATCTACTCTCATTTAATGCTCTGATTAACTTATCGATATTATCTTTAGCTTGTAGATGAGAAAGTGGGGGTTGAAAAAGCTTGAGGAACTTGTCCTAGATATGACATTCAAATCTAGACTTCAAATCTGTCTACCTATAATGATCTTTTCTTGTATCATAGAACCAAAAAACCCCAAAGAAGAGATTGATATACAAGTTTAGGATTTATCCTTAAAGTCATGGTTTAAAACACACTATTCCTATAGTCACTCTCCATCTTCACTTTTGCCTTCTTATTTATTCATTAAGTCATTCATTAAAAAAATTAATGAAATAGCAACTATATGCCAGATGTCAATATGTGATGTCTCTGCATCATTTATATTCAAGATGCTGCTGCTATAGTTGCTTCCCACACACATAATGGGGCCCAGAAGGCTGATGGGCCAGCAGCATGAAAGGGCAGAGTGTGGCAAAACCACACATGAGCAACAGGATTTGCAAACTGTTTTTTAATCTCCATGTGTCAAGTGTTACTTGTATTTTTATTTTATTTTATTTTATTTTTTTGACCACCCTGTGGCATATGGAGTTCCCTGGGCCAGGGATCATATTCCAGTGGCAGTTGTAACCTATGCTGCTGCTGTGGCAACACTGGATCATTTAACCTACTGTGCCTGGTCAAGGATCGAACCTGCATCCTGGCACTATGGAGATGCTGCAAATCTCGTTGCACCACAGCAAGAACTCCTTACTTTTTCTTTGAGCATGATCTGCGATTATTTTACCTCTCAGTAAAAAATAAACAATAAAAAACCCTATCACGAAAAATTTATAACTAAAAGAGCCTTGTCATTCAGGAAAGTAGAAGTTTACATGGATCATTTTCTTAAATGAAAATCAGTTTGATACAAAGAATAAGAACTTTATAGCCAAAAAGTCCCTAAGAGATGACAGTAAAGTCCCTAAGAGTATATCTTCAGAATTTTTTCTAATAGGCAAAAATATGTACATATCTTAGAATAACTCTTTTTCTTTTTCCTTCTTTTTTATTGGGGGGAAGGGGCATACACACACCATATGGAGGTTCCCAGGCTAGGGGTCAGATCAGAGATGCAGCTGCTGGCCTACATCACAGCCACAGCCATGCCAGATCCGAGCCATATCTGCGACCTACACCACAGCTCATGGCAATGCCAGATCCTTAACCCATTGAGTGAGGCCAGGGATCAAACCCATATCCTCATGGTTACTAGTCAGGTTCATTACCACTGAGTCACAATGGGAACTCCTAGAATAACTCTTTACTGCTGTCAATTTCAACATCAGTAATACCATCCTGTAATACTGATTAAGAACACATATAACAACATGGTTCTACAATCTGTTGATCAGCATTAGAAATAAGACTGCATTTTCAGAGCACATCAGGTACAGGAAGCCTTGCTTTATACAGGGAGAATTCTCTTGGGACTATGACAATCAATGAGTCGTATCTATAGAAAGGCTGCAGATTCAGAATCATAGACAAAGTGAGCTTCCAGGGAAAGCAATGCTGAGGAAGGAGGCATAAATTTTCATCGACTTTTCTCTCTTTCCATAATATTTAGTAGAAAACCAATGGGGTAGATTTGTAAACTTTTGTATTTTTTTCCTGTCACTGCAATCAGCGTCCACCTTAACATACTTTCAGAAAAAGCCCTATTACAGTAGTCTAACTGGTGGAGCATTGACTTTCTATAAGGGCTAGTCCCAATCTTCAAGTTATATAACAATTGTGTGACCGTGTTCATGTACCAAACAAATCAAGGGCTCTGGGGTCAGAACATTCAGGTTTGTATTCGGGTACCATTACCTATTAGCTGTGTAATTTAGGCAAAGTTACTTAACCCTGCCTGCCTCAATTTCCCCATCAAAAAATGGGGAGCAAACTGAACAACTTCAGACAGTTGTTGTGAGGATTAAATTATATAAGGAAAATACATAAAGCCATTCCAGGCACCTAGTGCTAAATGATGATTTAAAAACTATTCCAGGAGTTCCCATTGTGGCTCACCGGAAACAAGCCCGACTAGAATCCATGAGGATCCGGGTTCAATCCCTGGCCTTGCTCAGTGGGTTAAGGATCCAGTGTTGCCCTGAGCTGTGGTATAGGTGGCAGACGTGGCTCGGATCCCACGTCGCTGTGGCATAGGCTGTGGTGTAGGCCAGCAGCTGCAGCTCTGATTCAAACCCTAGCCTGGGAACTAACATATGCCACGGCGCAGCCCTAAAAAGCAAACAACAACAACAACAAAAAACTACTCCAAAGTCTCATTTCTCAGTGTTGTTGCCACTTCCATGAACATCTCTTAAGCATGCGGAGTAGAGAGATAATTTCGCATTTTTCTTACAAAATAATTGACAATTCCAAAAAAACCCACCTAACTTTCAAAGTTGTCCTTACATTATATCATGTGCTTATGTCAATAACTGCACAGTAAGTCTATGGAATAAACTAGAGAATTTTTTAAAATTATAACTAAGAGATGTGTATCCTATTGGAAATGATGAAGAGACTTGGCCACTGGGGTAGGCAGAAGACCCAATAATCACTGCCTTCTGCTATCCAAGCTTTTGTGCAACCCCTTCCCTTTGAGGATGGGCTGGACCGACTGACTAGCTTCTACAATAGAAGTGATGGAACCTTCTGGATTTAGGGCATAGACGGTGGTTTCTCTCTTCCTCCATTGCTGTCGCTCTGTCAGATCACTCACTTGGGGAGGCCAGCTGCCACGTCGTGAGGCAGCTTCAGGGAAGGTCTACACAGTGAGAGACTAAGGACTGCCAAAAACTACGTGAGCAAGTTTGGAAGTGGAGCTTCCTGACTAGTTAAACCTTCAGATGGGACATCAGCCCCTGCTATGAACTTGACTGAACCTCATGAGAAGCTGGAACCAGAAGCACCCAGCTGGTGGCACCTGGATTCTGGCTCACGGAATACTGAGACAATAAATGTTTTAAGCTACTGTGTTTGGGGATAATTTGTTACATAGCAATGGATAACTAATGCCAATGTTGTTGACTCAAAAGAGCCAGAAATTTCCAGTTTCAGAAGGAGGCAAACCAGGGTTTGGAAAGCTATAGCTTGTAAGCTAAATTCACTACACATCTTTTTTTTTCTTTTATTGAGATACAGTCAACATCCTTTTTGTACATCCCCCAAGCTAAGAATTGTTTTCATGGTTTTCAAAAGTTATAAAAAAGAAAACAAAACAAAGAATAATATGTTACAGACACTTGTATTTGGAAAGTAAGTTCTAAAATATTAACTATCTGTCCATTTATAGAAAAGTTTACTG
>PVHT021183727.1:13497318-13606247 GCA_004024745.2 Catagonus wagneri | reverse complement strand
TTTGTCTTTTTAGGGGCCGCACCCACAGTGTATGGAGGCTCCCAGGCTAGGGGTCCAATCAGAGCTACAGCTGCCGGCGTACGTCACAGCCACAGCAACGCGGGATCCGAGCAGCATCTGCGACCTACACCACAGCTCACAGCAACGTCAGATCCTTAACCCACTGAGCGAGGCCAGGGATCGAACACGCAACCTCATGGTTCCTAGTCAGATTCGTTTCTGCTGAGCCACGACGGAAACTCCAAGGCACTGGTAATTTTAAGAGCTGCTTTGGTGATCCCAATGCACAGCCAGACTTGAAAACCATGGGGTGAGAGGATCTCTTTGGTCCTTCCAATTCTAATATTCAAGACTCTGATTATTTGAAGCAATAATATAGTTGTCACGCAGACTTAGAGTCAACCAATTAAACTGGGTGGGTTAGGACTTGAAGAGCCAATGTAATCCCTTGGGTGGCTTATAGCTAGAGAGAATAAAAGGCATAGGGATTTTGAATTATGAGGTAATAAATCTATCTCGGGCACATGTGATCACAACCACTCAAGCATCACTCATGTGGCTTTTATGACTCCTCAGCATACCTTGTAAGAATTATTGTCGCCCCATAAATCACTGTTGCCTCTTATTACAGGTAGTCATAATTTATAGTAATAATAACTGTTAATAATAATATGGATTGTAGTGATCCAGGTTCTTTTATTTGAGGATCTCAATGCATTTTATAGATCTTAACGTATTAATTTTAATATTTCTGTGAAAAGGGAATAATAAGCCCATAATCACGATCCCATTTCATAGGTGACAAAACTAAGTCAGCTGGTCGGCTGAGTACGTATATCACACATCTTTAAATTCACTGCAGAATCTATAGGTTTTATTCTTAGGATGCTAAGCATCTAGATGTTTAAACACCTTCTCTCAAAATTTCCATATGGGGTAATCCTATTTTATTTACTCATCTATACCTAACATTTCCCAGACACTAAAGATACAAAGATGACTTAATGCCCTAGCATTGGGAGGAAAGCCACTGTGAGAGCATCTATCATTATTATACCCACTTTATATTTAGGGAAATCCCAGCTCAAAATTGTAACAAACTTTTTCAAGGTCATGCTGCCGAGCTTGAACTAGAATGAGTTGAATGCACTTACCATCATATTTACTGAGAACCCGAGGTGAAGCAGATCCATTTCTGGGTTCAGAATATACAGATAAGAAGGATAGGATCTGACACCTCCAATGTTCCCAGATTTCTCAGAAAGGCTGGCTGCTTTGTGCTGGTCCTAGAGCACTCAAGTGGCTGCTGGTGGCCAGAGGTCCCAGATTGCTTTTGGCCTAGGTCTGAGCCTGTAGATGGTACTTTCCACCACAGCCAACCCCTTCCCTAGTTGCCATAACCTTGGGAAACAGAAATTCTAAACAACTCTCATAAGATCTAGGATGTCTCCTTAAGACTAGCAGTGCTTCTCAAATATGAGCATGCACCTGAATCACCTGGAGGGTTTATTAAATCAGTTTTCTGGGTCACTCTCTCCAGACTTTCTGATTCAGTAAGTCTGAAGTGATAACAGAGAATTGGCCTTTCTCACCTGTTGCCAGGTGACAGTCATGGTGTTGATCCCAGGACCATATTTTGAGAACCACCGCTCTAGAGCCTCTCTTTACTCCCCAGCAAGCTCTTTTCTCTCCACTCATTGGCTCAGATAAGAGTTGAAATGTTACTTTAGAAATTAAATTTTTTTTTTTGTCTTTTTATGTGCCAGTGGCATATGGAGGTTCCCAGGCTAGGGGTCAAATTGGAGCTGTAGCTGCCGGCCTACACCACAGCCACAGCAACACGGGATCCGAGCTGAGTCTGCAGCTTACACCACAGCTCACGGCAACGCTGGAACTTTAACCCACTGATCGAGGCCAGGGATCGAAACTGCATCAAGGATGCTAGTCAGATTCGTTTCTGCTGACCCACGAGGGTAACTTCTAGAAATAATTAGGTCTTGAGTACTTCCAGAAGTTAGGTATTTCTTCTGGTCCTATGTCACTGGTTGCTCAATTACAAAGTGAGAGAAAAATACTCTTGACTAGAAAAGTTCCACAGCCAATCATTAATGCCTGTTTTGTCATTACATAGCTTTTAAGTTTTGAGCAAATAGGTGCCTGGATTTTTTTGTCTGTATGTGTCAATCCCAATAACTTACACAGATAAAATTATACTCATATTTAAATAGCCTAATACATTTTTACCTTAAAAATTAATGATTGGGATTTCCTGCAGTGGTACAATAGGTTAAAGATACAGCATTGTCTCTGTGGTGGCGCAGGTTTAACCCCCAGCCCAGCGCAGTGGGTTAAGGATCCGGTGTTGGTGCAGCTGTGGCACTGGTCACAGCTGCGACTTCGATTCAGTCCCTGGCCCAGGAAATTCCATATGCAGTGAGACTGGCCATAAAAAAATTAGCAATGTCAATATAAAAATCAAAGTGAGATATTTCCCTATTGTGGAGCTGACTACTTGCTGGTATAAAATTACTTGTCTAAAAATATACAGCAAGAAAAGGTAGAATTAGATCTGCAATTCAGGCCTATTCATAGCCCTTACAGAGTTCTCCCAAGTACATACTCCACAACAACAATAGTAGATAAATACTCAGATGGGCTTCAGAGAGCCAAATATTGAGCCTGACAAGAAATGAAGTGATTCATTCATCCCTCCAGGTATCTGTTTCAATGATTCTATTAGTAATAGAATTTATCTTCTGGATGCATAATTGATAACAAACTAAAAATAAAAATGGATCTTTAATTTAGGTATCTAAGCACAACACATATTACAGTACAGCAATCATTTCTGCAAAACTCAGGGGTGTGATTTCATTATGCCAAGTTTTTAAATTCCCTGAAAGCTCATTAATGAGGCTTTCCGTTACATTCAGTCTGAGAGATACGTTTGCATTTGAGGGATTAACTCCCTCTTCTCTAAGTAAGGGTCTCCATTTCTAAAAATAACTCTATCAGGATAAATTTATTCTCCTTTAAAAGAAATGACTTAAAACTCCAAATCTAAGAATGGTAGCAAGACAAGAAAAGACATGGGCCGATGAAAAAGTCAAAGATCAAGGATTACCAAGCATGCAAAAAGACAGGAAAAAATGACGAAAGAAAAGAGTTGCAGAAGGAAAAATATGGACAGGGTGTGTGCCAAACATCTGTCAAGGAAAGAATCATGTCTGACTCCTAGGAAGTATATTTCATTAAAAGAAGCATCTATGCCTTTCCAGCATCAGAGTTTGAGACCTGAGTTCATCAAAATTCCATGGGCTTGAGTGTAGGGGAGCTGGGGGTTATGTCCTGTAATCATTTCACCTTCAGAAAGAGGCCCAGCATTTTTTTTTTTTTTTTACTTTTGGTATATATTTTATTTGAGGATAACTGCTACCTAATAATTCAAACCTCTCTCTTCATGGACTTCGTCTCAGAAATATTAGGAAGAGAACAGTAATACAGGCGAGATTGCTCAGATCATGTGAGACCAAAAGATGACCTGGAATCAAAGTATCTGACCCTATCCTCCTCCATGTCCCTGCTCTGCCATATTCTTACTTTGATTAAAGCATTTGATTTCTGAGAGTTCTTCAAGATTCCCAAATGCAGAGACATTGTTTTATTAGTTGAGATCTAGAGATCAGCATCAAATATAGCACATATACCACTCTCAGCAGATGTCCACCACCATCTGGAGAACATCAATAGCTTTTAGGCGGTGGGAGAGCACATTGCTTGGTTTCTTTACACCATGTTCCTGACATCCATGTCACTTGTTATTCTATACAATAAGATACCAATAAATACTGAAGGAAGAAAAGACAAGAAGAAGGAAGATAAAAGTCAGTATGTAATTTTTTTTACAATACATAGGAGTTCTCTGGTGGTGCAGCAGGTTAAGGATCTGGCATTGTCACTGCAGCAACTTGGGTCCCTGCTGGGGTGTGGGTTTGATCCCTGGCCCTGGAACTTCCATATGCCGTGGGAACAGCCAAAAAACAAAACCAAAAACAAACAAACAAAAATCTGGAAGGAATTGTGCCAACAATTTGAACTGTTTTTATAAAGTGGAATTATGGGTGATGGTTTGCCTATGTTTAACTATTTTTCTGTAATTTCCAATATTCTTTTTTTTTTTTGTCTTTTTGCCTTTTATGTAGAGCCGCACCCGCGGCATATGGAGGTTCCCAGGCTAGGGGTCTAACAGGAGCTGTAACTGCCGGCCTTCGCCACAGCCACAGCAACGTGGGATCCGAGCCACGTCTGCAACCTACACCGCAGCTCACGGCAACGCCGGGTCCTTAACCCACTGAGCAAGGCCAGGGATCGAACCCGCAACCTCATGGTTCTTAGTCGGATTTGTTAACCACTGAGCCACGAAGGGAACTCCGTGTAATTTCCAATATTCTAAGTTCGGCATGTCTTGGCTTTGCAATAACTTTAGGAGTTGCAAAATTAACTATGACCCTTCTTCTTTTGGTCACTAAAGACATTAAGGGCAAATTGATAGAAACTATGGTAATTACATTTATTCGATAGAGTTGTTTTGAGATGTCATGTCAGTAAGATGGAGGAAATGGAAATGTGTTGAATATACACCAAGTCTCTCTGCAAAAAACTGTGCCAATTCACTGTGTTTGTATTTATGATTATTATATCAGTGAAACTAGTAACAAACAATAATTTGATATTTCTCTCCTAGAGTATAGATTAACCTTTTCCCCTTCTACAAAGGATTATATAAAAGGAAACTCTAATTTAAATACAAAATGAACAACATTTGCAAGTAAAACCACAAAAACTCCTGGGGCTTATATTTCTTTAATGTTGGAAATATTTGTTAAAAGTTATATATCCTGTTGTTTTATATTTAATGAATATGACTTTGCCTCCAGAATCTGATTTTTATATACTTTCCAGAAGCACTTCAGAGTATCATAAGCAAATCTATTTTTAAATGCTTTGAACATATGAATAATAATTAGCGTTTCATTTACACTTTTCACACGTAACGTTCAACCTCTGAAATTACTTTTGAAATGTATATTCCTAAACTTCTAATCGGTCTTCTCCCTAACTAAATTAGTGAGCTAAAACCTGATGAAAATCATAAGAGTTTTCAACATTATTCAAAGAGCGTGGTTTTATTTAAGGGGTTCGCTGCCTCAGTTTGTGGTTGCATAAATTTAGGAATTATTTTTGTCAGCACATTCCTGAGTGCCAGAGGAAAGGCTGTATTAGGTCCCGTGGAGAAAACAAAGCTTAGTGTGGCATGGAAATTGCTTGCAAGAAGCTTAAAGTCTAATTGAGAAAAACAAGACATGAAAACACACATAAAGTATGAAAGAAAGTGATAAAGACCGCAAGAATGACCCAGATAAAGTGCCAAGGAAATAAGAGAAGGGGACAAGAGATTAAGCTCACTCCTCCACGTGAGCTCGAAGTGGAGGAGTAAGAGGCAGATTTGGAGAGATGCGTGCGACAAGCATTACAGCTCTGAGCGCTTATCTGGCGTATTAAGTTCTAACTACTGGTTTACATGACTCTCCTGATTCTACCAGACCATGAACTCTGAGAGTCAGAATCGCCACGTCTCTGCCTTGTCCCACACCCTCCGCTCCTAAGACAGTGACGGGAACACAGCACTCACACACTTTTGTTGAATGACCAGAATGAAAAAAAAGTACAATGGTAAATCATGGAAGCTTTGGGGACAAGCAAAGGCAGGGTATCAAGGGAGATGAGCTCGATTTGCTGCACAGCAGTGGTGTGAGGAGGAGCCGAGAGGAATTTGAGTCGTGGACGAGGGCTACTAGAAGGTCTGGAATGCCATGCTTGCGCTTTGAAGTAAGCGACTTATTGATATGGACTGAACTGTGTCCCCCTAAAAGTCATAGGTTGAAGCCCTTGTCCTCAGTGTGACTGTATTTGGAGATTGAGCTCTTAGGGGCTGACAGGGGTCAATGAGGTCATAAGAACGGAGTCCTAATCCTATAGGAATGGTGGTCTTAAAAAGAAAAGAGATTCCCTCTCTCTCTCTCTCTCTCTCTCTCTTCCCCCCTCCTCTTCTTCCTCTCTCTCTCATTCTCGCTCCACAGACTTGCACGGGGGAAATGCCATGTGAAGACGCAATGAGAAGGCAGCCACCTACAAGCCAGTTTCACCTGCAACTGACCACACCAGCACCATGATCTCAGACTTAGAGCACCCAGAACGGTGAGAAAATAAAGTTCTGGTATTTATGCCACCCAGACTATGGTATTTTTGTACGGCAGCCTTAAATGACTAAAACTCACCTATCTCTAAATGAAGAGGTTAACCAACCTTCAGGAGGAATGATCTCGCCAACCCAAACTCGACTTTTTCTCTTAAACAGCAGGTGTGTTTTCCTTTTGTGTTCTGGTTTTTAACCTGAATAAATTAAACACTCTCAACACGTCCCTAGTCAACAGCTTCTGTGATCCTCGACGTAGAGCCTGCGTTTTGTCCACCCTGGTAAGTGGCATACAGAAAGCACCAAAACATTGTTTTCTGAGTGAACAAGTCTTATTAACTTTCCTGCCTGCCGGTTAGGACATCACTAAATCTTAACCTGAGCAGAGGTTCTCCTCCCTCAGAAATCTCAGTGACATCAGCTTAGGGACTATGGAAGCTGCAGTTTTTTTCGAACGTATTATATTCACCCTTAAGTTCTTTTCTCAATAAAATACTTTCTGTAGTCAACCAACAGCACTAAGTAAGTCATACAGAAATGGTTTTGCATGACTTATTTAGCTTACTAACAAATATGGCATAGTAGATTCACTTCACAGAACTTCTTTGGGGAGTTCCCTTCGTGGCTCAGTGGTTAACGAATCCGACTAAGAACCGTGAGGTTGCAGGTTCAATCCCTGGCCTTACTCAGTGGGTTAAGGATCCGGCGTTGCCGTGAGCTGTGGTGTAGGTTGCAGATGCGGCTCGGATCCTGCGTTGCTGTGGCTGTGGTGAAGGCCGGCATCTGCAGCTCCTGTTAGACCCCTAGCCTGGGAATCTCCATATGCCGTGGGTATGGCTCTACATAAAGGCAAAAAGACAAAAAAAAAAAAAACTTCTTTGGCCCATTCAGAGGAAAAAAAAAAAAGAACACTGAGTGTATATAAACTGCCCAAATGAAGAAAATATTAAGCTATTCAGCAGAGCAGATGAAAATATTTTACCTTTTTTTCTTTTTCGGTCCACACCTCTGGCATATGGAAGTTCCCAGGCCAAGGATCAAAGTGGAGCTACGGCTGCCAGTTTACACCGCAGCCACAGCAATGTGGGATCCAAGATGCGTCCGTGACCTACACCACAGTGCATAGAAATACCAGATGCTTAACCCACTGAGGGAGGCCAGGGATCGAACCTGCGTCCTCGTGGATACTAGTCGGGTTTGCTACTGTTGAGCCACAGTGAAAACTCTGAAATATTTTACTTTTATTTCTGTGTGTAACAAAGGAGAAGGGAGGTGAGGTATACACCATTGTATATGACATTGGGAAACAAAACTAATCCTTCTAAGGCATTTAATGGCACAATTTTACTCTGTTTGGTTTTAATTCGTAAGAGGATAAAATTGACCCTATGCGAATGCCATGTCACAATCCACCTCCACTGTACATCACATAATCACTTCAACCTCACGGCTGTGACTCGGGATTTAATCTCCATCGCAGTGGCTTGACCTCTGCTCATCATCAAAACATGGTAATTTCAGCTTTCTTCACATTAATTGGAGACAGCACTGTCAGGAAACTACAGGAAAACATCCTGAACCGAAAGAGAGAATGTAAAGTGCGTGACTGTGGAAACTCACTAAGAGCTCTAAAATGGTCCGGCTTTGCAGCTAAGTTTTGCAAGGAAGGATCAGGGAGCAGACATAATTCACCTCGACTTCTCAGAATAGTAAACCTGGCCTGTGCCATCAAGCCTGCCTACTCTGCTGCGTGTGAGTGTTTATCCACGATCGGTCCCCGTGAGCGGTGTTCCCGAGGCCGGTGGGTGGCACAACTCTGCATGGGGAACTCACTGGCCATTCCCAACTTGTTGTCTATTCATTTTCGATTGTTTCTACGGAGGATTTATAGAAACAATACCAAGGTAGCACCGAGGTGGCTATCAATGCTGTTTACAGACAATTTAGAGGAATAAACCTGCAGTTATGCTCGGGCTGGCTTCCCTCGTGTTCCCGGGGCGGAGTGTTCTAATCCTATTGTGATGTGATTGTTTCACCATAAACTGCTCCACAGAGGCCTGTAATTGGCGTCTAGGTTCAAATTAGATTGCTGTGTGTTTAGGAAAGCAGGGGTCATCTCACATCAGCGCCTCTCATTAAGAAGCAGGAGACGAAGTTCTCCATTAGAGGAAATCTAATGTATACGTTATCTTTTATTATAAAGAAAATACCCAGAGTCCATACTCATGGCTGCACGCACACAGATAGTCCCCGTCTTGTCTTTCATCACCATGAGGAGGACGGTAATGTGAAAATGCAAAACACTTTTCGGAGAATGGCGATTAAATATTTACTGGCAATGGATCACGGATCACCAGCTTTAGGAGCTACGATGGGGAGACAGGAGGGAAATGAATGGAATGGATAAAAAGGTTCAGCAATTAGTTCTGCTATCTTCTAATATCACACTGTGATGGCGATTTTTCTCTGGAAGCCATGAAGGTCTATTGTCTCTGTGTTTTGTGTGTGTGTCTTTTTGTTTTTTAGGGCCTCACCCATGGCATATGGAAGTCCCCAGCCTAGGGATCAAATCAGAGCTGTAGCCGTGGGCCTACACCACAGCCACAACAACGGGGGACCCCAGCCACATCCGTGACCTACACCACATAACACAGCAACTCCAGATCCTTAATTCACTGAGCGAGGCCAGGGATAGAACCCTTGGCCTCATAGATACTAGTCGGGTGCGTTAACCGCTAAGCCATGTCAGGAACTCCCCGTCCCTGTGTTTTCAACTCTAGTGATGGGTGAACTCAAGTGAGGTCTCAGGAAAAAACACTCGGTTCCCAAACCCCTGAGCTTCTTTTAAAAATCACCAAAGAAACCTTCAAACTATTGAAGCAAAATATATGTACTAAAGAATAATTTACGCATGGGGCAAGGTTAGTTTCTGGATAGCTGAAACCTGGCATACACGACACTCCAATAGAAAGCAGAACAAACATTTCACAATTTGGCCGTAAGTGAATAAACACTTTTCAGGTCTT
Organism: Catagonus wagneri; assembly: GCA_004024745.2. Lineage (NCBI taxonomy): Eukaryota > Metazoa > Chordata > Mammalia > Artiodactyla > Tayassuidae > Catagonus > Catagonus wagneri. Next base: position 13,596,965 of record PVHT021183727.1, on the reverse strand, counting down.
TGCTTTGGCCTTTCTGTGACCCATGGAAGGAAAAATTATATATTTAAAGGAGGCCAATCTGAGAAGACAATTAGGTAAGTCAAAAGATACGTAGGACGGGTGTGGCCCTAAAAAGAAAAGCAAAAGGAAAAAAGATATGTAAATTTAGAAAATGAAGAAACCAAATAATAAAACATAAATTGTGATTGTGAGGGAAGAGGGCATATGAAAGACAGCCAGAGAACTGATAAGCAAAAAAAACACAATTTGGATATGTCAAAAGTAAGAGAGGAAGGTAAAGGGAAAGAATTAATAAGAAGGGAAGTGGTGGAGGGGCGTGGAAAGAGGAGAGACTTTCCACTTCAAAGAAGGAAACCGATTTGCTTTCAGATGTGTGAAAACTAGAGAGGAATGTGGACTTGAGCCTGAGACTAAGGAAGAAGTCAACTAGCGGCGTGTACATAAGTGCAAGTGCACGCACACACGCGTGCGCACACCAACTCAAGAATTTCTCTGGCATCCTGATTCTCATCAGCCATGGAAACAAATCTCCAAGAGACCAGCACAAGGGTCCCTGTATGGGCTGAATTGTGTCCTGAGAAAAATACATTGGATTACTATAACCCCTAGGACCTTAGAAGGTGACTTTATTTGGAGACAGGTCCGCCTCAAGAGTAAATTTGGACACAGAGTAAGACGGACTCAGAGAGAAGATGATGCAAAGTGATGCAGGGAGGAGATGGCCAGCCACACTCCAAGAAGAGAAGCCTAGAACAGGTGCTTCCCTTAGAGTCCTCAAAAGGAGCCTAGCCTGCCAACATCTTGATTTTGTATTTCCAGCCTCCAGAACCAATTCCGCTGTGTAAGCCACCACCCCCACCATCCCCAGTTTGTCAAGGGAGCTCTAGCAAATGAACACAGTCCAGTATCTGGGGAGTCTGACCCTCAGTTGACAGATACTCCAGCATCCTTCTCCCAACCTGCCAAATGCCCCAAGTGTGTCTTTAGGAGATTCCTTCAAATGAGCCTCAGGGCTGCTCTGCATGCCCTCCGTTCTGCATACCATCCTGGGAATTTTCTGCTCCTTCCACGCTGGTGTACATCAAGCAGGCAGCATTCCCCACTGGCAAGTGCTTCCAGCTTGCTGCCTCCAGGGCCCTTAAGGTTCAAAGTCTACTGGGAGACAAATACTTCTTAAAGGTTAAGAAGCATCACCCAATCCCAGCATCCGAGGACACAGTGCAGGGCTTTGGCTACAATGGCCACCAGTCAAAAAGCGATCTTCCTGTCAATGCAGTTCCAATAGGTTCAGTAGGTATTCTAGTGACAGTGCGTTCTTTCCAAACACACCAGCACAACAGACGAACCACCTGTGCCATTGTCCCACACAAAGCAGGACGCACTGGCTGCTGGATTCTTGGTGGGACCAACCCAGCGTTGTCATCGCTGTTGCTATAGGCTCTGAATTCCTGGGAAAACTTCTTCCTCACCCCACCCCAGAACCAGACACTCCCCCTATAATTTCTAAGATGAACCTAAAAGACACGCTGCTTTGCTTGACAGTGATCTTAGTAGCATTTGCCAGTGAGGAGACTGTACCCAAGATGTCCTGGAGTCAAAGATAAAAAGGCATGTCCTTCCTGTCCTTTGTCCCTGAGCAGTGGGAAAGGGCATCAATAAGATGTGTGACCTTGGGAGTTCCTATTGTGGCTCAGCAGTAACGGACCCGACTAGAATTCATGAGGATGTGGGTCCGATCCCTGGCCTCACTCAGTGGGTTAAGGGTCCAGCGTTGTCTGTAGGTTGCAGACACGGCTTAGATTCCACATTGCTGTGGCTGTGGTGTAGGCCGGCAGCTGTGGCTCCAAATTGACCCCTAGCCTGGAAATCTCCATATGCCGCAGATGCAACCCTAAAAAGACCAAAAAAAAAAAAAATGTGACCTTGAGATTATTAACCTCATCAAACATGAGGGGGAGGGTGTCCTAGAAAATCTCTAGATCTCTCCCCTGATAATTATGTCGCTGGTACTCTGAAGGTTTCCTCTTTCCTAACTCCTCCATGTGTCCCTGGCTTGGAGCCATTCCCAAAGTGGGTCTTGATTGGTCCTGCCTGGCCTCCTCCCGTTTTCTCCAAGGTGAATGCTTTACAGTAAGTGCTCGCATAGCCCCCTCTGAGTCTCTTTTACAAGTAAAGAGAATGAACACTCTATCCCCGATATGAAACCTTAGCACACCGGCGGTTTAAGCGGATTCCTTTCACCACCAGAAAGCTCTGTTACGTAATGTAACTATTAGGCCAGGCAGAACTTCATCTGATGATAAATGATAGGTCACAGCAAGTTCATGGCCAATAACAGAAGTCACCTATCAGGATTAGCAGGAGCACACACATATGCAAGGACGCAGCAGCCATCGATAGCCATGTTTGGGCCTGATAATTATTATTAGCTTAGTAATAGTTATCGCCGTCCTCTTTCTTTCTGCTGATTTAGTAAAGAGCGACTAATAACAATGAGGGTCAAGTGCACAAACCAAATGACACTCGTTTTCCAGACACATAATGCAGTTTCTAATGAGCTAATAAATGCTGTGTGTGTGTGTGTGTGTGTGTGTGTGTGTTTGCGGGTGTATACTTAACCCAAGGAAATGAAACTTGCTCAGTGGCAGAAGGGTCTCCAACGCCAGCATTTTCTTTTCTTTCTACTAAATCACAGACCTACCATAAGCTTTCTTTGAAACACTGCGACATAGCAGAAAGGAGCTAAAGAATTCCCCTTCTGGCTGCACTTTGAATCTTCTTAAAACCTAATTCAAAGTATTGTCATTCTTTTGTAGACACAAGTCTATAAACTCATCCTCCAGATAGAAGTTTTGAGTCAAAACATGGGGACTTCTGAGACATGAAGGGCTCCTTAGTAATTAAGATAAAATAAGGATTCCCACACCGGCCCTCTGTTCCAGATCTGTAAAACAGCTCGATACTTCACTTCACTGGGCTGAAGCCCATTCGGGCCATCGAGTTGAAAACCGCTGTATTATTATTCTTTGATGTCTACAGCTTAGTAGCACAAAGCGGGTCTCTGAGCACTTACTCTCTATAAAGAAACTCCAAATGTTTGGCCTTTGGGCTGTAAATATTGTGTCACCATTGATTTTTAACATATAAAGTGTATTTTCCTGAATGTCAAGTATTTTCAAAGTGCAGGGCCTCCCAAGAGCACAAAGTAGAAGGAATTATAGACGGTTTAAAAGCTAAAGCTACAAGCAAGTGGGGAACAGAGGCAGGGGAAGGAAAAAATAAAAGGGAGAAATGAACGGGAACCATATTCCAAACCCTGTGTTCTCTTTCATGGTTTAGTTTCAAATGTTGCAGGGAAATCTATCTCACTGTCCCTGAAGCTATGTTACCATCAACATTATCATTTTTATTCCTTGTAAGACCAACCAGGTTCTCAAATGCTGCAGACAGCTCTAGAGTGAAATTTTTGTAAGAACTTTCTCTCCTTCGTTTCAGTCTCTTAATTATGCTTCACAGTAAGGAGAGGCCAAAAAAAAAAAAATCCTGCTCAAAGGAGAAATTCTACCACATCTTCTCTTTCCTCCTTAGTAAAATGAAATTTCAAATATCCTATTAGAACTTAAACAAATTAGAAAATAAAACTTATTAGGCAATAATTCCAAGCAGTTGTTTACCCATGAAAACAGTCTGTCAAATTTTGCCTTCTTTTCTTGGTGTGGCGTTGAAAACAGATTGAAAGCAAATAAAGTGACATGTTCCTGGGTTTTGTAAGTTAAGAGAAATGTCCTGAGCTGTGTCCCAGACCCACGGCAGATCAGCTTGCTCTTTCTTCCTCAGCCTCCGTGCCAAGTCATAATCAGACCATCAGGTTCAGCTTCTGACCTCCTAGGTGCAAGCTGAGAAGACTTTGGGGATTCGGATGAGCTGGGGAAGCTATTCTCTTTCCCTGGGTCAATCAGACAGATGCAACCAAAGTTAGGAAAAGACTCTTCCTACAAAGCCTTTCTGATTTGCATTTTCCCTGCACGCAAAGCTAAAGGACATGAAGGTTTTGTCACTTATGGTATAAGAAAGTGTGAGAAATTACACCAGACAAAACTTTGGATCCCTCCTTGCTTTGTAAAACTTGTTACAGTATATATCAGTACGTAAAGCAAGTAATTAATTTCAAAAGACATTAAACTGTAGACTTAGAGCTTAAAAGTCCAACGAAATAAAATGGCAAACCTTTAGCATTGCTGGAACAGACCAGAAGCAATTCTAAGGGAATAGATTTTTTTAAAGCAAATACGTCAACTCACTGATATAAAAGGAGTAAATGGTAAAACTGTTCTTGCCAACTTCATTCAGATCATTCTCTCTTATGTTAGAAAGCTGAGCGGGCTTGCCTGGGAATTTTAGGGCGACTGTGTGTGATTCCGATAATCCATTTCCTGCATAGCCCCCTCGGATCCCCATCTTCTTTCTTCTGTCACTGCTCCTGATCATCACTAATTCCCTGGAAAAATGCCCTGAGATCTATCCTTCAGCAATTATCTAGCAAGAAATATCTGTATTACTTAGGCATGCTCTCTCTATACTTAATATTTCATTCTTGCACATTCTCTAAGGATGTTTTTAAGACTCTTGATAAGAAGCAAGTGGATTACTTTAAATTCTGTATAAAACTTAAAGGAATTCATTCTGACTCTGCTCAGTGCAAATCAGCCAGTATTAACTGAGCTCCCCTCATACCCTCAGCTAAACACCAAGGCGGGTCACCAAAGGAAAAGCAAAAGGAAATTAGCCTTTGCCAAGGAGCAGGGAAATTTCAGTCCCATCTCTGCCACGAAGTCACTGCATAACCTCTGGTCCATCATCTCTCTGTCCTCAGTTTTAAAAATTAAAGTAACTAGGCTGAATAGACTTTAAAGTTTCTCTAGAATTTCAAATAATTTCTGTGTCTTCTGAACCTTTAGGATTATGTGTGTGTGTTTATTATACTCTTAATTGTGTAGGTGTATAAGGTAGGGGATGAAGGAAATAAAAACTAAAGCAGAGGGATTAAAATTACATATATATTTGTTTGTTGTTTGACCACAAAAGAGAAATCTGAAGTCAAACAACGGAAAAGTATATATCGTCCATGATTATGGGACTCTAAATGTAATCTTTGTAAAAAAAAAAAAAAGGGGGGGAGATATTTGCTTTTATGTCCATTTTATTCAGCAAACTATTTGCATATACAAGTAGTCTAAAACTCTGATGACAATAAATTTCATCCAAAATCATGTTAAAGTATTGATAATACAAAGGCCATTCAAAAAAATTTCAGGACATTTTAGGTACTTATTCTTAGTTGTAATAAAACTTTTTAACTGGGGATAAATTAAAGTCATAAACCAAAATTCTATCTGGCATATGTTTGTAAAGAATGGCAGACCAACTGAGCAATTCCCAAAGAGCTTTAATTAGAGTTACTTTGAGGGCTTGCTTCCAAATATTACTGAAAACCATTAAATGTTATAGACGTGACAGGGCAGGATCAACTATGAAAATAAATCACAGGATTAGGTTAGCAATGAAATCATTATGAAGTGACATCATGTTAATATAATTTTATTTCATAATTAATTATTCCTCCAATACAATAATCACTAAAATCTACACATACTCCAGGCTGGGCATCTTAAAATTCTATTACCATTTAGGAATGTGCAGTCACTTAGGTCAACAGTGTTGATAGAGGGATATTGCCCTTCTCATTCCATTTTTTTTATAACACATTTGATTATCTGAAAATAATATATTCAGTATATAATTTAGGAATAATTCCTCTCACTTGATTACACTAGAGAATGTAAACACAACTTGTTTACCTATACTATCCTAATTTCATGGTTAAATTAAAAGCTAATACCCATGAATAAGAAGGTATATTTATAACTAAATCACTGCTGTACAGCAGAAATTAACACAACATTGTAAATCAGCTCTACTTTAATAAAATAAAACTTTTCTAAAAAGATAAGATTCCTTCATTTGTCCATTTGGTCCCCAACCTTGTGCCAGACATTGTTTGAGGAACCATGGCTACATCACTAACCAAAACAGAATAAAACATCTTGCCTTCTGGAAAGTTATATTCCAGTATTGGGAAGACTGATAACAAACATCATAAACACCAAATTCCTGTCATGGCTCAGCAGTTAATGAACTTGACTAGTATCCACGAGGACATGGGTTCGACCCCTGGCCTTGCTCAGTGGGTTAAGGATCCGGCATTGCCATGAGCTGTGGTGTAAGTCGCAGATGCGGCTCAGATCCCACGTGGCTGTGGCTGTGGTATAGGCTGGCAGCTACAGCTCTGATTCAACCCCTAGTCTGGAAACCTACATATGCTGCAGATGGTGTGGCCCTTAAACATCATCATCATCATCATCATCATCATCATCATCATCATCATAAACATGAAAATTGACAAGGGCTATTAAAAAAGTGGGAGAACCTGTTTTGGACTATTTTCCCTCATATAATGGTTCAGTCTAGGTGATAAATCATGCATCTTGTTTCTTCAGTGTGCTCAAATGCTGACGTAATTAGACTCATTTCTAAGGTCTTCCTACAGTTCATGGAGCAAACACAGGCCTTTCAGGCAGCTGTGCTTGGGTCTATAGGTTCGGGATGAGAAAGATAGGAGTGCAGCCCTTCTAAAACTGCCCTCACTCCCTCACAGATGGAGGATGACAGTGACTGCCCAGAGCATTCTAATTACAAAGTATTTAGTGGTCGGAATCCAGCACACACCTGCCAGACACTTGAGAGGAGAGAGGCTACACTAGGATCTTTATCCCACACGGGAACCCAGCTGGAAGTCAAGTTCTAAAGATGCTGGTGGCGGCATAAAAACCACATGCTTTCAGAGTTCAGTTAGAAGTCCCAGGAATTCTCCCCTTACCAGGGCAGGTACAAACACATCAGTCATGAACTTCCCATTCCACAAGACCAGCTGTGGGTCTTGAAGCAGAGAATGCACTTCTGCCACAATTTGGCAATAGAAACACTATTTTACAAAGCCCGGTGACTACACCCCTCACCTGGACATATATCTACAGAGTTTCCACGGGAGGAATGTGACTGGTTCCCAGAAAAGATAACATTTCATTGAGACTTATACACCCCTATCACATTACTGCAAATAGCTGGTTGTAAAAGTTAAGTAACAGGCCTATGTTTAAATGGCTCCACAAATTTAGAACTGAACACATTAAGTCATAAGTCTTGGAGTAAAAATGCAAACTTTATAATGACTTGGAGAAATATATATTATTGAAATAAAAAATTAATAAACATTTTTTCTAAGAAGATAACACATAAAATAAATAAAAGGAGTTCCCATTGTGGCTCGGCAGAAACGAATCTGACTAGTTTCCATGAGGAAGCAGGTTCGATCCCTGGCCCCACTCAGTGGGTTAAGGATCTGGTGTTGCCATGAGCTGTGGTGTAGGTTGCAGATGTGGCTCGGATCTGGCGTTGCTGTGGCTGTGGTGCAGGCCACCGGCTACAGCTCTGATTCAGCCCCGAGCCTGGGAACCTCCATGTGCCACAGGTGCACCCCTAAAAAGACAAAAAAGAAAGCAATGTCTTATGTTGTTACTATTTTGCAGATCAATTTCTCTTCTCACTATGTTTTTTCTAATAATGTTTCACATAAAAATCTTAGAAAACAAAAAGAAATCCATAAAATGAATCTGTTTCCAGACTATCAGAAGCAAACTTAGGTGGGAGTATGCATTTGCTTATTGCATATACTGCTGTGATAATCTGATAATAATAGGAGGTATAAATAATTAACTGCTACCTAACATGCCACTTTGTAGGTGGAAACCAGGAGTCTCATTTTTCCTATGATCAAGCTAATGAAGCAGAATGAAGCAGAACCACACAAAACCTAAAATTAATTTTGTTTCCCTACAATTTAGGAAATGCAAATTCCCCAATGACTCCATTGAAATCTTACTTTATTCATTACACTTTTACCATTCCTCTTCACAGACCTTGTTTGTCATAATGCTTGTAAAATATTACTTTGGAAATATTTCGAATTAAAAAGTTACGGACCAAGGACCACCTGGAAGATAATCAGCCTCTCCTCAAATGCTCAAGACAAATTTGTATTTATCCCATTTTAAAGACATTTACCAGGAGTTTCCGTTGGGCTTAGTGGTAATGAACCCAACTAGCATCCACAAGGACATGGTTCTATCTCTGGCCTCACTCAGTGGATTAAAGATCCAGCATTGCCATGAGCTGTGGTGTAGGCTACAGATGCGGCTTGGAACCCGTACTGCTGTGGCTGTGGTGTAGACTGGAAGCTGCAGCTCCGATTCCAACCCCTAGCCTGGCAACTTCCATATGCTGCACCTGTGGCCCTAAAAAGACAAGTAATAATAACAACAACAACAATAATAATAATAAAGACATTTACTAAAGGAGATTCTAAACTTCCCTCTCTGGATGACTCAGTTCAGCATTAAACAATTTCACGATGTGGAAAACACACATTGCATTGAATGGAAATTCATGTTAGTGTACTTTTCAATCAGTTTCCTCAGTTTTTCCCATGGCAGAGAATGGCAGCTACATCACAATGATATCACCTCCTATATAAATCCTGCTATCAGGCCATGAAAATGTTCTAGTTCTACTGATCTCTTTCCCACTGCAAATGTTCCAGTTCTATTAATCTCACAGCCCTATTTTCTAGTCCTAAAATCCTTGCCAACCATAAACCACTCAAGATTCAGAGCAATAATATCTCCATCCCATCATGCTTGTTTCACCCAGAAATTCTGCTTCCAGTTTTCCAGATGATAAGAACTACACTGTGTACAATTTAGTTCAAAAGCAGAAACCTCCCAGTGGAGATGGGTCCCTTATGATAATTTCTGGATTTTTCTGCATGTGATCATAGAAACATCTCTGGCACCATGGGCAGTACCATGGACAGTACCGGATGGACTCATTAAAGGGAAAGTCAAATCTCACCTTCTAGTCAGAGAACATACTGGGTTTCAGATTTTAATGTGAGAACCACTAGGAAAGCTGATTAAGACCCCAGATACACTTCACTGTGGCATCTTCTACCCTCCCACCCTGAAATGGGAGATTTGGGCAAAACACAATCTACTTTTTTTTTTTTTTGTCTTTTTAGGGCCCACACCTGCTACATATGGAAGTTCCCAGGTTAGGGGTCGAATTGGAGCTGTCAACCTATGCCACAGCTACAGCAACACTAAATCTGAGCCACGTCTGCCACCTACACCACAGCTCACAGGTACGCCAGATCCTTAACCCACTGAGCAAAGTCAGGGATCAAACTTGCATCCTCATGGATGCTAGTCAGGATCATGACCCACTGAGCCACAACGGGAGTTCCCAAATCTGCACTTGTAACAAGCCCCTTTCCATAGCATCCATGCTTGGAATGATTCTGAGGCACCTCCTCTGGGAATTGCACTTGAGAAAGGGTTTCCTCTCTCGGCCATTGTACCTTGAATCTTGACTGACCAGAAGCAGAATTTGACCTGATTTCGGAAAGTGCAGACAAGAAAAGCTCTAGGGATAAAATGGAAGGAAAAGCTTGATGGAAGGAACCTTCTCTGCACAGCCATCTCACTCACTTCCTTTGATTCCATTTGTGTACTCACTCATTCATTCATCCATGTATTCGCTGTATCAGCTAATAGGTTTCAGGGCCAAGAAGCCAAAGTCTCCTAGTGGAGATGGGTCCTGACCTGCATAGTATAAGAGCCTTTGATAACAAATGAGCAGCCCAATGGTGAATACTGCTGTATGGGAATTCAAGTAAGTTATAAGCCACTGTGGGCTGGGAGGCTACAAAAAGGTTCCAGAGAAGTTCCTGCTGTGGTGCAGTGGGTTAAGAATCCAATTGCAGTAAGTCAGGTCATTGTGGAGGTACAGGTTCAATTCCCAGCCCAGCAGAGTGGGTTGAAGGATCTGGCATTGCAGCAGCTGTGGCGTAGGCCACAGCTGTGGCTTAGATTCAGGCTCTGGCCTGGGAACATCCATGTGCTGCAGGTGTGGCCACAAAAAATTATTAAATAATAAAAATAAATTTGTTATTAGTAATAACAGTAAAAGTAATTTTTATTAAAAAATTTTAAATAACAAATCTTCAAACAACTGTTGAGTCATTCAACAAATATTTATTGAACACCTACCATGTGGCTGGTTCATGAAAAATCACTGAGTACATGCCTTTAGAGAGCAATGGTCTGGCGGTAAAGTATATATTGTGTCATTCTAGTCTTTCACTTATGAAATATTTATTGACTATCTATGATATATCCAACAGCCAACTAAGTCTAAAAACTCAAAGATGAATTCATTCAACTACAAATATTAATCTGATGCCTACTATGTGCCAAGTATTTTTCTGAGCACTGAAGCTGCAGCAGGACAACTTTAACAAAATATTCTTGTCCTTATAGGGCTCACATGCTAGACTGTATACTGGGGGTGCAGAGCAAAAAGAAAGGCTTTAACAAAGTAAGTGAAATGTGCAGAATTTAGTTGAAGATTAGAAAGATGGAGACAAAGCAGGGAAGGAGGATGAGAATATCAGGGATGAGGAAGGGTTGCAATTAAAGATAACCAGGGAAATCTTCATGGAGAGGAATGACTTTGAAAGAATGAGTCATGTGAGCACCATGGGGATAAGCATTCTAGGCTGAGGCAACAGCAAGTACAGTGACTCAGAGTACAAGCATGCCTTGGTTGTTTGAGGAACAGTGAGGAGGCAATGGTGACTGGAGAGGAAGAAGCAAGAGGAGAAGTAATAGAAGATGCAATACCTGGCAAATAGCATGGACCTTGCAGGACACAGCAAGGACTATGGGGTTTTGCTCCAAGTGACATTGTGAGCCACTAATGGGGAAAGTGTGATCAGATTTACATTTCAGAATTCTGGCTGCTGTGTGGTCAAGAGCCTGCAGTGGAGGTATCAGGGAGATGTTAAAAGCAGTGAGAGGAGGGAGAGCAATTTAAGTGAGAGATACTGGTGGATTAGACCAGGAGAGTGGCAGGGACGTGAAATGTGGTCCGATTCTGATAGGATTTCGTGGATAGAGCTAGACCTTTGCTAATAGATTGGACCTGAGGTCCATTATTGACACACCATAAAAGCAGCAAGTTTAGGGAAGATCAGGAGATCTGTTTCTGGACGTGTCACGTGTGCTATGTCCCTTAGACGTCAAGAGACGATGTCAAGGAGGCCACCAGGTGTTTGGGGAGACTGGAAATACAGATTGTTGTCATCAGGATATAAATAGCATCTGAGGTCATTAAACTGATGAGAGCGCGGAGGAAGGGACTTTAGAAACACTTTGGGGCATTTTCACGTTTGGAGATTTGGAGACATGAGGGAATGGCTGCAAAGGAGATTGCTATGATAACTAAAGCTTTAAATTGCCTGGAATGTCACCCTTGTTCCCCGCCACTTCATTCTGCATTCTGAATTTGGAGTGATCCTTTCAAAAGAAAATGGAATTTCATACATTCTCCACTCCCACCTGAAAACATCTCAATAATTAATGCTTTTAGGAAAGGATGTTCTCACTCTGTTCTCCCGACACCTGCACGGCCTGGAGGCAGCCCCCTTTTGCAGGTTCTCCCTGGGGCCTCTCACCTACTGTTCTCCAGAAGAACTACTTCCTATTTTTCCAAAAGGACTTCTCCTTCCTGCCACTGGGCCTTTGCACAAGCTGTTTCAGTCCTGGTACAGTTTCCCCTTCCTTTTTTCTTATTAACTGCCTCAGAAGACGTCACCAATTCAGCCAGATTTTCTTTTTTGCCTGCCCAGTGGCATATAGAGTTCCCAGGTCAGGGATCAGATCTGAACCATAGCTGCAACAATGATGGATCTTTAACCCACTGTGCCAGGCCAGGGATCAAATGTGCATCCCAGCGCTTCAGAGACACCACCGATCTCCTTGTGCCACAGTAGGAACTCCCAGCCAAATTTTCTCTAACCTTCTCTCTGCTCTTCCAGCTTCATGTGCCTTTCTGTCATAGCATTTGCCCAGAGCTAATCTGTATTTTTGCCTATATGATCATCCGATTTTTGTTCGTTTCCCCCACGGGACCATAGGCGCCATGAGAACAGGGAACTTAATTATTGTTTTACATATTTCCAGCCTCCAGCAAAACACATGACATGAAGCAAATGCTCAATAAATCCTTAAAGGCAGAATTAATGAATGAAGATAATCTCATTTTATTCTCAAGATGTGGAGCAATAACATTCGTGTACGCCTGACTTGCTCAAACTTATACATCCTGCCAGAAGTATCCTCAGCACTGCTATAGAGTCATAGTCCACTTCCCTTCTGAATGGCATGTTCTAAGGTTAACTTCTCTTATATTTTGCCTATTTTAGAGAAATATCCCTTTTACAAGAGAGTCACCAAAGCGCAGTTTCACACATGGGCAGTATGTATCTGATGAGTCTCAATGCAAGGACAGAGTGCTGGGAAGTCCCTGGAGGGGCTGAAATTTATGACATGACCTCACACAAGTGTGACTTCCAGTTCACTATGTTGCACAAATTTTGGAAAATGGATAGTGGACTTCCAATAAGAAAAAGATAAAAGTAGGAAATCATCCACATACCAAAACCAGAAATCATGAGAAGAGGGTACAAATGCAGGACACTGGAGATGAACTCACAATTAAGAGACCAAGTTAAAACAATCCTATATATATAGAGACTCCTATATCAAAACTTCATGGTAACTGCAAAACAAAAATCTGCAATAAGTGTACACACAAATAAGGAAAGGCAATCCAAATGTAACACTAAAGATAATCGTTAAACCATAATAGAAGAGAACAAGAGAAGAAGAGAAGAAAAAAGACCAATAAAAACAAATCCTGGCTTTGAACTACATAATCTCATAGAACAGGAAGCCTAAGTTAGGGCAACCTCGGGGCTGCAACTCCACCATTGGCATTTTACTGGCCCCACACCCTCTAGATCTACTTCATCCTGAGACTAGCTTCCCTCTTGGTCTCGGGGCAGTGACCAGCAACATCTGGGGTGCAGGCTTCCCTGTAAGTGGGCAGCAGAAAAAGGAAAAGGAAATTCTCCATTGTATTAAGCCAAACTTTTCCTTTATCTGATTGGTCCAACTTGGTCACATGCCCAACACAGCCCACCAATAACAGTTACTCTTGGAAAGCCAAGAGCCCACCAACTTATCAGGGCACCTCTCAGATGGAAGATGGATTCAGCTTCCCCTGAGTGTTGTGGGAGGCAGGGAAGTATAGCTACTTGAACAGAAAATCCTTTTTGGAAGGAAGAGGAGCAGCTTCTGGTCAGGCAATCAGTATATCCATTACAGATGGCCAAAAATAATTTAGTTCTTATTCCTAAAGCAAAAACCTATCCAGAGACGAATTTTTAATAACACAAATTTTGTTGCATTTATAATACTCACCATTTACCTAATTTGGAATGTTTAATTACTAAAAATAATCCTTGCTTCATCCTTTCTGTTGTCTCATCATTTTCTTCTATTTTCAGTGGTCTTTTCCCCTCATTAAATTTTGAATCCCTTGTTGTGTCCTCTGCTTCATCAGAGAGGCTCCATGGTACCCAGTCCATTACTTTGCATCCAGCAGGGACCAAACCATTTGACTGGTTGCTAAATTCAGCCAATTGGCTGCCTTACTTCTTGGCCTTTCGTGGAAGAGCAAGCACAGCATCAGTTTAGTTGTCGTGACATCTTCCATCCAGGGAGTCTTCCCTCTCCTGGCAGGAGGACAAACCCTACAGGCTAATTACTAAGCATGTGGTTTTTAATTAATAATGCCTATGATTAACATGGAAAAATTTTTATCTAGTATAGGGTATTATGTAGACTGAAAAAATATCATTTCAAAAAAATCTCAACCCATGTGTTTGTATTACATGGAAGAAGAAAGTATATCCTCAATGGTTAAAACACACACACACGCACACAAAGCCACGAAATTAAGGTTTCCTCTGGGGCAGTGAGTAAATTTTTAAAGGTTCCAGCATGATCTATGGCAGTCTTATTCTGAAGTTTTGAGAAAGGCAATGAACCCTATTGTTAAATAAGGTAAATAAAGAAATAATCCAGCCTACCTCTGACAATGCTCTTTTGTAATAACTGTAATTTTTAGAACTCTAAGTAAGTGCAATGGAAGTTCATAATTACGCTTTTTTTATTTCCTAATGTATATAGTTACAGGAGAGTGACAGTTGTTCAGTTATCTGCTATTGACCTACTGTGCTTCGCCTGGTTTAGAGAACAAAGGCCCCTGTATGTTTTTGCTGACTCCAATGAAATTTCCATTAAAATTAAGAATTTGCGGATGCTCCAGTGAGTGAAGTAGTTTATATTCTCCACCTGGTTTGTCTATTTTGTTATTAATCTTTAAGAAGCTGATGAAGTAGCCCGGCTCAATCTTACAAATCTATTCTTGAAAAATAAAAATAAATAAGGTAGAAATTTGTAACGCCATCTGCCTTATAATATATCTTTTGCAAAACAGTAACTCAAAGAGTTTATAAGAATCAATAATCCCCTAAATATCCCTAGATGATTTTTTCAAATTTCAGGTCACTTCCTAAGTATCATTCCACAGTTTTTAGAAGACAAGATTTAGCTTGTCTTATTAGCTGGGTTCTTACAAGTATATTTTAAAGTTTGATTTTTTCATACTTTTTTTTGGTATTGTAAAGGCATCCACATTTCATTGGGTTAAATAATGGCCAGTATAGTCTATATTCACGCTCAAACAGGAGCAAATTTAGTGCAAACCACTGAAATCCAAAAGGAAATCCCAGCTTAGTGGATACTGAAAACTCCACAAAAGCAAATTTTTAATCAGACTTGAAGAAATAGTAATAACACTGATAACACGACCAGTAATTCCAAGAGCACCTACTTGCTTTACATGAATTATTTCATTTATTTTCTCCTATCAACCCTGTGAGTGAGTGGTACTGCCTCTCCTCTTTGTAGATGCGCAAACACACACAGAGCGGCCAGGCTAACCTTTGCGTTCCGCGTGGTCTGGTGTTCTTCACTAACGAGTGCCACGATCCAAAAGCAGTTATTACGTGATGGGCAAGAACTTCTGAAGAATTAGAGGCAAGCCCAATACTTCACAGCTCGATAATGGAGAAACCGAGCAGGGATGAGAGTAATTTGGCAGCGTATAGGTTTTAGCTCGTATTACTTGACATGGGCTGAAGAACCCGATTCCCTAGGACTCCACAGCACCTCCCCTGGTCACGAGCATCCTTCCTGGTCTTAATATCACAGCTGCTACTTCACACAAGGAGACAGTGTGTCTTCCTGGTATCCGATGAGAATGAAAACTTAAAACTTGGGCCCCAAACCATTACAAACCATTACATGGATTAAAGATTAAAATTTAAAACAATGATTATAAGAATGAGGATCAAAATCATGAAAATACTAGCAAACTATTTTAATAACCTTGAGGTATGGAATAACTTTTTAAACTTGACCTTCAAGAGAGGACCATAGGAGTTCCTGTGTGGCTCCGCAGGTTAAGGATCCGGTGTTGTCACTGCAGTGGCTTGGTTGCTGCTGTGGCTCGAGTTCATCCCTGGCCCAGGAATTTCCACATGCTGTGGGCAGGGCTAAAAAAAGGTAATAAATTGTACAAAAAGAGAACCATAAAGAAATGAAGCAGTAACTTTGCTTACATAAGAATTAAAAGGGGGAGAGGGATTTAAAAGAAAAGCACAGAGTTTTTAACAGAGTTAAAAAGAAATAGGTAAGCAGAGAAAAATACTAAGCAACAGATATGGCAGAAAAATGGTTAATATCCTTACTACAGAAAGAGTTCAGGTAAACCAGACAGTCAAAAAAAAAAAAAAAAACTTATCCCCAAACACATACAACTCACCATAAGCTAAAGACATAACTCAACAAAAATAATCATTATACACAGCCAAGAAGTATAATTTTAAATGTTCACCTTCACTAACAATAACAAAATAAATGCAAAATCTAATTAGAATAAGATTTTACTGTCTCTATCGATTTTGTAAGAAAGAAATAATAAAAGAATTTTCAAAACTCATTCTCCTTTTCTCACTTGGAGATAGAATTAAGCTCTGTTTTTCTAAGGTACTTGAAGCTTCAGCAAGCATAATGTTGAATCAGAAACTTTACACTAAAGCAATGTGGAAGTAAAATACATGTATTATTACACATAAAGTACCCACATCTAAAATTATCCCATGAGACCTCTCCAAAGTGTTGTCTTTGGATATCAGCTATTTCAGTTATTTCAGCCTCTTAGAAAATTTCATTGATATTCTTTATGAATGTCTTTCAAGACATCTTTCGTTTACCACATGGTGCCTTTGGAACAACAAAAGTGGAGACTGAGAAGAACCCTGGTGTTTTATCTAACATACGTTGTCTCCCAGGGAGTCCCAAGTCTGGGTGTTCTCAGAGGTGTGGCGTTCCTTTGACTTAATGTAGGTTTCTTCTCTTCAATCTGAATACTTAAACGTATATGTAACTCATCTATACATAAAAACTGAATCTACTACAAAACCAAGTATAAGCACATTACATTCTATTTCATTCACGAGGACCCCATGGTGAAACGTATGGACTTGGGCATAGGAAAGCTTCCATTTAAATACTGGCTCCAAACAGACTTGCAGTTGCCAAGGGGGAGAGGGAGGGGGATGGAGTGGAATGGACTGGAGATTTAGGGTTAGTAGACACAAGCTATTGCCTTTGGAATGGATAAGTAATGAGATCCTGCTGTACAGCACTGACAACTATATCCAGTCACTTATGATGGAGCACGATAAGGTAAGAAAAAAGGATGTATATATGTATGTGTGACTGTGTCACCTTGCTGTACAGTACAAAAATGGCAGAACACTGTAAACCAGCTATAATGGAAAAAAATAAAACCAGTAAAATAAGAAAGTAAGTAAGTAAATAAATAAATAAATACTGGCTCCACTATTCACAAGCTTTGTGATCTAGAGTAAGGCATCAAAAGCTTGGGGTGTGTGTGTGTGTGTGTGTGTGTGTGTGTGTGTGTTTGCCTTATCTGGGGCTGCACCTGTGGCATATGGAGGTTCCCAGGCTAGGGGTCTAACAGGAGCTGTAGCTGCCGGCCTTCGCCACAGCCACAGCAAAGTGGGATCCGAGCTGCGTCTGCAACTTACACCACAGCTCACAGCAACGCCGGATCCTTAACCCACTGAGCAAGGCCAGGGATCAAACCCGCAACTTCATGGTTCCTAGTCAGATTCATTAACCACTGAGCCACGACGGGAACTCCAAAAGACTGGCTTTTTAATGTGCAAATTGGAATCATGGTTCCTTCTTGCATGGATTGAAAAAAAAGGTTGCAGGGCATCTGGCACATGCTAGGCACTCACCAAAAAATAGCCATTACTAATGGAACAGGTGGAATATGAAGATTATTACTTGTATATGACTATAATGGATTGAACTGTATAACTAAAAAGATAGGATCAAGTCCTAACTCCTGAAAACTGAGAATGTGAACTTGTTCAGAAAAAGTCTTTGTTGATAAAATCAAGTTGAGATGAGGCTATACTGAAATAGGTGGGCCCTGTACCCAATGACTGGTGCCCTCATGAAAAGAGGAGGAGACGCAGAGAAAGTCACTGAGCCACACAGAGAAGGTCATGTGACGGCACAGGCAGAGACTGGAATGGTGCAGCTACAAGCCAAGAAATGCCAAGGATTCACAGAAGCCTCTAGAAGCTAAGAAGAGGCGAGGAAGAATTCTTCGTTAGAGCCTTGAGAAGAAGCATAGCCCTGCTGATCACTTGATTTGGGACTAGCCTCCAGACTGTGAAAAAATACATTTCTATTGCTTTACGTCACTTTGGTACGGCAGCACCAAGAAACCAATATAATAATTTAGCCTCACTTCTCACTCCAGCTGTTGTAACATCTCTTAGGGTTACATAACAGTGTTATCAATTAATGGATCAGGCCCATCAGAAATTCCCTTTGAAGAGAATCCAGCACAGCGCCATGGATGGGCCAGTGCACTAGATGAGGCTAGTGGCAATAAACAGGCTCTTTTAAAAAATCAAAAACAACTTTTGCCCACGACACGAAAACAATTCGAGCACATTTTAAAGACTTTGGTATTAAACGATGCACCTAATGAGCTCCATTCTACACTTTTGTGTATGTAACTGTACACATTATTATCTCTTCTTGAAACTCATGGAATGAACGATCAGCTCTGACAAAGGCCATATTCCAAGAAGTGATCCTATCTTATAAGATAAAGACAATTGAAAGAAGAAATGACAACTAAGGAAAGTCAGCCCCATAAATCATGAATGATGCCAACCAATGGGTGGATATTAGCAAAAGGAAAGGAAATAGAAAATCTGCAACACGGATTCCACTTTAATTGACCTCAAAGGTTTTTTTTTTAATTTAATAGAGCAAAAATGGAATACTCCATTCCTTTACTCATGCATTTAAGTTTACTCAGCTCCATCGGATTCTGGCACAGTTTTGTTCTCCCCTGCTAAAAGGCAAAATGGAAGAACTTCAAATATTTTAAAATGGAATTTGGCAATGGATCTCTTGTTTTTTTTTTTTTTTTAAATCCTTTAAAGGATAAATCTCCCCAAGGAAGATAAACTTTGAGTCCCAGACCAATTAAGTGTTCTGCTGAGTTTAAGTAGAAACAGTTTTGGACTTTGGGAAAATGTTAATACCAGCACTAAAATTTATTCTGTTAATTGCTCTAATAATCAATAAGTAATTTTCATTCTAAACTAGGTTCCTTATGTGACTTAAATAAACCAACGGAAGATCATTTACATCTGAATAACAATTCCTAATAATGTCACATCATTAAATTTCACCCAGGTTCTCAATAATGTTGGTTAGTGACCAATAAAGGGACTTATTACCTTGGTCAGGTCCTCAGGGCATAGACTGAACCAATGGGTGAAGGATTTGCTTGTTGCACCAGGATTCTGAGCAAGCCTTTCTTCCCCGGGGACATTTACCACAATTTAGTTGCAGGCTGACTTTTTTTTTTTTCTCCTCTCTCTCTCACATCCACTTTCCCTCTCTCCCCCTCTTCCTGCCTTCCATATTTGCTTTTAACAGAATAGTTTTGATCTCAACACAGGCAAAGGATTCGTCTGCATCCTACTTCTCTTTGCATGTGATTAATAGAAAGAACAAAATATTTTAAGAAAACCTCTTAACACTGAAAAAATAAACAATGAGAGGAGATATCTGAAAATTTTCTATGCATACAGATTGATATTGATACCCTATTTGCACATTATTTCTAAGAGAAATATTTTGGGTCTATGTTTCTAGGTTAGTTATTTATATTGACCAAATTAAATAGTCCCTAGCTTCTTTATGCTGTGCTCTCTAGTTGCAGTGATGTGGAATCCACAGTGTGTCAGCATAAAGTGTTGCTTTTATGACTAAAATGTGTATCACTGAAATAGTGAAAATCATTACTATTTTCAAATACATTTTTAACAATGCTTTTGTGATACCAACACACTTGCTGTTGATATTGAAATTTTTATGTTAATTAAACAACCCCTAACCACTGGGTACATTTCAGATATGTACACTTTGTAATTACCTCCATTATTGAAATAGCTGGCTTGATTTATCCTTGCCACACTAACATAGTAGCTTCTGTTATTTTTGTCTTTAGAAAAACATAGGTCCCAGTGAGGGAATATAAAACTATTACTGTAAATTAAATATTAAAGCTAACTTATTTTTACATAAGAGTGCTGTCAAATAATGGTGATAACTGTTGCTAAGATAGAAACTATTTTTTGGCTTTTTTTTTTGGAAGCACAAATTAAAATCCAATTTTCAGTTCTTTTAGTAAATGGTATGTATTTAGTATGTATAGTTTTACTGATGGTAGTAGCTTAAGGGGGAGCTATTATAGACTTAGTATAGCGATTAAGAAATACAACATTTGTTGAAGGGCTAGGCCTTTTAGTCTAGAATGGATTAGCACTTGATCCTTCCTTAAGCATTTTTATACAGGAGTGCATTATCCTTGGAGCCACCCTGGGCTCCATGCCTCATTAGCTTGGGTGTTAGATAAATCAAAGGCAGCCTCGGAGACAAAGATAAGCAAACTGCAGGCCAGCAAGATGATGATGTATGGATCCAGGAGGCTAATAGGAAAGTATTGACAGGAAAATGGTGTGCTTATCCTGCAATCACTGCATATTGCAATGAGAGCTCCCCACAGCAGATGGGGTACACTTCAGGGAATGTGCAGCTACAAGACTGTGAGGCAGAAATGGATCCTTGCATTTTACATCCTAAGGAGAACTTAGTTTCTTTTTAGCGGCAATTCAGAGGTATCAGAATGTGTCAAGGCGCTGTCCCCAGGAAACTTTAAAAAGAGAATCCCATTTCAGAAAAGCGAGTGTTGGAATTATTTTCATTCCAGAAGACTTTTTTTTTCTCACCAATATAAACCTTTATGTAGCAAGGATTAAACACTTGCTCGTGCTTTCCATAATTACATCTGCTGGATCGGTCTTTAATACAGTATGAAGTTTGCTTCTTGATATTTCTGCAGGATTCAAAATGCACGTTACCTGAGCAAATTTTAACATGGGCAAAAATATATATCGATAGGATGTGTTCTGTAGCTAAGTAACATTTTCAGAGTCTCATCTACAGCTGATATCTTAAACCAGATTAGACTTTTCAAGATTACATACCGAGTCTTATGCTCAGAGTTTTCTACTTGTGGGTTTTTCCCCCTCCCTCCCTTTTGAAAATCATGCAATTTATATACTTTTAACATAATTCAGCCATCTGTAAAATTTAAGAATTTAGTGTAAAAAAAATAATAAGAGGATGATGACTGTATCCAATAGAATTACACATTCACAAAAAAAATTCAGTAATATTAATTTGACCTGAGCCTGTTGGGGTACACTGTGGGTTGAAGATTAACTAACAGGATTGACTTCCTAAGTCATGATGTTTGCATTCAATCTCCCTCTTCCCTAGCTCAAAACAGGATTGCCTGGTTTACTCTAAATGATGAGACACTCAATTGTTTTGCATTAAGACCTTGCTGAGTTCTCTGCTAAAACTTTTTCATTTTCAGGACCATGGAAACCAAATATATTTATCCAGATGATGACCAACAATTAAGAGAGCACTGTGACCCCACAAAAACCTGGGTAGTTTTTGCATGGACTACACACTAACTTCATCATACCAGTTCTGACAAAAATGGGTCTGCTTTGTACTCAGGTCACTGTATTATAATGATGAGTGAAGATCTGATTGTTGTCATAGTCAGAATCACCCAAAAGGCTAAGAAAAGAAGTCACAGGACAGACCTGCAAATTAGGGACCATAAATTATGGTAATTGGTGGGCTAATTTTGCAGTTATTGAAATGCTCTATGTCATTATCTAAAAACCTCAGATTTTCCTACAGTTAGGGTGTTATATACCATACACCATAGATCATATATGTGAGTTTAGCAAAACTGTTATTATGGGCACAGGTAGCATGTCTTAATTCATGATAGAAGCTTTCATTGAAATTTCTGGATTTCTTGTTCAAGGCAAGTGAAGGTTTTATAGTTTAATTGCATTTTAAGGGAATGAACAAAGAATCAAAGAAATTCCATTGCCAAGTCCAAATTTTACAGATGAGAGAAAGGAGACCCCTTCTACTCCCCCAGAAGAAAACCAATTGCCAAAGACCAAACAATTAGTAACTGGCGAGGCAGAACCAGGTTTTAGGTTGGCTAACAACTAATTTGATGTTCCTAATATGCTGCATCTTTAATCAGCATAGAATTTGGGGGTGCAGGGTTAGAGATCACCACAGTTACTAAAAGAAAAAAAAAAGTGGGTTAAAAAGGGCAACTGAGGAGTTCCCTTGTGGTTTAGCAGGTTATTAACCTGATTAGTATCCATGAGGATGCAGGTTCGATCCCTGGCCTTGCTTAGTGGGTTAAGGATCCTGCGTTGCCACAAAGCTGCAATGTAGGTTGCAGATGCAACTTGGATCTGAAGTTGCTGTGGCTGTGGTGTAGGCCAGCAGCTGTAGCTCAGATTTGACCTCTAGCCCAGGAACTCGCATATGCTGCGGGTGCGGCCCTTAAAAAAGGGGGGGGGGGATTGAATTACAAAATAGAAACATAGTTCTTCCAGGTCACTAGATATCTCTAGTACAATCACATCATTGCAAAGAAAAGGGATCGTAGGGAACAGTCCCTATTCTGGTCCAAGTGACTGGCTGCTCAGAAAGTTCACTGCCCTGTGTCACCCAAGCCAGACACCCTCCAGAGCTCTTAGTGTGAAAGGGAGAAACTGTCTTCCCCATTTGCCGCAACCTGAACTCGTATTCTACTTAGTTACTTACTGCTTACTGCTTAATTTCATCTTCTCCCTCCTTTTCCTCCAAGAGTTTCTGACTTAACACTTTTTGAAAAAATCAGCATCGGAACTAATATTTTGCCAAATGCTAAAATTATAAAACTCTTTCCAAACTAAAAAGGATTATAAATAGATCACTTGATCTTTTGTCAGTGCAATTACAACTGGCATAAAACTATAACAGAAAATGTCAATTGGTAGAGCTTACTCTAAATCATCATTCCTAAAAACAATGATTTATCTTAAGCTCAGAGAAATAGGTCACATAGTTTCAATCTGTGCTCTTAAAGTTTTCCTGCTCTTGGCTAGAGGCTAATTATCCTCTCTCTCTCTCTCTCTCTCTCTCTCTCTCTCTCTCTCTCCCTTCCTCTCTCCCTCGCTCCAGCTTCAAGTGAGAAAATGGTCAAGTGGAGCAGCATCCGAATCCACTGCAGACAGCTGGTCAGGTCCTTTTTAATTTTTTTAATGGTGATCTCTTTGATAAATCAGTTCAATAGTAATTTTAAGAATAACGCGCTGCGCACAAGGATTTTAAAATCATAGTTAATGACGCCATCTGTTAAGACCTCCTAAGTTACCCAAATGTCATTTTGAAAATTATAACCAGAAACGACTTCGGAATTCATATCAAGTCTGCCGTGCCGCTTCTCAGAGAGCACGCCGCCTTTCACCAGTGAAAGCAGCTCCTTCGGAGGCTGCAAGGAAATCAGACATCCAATAAACAAATTCAAGGTTCAGCCAGGAACACGGGAAGGAATGAAAACGGGCTACCCTAGACGCGCTACCTAATCACGTCTCTGCCTCCAGTTTGCCTTGGCGGTCACTGCCCCGTATTTCACTTTGTAAAGCCCAGCCCTGCGAGCTCCCCGCTGGCGGAGGCGCCCTCTTCATCACGTTCTGCCTTTGTTCTAGGGTCCGGGCTGTTTTCTCTGCGCCGCCCCCCAGTCCAAGGAACATTGTGATTAATGCACAGGCTCCCTGCGCGGCCGACGGGCCCGGCCTGTGGCTGCTCCCCCGGCAGATTCCGCGCGGTCCCCGCTGTCGCGGCGCCTTTAACTGCCGTCCCTGCATCTGCCCGCCCCGCCGCCTGCAGCTGGACCACACCACGGCCCTCCTGCCTGCCTCCTGCACCCTGGGACAGAGAGGGGTGCGTTCATTACTCATCGGTGACAATTGCCCATCGAGTAAGATGTAGAACTCAATTCCAGCAGAAAGGCCTATAATGTCGGAGTCAGGAGGTTATCGCTGGGGGACCTGCACCTTGCTCCTCTCCTCTCTTATCGAGAGCTTTACAGCCTCTGCTGGGGCCAGCATCTTGTAAAGCTGAGGGCGGCAGATTTGCCCTCAGATTAGCATACATCTTCCTAAGTGGTACTACATTTAATTAAAAAGTAAACCTTAGCTCTATCTTTTTTTTTTCATTAGTATAGGAAAAGAGAAGATGTACTTTGTAAAATGTGAGTTGACCATAGGGAGGAAGGGAAAGCAGACCTGAACACTTGGAAGCCTGCTGTTTCTAGTCCTCTCCGTCCTGGAGAGGCAAAGGACTCATCAGTGCCTGAAAGTCCTCTTCTCGCAGCCCACCATGATTGTCCCAAACCAAAAGGTCGCCAGACAGCACTTGGTGTATAAGCCTGCGATACGTTTTTGTCAGACCCCAGCTTAGCTCTGCCCTGGCCGTTTCGATTTTCCTTTGAGGGACAGTGTGTTTGAGCCACTGTCTGAAGTTTTGATGTGTGGGAACTGAATGGAGTGTGTGCCACCTCTGGAAAGTCTGATTTGATGACAATTAGAAAACTTAAATAAAAAGCCCTAGTGCAAAAGAGCCGGGATCCGGATAGAAAGGAGCGTCCCCAGAATACGTGTTTTTATCATTTAATCATCTTCTAGAATGACGGGCATCACATTACTGGAGCAAAACACAAGTGTTAGACTTACTTCAATTTCATTACAGTAAGCAGATATTCATCAAATTGTAATAATTAATCAGACACGAGAAAGGATTCATCACACTTGATAAGAAATACAGGTCATGAACACAATATCACTGAAAACCAATCATGCAATTAAATACTGTAAACAATACTTTTCAGTGATTTCAGAAGGTTTATTCAAGGAAAGGTAATGTTGCAAAACCAAGTCTAAAATATTGGGAGAATGTGACAAAATGTCTCAGGGACATTTTTATTTGGGATGGTTTAAGATAAAAGTAAAACCAAGCAAAATAATATAAACTAAGGATATTATTTCATGTAAGGATAATGATAATGTGTCGCGAAATATTTTTCATGACATCATTGGCCTGAAATTTGACAGTGGCTTTTAACCTAGACTTTTAGCAAGTTACGCTCTTCAAAACAGCACAGTCTTCCACACCTTTGCCGTTTTCTGGCTCCAGGCTCCATGCCACTGCACGATTTCCCAACTTCTATTACCTTTTCCACCCATATCAAGCCTGGGTCATTTTCATTAGAAATATCTTGAAATATATAATGGAATTCACCATCCCTTGCATGACTCTCTCTGTGTCAAAGAGTATGTCAGAAAGCATTCAGACATTTGCTTAGCAGGTAAGCAATAGCTTTAATAAGAATTTCCTCAGAGTTGTGCAAAACTTAGTTCATTTGGGTGTTTTTTTTTTAGTTTTTTTTTTTTTAAGTAGAGTTGCTATTTGTGTAAAGTATTTTGATATCTAAGTTTTAAAAAAAAAAATCTCGTCTTCTCAGAGCCTGTAAAATATCACCATACATTGCAATACTCCAAGAAGCAAAAGCATCACTTATTTCTTAAATATGGGATGGTGAAGTCCTTTTCAGGTGGCATCTGTGAAGGATAGTTTTCCATAGAAAAACCCGGAGAACCCTGGGAGTGGGAGTTCCTGGGCCCACTTTTTCTGGATGGCACATTAGGGGATTTGCTTCTATAATAACTTCTTCTCATTGAGGGTCGTGAGGTAGTACATGGGATAACACAATGAAGAGCAAATAAATAAAAAAGGCAAAATTTTGCCTGGGCATCTATCCAGAGAAAACCATGACTTGAAAATATTCATGTACCACAATGTTCACTGCAGCACTCTGCACAATAGCTAAGACATGTAAACAATCTAAATGTCCATCAACAGAGGAGTGGATAAAGAAGATGTGGTACATACACACATTGGAATATTACTCAGCCATTGAAAGGAAAGAAATAATGGCATTTGCAGCAACGTGGATGGACCTAGAAATTATCATGCTAAGTGAGGTCAGTCAGACAGTGAGACACCAACATCATATGTTATCACGTACATATGGAATCTAAGAAAAGGACACAATGAACTTTTTTGCAGAACAGATATTGACTCACAGACTTTGAAAAACTTATTTCCAAATGAGACAGGTTGTGGGGTGGGGTGATGCACTGGGGGTTTGGGATGGAAATGCTATAATTGGGTTGTGATGATCGTTGTACAACTATAAATGTAATAAAATTCACCGAGTAATTAAAAATAAATAAATAAATTAATGCAAAATTTTAGTACAATTCTTGGATCCCAGAAGATGGTATTTGTTCTTATTACTATAAAAAGTCACCTTCTTTCTTCGCAACAGCCCCAGGGAGAATGTTACCTTCCACAGGTTTTCCTGGTGCTCAGCTCATATCTCTATCAGCTCATATCTCTAATCAGTTATTAACTGCTTTGTTCTTTATTTTTTTATTTTTATCTTTGGCTGCACCCACAGTGTATGGGAGTTCCTGGGCCCAGGATCGAACCTAAGCACAGCTGTAACAATGCCAGACCCTTCACTGTAAGTGTCTCTTGACCTGCTTTTGAGAAGAAGGGCCACGTCTCACCCATTCTTCCATCTCCACTTCCCAGCACCATATCAGGCACCTGGCTGGCATTAATAGATATTTGTTCAGGGAATGAGTGAGCCAGCGACTAAAACTTCATTCATCTCTGCATACTAAAATACAGAATGTTTCTAAATATATCACAGGATCAAGACCCGTCCTCTACCACCTCTAAGAAATCAAGGACAACTCAGTCATATTAAAACGAAAACAGTATCACTGGCTACAGGAACCAGGCATGAAGGCTATTTTGTGCAAGACATTGTGTTACATGCTTTTACCTGTATTATCCTTCTAATCTTCATCACAGCTCTCCGAGGCAGACGTTGTTATCTCCACTAGATAAATGAGAACACCGAGGCTGGAGGGGCTAAATGGTATGGCCAGAGCCATGCAGGGATTTGAATCAAGCTGGCCTGAGCCCAGACTCATGTTATCAGCCACTTTGCTCTACTGAGAGGGACACTAAATAAGGAGGCGAGCATGGGGCTCTGTGATGCTTCCCTCCTGCTTCAGATGGGTCTTCACTAGCTAGAAAAAAATCAAATCAAATCAAGACACCATTCCCCTGACCTCACTTAACCATCCTGCCGGAGGTGGTGGAGCGTGGTGGGAAGTCTCCAGATTTTAGTATCAGTTGATTTCTTTTTGTAAAACAAATTACTCTCTCCAAGTCTCAGTTTCCTCATTAAACATGGACATCACCAGGTTTAACTGTTTTCATCAGCTTAATGTTAGAAATCAAATACAATACCTGGTAGACTCACAAAAGATGATCTGACATGATGCATTTTCCTCCTTCTTTTCAGAGACAAAACCTTCTGATGGGGAGATGGAACCCTCTGCCTTCGGATTTCTGCTCCCCACTCACGCTCTGATCCCCTTAACCTCTTCTGACACCATCTGCTTTAATCTGCTCTATCAAGTCCACTTCCATCACTGACCTTAGAGTTGTAGGATCCAATGCTCTTCTCTCAATTCTTGTTTTCCATGCCTTCTGTAACATCTACACCTGTTCTAAAATAATGTACTGTAGACAGATGTTCCTATTGAAGAAGCCATCTCTATTCATTTTATAAAATTTATAAGCAAAATATAAATAAGAAACTAAAATCACCTGTTTGCTTATTACTAGAAAATAAAGCTATTAATAGCTTGGTGTATTTCTACAAATGTTCTCATTTTGTACAGAATATATACTTTTTAAATTTGTAATAAGACTATATAAAAAGGTTGTATCTGTATATAGCTACTAAAATCATAACATAAGTATTAACCCATGGTTTGTTTTGTTTTTTGCTTTTTAGGGCTGCACTCACGGCATATGGAGTTTCGCAAACTAGGAATCAAATCGGAGCTACAGCTGCCAGCCTACACAACAGCCACAGCAATGCAGGATCTGAGCCGCATCTGAGACCTACACCACAGCTCACGGCAATGCCAGATCCTTAACCCACCAAGCAAGGCCAGCGAGTGTCCTGCACCCTCATGGTTCCTCATTCGTTTCCACTGAGCCACCACAGGAACTCCTAACCCATGTATTTAAATTTTACTTTAAACCAAGATTTTAACAGCCAAGTCATGGACCATTATTTATTTGACTTTTCTGATTTTTTTTTTTTTAGAATGTAAGTACTGTAATAAAGACACTTATGTATGAATCTTACTATTTCACAATGGAATTTAGTTCTTAAAAAATATTAAGTAGGGGATGAGGGTACATGGGACATCTCTGCACTTTCCTCTCAATTTTACTGTGAACCTTAAGCTGAAATACATTTTTAAAATATTTCAAAATATATTAACATTTTTGAATTCTTGATATATGCTATTTAGGTGTTTTCCAGAAAACCTAAACACGTATTGTCCAATGCGACAGCCACTAGCCATATGTAGCCATTTATATTAAAACTTTTTAGACTTTAAGAAACTACAAATTCAATTCTCAATGACAATATCCATATACCAAGTGTTCAACAACAGCAGCTATGGAACTCCCTGTCATTGCACAGGGTTCTGTTAGACAGTGGTGAGGCAAGAATGATCTAGAAAGATGATAGGACCATAGCACCGTTTGCATTTCTGCTTGATACTGAAAAGGGGAGCAGATAGGGAAAGGGTGACCTTCTCGACTACACAGATTGGCTAGATATATAACACGAGAAGCAAGATGCAGAAATTTCAACTCATATGTTTAATGTAAAAATTCCATTGTTTTTACTTTGATTTTGAAGCCATTTGAGGAGAAAAGGGATAGAAGGCAGAGAAACTCATCTGAGGATATTCTTATGAGGAGAAAAACTCTCTAGGGTAAAAAGAAAACCTCTCTTCTCCAAAGAGCTGGTAAAGGCTATTTTATTCTCAGTGTCATTACACTTTCATGTTGTTAAGATCTTGCCTGGGATTCTGGACTAGTGGCCATCAAGCCATACAGTGGAAGAAAAGGAACATTATGGGGCTTTTACTGGAGAGAAATCAGGAATGGGTTGAGACCCAGAAGAGTTTGGGAGAAGAGGCCAAACAAGAGAAAGCTCCACAGCTTTGAAACTTGAAATGTCCAAGTAAGGCGCCATCTCGGCCCAAGTCTCAGGCTGTGTATATTTCAGAAAGTACTAGGAAGTGAACCAGGACACAGATCACTATAAAAAGTGCTATTCCAGTGTACAGTGCTATTCTGGACCAGAAGTCCATCTCCAGTCCTACTGAATATAGACAACTTGCAAAGGCCAGCTGCGTTGCCCAATCTTACCTGCCAATCATCCATATGAGTGAAAAATTACTATAGGGAGAGAAAGGATCATGAAATCTTATGCCTGAATCTTTGCACAAATTATTTACCTCCCCCTTGAGGACACTTCTCTGCTCTTTCCTAGAACATTCCTAAGTTCTAGGGCATACCTAGGACCTAGGTGGGCAGGGGAGAGCCAAACTCCTTGGTATGCTCATAGACACCAAACAGGGAACCTTATCGCTTCAGAGAGTGGTAATATCCTATTATGTGTAGAGCTAGCTATGGCCTTCACGATGCCATCAGCAAGGAATTGGGAGTATCCCTGAAGTCCAAGGCTGGAAGGCAGAGAAACTCATCTGAGGATAGATAGTCAGTCAGAACTTATTGAGTCCTTACCCAGATTAATGACTTTACTCATATCTAGGTCACCTCTCCAACAATTTGAGGAGGGGTTTTCCTTTCTCTCCCACCTTAGAGTCAGAATCAGAACACATGGGGGCATGATTAAGGGAGGTAAATCAAGACGACCTTCTCTATATAGGTGTTTTAAGTTAATTTTAATTCAGAAATGAATTAGTGTAATGTGGGCAATGTTACCATGATAATTTACACTCTTAGCTAATAGTAAACACCAAAGAGGCCAAAGCTCTAAAAGTCTCTACAATTTATAGTAGCATCAAGACCCATTCAGAAGGTTCATAAATCAAATAGGTCTGAGCAAAAAATCATGAAGCTGATACTTGAGCTCTGATAAAAATATTTCACTATTAATAGAAACATAATTTACTATTCCACTGCCGTTGCTAGGATGCTTAGCTGCTTGGATGTAGGCACTGAAGGCCCTCTGGCCCACCCCAAGAAGAAAATGTACCTGAGAGATGTAGAATGATATCAATCTAAGAATAGGATGTGTGCCCTGAATCCAGCTGTGCCTGAGGTCAGAAGCATTCCCAGATTTCCCAGTTAGGACAGTTATTAAATCCCCTTTGGGGAGTGAAATCATGAAATTAAATTAAATTTGGTAAAATTAAGTTAAATTAATGAAGAAATATAAAGATTACTTAAAAGAAATATACATAAATTTATTTTCTTTTTGCATTTTGTCTAAACTATCTTTAAGAGTCAACAGATGAAAAACAGAACTTATTTAAAGAGAGATGAAGGATTTGTTTTTGTTTCTTCTCTAATTGGAAGTCAGTATAGCAGAGTAGATGGGAGAAAGTTCTAAATTCATATCACCTGGGTTTAAGTCTTGGTGGCACCAGCTGCTAGCTGGGTGAACTTGTACACATTATGTAACCTCATGGATAAAGTAGAGGAAATATTAGTACCTGTGACATGAGGTTATTATAATAATTTAATGAATTAAGGCCTGTAAAACATTAGCACCTGGCACAGTGTAGCACTATATTAATCTTACTATTATATTAAGGACAAACAGGATAGAGATTGTGGAATTTTTATTCTGTGTATGGACATTTCAGGGCTGACAACAGAATAAGCCTGGGAGAGGTGCTCACTATACAAGGCTCTTAATCATGTAACTGGTAAATGATATTAACAGTGGCCTCCCAAAATACTGGGCGGACTACGCATATAAACAACAGAACAAGTCATAAACATAAAAATAAGTCATTTGTTTGAATTATATTCCGTTTCCAACTGCCTTGTTATGTCATTTGCAAATATGACAACATACACATCTTTCAAGGTGAGTTAAATATAAATATAATAACTTAGGCCTAATCAGGTCCTATCAGGCCAGAAGGTCATGATCCTTCTTAATAAAGCTATACATTTAAACTCTCTGGTCACTTATCTTCACTGTGGGACTCATTTTTCAAAATACCAGCTAACAAGTAAATGAAAATATCATTCACTCCAATTCTCTAATCTTGATACTGAGCTACAGATTTTAAAGTTTGTAGCTTTTTTTCCCCTCAGCCACATTTACTTTAGCTTTTGATGAATATGAAAGAAAATCTGTATCAGAAACTTAAACTTCATAAATTACTTCCATGTAATTGGTTGACTGTATCTAAAATAAAAGCAAACCCCTTTTATTGATTGAGAAGGAAGAAATAAAACAAACTTTCATTCACAGATGGCATGAATATCTGTGTGGAAAATCCCAAATAATTATTAAAAAAAAAAAAACCCAAACACCTGGAACTAATGAGCTATTACAGCAAGACTGCAAGATACAAGGTTAATACATAAGTTCGATTGTTTCCTCTATGCTAGCAGTGAATGATTGAATTTTGAAATTAAAAATGCAACATATTAGCACCAAGCAAATAAAACACCTGGGTATAAATTAAACAAAATATGTAAAAGATCTACAGACGAGGAGAACTACAAAATCCTGATGAACAAAATCAAAGAAGATCTAAATAAATGGAAAGATAGTCCATGTTCATAGATGGGAAGACTCAATATTGCTAAGATTTCAGTTTTCCCCAACTTGTCTTCTAGGTTCAATGTGATCAAAATCAAAATTAATTTTGATTTTGGATATCCACAATTACTTTTTGGATATCCACAAACTGATTCTAAAGTTTATATAGAAAGGCAAAAGATCTAGAGAGACAACACAGTATTGAATAGAAGAACAAAGTCAGAAGATTGACCTGCCCTACTTCAATATTTACTGTAAGGCTATAGTAATCAATGAAGTGTGATACTGGTAAGAGGATAGGTAGATCAATGGAACAGAAGAGAGAACCAAGAAATAGATTCACATAAATATAGTTAACTGATCTTTGAGAAAGGAGCAAAAGCAAATCAAAGGAGAAAGGGTAGTATTTTCAACAAATGGTGCTGAAACAACTGAATATCCAAATGCAAAAAAAAAAAGAAAGAAATCTGACCATATACCTTTCATAAAAGTTAACTCAAATTGATCAAGACCTAAATGTAAAATGTAAAACTAAAGCATCTAGAAGATAGTATAGGAAAAAAATCTAGTTGATCTTGGACTTGGTAATGATTTTTTTAGATACTACAGCAAAAGAATCTATGAAAGAAAAATATTACTGAGCTAAGTTTCATCTAAATTAAAAACTCTTGCTCTGCAAAAGACACTGTTAAGAGAATGAAAAGCAGGCACAGGCTGAGAAGAAATATTTGCAAGAAACCTGTCTGATAAAAGGCTTGCATTCAAAATACGCAAAGAATTCTTAAGAATACAAACAACTCAATATAAAAGTGGGGAAAATATCTGAACAGACACTTCACCAAAGAAAATATGCAGATAACAGACAAGCATATGAAACCATACTTAACATCATTACATTATTACAGAATTGCAAATTAAAACCACAATTAGGTACCTCTACATACCTATTACAGTGACTAAAATCCAAAATACTAACAAAACCAAATGCTGGAGAGACTGTGGCACATGAGAAATTCTTATTCACCACTGGTGGGAATATAAAACAGTATGGCCACTTTGAAAGGTAGTTTGGAAATTTTTCATAAAGCCAAAAATATTCTTACTGATGATTTAATAATCGCACACCTAGGTATTTACCTAAGAGAATCGAAAACTTTTGTCCACACAAAAATCTGCACAAGAATGGTTATAGCATATTCATTTACAACACAAAAATTGGAAGAAAACACCATGTCCCTCAAGATATAAATGGATAAATACATTGTGGTATATCTATACAATGAAATATTATTCTGAAAAAAAAAAAAAAAAGAAATGAACTATCAAGCCAGAAAAAGATGAGGGAAACAATGCCTATTTCTAAGTGAAAGAAAAGGCTACATGCTGTGTGATTTCAACTATATGACAATTTGGAAAAGGCAAAACTATGAAGACAGTAAAAAGATCGGTGGTCACCAAGAGGTGGGAGCAGGGTAGAGAAGAGAGAGGGAAGAGGAAGTGGAGCACAGGGGATTTTAGGGCACTGAAAGTAATCTGTCTGATACTGTAATGTGGATACACAATACTGTGCATTTGGCAAACCCATAGAATTATACAACACTAAGAGTAACCCTAATGTTTACTATGGTTAGTTAATATTAGACAATCAATATTGTCTCGTCAGTTTTTCTTTTTTTTTTTTTGTCTTTTTGCCTTTATGTGGCGCCGCACCCACGGCATATGGAGGTTCCCAGGCTAGGAGTCTAACAGGAGCTGTAGCCGCCGGCCTTCGCCACAGCCACAGCAACGCGGGATCTGAGCCGCGTCTGCAGCCTGCACCACAGCTCACGGCAACGCCGGATCCTTAACCCACTGAGCAAGGCCAGGGATCGAACCCGCAACCTCATGGTTCTTAGTAGGATTCGTTAACCACTGAGCCACGAAGGGAACTCCTGTCTCGTCAGTTTTAACACATGCACCAAACCAATGCAAGACATTAATAGAGGAACCAGAGTTGGGGGAGGGAAGGGGAGGACACAGGGCGTATATAGCAACTCTATACTTTCTGCTCAGTTTTTCTATAAATCTAAAACTTCTAGAAAAATAGTTTCTTAATAAAAACATCTGATTCCTAAAAAATCTTTTTATCACATTTCAATTAAAGAAATGAATAAAGTAGAAAGTCTACCACTTGAGTTTATTTAGTAAAACTATAAAATTGAGTCGTAGATACTCCACAGAGAGAATATCATGCAAAATCCATTGCTAAGTGAACAGACTAGCCCTTCTGCATGCACATACACACGCAGAGTCCATATGGTCAAAGTAAGGTTCAATGAAGTCAATTTAGAACAGCAGACTTCACAAATGAGATTAGAGATTCTTACTGGTTAAGGTAAAATAAATACTGAAAAGTCATTGTGTTTTTATGTTTGCTAGCCAACTGATTTCTATCATGTAACAATCTGTACAATGTCTTTACAAATCATCTTCAGTTGTCTTGAAATTTTAGCTACACTATCTGAGCCCAAAACTAATGAGAATAAATGGGGCTGGCACTAAAAAGAAGAGATTCTGGGAATGTGAGGTTGAGAGAACACTATTGACTGATGTGCTATTGGTCAGAGTGCCCTACTCACAAGTCATCAATGGTTAAATGTCAGCCTGGGGGGCATATTGAGTTGTGGTCCTCAAGGGGTCAGTCCCACACCTGGTGCTGTTTAATGTTTCTTTGAGTGACTCCACTGATGTGCTCTAGACTGTGTTGCTTAGCCGGTCCACGTTTTAGCAAAAAATAAAGCATGATCTGTCTGATATGGTGGAGAAATAGGAAGATATTCAAGCAGGATGACATACAGTGGAGAAGTGCAAAAATTTACTTTAGAAAACAAATTCCCTATAGATAACACAGAGTGGTCCAGCTTTGAAATCTCCATTTAGGCCCCACTTTCCTTACTCTGGCTGACAAACTGTCCCTAAGTGAGCCCGAGCGGGGTCTCTGCTCCCTTCAGTGAACCATGTGAGAGATTCCTGGCTGGACTGGGCGGCAGCAAAGAGCCTGGAATGCACCGGGCGTGAGAAAAATCCTCAAATGACCTTGACATGTAAATTGATAAAATCTTTAGCTTTTACATTACTGTCGGCTGTGAGTGCTGGAGGCTGCAAGTACCTCAAGGAGATCGGCCGCAGTAAAAGTGTTCATAATAATCAGAATTACATTGATGACAAAAAGCAAACACCTTATAAAATAGGATCCATTAATTAGTCGGAGTCATGAATATATATTTCTTATGGCTTAAAATGATAAATTGGAGTTCCTGGTATGGCACGGTGGGTTAAGAATCTGACTTCAGCGACTCAGGTCACTGCAGAGGCACAGGTTCAATCCCAAGTCCAGCACAGTAGGTTAAAGGACACAGAATTGCCACAGCTGTGGCGAAGGTCACAGCTTCTGCTCAGATTCAATCCTTGGCCTGGGAACTTCATATGCCACCAGTATGGTTATAAAAAAAAAAAAGATAAATTACCCTCAGTTACAATTTTCTTTTCTTTTTGTTACACTATACTTATTAGTAGTATAATAATAAGCAGCATAGAAATTCTGAAAGTAAAAAAGTAATCATTATGAACTGGGATGGACAAAGAAGGCGCCACTTCAGACTTGAGCTTTTGAAGAAAGGAAGTACGTGTATAAAACAAGAGAGGGAAATTTTCTGTAAAAATACTAATAAAAATATACCACAAACGGGACTTCTCGAGTTCAGCACTACTGCTATTTGGGGCTGGATGATTCTTTGCTGTAGGATCCGACCTGTGCATTGCAGGATGTTTTGCAGCATCCCTGCCTCTCCGCAGTACAGGCAGTAGCACCCCATTCCCATGCTATAACCAAAAATGTCTTGCAAATGTCTATGGGAAATTGTTCCTCTATTGAAAACCACTGCCTTAAAAAGAGAAGCATCAGATATTAAGTTCAGTTTCTAAATGAAGATGTTCAAATTCAGTAAGTTTAAGTAATTTTATCAAAATCAAAAGGCAAAGAAGCTTTTCCGCTTATCACTGTGCCGGGAAGCATGAGCAGCAAAGTTTCTTGCCACACCCCGCACAAGGCAGTGCGGGAGGTTCTGCACGGGAACCAGAGCAAGCGCTGGAAGTTTTTGGGTACGGTGGAGCTTCAGATCAGTCTGAAGAACTATGACCCTCAGAAGGACAAACGCTTCTGGGGCACCATCAGGCTTAAGTCTACTCCCTGCCCCAAGCTCTCCGTGTGTGTTCTGGGAGACCAGCAGCGTTGTGATGAGGCCAAGGCTGTGGATATCCTGCACGTGGACATCAAGGCACTGAAGAAACTCAACAAGAGTAAGAAACTGGTCAAGAAGCTGGCCAAGAAGTGTGATGACTTTTTGGCTTCAGAGTCTCTAATCAAGCAGATTCCATGAATCCTAAGCCCTGGCCTGAATAAGCTTGGCAAGTTCCCTTCCTTGCTGACGCACAATGAGAATACGGTGGCCAAAGTTGATGAAGTGAAGTCCATGATCAAGTTCCAGATTGAAGAAGGTGCTGTGTCTGGCAGTGGCTGTTGGCCACGTGAAGATGACAGGTGATGAGCTTGTGTACAACATCCACTTAGCTGTCAACTTCCTGGTGTCACTGCTCAAGAAAAATTGGCAGAATGTCCGGGCTTTGTAAATTAAGACACTATGGGCAAGCCCCAGTGCCTGTACTAGGGATCATATCAATAAACCATCTGCCACCATTAAAAAATTTAAAAAAAAAAGACAAAAAGAGGTAGATTCAGGACTAGAACACTTCTGGCTCCTAGTTCCAGCTCTTACATAAATCTGCTGCTCTGAGTTCTGGAAAGCTGAACAAAGTCCATGCCAGCTGGCTCGGACAGTCCATTTCCAACAACCCAGGTGGTTATATCTCTGACTGTCCTGTGGGTGACTGTTGTGTCCCTAATACTTCTGGAGCTGGGCAAGTGATGTTCCCTAAA
The DNA here is from genome assembly GCA_004024745.2 of Catagonus wagneri. Classification (NCBI taxonomy): domain Eukaryota; kingdom Metazoa; phylum Chordata; class Mammalia; order Artiodactyla; family Tayassuidae; genus Catagonus; species Catagonus wagneri. Next base: position 13,560,520 of record PVHT021183727.1, on the reverse strand, counting down.
GCTCTCAAGACAGAGATTCATTCCTTTCTACCTCAAAGGTAAGGACAGCATGGTGGGAGGGAAAAGGAAAAAGGAAAGGTTTGTGTAGGCAGTGAAGCCCCAAGCTGGAAGGTAATTTTAATTCACTGTTGTAATTTCAAGAAATCCACAGTAGGTCAATGAATGCTCGGGAGAGTAGAGGGGGAGAGCAGGCAGGACCACCTTGCAAATAAGGTAATAAAGGCCTCCACTGGTTGTAATCATAAACATAACAAATAGAGTTTCCATAAATTAATCTCAGCCAAGCTTCAAAGAAGGTGAATGAACACTGAAAACCCAGAGATAAAAGTAAAAATTCATGAATTGGATTCTGTCAAAATTGCAAAAAATTTATGCTTTGGAAGACACCATCAAGAAAGCAAAAAGCCAAAGGAAAAAAGAAAAATTAACCCACGGAATAAGAGAAGATGTTGCAAATCATATATCTAATAAAGGACTTGTATCCAGGTTTTATATAAAACAGAACTCAGTAATAAAAAGATAAATAATTTTAAGAATGGGCAAATGATTTGAATAGACAATACATTCCATAGAAAATGTATTAATGGATGATAAGCACATAAAAAGATGCTTATTAACACCATTATTTACTAGAGAAATGGAAATCAAATCCATAATGAGACATCATCTCACACACTACAATGGCTATAATCAAAATCTGTAAAATTGACTTGTGATGATTTATTTACACCTATAATTGAAATAAAATCCATTAAGAAAAAAAAAAAAGAGAGACAATAACAAGTGTCGAAGATGCAGAGAAGCTTGGGCCTCATCTTCCTGGTGGCCATGTAAACAGAAGCAGCCACTTTGGAAAACATGTTGGTACTCTCTTAAAAGGCTCAATGCAGATTTATCACACCACTCAGCAATTCTAATCATAGGACTCTACCAAAAAGAAATGAAACATGTCCACACAAAAACTTGTACACTAATGTTAACAAGCTCAGGAGGGGAAATAAATGTCCATTAATCGGTGAAATGATAAATAGAATATGATACATACCACCAATTAAGAGAAGTACTAATACTTGCCACAACATGGATGGACCTCCAAAACATACTAAGCAAATAAACCAGGTCCAAAAAAAAAAAAACCAAAAACAAGAACAACAACAAAAAAAAACCATATTGCATAATCCCATCTATAGAAAATGTCCAAAAAAGGAAATATAAAAATACAGAGTAGATTAGTCATTGCCTAGGGTTGAGACTGAGAATGGGGAATGGCTGTAATTAGGCACAAGATTTCTTTTAGGGGGCCATAAAAATGTTCTAAAATTATATTGTGGTGAAAGTTGTACAACTCTATACACATACTAAAATTCATGGAATTGGACACTTGAAGTGGGTGAATTTACGGTTTATAAATTATATCTGAATAAAACTGTTAAACAATTTTTAAGATAAATGAAACAGCAAGCCACAACTTGGAGAAAAGAGTTGCAATATGTGTTTGACAGAGAGCATTCCTCATTCCCCCCAAAGTGGGTGAAATCTGAATTTTTGAAATAAAAAAGGTAACAAAGAAAGAATACCAATGCACTTGTTTGCAGGCCAGAAACAGACTCACAGACTTTGAAAACAAATTTATGGTTACCAAAGGGGACAGATGTGGGGAGGGATGGACTGAGGGTTTGGAACTGGCCTGTACCCAATGTGGTATATGGAATGACCAGCCAACAGGGCCCTGCTGTACAGCACAGAGAACTCTACCCAGTATTCTGTGATAATCTATATGGAAAAAGAATCTGAAAAAGAATAGATATGTGTATACTTATAACTGAATCACTTTGTTGTACAGCAGAAATTATCACAACATTGTAAATCAACTATACTTCAATGAAACTCTAAAAAATGAAAAAATAAATAAATAAAAAGAGTAACAAGTAAAGGAAGTAACTTGGCATTCCCAAGAGAATATTCCTCTTGTGTATCATTAATATGACAAACAGATATTACATGAGGACTGTAATATTTAATTCAAATGACAGGTAGCGAGCTAGAAGGTTTTGATAACAGTGTGTTACTACAGTGAATATAATTATAGAACAATTTATACTCCATATCAGTTAGTTTCTAATAGCAGTGCCCCCAGAAGAATCGAAAAAAAAAAAAAAGTGTGGCTGAAGTTCAAATAGCAAAACATCATGCCAAAAGGCTGAGGAAGGGGAATAAAAAAAAGGGCATGATTTCAAAGTGGCTAGAGAAGGTCTGCAAACAGAAGTGATATCATGGCAATTTCTCAGCAAATGCAGAGTAGAAAAGATAAGAGGAATATAATATGCAGCTGTGGGTAGATAATAGCAGAAGGAAAGAAGGTCATCAATTTGTTCAGAGTCTCGTGTGAGGCTTGATTGTTGGTGAGGCAGCCAAGGCTCCTTACTATGACTATAAGTTATCCTCCCAGTTTTCAGCATCCTCTAGAAGCATCATCCCACCTTCGGTGTGCACCAGATCCCAGCTGCTCCACTTTCTTCCTCCATACACCGTGTATTTTCGCCCCCTCAGCTCACCCGCCATGCTCCTCAGTGCGCCATGTCCTTCCTCAATCTTCCGCTATGGAAATCCCGCTCCATTTTCAAAGCCACGCTTCAAAATACCCTTCTAATGAAGCTTTCTTTAGATCCCCTTGCTGGAAATAAGGCTCTCTTCCATGCTCCCAGAGCACTGCCTGTATTTCTCCTGATACTTACTCTATCTTCGTGTTACAGCTCTCTGCAAAATCATCCCACCTTCCTTCAACATTATCAACTCCTTCAGGTAAGCCCCTGTGTTTGCTGTCTGTATAGCCCACCTAGTGTACGCCTAAAAAAGGCTAAGCTCTCAATATGTTCTGAATGAAATTTCCAAAGTAAGGAGTCAAGAAGGTTCCACTTTGAAGCAACTAATGAAATCTACCAAATCTACACCCCATATCAGTTAGTTTCTAAAACAGTACCCAGAGAAACCAAATCAAATGACCAAATTAGAAGTGATAAGAGGCTAACTCTCTGTACCTATTTATTGTAATTTACAAGAGGCAGTGGTGCCTAAGTAAAGTGAAAGATGAGGTTTTAAACATAATAAGTTCAAAAACCGTAAACATTATAGTAGGAGTTTCCCATTGTGAAATGGAATTGGTGGTGGTGTCTCTGCAGCGGCAGGATGCAGGTTCAATCCCCGGTCTGGGGCCAGTGGGTTAAAGGACCCAGTGTTGCTGCAGCTGTAAGCATAGATCACAATTGCAGCTCCAATCTGCCCCCTGCCCCAGGAACTCCATATGCCGTGGGGTGGCTAAAAAAGAAAAGTTGCTGTAAACATCAATTTAAATCCTAACATTATGGAGGTGTTAACCATGTTATAAAACAAATAAACGGGAGGGGCTTAGGAATGTTGAAGATATAAAATAACATAAAAAGATAATCAGGAGTACCCGTCATGGCACAGTGGAAACAAATCTGACTAGGAACCATGACGTTGCGGGTTCGATCCCTGGCATTGCTCGGTGGGTTAACAATCCGGTGTTGCCGTGAGCTATGGTGTAGGTTGCAGACATGGCTCGGATCTGGCGTTGTGGCTGTGGTGTAGGCCGGCAGCAACAGCTCCGATTAGACCCCTAGCCTGGGAACCTCCATATGCCACAGATGTGGCCCTAAAAAAAGACAAAAAAAAGATAATTATTCTATGTAACATGTAAAGCATTAATTCCATTAACAGCATTTAGCAATACCAAGGAAAGTTTTATAATAACAAAATGAAACACAATATAAGAACCTATTCATGGTAATAAGAAAGACTTTCCAGGGGTACATATTTACTTATTCAATCAGTTTATCAAGCAAACAACCAAAAATATATTTGGCATATTATATATGAGAAACTGACAGAAAGTGTTGAAGAAAAAAACAAAACATAGATACATTAAAAGAACATAGATATATTAAAAATAAAGAACATGGATATATTAAAATGTGAGTGAACTAAAAAATTAGGCACATTTTAGAATCTAATGGGTACAGCAGAAACCCAAATGAGCCTTCATAGTCAGTTCTTCCCTGCAGTTAGAGAGTGGTTCAGAGAAGGCTTTATAGAGGAAGGAACCCTTGAGTTGAGTCTGAAAAATCCTGAAGGTGAAGTAGGCTGTCATGGTGTATGGGGAAAAAGAAAGTGTAAAGGCATCCTTCCAGAAAAAAAAATGTAGGAGCAAAAGCACAAAACTGGGGAACAACCAGTGTACCCTGGGAACTGCAAACAGATCGTTACATGTATTTTCAGGTGAAAGGGGAGATGCAGAAAGAAGGTAGATGGTGGGGTTTGCTAAGCTAAGAAGTTTGGGCTTTAGGCAATATGGACTCTTAGAAGAGTTTTAAACTGGCCATCACACTATTATGTTTGCATTTCAAGGGAAGCACTTTGGTGGGAAGGAGGAAGATGGATTAGAGGGAAACCAGACTAGAAGAAGGGATGTAATTAGGAGACTTAGAGTACTCTATTCTAGAGATGAAGGAGGCATGGCGTGCACAGTGAGGGTGAGGAGAGGTGACAAATTAGAGATATATTTAGGAGCTGATCCAACAGGACATGATGATTTATGGCAAGTGGAGAAGAAGAGACAATGAAAAGTAAGGGTTTGGGGTTTGGGAACTGGGGCATGTCATTTATGTTGTAGGAAAATGGAAGAAGGAGAGGCTCATGGAAAGATGATGAATTTTACTTTGGACATCTTGAGGAGAGGTGACGAATTAGAGATATATTTAGGAGCTGATCCAATAGGACATGATGATTTATGGCAAGTGGAGAAGAAGAGACAATGAGAAGTAAGGGTTTGGGGTTCGGGGAACAGGGGCATGTCATTTATGTTGTAGGAAAATGGAAGAAGGAGAGGTTCATGGAAAGATGATGAATTTTACTTTGGACATCTTAGGTTCAAAGAAAATATGAGGCATCTAAGTATCAATTTCCAGGAGGCAGTTGGATTAACGTGTCTGGAGGTGAGAGAGAGGTAGGGCTAGAACTAGACATTTAAGACTCAGCTCCTTATGTTTATTTATTTAGTCCATGACAGAGGGTGATACTTCCAAGGCCAATGTGTAGAGAATAAAGGGAACTGAGACTTGGAAGGAACTTTAGGAAACATTGAGCCTCAGACAGTGCCCAGCCACAAAGGGGAAGAGAACACTACTTCAAAAGAAATGCTTTTGCAAGGCCATGCCTGCTGTGATATTTTACCCACCTTAGCTCCAGAATTTTGTCCCTTACTAATCTAAGTCTAGCAGAACCCTTCCTAACCCTTCTTCATCAATTTTGGCACGTTCTGCCATGAAAAATTCCCTTGCCAGGAGTCTTAGTTCTTTAGTCTTAGCAGGTTATGGACATATCCTATTTCTTCTTAGGATACGGAAAATTCTTTGGAAAATCTCCTGGCACAAGAAAAAAAAAAGAAAATTATTCTCTTCCCATCAGAAAAATTAAAACCAGGACCATGACCTTTTTCCTATGTCATTTTAAAAATACTGCACTCTGTTTAATTTAACTGATTCATTAAAAAGCGTTTATTAAAAAGTCTACCTTTTGCAATTAACATACTGATCTGTCTGTATGGACAAATATAGAATTAAACAGATAGGAGACTCTAGAGGAGTTCTCTTGTGGCGTAATATGTTAAAGATCTGGATCCAGAATTGTCACTGCAGCGGCTTGGGTTGCTGCTTTGGAACAAGTTCAATCCCTGGCCCAGGAACTTCCACATGCCACTAGTGCAGTCGAAGGAAGGAAGGAAGGAAGGAAGGAAGGAAGGAAGGAAGGAAGGAAGGAAGGAAGGAAGGGAGGGAGGGAGGGAGGGAAGGAAGGAAGGAAGGAAGGAGAAAGAAAGAAAGAAAGAAAGAAGGAAAGGATGGAAGGAAGAAAAGAAACCCTAAAAACCATTACTCAGTTCAATTTAAGCCCTAGAATCACATAATTGATAATTAAGATCTTGTTTAGAGGTGGTTAAAATATCAGAAAATTCCTAGCTCATCTCTTGAATTAAACATAGTACTGGAAGTCCTAACCAGATTAATTAGGCAAGAAAAAGAAATAAAAGGCACATATAAAAAGAAAAAATAAAGTAATCCCATTTACTAGAACATCAAAAATAATAATATACCTAGGAATAAATTTAATCAAGGAGGTGAGAGATCTGAACACTGAAAATTATGACATCGATGAAAGAAAATGAAGAAGGCAAAAAAAAAATGGAAAGAAATTCCTGTACCTAGATGGGAAGAAATGATATTATTAAAATGTCCGTACTGCTCAAAGCCATCTATAAATTTTATATAATCCCTATCAAAATTTCAATGGCATTTTTCACAGAAAAAAGAAAAATAACTCTAAAAGCCATATGAAACCATAAAAAAGGTCCCAAACAGCCAAAGTAATCCTGATAATAAAGAACAAAGCTGAAGGCATCACATGTATCCTGACTTCAAACCATACTACAAAGCTATAGTAATCAAAACAGTATGATACCAGCATAAAAACAGACACAGACCATTGGAAAAGTCATGCATATACCCATGCATGTATAGTCAACTAATATTCAACAAGGGGTTCAAGAATATCCAATGGGGAGACAATAGTCTCAATAAGTGATACTGGAAAAATGATATTCACATGCAAGAGAGTGAAATCGGACTTCTATCTTAAACCACTGAAAAAAAAATGAACTGAAAATAGATTAAATACTTAAATGCAAGACCTGAAACTGTCTCAATAAAGGTGGGAGGGAGTAGAAAATTCCTAGGATCATTCCTTCTGAACTACCATGGCCATGGAAGTACAGTAAAATAAAAAGAATGCCACAACCAAACCATTGATTCAGTGGGAGAAATGGAAATTTAAGGTTTATCTGCAAGATTGAATATGATGGATCAGGACCTGGGGTCAAAGCAAAGAGAATCTAAGACTGATCCATACAGAGGGCTTGTTACACCTTTTTTTTTTTTTTTGGTTTTACTTTCGTTTGCTTAGAATTTCCTTAAATAAAAAGTTAAAAGACAGAGAGGAATCCAAACTAAGAATGCAAGAGATGAAAATCAATTCACCAAATAAATCTGCCCAATGAAAGAGAGGCAGAATGATTGAGGGAGGCAGAATATGGCAATGAGAATGTCAGCTCTGGAGACAAACTCCAGGATCTCAACTCTAACTGCACCATCTTCTCTACCATTATATGAACTTTACTCGACCTCTCTGGGCCTCAATTTTCCTATCTGCAAAATGGCAATAATATCCATCTCTTTGACATGAGAATTAAATGAGATAAATTTAGCACAGTATCTGGTACATAATAAGCCATTATTAAAATTAGCTATTATTTATTAAATAATATCATTTCTTAAAAATAGCTAATTAATAGCTGATTTTATAATACTCATATGATAATATAAGTATCTAAATAACTTATTTATTAATAATAGTGAATTAATTCTATTCTAGTCCAACAGATTAGAATAAGGTGAAACCACGAAGGAAGATTACAGTCAGAAGAGAGAGTGACCAAGAATCTGTGTACTTTTCATGTTTCATTTGTCCGTGAATCTATCCACTAATTTATTTCATTTTATTATTTACTGTTTGGGCACGTAGTTTTGATATCTTCTCCCTCTTTCTGACCTTAGATCTCAGATTAATCCCACTGGGGCTGATCCTCTCAGGATCTAGCTCAGTCCAGCTAATGTCCTAATGAAAAGCCTTGGGTGACTCTGATGTGCCTCAGCCTTGTTAAAAGACAGCTGGGTGCAGAGCAATCAATAGGGAAGCCCTAGGTCCCCAAAGCCACAGTGAAGGGATGCTGATAGGGTTGAAGCAGACCATCTGGAATAACCATATCTCTTAGAAGCCAGAGACCAGGCCTCTATAATTGTTTCATTCCCATAGCTTAGCACAGTGTCTGCACTCAGTAGATGCTCAACCAAAGCTAGCTGAACCAATGAACAAGTGAATGAAAGAATGAATTTGCACTGTGACCCTAAGAGTAGGTATCTGGATTTCTCAACATTTTTATCCTGAGTGGAGATGAAATTCCAACAAGTGTGACTTTATTGCCAAAGAGTTCAACCAAAGTTCCTGGGTGGGCAAAGTCAACAAAGCGGGGTGGCTAACCCGGACTTGATGTTCATCCACAAACGTAGCTGCTCCAGCAGCAGGAAGGCCTGACTCAACAGGTGGGAGGAAGGTGTGGGGTGGGGTGGACCCATCCCAAGGCGCCCCCTCCTCTGACTGCAGGGGCCATGATGGTGGCACCACTGCCACTGCCTCTGAGTGACCAGGGCCTGATCAGCTCTTCAGCTTCTGCTCACCATGATTTTCAGAGTTCAAATTTCCTTATCTCTCTTTTCAATATCTGTTCTCTGTAATGAACTATTCCATTCAATAGCTGTTCCATTTCAATATCTGTTCTCCGTGATGAAGTATTTTTAGAGCCAATTCGTGAACTTTAAAAGAGTGATGTCATCATATGAAGTTTTTACTCCAATCCCTGACTTTTTAGAGTCCTAACTTAATTCTTATAATTTTATATTTTGGAGATTCACACTGAATAGTCTTCCTATTTGCTAGGGCTTTTTTTTCCTTTTTGGGGGGTGTGGAGAAGTGTCATTTATTGTTTTGCTTTCAAATTGTTCCTTGGTCTGCAATGCTTTTGGTTCAGATAAGTAAGAAATTATGTTCTAAATTATCTTATTTTAGTTCATACTTCAGCCCCTGTATAGAAGATATTATTACTCCCATTCTATAGATGAGAAAAACTGACCAGAAAAAATAAGTAGTTTGTCCAAGGACATATAACTAGTGAAGTCGGGAATTTTATTCCACTTTCTGCTGAAAACACAGGCTGGTTCCTTTTTATTACCCAACATCACTGCAAACTAGAAATACACTTGGAAAAAGGAAAATCAGTCCTTCATATAACTCCTCACATATAGAGAAACATCTCGAAAAAGAAACCAAAGCACTCTTTTTGGTTTTACAATTCTTCTTCAAAGCAGGGACTGAGGGTCCTAAGAGACAAAGAAAGGATTATTCAAAAGCCCTGAGCCAGAACTGCTTAAAACAAGACTCCTGTGCCAGAGTTTGTATCTTCAGATTGCTCAGCACTGACAGCTTTTATTTGAACAAGATTGCTCTGTGGGTTCCAGGATCCTTTTTTTCCTGAGACTTGACTTCTATGTGTCTCCTCATTCACACTGATTCTTTTTTTTTTTTTTTTTTTTTTTTTTTTTGCTCATTTGAGAAGTGGCTCTCAGAGAAATGGGAGAACTTCAACACAGAGCCAGCAGGTCAGACAGGAGAACAGCCTGGGGGCATTGAGGAGGATGCTGCAAATGGAAAAATGTGTCCAGGGTTTTCTGGAGCAACCAGGAGCGAGGGATCTGCAGTCAGGCATTTGTCAAGGATGTGCCTTAAATCATGATTTTCTAAGACTCTCGCCGATTGTATGACAATCAGGAGAAAACCCACCATTCACGCTCCTTTGCCCTTTTCTCCAGTTTTTTGTATTTTTTATTTTATTATAAAGTCACGGAATCTACGGTCTAACTTTGAACCATGATAACCAATACACATTCATTGTACTACATCTTCAGCTCTTGGTCCTTCACAGCATAAATGATCTCCATCTAATGATCATTTAGAGCTAAAACCAGACTACAAGTTGCTCAACCATAATCATCATTGACAAAACAAACAAACAAACAAAAAACCCTAAGTGTTGGTCAATCTTCCTAGATGCTTGCTAATTGGAATTTGTGTTACTGAGGCCATTTTTTTTTTTTTTTTACAAAAGACACAAATTTGGCCCCTCAAAACAGGCCGATAAAAAACAGATGGATTTTTATCTATTCATTCAAAGTGGTAGGGAGGGGCCAAGTGATTTGTGTGTTTTGTGTATCTCTATTGGAGGACAATAAACCGACTGAGAGGGGGTTTTTTTGTTTTGTTTTGTTTTAGGAAAAGAAAAGCAGACTCCAAACTAATTCAGCAGCCATTCCTTTTGGATGCCAGCTGACCTCGATGGAGATTTAGCGCTAGATTTAAAAGGCTTTGTTTACAGACAATTAAAAACCACATAAATTTCAATTGTCAAAGAAGAAATGGTTTCCAAAGCCTCTCACCGCCCAGCAGCCCCTCCCAGCCCTGCGCAGGAAAGACCCAGAGGCAAATACAAAGCCACTAACCCAAATGCCTGTGGAGTTTGCCAGGGAGCCAGATCCCGCTGCCTCTGCTGTTCGCTACTGCTCATGCACAACAGAATCTTCTACAGCTTCAAATGTAGGTTCTCTGAGTGCTAATCAAACAGGGAGAAGGTACCAGACCACCAGAGAGTAGGTGCCTGCACGGAAGTACTCCACCATGTATGGGAATTACTGCACTTTGGCCTTGAGGCAATTAATAGGTTTGAACCTTTTGTGTGCACCCCCTTTTTTCCCACCAAAGGAATTAAAGATTAAAAAGTGATCCCAACACAAGTGATTGGAGGATTTAAAGCCTGAAATAGTCCAGTTTTTTCTTAGCTGTGCATTGTACTCCTTCCCATCAGCTGTCGGGCAAATGGACATAAGCTTCAAAAAACAGCCACTCCATAGGAAAAAAAAAAACAACACTCTTGCATGTTTGCATCAATATTTGGTGCTGATGTTAATGAATAAGTAATGATGTGTAGGTGTTGATAACATTTATACACATCTCTGATTGGTTCTGACACAGGTGCTCCATGGAGGATGAGGTTTACAAGCTGAAAATGGTCAGGAGAAAGCCATGGTTTCAGGCTGTCCCTCACAGATGCGGGGGTTTGCACCTGTGTTTGAAGTTACTCTTTCATTTTGTTTCCTGCAGAAAAGCCAGGCATGATGTTCAAACTGGGAGCACCTGTGTTTGAGGCCAACTTGGACTATTTTGTGGTCTGAACATGGTCTCTTAGATTGGTTACCTAAACTTAACAAGAAAACTTTTTTCACTTGGAGTAATGAGATTTGCGATTAAAATTGCGAATACATATATTAATCTCACTACAGGACCAAGCATATGCAAATTGTTATACAGCTTGCTTACTTACGTTACTCAAAGACTTGGATGATAAAAGACAAATGCTGTTAAAAATTGGGTGAGGGCTGAAACCCTGCTCATTGATGGAAATCTTTGTTTAAATCACAAGGCAATTTTTTATGTTGATGATGCAGCATTTAGGTACCCAGGTCAGCTACTAATTTAATACCTCTTTTTCTGTTCTAAGTGAAAGGCAGAAAATGAACAGCATCTCCAGCTAAATTAAAATTTGGAAATTTTTTTTCTTTAATAAACTGACAACAATATTGATAGATTCTTCACTCTCTGCTTAATTGGGTTAAGAACATTAAAAATTCTCCAGTTTAAAATAATAAGCCTTTTGCAACCGTAACTAATCTTTCATTCCCCAAGGTTTGGCCAGTGACAACTGGAGGCAAATCAAGAAGAATTTATCACTTAGAATCATGGCCACAAGTCTCATTAAAAACGTTGCTGGGAGAACAATTAAATGGCATGTTCAAATTCTTTGCACTTGGCACTGATAAATCTAAAGGCTAAGATTTTGTAGATCTACGGGTTGTTTAATTTTTGTGGTCAAATTTGTAATCTATAAATTATATTGTTAAACAGACTGCTTTAATTTTTATTAAAGAGAAAATGCAGGGGCCAATGGTACATTTAGCTATCTTCAAAGAAATAAAATACCATGGTCTGACCAAAACTCTATTGATAAATTATGCTGGTAACAGTATTCTGAAGAAACGGATTCATTATTAGAGTTTAGATTTAAGAGCAGGTGTCAAGTAATAATGTGTTAAATAAATACTGTGGAATCGGCATAATAAAGAGGTTACACATCGATAAAAATGTAGTATCAGTAACAATTTCTGACAAATGATAACTCCCTGCGAAAAACTGTCCAAATTAACACGTTTTATTTTTTTATCAATTAGCTCAGCCTTTGATTTGAATTCTCCACCCTCTGGCATCAAGGAGATGCCTTTTCTTTTCTTTAAACAAAGGATTATTCTTCCTCAGAAGGGGTTTGTCTAGTTCTTTTATTGTTTTATGTCACACAAGGGAAAAATGCTTTTGAGGCATCACTACTGAATTTAGCAGGGACGAGAGTTTACTGCTATATAATCATTAGTCAATGCAGTAGCTGAAATCTTAAACAAAAGAAAACAAACTACAAACAGGCAAGCATCCCCTAAAGGCACATCAGAACACCAGAGAGGGGCGGCATGGATTTCAAACAAGGTTGCCCAAGCATGTGCTAAATATTGCTGCTCTTGACTTTAAACTGCACACCAAGGAATACAGTTTCACCTTCTATTCTGAAACAATGCTGAGAAGCAGAGGGAAAAGGATATAAAGGGTTTAGCAAACATACTTTACTCTGACTCTGTGGTAACTTTGTGAAAATTATATTTCCAACCTAACAAAAATCCCACAGTATAAAAGGTCGAATCATAAAGCCATTAGAAAGTGATGCTTATTTTGCCAGAGTCTTTCTATCTTAGCCAAGCTTTGTTACTTCATGACAACTACCCCCGTATACAGTTACAGGTCTGTCACATAGCTATAAGCTGCTAGAGATCTTGGGAAAGCATTTAAGCAAGACTTCTTTCTTCCAAACAGATGAGCGTTTCCAAATCAGGTTCTTAATGATGGGGGCAAGCGCTAAAACGCATCTGTTGTAAGTTCCTAAAGCCAGCTAATGAGGAAACACTGTTTTGTGAAAAAGCACACACACACAAAAGTATGAGCAAAAAAAAAAAAAAAAAAAAAAAAAAAAAAAAAAAAGTCATTTTTTAGAAAAAAAACAAAAACCAAAAAAAAAAAAAAAAAAAAAAAAAAAAAAAAACAAAGTAAGTAGTAATGTCATTTTTTAGAAAAAAGGCAACTACCTCAAAAAAATAAAAAGAAATGCAAAATGCATATGGAACACATTTCACAGATACAGATCCATGCATTGGGGAAAAAAATTGTGGACACTATAACAAAAGTACCTTTTACAACAAAATATGTCTTTAAATTATTGATTGCACTCTCTGGGTTTTGTGTGTGTGTATTTTCTTTTAAGTTATTATACTCATTTCATTGTTTTATTGTTATGCAAGTGTACTGATTAATATAGAGCTAAAGTTAATTTAATGATTAAAAGCCAAACTACATGGGTTTCTAGTCAGCTTTAACAGACTCTGTCCGGGCAGAGTATATCAATCAACAATAATAGGTGTTTTTGCTACATATTCCCAAAATACACACTTCCTAACTCCATTCCCTGCCCAAAGTCTTACTTTTCAAAAACAGCTACAAGTAACTACAGGTTAATCAGGTGTCTTACAGCTAATACAACTATATTTATAATTATATATATAATTACAGATTATATAATTACAATTCTAGATTACCTTATATATGTAAAAGCTAATACAACTATATGGGTGTGTGTATATATATATATACACACACACACCCATAAAATTCTAGATTACAATGATTTTTGTTGAGTTTGGTGATATACAAAATAACTGAACTGGCCAAAAAAACAGAAGAGTTTAATATCATTCAATCAATCACACTCTCAAAAATACTCCAATCTAAAATTCTCAACAAGATAAAATATCACTGAATATATAGCACTGATTGTTGTGAAAACTCATAGATTTGGTTTCCACTGTGACATTTCTAGTCTGGGCTTGAGATTTTCTTCCTATTTTCATTTATATAAAAAATATATTGGGAGTTCCTGTCGTGGCTCAGTGGTTAATGAAACCGACAAGGAACCATGAGGTTGCGGGTTCGATTCCTGGCCTTGCTCAGTGGGTTAAGGATCCGGCGTTGCCGTGAGCTGTGGTGTAGGTTGCAGACGCGGCTCGGATCCCGCGTTGCTGTGGCTGTGGCGAAGACCGGCAGCTACAGCTCCTGTTAGACCCCTAGTCTGGGAACCTCCATATGCCACGGGTGCGGCCCTAGATAAGGTAAAAAGACAAAAAATATATATATATTGGAGTTCTTGCCATGGCGCACTGGGTTCAGAATCGAACTGCAGCAGTTCGGATCACTGCAGAGGCACGGGTTCGATCCCTGACCTGGCACAGTGGGTTAAAGGATCTGGCATAGCTACACCTGTGGCTAAGGTTCAACCCGTGATCTGGGAACACATACATATTGTGCTTTCTAGAACACTGGGGCTTATTTCCTTCTAGCCCTGTCATGTTTCCTTACATTTGGCTGGAAACCTTGTGAGAAGGTGTCTGACTGGGAGCTGGATTAAGCAAATTGAGTGTGGAAAGCTAATTTTACTTAATTTATACTTTTGGTCCCCCCCAGACTAATTAATTAACTGGTTCATACGTTAATGAAAGCATTGCCCATTCCAGGTTTTATCAAGATTTGCATAGCCTCCATCTGACATATTCCTCCAAAGGAAGGGCTCAGAATCTCATCTTGTCGCCAAACCAAACCCCCTCTTTCCCTGCCCCAACCCCTGGATGGGCTCAGTAAAAGCTTATTAAATGAGTGAATGAATCAACAAGTGGATTAACAAACGTACTGCCCAAGAAGGACTAGAAAGCAAGAGACATAGATAAAATAATGGGAACTTCTGAAGACTCAGATTGGGGGAGAAGTGTTAAAACGTCTAGAGTCCTATGTTCTGAAATAAATGATACATAGAGATTTTATTTTCATACTTTAGGAAGCATTCTGATATAAAATGATTTCATAAAATCTATTTTGCATAGATCATAATATTCCCTAAGACAGAGATCAACTGAAATGGTAATGTGTTATAGGGAAACAGAAAATGAAAATAATGATCAGAATTGTGACTTGCCCAATCTCTGGTTTTCCTTAGAGATCTGGGCATGACACTGTGTCTAGACATGCAAAAAAGTTTGGTTGAAAAGTGATCCAAGGTCATATAGTACTTACCTACCACAGATATGTATTTTAGTTCCGTTCTTGTCCCAAATTATCCTTTCAACTCACAGCAAGAATTTTTACCTGAGTGTTTTGGATAGCCAAAACTCTGTTTAACCTGTGTATACCATGGTGATAAAACGCTTTAGGTTCCCATGGAAGAGTTTGCATCTATTCGATTCTAGCTAGGCAAAAGCTATACTTCACCACCAAATTCAAACAGAACGTTTACAGATAATAATAGAAATCAACTTTTTGGTCAAAAGTACTTTTCTTGTATATGCCAAATGTCTTAGTTTTCAAAGTGTCCTTAAAAGACCATAAAAGTGTTATTACAATGCTTGAAAATCTGGCTCTTTTTTTTATAAGTTAATGATGTGGGATGAGAGATATTTCATCTTTTGTACAGTTATTTGACAGTGATGAATTTAATTCATTCTATCACATTGAATGATACATTTATATTCAGTATGTAGTTTAAAATTTCATAAATGATTAAAGTCCCTGTCGTTTTAATTATAATATGCAGAGAGCAGCCAGAACTTATTTGCAAAGAATAATGTACAAGTCAATAAATTTGGTGAGTACTCCTGGCAACATATAAATAATGACTTTAGAAGTATAACTACCTGTGTTTAAAAACTAAATAACAAAGACCTGTGTTTGGGTTTATATAAACTAGCTGATCGAGCTTTCTACAGAGGCTCTTTGGAGTTATAATGTGCTGTATTAAATTGAAAGCACAACAATGCAATAACATTACGTTAGCGGTGAGCCAATTTCAACCTAGAATCCAACTTGAAATAAATCAACCCTGGTCATATTCCTGCCCCTGGATCTTGGTCACTAAGGGCTTTGGGCATCCAGGATCCTTTAAACCAGGGATTGTCACCAAAAGATTCCAGTCCCCTCACCCAACTAGATGGCAACATTCAGAACTACGTCGCCTTCATCACTACAACCCACCCGATTATACACTGCCACTTAGAGTTGGAGTCATTTCCGAAAAAAAAAATGGCCTACATCTATCAATTTATTCATCCATTCAGGAAATATTGACTTGCCAGGCACCACTCTATCTTGGGAAGTTACTGTAATGAAGAAGATAGGCAACTCTGACCACAACCAGATTAGCCTAAATGGAGCAAAGAAATCTGATGATCAGAATATGATGGGTGCTTTGGGGTTACATAGAATTACAAGGTATGAGCTAGTCCCTCTTGGACTTATACTGCACTTATTTTCATGCATTCCTCTCTACTTCGGCATAAGAAATTTAAAGTCTACTTGCTTCAGCCCTTCATTAGGTTCAGGAATAATTGAGATAATCTAATTATTTTATGCCACTGAGTGATCCCAATGGCCAGAATTCCATCCCTTCTTTGAGAGGTATCTGAAACCATCCCACACCAAAATTCTCTTAGAGAATCAGCCATTCAGTTACGCCCACAATCTTAACACAGTGAAAGTTGATCTTGGCCAAAAGATCTAGTAGCTCCACCTCCCTGCTAAGATTATGAGCGTAGTAACATCTTATGAAGAGACCAGAAGTGAGGTTTATACTTGTTCCTGACATAAGAGCACGTGACAACAAGCAGAATCATGGCTCACAGTCTGTGCTAAGAAGAGAAGACAGAAAAAAAGCTGAAATGCTATCATCTTGCCTTTATTTAGTTTCAAACACTTGTGGCTGAATTCTATGATTCCACACTAGGCAACATTTTTCAAGATCATAGTTGCTCAGTTTATGGCAGGTTGTGTCTGTATTGTTACTGCTGGTTCGCATCAGTAGTTTTAGTGCCGCTGGTCCTTTGGATATTTGTGTTTCTCAGAAGAAAAGAAAGAAAGAAGGAAGGGAGAAACAAGGAAAGAAAGGAAGATTGAAAGAAAGAGAGAAGAAAAGGGGGGAAAGGAATAGGAAGAAAGGAAGGGAGGAAGAGAAGGAGGGAGGAAGGAAATCATTCATGAATATGGACTCCAAACTTCTAACATGTGAATTTTACACAGAGGAACTGTTATCATACCAGAGGGCAAAGGAACATAAAAACAGAAGAAAGTCTTTCCTGTGATGTTCTAAGTAATAAAGCCTATACCCATTTTGTTCCAGCTCATTTTTCTTTCTCTCTTCTACCCTACCATGCCTTACTCCAACTCTTCCATTCCCAACACCGCCACCAAAATACAGAAGAAATCCTTGTGGCTGTCTTAGAAATGAAATACAAAAACTAAACTCTTAGCCTATGAACAAAATAGATGAGTTCACCACCACCATCCCTAAGCCGGGTATCTGGGAGAAACGACAGACTTTTAACTAGAGTGTTGCTGCGGTGACAGCCTAACGAACTGCCACCTAGAATCTCTTAGGGTTAATAAGCCACCTGTCTTGAAAGGAGCAGTCATATTGGTCTTTGAAGCTTATCCCAATACTTAAACTCTTGATGAAGTTCTTACTGTGCCAAAGGAACTTGCTAACAAAGCCACCGAGTCAATTTAACCTAGGGAAACTGGACCCAATAGACCAGACTATCAGAGTTTTGTGTTGAGATAATTACTGCACTAAAGAGAGCATATGGGCTGTCAGAGCTGGCACATGGCCTGCACCAGCTGTTACCTGGGTGCTTTGGAAAACCTACTGAACAGCATTTTGGACACAGCACAGCTCTGTGTAAGTTTTCCAAGGCTTCTACTGGGAGTTCTTCATAATAAATTTATTTTCTGTATAAGGGAGGATGGCACCCAGTAACATAACTGGAACAAGCATGTTAAATTTCTCTGGCAGATACAATATCACTGGCTAAAAGGGGAAAACAAACTCGGGCATAAATAGGCACAAAGCCTGAAAAGCCAGGAATAAGCAAAACATTAACGAGAATGGGTTCCCCTGACTTAAAAATTTAAAAGGTAACTCTAACACATGGAGATTTTTTCCCCAAAAAAACAGCTGATACATGAGAGAATGTGTTTAAAACATCTATCAGTGTCTAGCACACAATAAATGATAGTTGCTATTTGTATTATATTATTAATTCTTATCTAGTAGCTGTGCTCAGCATTCCCAAACTGCCGTAAAGTAGACCATGCTTCTAGCATTGCTGCTAGAACTAGTTTACCTTAGGAAAATGTTTTTCCAAAAACAGATATCAAGGTGTAAGCCAATGAATGCCTTGCAAAGACAGCAACTTTCATTCGTGTAGCAAGTTTTCTTCTAAACTACCCCAAACCTGACAATAGCGTCTGTGACCAACACTACTGAAAAATCCCTCCACCTCTGAAAGTGTCGAACAGCTTCAAACCACACATGATGAAAACTCTGAAGATAAACCCAAAAAAAAAAACAAAAAAGGGGGGTAAAATAAGGTTTTTCACATAGAGCTGTCATGCAAAAAGATGAATTTCACTAAATAGAACCCCCAAATATGACCTCCATCACTGAGCTTTAATTCCAGTAATAATGTGATCACACTTGTCACTTACATTAAACTTTCTTACTTTTAAAAAATATTTTTTTTTCCCTTCAGAATGTTAGGAAGATTAACGCTGAGTAAGAGCAGACTCACGTTACTGAAAAGTCACTAAAATATAGATTTAACTTTAGTAGCCCAGCAGACCCTGAGCCTGGATTTTTATTTTTAAATTCAAACTTTGTCACCCCTTTGAAAACAGAAATAGAATGAATGTGACCATCAGCACTTTCCTCCACCTGTTTGAGAAGGGAGTCAACTTCACTTCAAGGAACTGTTTAAAGCCAAATTTACTTACAAGACGGGTCTTTTCTTTTGAATCAGACGTTACCCTTAGTCTCGATGAAGTGAATTTACTTTGAGAAAATACAGGGCAGTTGAGGGCAAGCTCCAGAGGTATCATGTCCTGTCTCTTGTGTCACATTTCCAGAGAGACAGCAAATTTAGGTTCTTAGACAAAGAAAGGCATGTTGCAAGTGGAACGGGTAAATATCCAACTTGGAAAAATCCGCTCATCAGATTTAAATTTTTAAAATGTGTGCCTTCAAAACACTCAGGACATTTAGAAAATCTACCGCATTACATCACAGTAAGTGCATCACCGCATTCTATTTTGCAAGCTTTAGCAAATAAAAAAATCCCCCAGAAGAATCTTAATTCTTATCTATGGAAAACATTAAACTGCTAAGCGCTAACAACTGGAATTAGTCCTTAAATCTCTAATGAGAATAATAAAACATGAGTGCAGTTTGTGCTGTAACTTGATAAGGCCTGAATTTACTCGCTGTTAGGAAAAGTCACTGATCCAGCAGTATGGCTTTTTACTCCCTGAGGTCCAGGAAACAGTATCTGTTCTCTCGGAACCTCCTCTGTGGTAAGCACTTCTTATCTGTGCTATCAGAGGATGGAGATAGCAGGGTAATATCTAGTAACAGCAGCTTTATGAGATGACCCATTACTGATTGAAATCAATCTCTAGCAGGCAATTCTCCTTAACCCGTTCAGAGCAGATCTGACCCCCCGCCACAGAGAACTCTCAAACTTTCTCTAGAATCTCCCTGGGAAGGTGTTAATGGCCAAACACCACATCGTCCTTGGGTCCCCTAAACCAAGCAGCTTTTTAAAATCTCGCCACTCTCAATGGTGGCAGAATTTGAGGCTCCTGACCCAAATTTGAAACCCAGTTTTAGTTATCATGATCAATCTGTGTTTGCTGCGTAGATCTCCATAGCGGGAAGCTTAATGAGCCTATTAGCAACTTGCTGTGAGAACCACAAACATGAAACAGAGTCCTCTTTCTATTCTTGGGGAACTTTGTTAAAGACATATTTGCTGGGAAACAAGTCCCACTGTTTGTAGGCATAGATCAGCATACATGTGAGGACTGTTGAAGAATAATTCAAGCCCTGCATTTCAGAAAATGAAGCTAGCAGGGAAATCAGCCGGTCATCCAATATCAGAGTTTCACGTGCTCTAGGTGAAAAGCGTTCTTGAATATCGTCACACTTGGCTAAAGAAATGCTAAAGACAGATTTTGGTCTTACTCATAAAGACAAATGAATATATATTTTTCCACACAGCCGCAGTTAAAGAGAATATAGAATTTTAGTGTATGAAGGGGGCTTAAATATTATCAGTTTACCCCACTAATTTTACAGAGAAAATAGAAGCTTTGAGACATTCAATAACTTATCCAAAGTCACAACTAGATATTGACAGAATTGAAATCTCCTAACACCTACTAATTCTTTTACTAGGATACCTGCTGTTTTTAAACAGAAGTCTTCGTGAATATATATAACCCACATACATATGAGATTTTAGTACTTTTTGCGTTTCAGAACTAATTCAAGCTATGAACAAAAACAGGAGTCGTGTATTAAATATTTAAGATTAGCTATGTTGACTTTTGGTTGATGTTTTATTTCCATATCAATTAGATTTGAATACATTCACCTTTTCACTCAGTATTGGGAGTATAAAATACCAGTGTTAGAGACATACAGAAAAGCAAGATCTGATAGCCAGTTTTGGACAACATCCGTATTTCCCCCTCCTATAATACTGCCTTCTAAAAACTGGGTAAATATTCAGACTTTTCCACTGTTATTCAATTGTCTGTTTTCAAACTCTGTGACTTAGTGAAGTTAGTGATTAGGCTGTCATTTCCATGTATTGCCACAGAAATTAACGAAGACAGGTAAACCCCAGTGCTTCTGACAGCTGCTCTATAAAATAGAAACCTGTTTTTCAATTTTCTGGGCTCAGCATTTCAACATGTCTCACTGATGCCTTTTTTTTTTTTAAGTTTCTTTAAGTTTCCATTAATTAACTGCCTCTGGCCCGCTCCAGCACCAATAAATGATTTTTTAGTATTTTACTGTTTAGAAATGTACTGATACTTCAATGCCAGCAATTTGAAAAGAAATATACTCCCATCACCAACTTTTCTGATAGCTCCTTCTTCTCCACCTCAGCCTCTGCTATCTTTGCCTCTTTCAGCTTCTAGACTCTTTCACCTGATTGTGTCCAATTGCTGAAGTATGGGCGACCACCTAGAAAACCACAATAATGGGCTTTTCCTTGAGAGAGCCACATGGGACCTCTGTTCTTTCCTTTCATGTACAAATGGCATGCAGGATATTTTAAGATTCATTTTTACCTTTTTGATAAAATATGAAAGAACTATCAAAAGAAATTCAGAGATATTTCCATTTTCTCAGAATGAGATAAAGTACAAGGAGCTTCTATTTAAGGCTTTTTTTTTTTTTTTTGGCCTGACATTCCAGGTTCATAAAATGAGAAAATTATTTTTACTGCTATTTTTATTTGAAGTCCGAAAACAAGATGTGGTATCTTTTTGCATTTTTATCCTTTCAGATTAAATCAGCTGTCTCGATGAACTTAATCAACATAAAAACTAATACTAGAACAATGACTAGCAATTATAATTTTAGAAAGCACCAATAACTATTTGCTTATCAAATGAATAAAACTGAAAAATGCAGCAGGAAACATACAAGGATTAAAATCTTTCATGTGCCCCCAAATTAAAAGATACATGTTCATGAATTATATAATATTCCAGCAATATACTTTTACTAGCTCAGATATTTAGTTAACATGAAACAGACGTTTTTTAGAATTTTTTAGAATTCTCTATTCAGAGGCTGCAGATTTGTAGAAACAGTCAAATGGGCTTCTTCCTTTGTGTTATTTAATCATATTTTCTAGCAAATCTTCAAATGTCAAGGTTGTTCCTTAGATTTGAGATGGGCATTTTTGTATTTTGTGTGCCATAATCAAATCACTTTGTCACATAGCACTTCAACATGCTTGAGTTTTTCAGTGATTTTATGCATTCAGATTCCTGGATGTTTTAGCCATCTAATCAAACCTTCACTTTAAAGGAA
This sequence comes from Catagonus wagneri, assembly GCA_004024745.2. Classification (NCBI taxonomy): domain Eukaryota; kingdom Metazoa; phylum Chordata; class Mammalia; order Artiodactyla; family Tayassuidae; genus Catagonus; species Catagonus wagneri. The sequence continues at coordinate 13,538,649 of PVHT021183727.1, read as the reverse complement.
ACCAGGATCAATGGATTTAGTATCACATATACCATATTTATTCAATGGCCTAAAGCTAAACTTCTTTTCTCCTGTCTGTCTTTGCAAGACTTAATTCTCTCATACAAGAGTGGGAGCCCTGTATTAATATATTTAAAACAAAATAACATCCAGCTGTATGATCTCTATAATCACTCTGCCTGTGACTATAAAATGCATGCTGACAGTACTTTACCGCCTTACCAATGACCTTGTTTAGAAACGACCTATTGTCACATTTCAGAAAAGTCTGCTGTCAAACCTTTGGCCAATTTTACAAAAAAAAAAAAAAATCAGTTCAATCAGGGACCATGAGGACAATTTCAAGACATCTTATATCAGACACCAATTCAATTTTCCTCTGCACTGGACATTACAATCTCAGACATTCAGAAGGCCTTTCAAAAGGGAACACCTGCAAAAATTAAATAAATCTAAATACAGTTTGCATTTCAGTTGTCCTTCTCAATTCACTTCTAATAGCGTGGGTGCGAGGGCAGGACTTCCAGGGCGCTTAGGCTGTCTGTACAGAAAATATAAATTCTAAGTGGATTTACTTTTTTGCTTACTGTTTCTACTACTCTTGGAAATTTGAGGTGAATAGAAAATGCATTTCTCTCTTAGATTTGAACCATTTTCCCCATCCTAAACAAGTATTATTCGAACGTTCATACAGAAAGGAAGATAAGTAATAATACGGTGTAGGCGCCAAGTAAAATCTAGCCCAGTACAGACAGCGTAATAATGATGTCATTAAGACTCCTAGCTGAATGGGATTCAGACAGAACTGCTGTATAGCTGCAGACATAAATCTGAAAGAACTTTTGGCTACATTCTCAGACTTACCTTGAGAGATATTTAGGAGCTCCAGCAAAATGAGTTGAGAGAAATGCACTCAAAAGAAGAAGGTATGCAGACTGCAGACAGATGTAGGCCCTATCCGTGTGAAGCCTTCTGAGATACAGGAGGAAACAGTTTGTTAAATGGATAAAGACAGAGACACAGTCTGAAGGAGAGGAAAACAGAAAACAAATAAACCTTAATTCTAGCACAAATAAATGAGAGAAAGGCAATTGTGGGGCTGCTCGAAGCCTTTTTGCCTAGCTGAATGAAAGCAATCCCTAAGACTGAATGGGTAATGAGATCCTGGCTCCTGAGATTTTAGCTTTCTTAATCATGTTCATAATTAATTCAAGAACATTGATAATTTCATTACATTCTTTTTGTCTTATCAATAAATGATGTGCCTGCACTTTTGGTCCTGTGTACAGGGAGAGGAGAGATGCTCTGAGTAATATCGCACTAGGAAGAGGGATATATATGATCCAAAAAGGTGAAGTGGTAATTATTATCCTTGACCAGCCTTCTATTATCAGAACACGATGACAAGCAGCTACAAATAATTAATAAGCTTTTTATGCAGAAATGCAAAGCCTTTGAAGAAAAATACGCTGCAAGTAGAATTCCTTACCGAAGATTATGTACATAGCTCAACACGCTTCTCCAGAGAAACAGTTTGAAATGGCACTCGCTAAAATGCCTGCATCACAAATACGAGAAAATCAATAACTTGTTTTTAAAATATCATTTAAAAGAACTTTTCTTTGTCTTAATGTTTTATTTAAAAATAAAACCAAAAAAATTAAAAAAAAAAAAAAAACTGTGTCCTTCCAGCTGTCTTCCTGAAGTCCTTTCCAGATTGACCTACAAAGATGCTAAACTGAACCACCCACTCAGGAAAACCTCCTTTTTTAAAACCAAGACAGAAAGCTCTGTCATTAACTGTCAGTCATCATCAAAGCGGCCCTTTTCCTTTATGGTTTTCTATTCACCCCCATGTAAATTTTCACAAAGCCATCACTCATTAGTTTCACCATCCGTGTTGCAGGCCTGGGAGGGAATGTTTAATGCCATTTAATCGCACGTCACAGAAAGGCAGCCCCATCTCCCAAACGGTTTGGATAATTAACACCAAATTAAAAACTGGTCAGGAAGAACTGCAAATATGAGAATTCTCCTAATGGATAACAAGAAAAGCGTTTCAGAAACCTAAAGTGTGTTGCTGCAAAGAATCCGTGCTCAAGTGCACACCCCTGATACACTCGCTAGGGTTATTTTTAAGTAGACCAATATGGCAGGATAAAATTTCAGCGGTGGAAACCATCCCGTAAAAATGTCTCTGAACTGATTCTGCCATTGAAGATAAAACAATTCAGACGTAGCTAAAAAGTATGCATGTTGGCACTTCGATCTGATTACTAAACAAAATAGTCTCTGAGAAGACACTGCAGAATCACTTAGTAAAGTAAGCTGTTGCCCGTGACATTGATATATGGGACAGAGATGATGTATATACTGGGTGGCTTTATCAGTAAATCACTGACTCTATTTACTTCCCCAAGGAAAAAGACCTGTCCCTGAAAGAGAACTCTTTGTTAGAACCACCGGTAGGGGATTAATATTGGCAAAACATTCAATTTGGATACAGTCCTGCAGAAGATTCATAAAACAATAATTTAATAAGTTAACGGACAAAGATTTAGCACATTGGCAGCATACAACTGCCTAGAGGACATTAACTTTATTAATTTCATCAAATTATTTCCCTGTGAATGCAACTACATAGGTTCTAGCCACCAGCAACTTATTTCTCAACTAAAGACAATAAATTTGAGAAATCCTAAGTCCCTAAAAATAACTTTTCAATAATACGCAAAATTTTACCACTGTATAGACCAATTGTTACATAAAAGACCATTCGATGACAGATACATTTAAGCTTAGAGGTCAATTCTCATATGTTCCCCTAATTTAAAAATAAACACATCCCAGCTCTGCTTTTCAAGTTCCAGATTGGAGTTAGGCATTTCAAACCGAATATGCTGATCAGTCTTCCGAGTTAATGCAGATCCAACTGAATTTCGGGGATAGAAGCTGGAATTTTAAGTGCTTTCTGTGCAGTTCCAGAAAAGCAGTAAAATTAGAAAGACAAATGTACAGTGCTGTGCAGCTTGCAGTAAAATGTTTCAGATCCTATAGATTTTGCCTATATACTGCCATCCTAAAGAGAAACATCAACATTGTTTTCAGCATGTTTTCCAAATTCTCACCCCACATCCCATCAACCATCATCACCATAATGTTTCAGGCTCCCAAATGTCTCTGCAAGCTGTCCACTTCTTCCACTCCCAAAGCCGGCACCTCATTCAAGCCATCAACCCATTGCCTGAATTTTGTCATTTTGTCAGTGTCCTTCTAGCTGCCTCTAGGTTCACCCTCTCCTTTTTGCTCTCACCCTGCCACCCATCCCCTTCTCAAATCACAAATCCAATCACGTCATTCCTGTGCTTCAACCTTCAATGGCTCCCCATGTCCCACCTGCAAAATTACTCACTCTATCCTTTTGATCCAGCTCCCCTTGGCCTCATCTTTCAACACTACTGTTCCCTCCAAGAATTATTTTCTCTTTCCCAGACTGCTGTTTTCACTCTAACTGGGGTGCATGCAGTCCAGTCCCTCCCAGTGATCAGTGGCCAATTCTTTACTTTTTTTTCCCCCTTTTTTGTTCTTTTTACAGCCACACTTGCAGCACATGGAGGTTCCAGGGCCGGGGGTCAAACTGGAGCTATAGCTGTGGTTACAGCAACACCAGATCTGAGCTACATCTGCAACCTATGCCAAAGCTTGTGGCAACACTGGATCCTTAACCCACTGAGTGAAGCCAGGGATTGAATCCATATCTTCATGGATACTAGTCTGGTTCTTAATCCTCTGAGCCACAATGGGAATGCCAAGACCAATTATTTTCTGATTGGATTTTATAGGACTTAAGAAGTTTTTTCAGTTGTTTATTGCAATTTCTCAAAGTTCCTGTTATTAGTGGAACTGGCAGATTTCCTTTGGTTGATCCTTGCTGCTGTCTAAAAGCAGGTCTGAGTGCCACTTAGCCACTCATCATCCATTGCCTGTAGTCTCTGCCGTTTGCGTCCTTGAAGGACTGAAGGGTGTCAAGTGCAAGCACAGGGTCTCATCTGTGTTAGCAGTGACTCAAATATAGTCTCTTCTTGAAAAACCAGGCTTAGTGCTTCTTTCATCTCATTAGAGTGAATTTCTTGGTCTCTGCTACAATTATTTCATCAGACTTAGATACATTTTCACTGCCTTCTGTTTTGGGTCTGTGCTTGAATCTGCATGGGAGGGTGAAGTTGGCTGAGACCGAGAAACACAGATAAAAGGGCTTGAATATAAATATGTCAAATTTTAGTCCATCTTGACTGCATTTTTTTAAATTCTCTCTCTTGCTTCCTTGCTTCTTATGTATTAAATATCTTGAGTAACCTCAATATTGTGGCAATCCAGAGGAATAAAATATGAAGACACAAAAGGGTACTATATCGTATAATGGGTACTCTCTACATATTTGTTAGAATGATAAATGAGTAAATTGAGCCTATAAAACTCAATTTCTAGGACATCAGTTTACATTTCCACCTAACTGCTTTGTAAGGAAAATTCAAATTGGTCAATTGTGTTAACTAAGGCATGGAAATATGTGACGTCTTTTGCAAAGATTTTCATCAGCAGCACATTTTTTTTAAAGTTTGAACACTTAAAAGTGGCCTTGAAATTTCTATATCAGTAAGAATTCACTTCCCGGTGATATCAAATAAATATAGTCTAATAGGAAAACACACAGTGTCTCACCAGAATAAAAAGAGAAAGGAGAGAGGGCAAAGGCTAGCCATTTATTTTCAGAGTTCAGAAAGCTGAACTAGATTAACCAAGAAATAAAGTTACCCGGCCTGAGTGAGACAATAGCCAGGGGGCGCTAGAGGGCTGGAGCCACGTGGTCCATGCGGGAAGAACTGCTCTTTGAGAAAAACAGGTTTAGCGAATTTCACACTGATATTTTAGTCCATCACTTGACATTGGAAGTCATTTCAAAGTTTAAATTTTATTTTACCAGGGCATTAACACTAATTAGACATAAGGAGCAAGGACATCTATTTTTACCCTTTCTCTCTCCTTTTCTCCTTTAGGAAGTCCCTTTCTTCTGTTGACATCTGAGTTTGAGTCCTGTTCTTTCTACAGTCTGAGATTCGGAGACCCAAAGGGTTAAAACAAAGTTCTCCAAATACAAACAAGAACAACGAAAGAATGTTTTTCTACAGTAAGTTTCCTTATGTAATACCCAAACTTAGAAGTTTAAACTCTTTTAGAATTTGAAAAGTTTAGTTAACTAAATAGAATCCACATAGCTAGGTAAATGCTCTATAGGAATGTATGTTTTTTTTTTCAGGAGCATATGAAATTTTCTACTTTAATCTTTCTCTCTATTTTTTTAAAATGACCATTTTGATGCTGTTTCTCAGACAGTTCTAAACTCTCCCTTAATCAGAAGTGATATATATTAAGTATTTAGTTTTTTTCTTGATGGTACAGTCAGATATGTGATAGCTGAGCACTATTTTGCCATAATGCCATGACCTCAGAGACATGTATGTCATACCAGCTTCGTTTGGTACATAAACTGAGGCTGAAGGAAGTTAAGTTGCCCTGAGTCACAAAGCCTGTAAGTGGTGAAAGGAGTATTTCCACTGTTCACACTGTGACCTCTAATATAACGTAGGCAACATGACAACCTACATGACAAAATTCAATTGAAATAACCGATTATGAATGACCTAACTTTGCCTCTGACCTACTATCCATGTGATCTTCCTTTTCCATATGGTTTTCTTCATTTGGAAACGAGATTTCAGGATTCCAAGAGCAGCGAATTTATTTCCCAAAAAAGCTTCCCTGAAATCCCAGAATTCCAAGGAATAAGGTTGAAGAGATACAATTCACCTTGTCTAAAGTCTTGAAAGGGAGGTGTCATTGGAGGTCACCCCAGGGACAGAGAAAGTGATTTTGAAACCCTGGAGCCCCATAGTGGGGGTGGAGGTCCCTGAGAAAAAGGAAAACACAGCTCCGGGGAACAGCTGGCCCCTGCTGCAGTAAGGGAGGCAAGGGCTTAGCACATACCCAGGACCTATCTGGCAATTCTGGAAACTTTTTTTTGGTTGTCACAACAGGATGGTGCTACAACTCATCTGGTTGGAAGAGGTCAGGGATGTTGCTAAACATCCTGCAATGCACAGGACAACTCCCCGAAACCCAGAATTACCCAGCCTAATATGTTAATGGGGCCGAGGCCAACGAGGAAACCATTTTAGATAAAGCCTTTCTGAACACCTTTCTTTTTCCATCTTCCCTTCTCACAGAGGCAGCTGGCGTGAGCATACAAGTAAGCGGGTCTCCCTTCACCTCCGCTTTCCTCAGGCTTCCTTGTAGCTTAGTGGTTACGAGCACTGGCTTTGTAGTTGCATAGACATGGCTTGGTCCTGGATTAGTTGTGGGACTTCAGGCAAATGATTTATCTGATTCGATCTTCACTTTGCACATCTGTAAAACTGACAACATAATTCGCCTCCTAGGCTGAAGGTCAAACTATTTTATCCACTCCTAGTGTCATAGTCTTTGTCTAGATATTTTTTTCTACTTTGCATGGACTACTGTTATATTCTCTTCATTGGGCCTTAGGTACTAGTTTGGTCAGCTCTATGTCTTTATATCTTTTCCCTTTGGGGACAACAATTCCCTTTCTCAATCTAAGTTATCCAGTGAGTCTTTCCCTGGTGCAGGTTGGGTAGACCAGGCTTGATCAATTACATTCCAACTCTCTGGCCACAGTAATCAGTTTCGGGATGAGAACTAAGTCAGGCCAACAAAATCCATCCAAGGGATATTGCTGTAGCTGTTGGGAAATAGGTGTTCTCTTTTCTTTGGGCTTGTTTCCCAATGATGGAAAATTAATACAGCAAAGGAGATGGCTGAAACCATAAAGCCAACCCAGAGAAGCAGAGCCAAGAGATGTAAAAAGCAAGAGAGAGACAGGTAGGTCCCTGACAGCACTGGCTAAACACCCGGGTCCAGCCAGCCCTGTAGCAAGTTCTGCCTTTAGATTTTCAATTACATGGGCCTTTTTTTCTTTTTTGTTTACATCTGTGAGAATAGAGTTCTATCATTTGCAAAGACAATAACAACACAAGATTTCTGATCTCCTGATCTCTGTACTCCTCATTCCGACTATTATATCACGTTTACATTATAGGATCTCAGAAATGTTCAATTAGATGGAATCTAATTCCTCTGAGAAATGGATAGCATTAAACTAGAAGAATGCAGGGCGGAAAAAGGAGGTGAAGTGTGAAGGGAAAATCCAAAGGCCAAGAGCACAGGCATAACTAGAGAGAATGGAAAGCGTGGGCAACTGGCAGTTCTTAAGTGGTTAATAGAAACTTTAAGCCTGGGAGACTGGTGAGAAAGGAAGTGTTCAGGGCAGAGCCAGGCAAGAAAGGGAGATTCACAATGGTTTTTGTCTATTATAAGTTGTACATGGGTTAGGGAGGCACAGTCAGTCAATAGGATGCTTAAACAAATTCTATAGTAGTCAGGGAGTGAAATGAGAGCCAGTGCACCACCACCATGGTGCAAGGAAAAGAATATAACTCAATTACGCCCCCTCTGGACAACAGCGACATAGCAACGAGAAGATCCACAGCAAACCTCAGCTTTCTGGGATTGCAGTTTTCAAATTACAAAATTCTCTGAATTTCTGCTTCATTATTTGCAAAGTAGAGATAAAGATCCCTATTCCTCAGCCTGCTTGGGAGAGCTAAATAAGTTGGCATCTGTGAAGGTGCCCAGCACCATAGATGTTCAAATTCTTTTGAGAAAGAGGAAGAACCTAATAAAGTACCCAGACCCACTGAAAATGTTTATTAGGTATTTATATGCACCAGATACTGTACTGGTTGCTGAGAGGGTAAAAATATGTAGGACAGTCCTTTCTCGCAGGGCACAGTTTAGTGGGAAGCGCAGATAGGTAAGTATCTTAATGGAAACATGTTCTGATAACTGCTACAACAGGAGAAACAAACGGGAACACAGAGAGTAGAGGTTCACTCTGCCTTTAGAAGCCAGGAGAGGTTTAATTAACTCAGGCTTGGGAAGCAAAGACAGCTTCGAAAAGACTTGGGCATTTAGATTGAGCATAAAAGAATCAGTAGGAATTTTCCATAATTTTTAAGTTAAAATAAGAGGAAGTTATTTGTAAGAATTAGAAAATTTCTGAAATTTGTTTCAAAGAAAAAACACTGAGGTTCTGATGGCAAATAAGCACAGTTAGATACACGCAAAATAAAACACAACTATCAGAACAACTAAAATAATTAATAATGACCACACTAAATCCTGGCTAGGATTGAAGTTGGATCTCTCATACACTGTTAGTGAGAATCTAAAATAGAATCTCTTAAAAGCATTTGCACAATTTCTAATAAAATTAAACGTGCAACTTCTATATGACCTAGCAAATGGCACCCTTGAGCATTTATTCCTGAGGAATGAAAATTTGTGTTCTTGTTTAAAAAAAAAAAAAAAAAAGCTGTACAGGAGTGTTCATAGCAGCTTTACTTATAATAGCCAAACACTGGAATTAGTCCAGATGTTCTTCATCTGGCCACTGGTTAAACAAACTGTGGTACAGCCAAACCACGGACCAGTACTCTGCAATAAAAAGAAGAAACTACTGATTAACACAGTTTAGATGATGCTGCAGAAAATTAACCTGAGTGGAAAAAAAAAGAAAAAGTCAATAACCAGAGGTTATACTGTTTGCTTCTGATTGTGTAATATTTTTTCAATGACAAAGTTTTAGAAATGGAGTTAGAGAATAGTGGTTGCCAAAGATCAGAGAGGGGGGAGGTAGGCAGCGCCCTTGTGCTCATGGATCTGTTCTGTATCTTGACTATGGGGGTGGAGACCTACACATGAACCTACACACGTGATAAATGTTGATAGAAGTAAATACACACAAACACATAAGTGCCAGTAAAATCTGAATAAATTTGGTAGATGGTGCGGATTACAGCAACGTCAATATCCTAGCTGTGATATTCAGCCACAGTTATTTAAAAATTTTGCCATTAGGGGAAACTAGTTAAAGTGTACGAGAGATGACTCTGTATTATTTCTTGCCACGGGATGTGAATCAACAATTATCTCCATTTAAAAAGCCACTATTGGGAGTTCCCATCGTGGCTCAGCAATAACAAACCCGACTAGTATCTATGAGTATGCGAGTTCAATTCCGGGCCTTGCTCAAGGGTTTAAGGATCCAGTGTTGCTGTGAGCTGTGATGTAAGTCGCAGACATGGCTCAGATCACATGTTGCTATTGTTGTAGGCTGGCAGCTGTAGTTTCGATTTGACCACTAGCCTGGCAACTTTTTTTAGCCTGGTAACTAGCCTATGCCACTTTTTTTAGTGTGTCCCTTAAAAAAAGATCTAAATAAATAAATTTTTTAAAAGCCACTATTGTTCTGTATGATAAAGTAACTGAGGTTCCATTTAATATAAATTAGGAATATTTTTAGTTTCTTTTTATTCTGTAAGGATTTATGGAGTCCATAATTTCAATCACAGCTTGATATTGCCATTAATGGAATTCTTATCCTGTGTCAGCTCACCTCGGCTGGGACCAGCCTCTCCCTTCCTTTAGCCCCCACAGTGCACTGGAGTCTATCTCTGTAACAGTAGCAATGCACCAGCTGGGGTCCCTTTTCCTCTATGCTATGGCAGACACCAAATGTATTTATGACAAAGCATCTTGATCACCTCCTAGGCACAGGCTGGCCTATGTTCCCCCAGCTTACCTGCCAGTTAAGTGTGACTTTGTGACCAGATTCTGGGCCACAGTACGTGGGCAGAAGGGATGTCTGTCACTCCCTGCCCTGACCCATAAACTCTTCTGGCAGGATCCTCTGCACTCTTTCTCTTTTTTTTTTGGCTTTTTAGGGTTGCACTGGCGGCATATGGAGGTTCCCAGGTTAGGGGTCGAATCGGAGCTATAGCTACAGGCCTATGCCACAGCCACAGCAATGTGGGATTGGAGCCGCATCTGTAACCTACACCGCAGCTCACAGCAACGCCGGATCCTTAACCCACTGAGCGAGGCCAGGGATTGAACCTGTGTACTCATGGATGCTAATCAGATTTGTTAAAGGCTGAGCCACAACGGGAACTCCTACGCACTTTCTCTTCTGATTGGATCCAAGGATCCAGCAGAGGACCCCCACAGTCCTGGGAGAAAGCAAACACACAATGGGAGAAACCCCAGATTCTGAATTACAACACAGAAGGCCACTTACCAGTAAGAACTAAATTTATACTGTGTTAAGCCACTGAACTTTGGGTGTTTGTATGTTAGAGATCATAATGTAACTTACCCCAACTAAAACATATGCTTATCTCCACACAAGACTCTCAGCTCATTGAGAGCAAGAACTGTGTTTTGTTCCTTTATATTCCTGGAGCCCAGTACAGTGCCTGACACAGAGAAGCTGCTTCATATGTGTTTACTAGCCAGCATGTTCCATCAGTGACAGACCATTACCTCATCTGTTACTTCATTGCTTCTGACACGCCTATTCTCATCCTTGAAGGTGGCAGGAAAACCTAGGATTTCATTCCCAAGTCCAAAGTCTCTCTAATGGCCTTGAGAAGAAGCAGAGCTCAGATGAGCAAATGACTACTCAGTTACATTATTTCCTCCTCTTCAGCACATCTCTAGTTTCTGCCATTTGTAAGTTAAAAACACATTGGGTTTATCAGAGCCTAACTGATTTAAGTATAATTTATTCTCAAATTCAGTAAGTTTCACTAAATGTTTCTGTAAAAATTTAACAGCAAAAAGCTCTGGTAAGAGCTTGTATTTAGACACATTCTTTGTTTTTCAGAAAAATACCGCAAGACACTACTGCACTATGAAATTACATAAATAATTAAAATTGAAACTCACATATCAAAAAATGACCTAAACACTTTTCATGATATATTACCCTTTTGCCTTGTGGGTTGGCTTGCTTACTGGATAATTTGTTAAAAAAAAATTCACTCTCAAAAAATAGGTCATCAGGTCATTGGGGTGAATTTATGACTGTGGAATTCTGGAGATTTGCTTCAGTAAAGAAGTAGCATATTTTCTTTGTACCTTATCTAAGTAGGCACATGCCTCATATTTTCAAATCCCAAGAGAAAGATAGGACTATCTTGTTTAATTTATACTTTTGTATATATCCTTTCCCTTTAACCAGCTTATTTTCTGTACTATTTAATATCCCCTTATTATAATATTTTCTTAATACTTTGACTGCTGTCCATAGCTATACTCTTCACAGTGAAAACTACATTATCACAATATTAAGTGATTAGAAAAGACCTTAAAGATCATCTAGTCCAAAACATTTACAAACCATCTCCCAGAGGTTATAAGACTATAGAAGTTCACTGTGCTGATAAATAGGAAAGCCAAGTCAAGAACTCACACCCCTGACGCTCGCTAACGATGCCATGGAATTCTAGAAGATGATTTCAATGTTGATCATAATACCTCATAAGCTAAAATATGAGTTTTGCTAAGACTAAATTATTTATTTGACTTTATTCTTCTGATTTTAAACTCATATATAATTACATGTGAGTGGCAATCGAATAGATTTGGGTTTCTCAATATTTAATTCAACATATATTAATTTGAATTCTATGGGGCTCTCTTTGGAGATAACTCTTTTTCAGTTCCCAACGTTTTGTAAACCCCTCAAAAACATACAGCCCTATTCAGAGTTTCAGCAGTCACCCTCATTCTTTATATTTTTAAGGTTTGAGCGTTTATATTTAACTCTTTAGTCCCTGTGAATTTTGTTCCATGGTATAAAGTGAGAATTAAAATTTCTGTTTCTTTAATTAACTGATTTGTGCTTTCTCTGCTTGTGATGCATCTTTATCACAGTAGGTATTCTTTTAGATGATAGGTCTATTTTTCAAGTTTTTCCTATGCGGTTGAATATGTTTAGTATTAGTATATCATCAGTCAAGATAGCCTAGATAGTAACAGCAACCTCAGATATCAGTGGTTTAACAAAACAGTTTATTTCTCACTCAAGTTATATGTACAATAGGGTCAGTAGGGGGCTCTGTTTATCATAGTCACCAGGAATCCAGGCTGATCAAAAATCCATCTTCACGTGTGCTTCTGGGATCAGCAGAGTCACGCTGGTGTCTGCCTAAATGCATATCACTTTTGCTCTGCACGTCTCTCAATAAATTTTGCAGATTTTCTTGTTATGGACTGTACAATAATCTTGGTGATTTTTTTCTTGCTTTTTATGATTTTTAAAATTATTTTGCATATTTTCAATTAAGTCGGTTTTAAGCCTGTATACTTTTTTCCTCAAAGAGTCATATATTTCATTTAGTTTCAAATTATTAATGTAAAATGGAGCATAGTATGCCCATGCAAGCCATTATTACAACTTCTTACTTCTAATTTCATGTATTTGTATTTTATCTTTTTAATTATTCATTAGCTTTGCCAAGTATTTATCTAATTTGCTGAATTTCTTAAAAAATAAACCAGTTCTTAGATTCATTTTTTTAACCACGCATTTTGTTTTTTAATCCACTAATTTCTACCACTGGTTTTATTACTTTCATCTTTTTACTTGCCTTATGGGTTTTCTTTGCTTTCTTCTAACTGTTGAGTTCAGTGATTCAATGATTCATACTCTCTCTCTTTTAATAACTAATACACATCTGAGCTTATCTTTAAATTCATCGCACATTTTGATACATAATACTCCCATAGGTGTGTGTTTGAAGTAATCTACAACTTAATTGTTGCTTTCCATACAGAGTTATTAGGAAAGTAATTTTTTAACTTATAAGGGCTGGACATTTCTATTCAAATGATTTAAAATAAAATTTCTTGTTGAGCTAATGTGGCTGGATAACCTTACAAATTACAGTTTCCAAATTCTCTAAAATTACACCAAGTGCACCTGTTATGCATGCACACACAGGCGTGAGTGGGAGTGTATAGGTACTTAACCTTTACCTATAACAACATGTGTGCCAGGAGGCTTCAGTCCACTGCTCAACTCCGGATGTATCAGATACTAGAAGGAATACATACAAAGCTGCTTCTGTTTTGGCCAATGAGGAAGACATTTCCCAATCGGTAGATAACAGCTGCCCACTCAACTGCCCCTACTTCTTCACTCAGGAGGCAGCAGGAAGCAAAGGGTAAGCATGGCCCTGATCCTACTGACCAGCCAGCTGGCTGTGCCATTCACATTCAAAATATCATATAATAAGAGTTCCTGTCGTGCCTCAGCGGTAACAAACCCGACCAGTATCCACGAGGACATAAGTTCGATCCCTGGCCTCACTCAGTTGGTTAAGGATCTGGTGTTGCCATGAGCTGTTGTGTAGGCTGCAGACGCGGCTCGGATCTGGTGTTGCTGTGGCTGTGGCGAAGGCCAGCGGCTGCAGCTCTGATTAGACCCCTAGCCTGGGAACCTCCATATGTCCCATGTGCAGCCCTAAAAAGACTAAATAAATAAATAAACAAAATATACTCACTACTACATATAAAAATAGATAAACAATAAGGACCTACTGTATATAGCACAGGGAATTATACTCAATATGTTATAATAACCTATAATATAAAAAAAATCTAAAAAAAGAATATATATATATGTTACGTATGTATGCATGTATAAGTGAATCAATTTGCTGTACACCTGAAACTAATACAACAATATAAATCAACTATACTTCACTTAAAAAAAAAAAAAACCCACAGTGCATGTGTGGGCTGCAACTGGGTTCTTCAAACCAGTGTCTTCAAACCACAGATGGCAAGCCTCCTCCTCCTTCTGGACTCTGCCATATGGTTGAGTGTTAGCTTTAATTTTCAAGAGTATTCAAGCCTTTCAAATTATCCATCTACATTCCCTTTAATATACTTTAATTTTGATTAAAATACATGCATCTTAACCCCCCCTTTCCCTTGTTTTTTTGAAGTATTGATTAATAGTTGTTTTCTTCTGGGGTTCTTCCCATCTCTGTATATTTCATTTCCCCATGACACATTTTCAAAGCTTACAAAAGCTAAAAGGTATTGAGCTCCCTGTGGGTATTTTCATTGGAAGCTGGGAAAGGTCATCTTAGGGACCGTTTTCAGGTTGTCATCATCTTACCACCGAACATGTGTGGGTTTCTTAACCCAGCATATGGAATAAGTACCATAAGGTGAGCAGATTTTCTTCCTGTACCTGCACTTCCAAATTCTCACAGCTAAGAGGAGTAATTACACAAATAAACAAAATATGTCCAGGGCTTATTATCGGAAACACTGCTTAGCTTTGGCATGATGTTTGACACTTTCCCCTAGTAAAATTCAAGACCTGGTAATAAAAAGAACCAGTGCAGTCCTCAGTAGTAGAGATGGTAAGCAAGCTGTTCATGGAAATTCAAGGTCTTATTCCACAGAATTACTGAAATACCTCTAGCATTACTAGTGTTAATGATAGGCTACATGGAAACTTTAAAGGTAACTGCTAAAGTCCATTCCTGCTTATTTAAAACATTTATTTTGAATGTTAAACCATCATAACCCCCATGTAAATTATTAAATTGTCAAGTATGGTATTAGTTCCAACTGTTAAGATCTTACTCAAGTGATATTATCTGGAATATTAGGAACACATAAGCATGTCAAAATAATTACATAACTCCTTAAGAAAAGCAGAATTGTTTCACAAAAATATATGCCTATAAACCCACCTACACTGTTGGTGGAAATCTAAAACAGTATGGAGGTGCCTCAGAAAACTAAAAATAGATCATAGTTGCCATATGACCCAGCAATCCCACTCTTGGGCAGACAAAACTATCAGAAAGATATAGGCGCCCTTATGTTCATAGCAGTACTGTTTACAATAGCCAAGACATGGAAGCAACCTCAATGTCTATCAACAGATGATTGGATTAAGAAGATGTGGTATACAGATACAGTGGAATATTACTCAGCCATAGAAAAGAATGAAATAATGCCTTTTGTAGTGACAGGGATAGACCTAGAGATTATCATACTAATTAAAGTCAGTCAGTCAGAGAAAGACAAGTATTATGTGCTACCACTTATATGTGGAATCTGAATACAACACAAATGAACTATCTGCAAAACAAAAATAGACTCACAGATATACAGAACTGACTTGTGGTTGCCAAGGGGGAGGAAAGGAAGGGGGGATGGATTGGGAGTTTGGGATTAGCGGATGGAAACTATTAGATAAGATGGATAAACAACAAGGCCCTACTGTATAGCACAGGGAACTATATTCATGATAAACCATAATGGAAAAGAATATGAAAAAGAATATATGTAAATACATATGTATAACTGAATCACTTTACTGTATAGCAGAAATTAACACAACATTGTAAATCAACCATACTTCAATAAAATTTAAATATGTATCTATGAAAATATATATAATTTTCAAAACTTAGTAAAGGAGTGGAGATCACGCATTTTAAAATTTAAAATAAGAATCTGCACGAAGACTTACAAGAGAGCAGTACTTGATTCCACCAGAGCTCCTCAGTGGCCCCAAACTTTCACAACTACAAAGGATGACAGAAAATGAAAAAAAAGGTGAATTAGACCACAAAATTTTATCCTGGGACTGCAACTCACAAAACACCCACGTTTCAAAAGGCTATTGATGCAAAACAACGTGTTAGAATTTTTCTTTTTAGGGCAGTGCTTTGTCATGTTTTGTTTGTCATGTTTTATTCCCAAGCACACTAGGTCCAGGAAAGGGGACTGATACAAACAAAGGTGGAATTTTATGTCAGCACTACGGGACCAGAAGTAGGCAAACACAAAAAACTCCAAAACAAAGTCGCCAAATACAAACGGTATAATAGGAAAATGTGAACACTTCTATGAAACTCTAGGAAAGAGAGAGGAGATGTCACAGAAAGAGATCTGAGAATGAAAGGATGATTTAAATTAAGGCTCGAAGGACAGAGAGGCGGTAGAGGGCATGTCCACGTTATCAAGGATTAAATGCCTCTACCAAGACCATGAGGCAGGCCTGCCAAGGACTCTGATGTGCAAAAGCAGCGGTCCCGAATTTGGGACCAACCAGTCTCCACCACAGGGTTCCACCCACTGGCCCTCCCCTTTCCTGGAAAATAGGCAGTTCATGTTGATTCTGCTTTATTCAGCGAGTCCCAGAAGAGCAAAGAAAGGCACGGCTGGCCTCCAACAAACAGGGTCAGCCTTATAGAAAACTACGCATAGAGGAGACCTGCCTGGACGGGGAGAAGGATTCCAGCAACAGCCAGACCCTCCTCTCTTCAAAGACGCCATCACTCTGCTCATTTTCTATATCGGATAAAATGCCATCCAGATCAAACGCTTTACACATCAAATGACATCAAGCACGTGTAAGCACCCTTCAAACCATAAAACCCCACATAAATGTCAGGTGCCAATATTACCATAAGAATCCTGGGTGAAAAGAAACACAGGAAGACAGGAAGTAAGGAGGTGTGTCTCACCTTCACCCTGAGCTCCTGTTTGATTCCAGGGTCTAAGGGAAAATGAGTATCTTAAGGACCTGGTGTCTTCCCACTGCCGCCTCCCCGCCCAAGACGCCTACGCTACATATATTGAAAGCAGTAGGCAGGCCTCTGATTCCTTGGAAAATTTGCAAATTTTGAACTCAGAGAGCATTTCTCAATCTCCAATAGTTCACACGCTCACTTTGTGATTTTTGCTACAGCCTATAAAATTTTTTTTTTTGTCTTTTGTCATTTTGGGGCCGCACCTGTGGCATGTGGAGGTTCCCAGGCTAAGGATCTAATTAGAGCTGTAGCCGCCGGTCTACACCACAGCCACAGCAACGTGGGATCTGAGCCTCGTCTGCAACCTACACCACAGCTCCCGGCAACGCGGGATCTTTAACCCACTGAGCAAGGCCAGGGATCGAACCCGCAACCTCATGGTTCCTAGTCGGATTCGTTAACCACTGAGCCACGATGGGAACTCCCAGCCTATAACATTATTTACGTAACAATGTTCTCTGCCTTGACTCCTTTTAAAAAAAAAATACAATTTTTTTAAAAATAAAATCTTAGGGTTCTCATTTTGGTTCAGTGTGTTAAGAACCCGACAGTCTCCAGGAGGATGTGGGATGGATCATTGTCCTCGCTCAGTGGGTTAAGGATCCGGCGTTGCCGTGAGCTGTGGTGTAGGTCGCAGACGCGGCTCAGATCTGATGATGCTGTAGCTGTGGTTTAGGCCAGCAGCTGCAGCCCTAATTGACTCGTGGCCTGGAAACTTCCATACACTGCAGGTGTGGCCTTGAAAAGAAAAAAAAATTGAAATTTTATATTCCCATCATAAATCAAAATGATAGTACCACTGGCCATAAATGTAAGCTGGCCATGTAACATCTACAATGAAAAAAAAGGATAATAAAACTCTTGGGAAATAAGGTTGCTTAGCAATGGCTGTGAAGACAGACATAGGGGAGACCTTCAGAGCCATGGCCCAGGCCACCCACAGCATCATGAGAAATAAAAAATTGTTGCTGATTTAAATACTAAGGTTTTTTTTGGGGGGGGGGTTCACAGGCAAACTGAACCATTCATTGGCAGTTCTTCTCACACCTTAACATGCATACACATCCCTTTGGGATCTTGTTAAAAGCCAAATTTCCATCCCAAAGGTCCGAGTGGGGCTTGAGAGCCTGCAGTTCTTACCAAGAGAAGGTGACACGAATGCTGGTGCCTACAGAACACACTTTCGGTAGCAAAACTTTGTAAGAGCACCATCTTTTTCTTTAATTACTTTTTGGCTTTTATATTAGTCTGCCAGGGCTGCTGTACAAAGTACCACAGACTGGGTGGCTCAGATAATGGAAATTTATTTTCTCACAATTCTGGAGGCTGGAAGTCCAAGATCAAATGTCAGCAGGGTTGACTTCTTCTGAGGTCTCTCTCCTTGGCTTGCACACTTTCCCCCTGTGTCTTCACATGGCCTTCCCTCTGGGCAGGTCTGTGTCCTCATCTCCTCCTCCCATAAGGACCCCAGTCATAGTGCATTAGAACTCACCCTAGGGACCTCATTTAACTTTAATCACATATTTAAAGACCCTGTCTCCAGGAGTTCCCATCGTGGCTCAGCAGTAACAAACCTGACTAGTAACCATGAGGATGCGGGTTCAATCCCTGGTCTTGCTCGGTGGGTTAAGGATCCGGCGTTGCCGTGAGCTGTGATGTAGGTCGCAGACGCGGCTCAGATCCTGTGTGGCTGTGGCTGTGGCGTAGGCCAGCGGCTAGAGCTCCCATTCAGCCCCTAATCTGGGAACCTCCATAGGCACGGGTGTGGCGCTAAAAAGAAAAAAAAAGAAAAAGGCAGAAAAAAACAAAAGAAGGTGCTTCATTATCACAAACTTCACTTCCCAAGGTAAGGAGAACACAGCTTCCGTCCTTAGGGAGGGAGCGCTCGGAGTGCACAGTCAGGGTCTGTCCCTCCTCGTCGGTGCGACTAACTCGATCCTCTGTCCCGACAGTGCTCCCCATGCAGCCTGCATCCTTTCAGTCCAAAACTGCAGATGCTGGAACATTCCGCCAGCTGAAATCTACCGAAGCCACCGCATGGCTGTGCCCAGGGAAGGAGACAATGGCATCTCCCGCCCGTGCTTGCCTCTCAGGCTGATGATAAATAATAATACATCGTATTGACGGGGCACCTTCCTCAAAGGAGCTCAGAGTGCTTTCCAGACATTACCTCGCAGCATCCCTGTAAGCCTCCAGTGACAAGTAGCTCCGACAAGTACAGCCCTGCTCAATCGCCACGAGAAATCTAGAAACCAGTGGGTCCTGTACATTCTTTTAAGGATAAAAGTGGGAGTACTTAAATGCCACAGAGGCCTTTTCTTCCCCGAGTGCCTAGGGCACACAGGCAATAAGCAGCTTAGACTGCATGATCGTGTCGTCTTTGGGCATCTCCTGTGCCAAGCCGGGGGTGGGTGGGGGGGAGGAGGAGATGAATGGACTGCCCGGCTGTGGACTTTGAGAAACTATCTGACTGAATCCATACCTCCTATTTAGCCTTGCAGGCATTTGACAGAGATCACACGGAAATACCGCGTTCACCAGAGCCAGCAGCAGTGATGAAAATGGATGGGTGTGTTAGCTACGAAATCACTGCAGCTGAGCAATCCCGGGACCTGCTCTCCAGCCCACCCTCCCGTGCTCCGGGAAATACACACTTATATGTTCAGGGCAGATCACAATCCTTTCTCCCCTCTTCCTGCTTTCACATCTTTCTAGAGATGAGGTTTTAGTTTGGGGGATTTTTTTTTCTTTTTAGAGCCGAACCTGCAGCATATGGAAGTTCCCAGGCTAAGGGTCGAATCAGAGCCGCAGATGCCAGCCTACACCACAGCCACAGCAACGCGGGATCCGAGCCACGTCTGTGACCTATACCACAGCTCACGGCAATGCTGGATCCCCAACCCACTGAGCGAGGCCAGGGATCGAACCTGCGTCCTCATGGATACTAGTCGGGTTCATTACCACTGAGCCACAACAGGAGCTCCCTTTAAGGCAGAGTAAGATCTCTCTCTAAGACACTCGCACTACCCCCTCCAGGCCAGTCATGGAAAAGAGTATGAGTCCCAGGGTCCCACAAACCCTGTTCATACTCCATCGTCACCCCCGAGCTGTCTGACTTCAGACAAGTAGCTTTACTCCGCCAAGTCTCCATTTCTCATCTATGAAACAGATATAATGATGATGTTTACACTGGGGGCTAGTAAGAGTATTAACCAAAACCACATGGACGGAATTTAATGTCGTCCCTGGCACGTCTTCATTCTTCAATAAACATACAGTAATCGTATGCGATAGTAATCACAATAATTACTATTTCCCATTTTATCCATGAAATTAAAAAGGGTTGGAAGAAGAAAGCAGAACAAGATCATGAGAGAACCGGGGAGCCCATGCACGCTGGATTCCAAATTGCCATATCCTCAGATAAGGCCCGGCAGAGAATTAAAACAGTAACTGCAACTTTAGGCAAAATTTTATTTTCCAATAAAATGGAGAACCACTAAACTTTTGGTGTTAATTTACAGTGAGAACCCCTTCTTAGCTACTCATTCTGATCCAAAGAACCTGAGCTCCCATTCACTCTGACAAGCTGACCTAGATAGTTTTCTATCCCAGGGTCAGACTTGTTCTAAATAATGGAAAGTAGGCTGTGTAATGATACATACATATCCGAATTAGAAACTATTATTTTCTCTGTCTTGAAAACCCTTGATGGTATTTACATTCTAAATTAAACTGAACACTGTATATTGATTTTAATATGTTAAGATGAAATTCAATTTCACGACGACTACTAACATCACAGAGCATGTAGAATCAATGTGTTTGCTGATTTCCTGCTTACTGCCAATACCTCCCTAAGGGTTTGATACAAGATTTACAAGAAGATTGTTTCTGAAGATGTGTGCATAAATATCTATCAAATAAGCATGGTACAATGCATTGCACATTAGGCGAGGAATGATTTGTTTGATGCATTTTAATCAGCCTGGCATAAATGCTGACACATCCTACGGTGAGTTCACTGTAGTCGGGCCACCTCAGTCCCTTTCCCAAGGAGCAGAGCTGGCGGGAGAGGTCTCCCCATGACTGCTCTTGGAATTGACCCTACCTGAAAAGAGGGAAGTGCATTTCGGCTAAGACGGAGCTATGGGTGTACGAGATGCAACTGCTGAGATGGCAGCAGGCCCAATGGCCAATTAAGTACCAATAAGTATATGTGTGTGTTGACTTAGTGCCATAAAGCCTTCCTTTGACAATAGAACAGACACTCTAATGCAGTGGATATGAATATGGGCTTGGAGTTGACCAACACTGGGGTCAAGCCAGGTTTCCTCATGCATGAGCTGGGTGACCTTGGGCACATCACTGAACCTATTCCTGACTCGATGTCCTCCTCTGAAAAATGGGAAGAATAATAATAATAAGTACATCATAGGGTCATGAAGATTTAATGAGACTATACACATTAAACCCTCCTCACAGTACTTGGCGAAGAGGAAGAGCTCAATAGATGGTAACAGTTATTATTAGATAACACTCACATCCCAGTCATTCAAACACAATTTTTATTGAATTCTCATTATGAGCAAGACACTGTATAGACACTTTGGGAAATGCAGGGATTAATACAACATAGTCCCTACACTGGAGGGGCTTCCGTCCTGGTTGGGTAGATGAATACAGAAATAGCTATAATTGATCAGAAAACATGGTGAAGTGCTGAAAGAGAGATATAATAAATTGCCACAGAAGTCTACGTGGGTAATAGATTAATTCCTGCTGGGAAGACCCGGGGAGTCCTCTCAAAAAGATGCCACTGGGTTTTGAGTCTGGAAGAATAAATGGAATTTGAATGTGTGGAAGGTGAACTTGCAGAGGAATAAAGATGCACAAGCAAGGATATGAGACGCAGAAGACGTCCAGCAACTCTTGCCAGCTCAAGGTGTATGTGGCAAGCTGGAAAAGAAGTTTGGAAGGCACTTGGAAGAAAACGATAGAGAACATGGAAGACCAAGTTCAAGAGTTTGGTCTTTATTTGGTGTGACATGGGGAGGCTTTGAATTTTGCTCCACTAAGAAACAGCTAATCTGAACCCCGAAGTAGGAAAGTAAGCTAGCAGCTAACAACTGTTCAAAGCATGCCTGGCACTCTTTGGAATGCTTTACATGCATCAGTTCATCTCCATAAAATCCTATGAGGTGAGTACTCTGTTGCATTTTACACAGGAGGAATCCAAGACACAGAGAAATTAAATCAACTGCCCAAGAGGACAACGGCAGGAATCATCATGGACCAGGCAGGATTTGAATCCAGGGGAAGCTGGCTGCACACCCATGCCCTTAACCACTAACCACACAGT
Source organism: Catagonus wagneri (assembly GCA_004024745.2). Taxonomy (NCBI): domain Eukaryota; kingdom Metazoa; phylum Chordata; class Mammalia; order Artiodactyla; family Tayassuidae; genus Catagonus; species Catagonus wagneri. The sequence continues at coordinate 13,516,680 of PVHT021183727.1, read as the reverse complement.
CTGGCACTCCAGAGGAAGGTGACATAGAGTGAGGAAGGCCTGGGGGGAGGCCAGCAGCAGGCCACTGAGACAGAATAAGAGCCTGAAACAATACATGAAGTAGGCTCATGGCACAGGGGAACAACGGTGAGGATTACGACAAGGGTAGCACGGATAGAATTCAGGAACGAGTTCCTTTCCTGTAGTGACAAAATGAGGAAGAGGACTCAAAGGTAATCAACTTTGCTTCTAGAAAGAGGACAATCCAGGCATTCCTGCGCTGATCAGCACAGCACAGAGCAACACAAAAGCATGGATGCAGGAGTCTGACAGACTCTGGGGACAGCTTGTGCGATGCTCATTTATGAATCTACAAAAGTAAAGACGGGAGGGTATTTAGGACAAAATCAGATGTGTCACACTTAGAGAAATGGCTGGAACATAGGCATTCGGTTAACATTCACTTTCTTTTCTGCTGAAAAGAATAGTGATCCTGGATGGGAGGAGGACAGAGGATGGAAGAGGAAGATGGTCCCGCTGCCACAGAGGCGTAACCCGACTGCCTCTGGTCAGAGTCGCTCTGTCTTTAGAAATCCCATGGGGCACTTAGAGGGGAAGGCAAGAGTAAGACGCAGATGCCAAGGCTGGAGCTGGCCCCAGGCAATCTTGGATCTCCGTCCTCATGGAGAAGGAGGGGAGTGAGGGAGAGAGAGAGGAAAACGATGGAGAGAGAGGGAAGTTTCTGTGGCTCTACCACGGGGCCAGCGGGCTTGTATCAGAGCTCAAGGCAAAGGCATGTCAAATAGTAGGACGATGCCTGTGTGTCAACTTCCTTTACAACCAGCCGACACTGGGAAGATGTCTTTAGCCTCACATCACAATGGTGACCTTGTCACTAATTTGGAACAGAAACTTACAATCTCAGAAAGGGCCCACGGATTATAAAACCATTTGAGAGAAGCTCTGGAGCCTCATGCAGAAGGGAGTCCTTCCTTGGAGTTCCTGTCATGGCTCAGCACTAATGAATTTGACAAGTAGCCATGAGGACACAGGTTCGATCCCCGGTCTTGCTCAGTGGGTTAAGGATCTGGTGTTGCCGTGAGCTGTGGTGTGGGTCGCAGATGAGGACTGGATCAGGTGTTGCTGTGGCTGTGGTGCAGGCTGGCAGCTACAGCTCCAATTGGACCCCTAGCCTGGGAACCTCCATATGCTGCATATGAAGCCCTAAAAAGCAGAAGAAGAAGAAGAGGAAGAGGAGGAAGAGGAGGAAGAAGGAGAAGGAGAAGAAGGAGAAGGAGAAGGAGAAGGAGAAGGAGAAGGAGGGGAAGGGGAAGGGGAAGGAGGAGGAGGAGGAGCAGGAGGAGGAGGAGGAGGAGGAGGAGGAGGAGAAGAAGAAGAAGAACGGAGTCCTTCCTTAACATAATTTGCATCCGAACGAGCTGGTCATTTTAATCCCTGGATTCAGGAGATTGAAGTAGGAGCCAGGGAGAAGGGTCACAGAATTGATGAGACCGGATCGATTCTGCACTCAGATTTGCAGAGCAAGGAGACAACCTGTGAAAGAATCAAACCTACAGCCTCTTCCTTGGACTGCTGAATGGGCTAATTTAAGGAGAAGAGAGAATCATCGCTCAAACACAGAAGAGGCTGTGAACTTTCTGAAAAAGGCAAATGAGGGAAGAAATTCCATCAGAGAGAAACCTCAGTAAAGCTTATGGGCAATCCTCTCCTTAACTGAATAAAAGGCTCCAACCCCAGAACCCCTCAGAAAGACATCTCAGGCACAGAGAGCAGGGCTTCCGGAGTCATTCAAATGCCCCAGAAAGACTACACAGAATTTTTTTTTAAGGCCTTAAGCAGTGGCCTGAGCTGGCCTCGGACTATAAAGCAGCAGAGATGTTGTGCAACAACTCGCTTGCATGCAAGAGGTCCAGCTCATCCGTGCCCCAGCGACTCTTCTGCAACGCCCCCCATCTACGGCCCATATCTCTTTATTCTTGACAGCCGCCCCCCCGCCCCAGCTAAGCTGGTCTTTCTCTAGACATGCTTTGTCCTTAGATCTGAAACCCTAGTGATTTGAACCAGCCACCAGAGACTTCTAGGTTGAGTGCTTTCAGCTGATGATGCCAGCTCCCCGTCACCGTGACAGTGCTGAGATCATTCCAGAAGAGCAGTCCGCAAAGTATGGTCTGAAGAGCCCAGGTCCCCAAGACACTGTCCTGGAACCCACAAAGATCTCCCTTTTCCAATTAAGCGTGCAAAGCCGCTTTTTCTTTATATGCTTCAATCAAAAGCACATAATGCAACCTATTGAGTGGAGAAGCAGCAGATATGAAAATTCAGCTGTCATCTGTAAAGGCAGACACTTTTAAGAAAATGGTAAAAATGGAAAACAACACTCCACTTCACGGATCTCTTTTCCTTGTTTTGGAAAATATAAATATTTTTCCAAAAAATGTTACTTATGCTAACATGGGTGTATTTTGCTATTTTTAAATATATTGAAGTGTTATAAAGGTTGTTTTCATTGCTAATTTGGTTAATATCAATAGATAAAACCTATGGAACAAAAAAGTCCTTTGGAGTCCTCAATAATTTTTAAGAATGTAAAAAGTTTGACATTCTTAAAAAGCTTGAGGAGTTCCTGTCGTGGCTCAGTGGTTTACCAATCCAACTAGGAACCATGAGGTTGCGGGTTCGGTCCCTGGCCTCGCTCAGTGGGTTAAGGATCCAGCGTTGCCATGAGCTGTGGTGTAGGTTGCAGACACGGCTCAGATCCCACATTGCTGTGGCTGTGGCATAGACCTGTGGCTACAGCTCCGATGAGACCCCTAGCCTGGGAACCTCCATATGCTGCAAGTGTGGCCCTAGAAAAGGCAAAAAGACAAAAAAAAAAAAAAAAAAAAAAGCTTGAGAACTGCTCTTCTAGAAGGAGGTTGCCTGTTTTGCTTTCCACATTGACTGTGATTTCATCTCGGCTAAGAAGATAAGATTCTTTGGACATGTGTATTATAGAAAACTATCACCAGGGGATCGAGGGGAGAACTTTGTTCTGGTAAAACAGCTACATAATCAACTGCCTCTCTCTCTCTCTTTTTTTTTTAATGTCCTCAGCACCCACGGCATATGGAAATTCCCAGGCCAGGGATTGAATCTGAGCTGCAGCTGCAGGACTATGCCGCAGCTGTGGCAACGCCAGATCCTTTAACCCACTGCACTGGGCAGGTGATGGAAGCTCTGCCTCTGCAGCAACCAGAGCCACTGCAGTCAGATTCTTAATCCACTGTGCCACAGCGGGAACTCCACCAACTATATTTCTGTAAATAAATACAACGCCATTCTCTATAATCTTTAGAACTTTCCTAAAGAAATAAAAGTATAACCACCATTCAACAAAACTGCCATAAATCTTAATCACTACTGGGATTACTAGAATCACCGGGCTAGCTACAGGCTGCAGTCCTATGCAGTCTGGCTTATTTCAGGGGTAAGTAGATAAAGTAAGGTGTTAATGACCAATCTTACATTTTATGGCTTCTTAAGCAATGATTCCCAAGGCACTGTTCTCAAGCCCCACCCCAGATTTCCTGATGCAGAATTTCCCAGACTGAATCCAGAGAACCTGCATTTCTCATAAGGGCCCAAAGTGACACACTGTGTAGCCAGGTTTGGGAACTAACTTAGAGTACACTGCCTGAACCAAAGCTCTCAAATTACCTGTCCTAGTTCATTTTCTTTTCCTTAAAGGGCCATAGTCTCCACAAAGCTTTCATGATTGAGATATACTCTCACTTCCAGTTTTCCATTCTTACTTTCTCATGTAAGCTTCTGAAATAGGTTAATATATCAGAGAGGCAGTGTTTTTTGCCCTCAGTTTTTACTAATTTTCCATTGGATTCCATCTCTCCCAGTGAAAGACTATCTTTGGATTTTATTTATTAAGGGATGAGATCATTTAAATCAAATAAATGTAAGTTAAACATGGCCAAGTGGGTAACAAATTGCGATCAACAATAGGATGGTCAAGGTTATAATCAGTAGGTCTTGGTCATTATCAAGAAAAACGGAAGAAGCTGGATAACGTTGCAGCTTTACCCAGAGCTGGAAGCAGTAACAAGCACGAGGAGAAGAGCTGGGTCAATGAATAGTTGCTTTAAATTTTTTTCCTCTTTTTTTTTCTTTTCTTTCTTTTTTCCTTCTCCCTTCCTTCCGCTCTTTCTTTTCTTCTTTCTTTCTTTCTTTCTTTCTTTCTTTCTTTCCTTTCTTTAAGGACAAACCTGCAGCACATAAACGTTCCCTAGCTAGGAGTTGATTCAGAGCTGCAGTTGTCATCCTACGCCACAGCCACAGTAACGCCAGATCCAGGCCCCATCTGTGACCTACACCACAGCTCACAGCAATGCTAGATCCTTCACCCACTGAGTGAGCTCAGGGATTGAACCCGCATCCTCGTGGATACTAGCAGGATTCTTAACCCGCTGAGCCACAATGGGAACTCCAGTATTTGCTTTTAAACACTTCCTAAAGCATCCCTGGTGGCTTTGTCCCGGGATCCCCCACTCTGGCTTAAAAGTGATGTATCCCTTTGGTGCAGAAGAGGGAGAAGGACTCGTGTTAGATCTCGGGGGTGGACTATCTCAAGAATGAACTCTGGCTCCCCCCGGGGCCTGGAACTTGCCCTTGACATCAGACTGGAAACCATACTGAGGTTCCCCGCCTCTTTGTTTCGCTTTTGTTTTTCTTATTATACATGTCGTTATGGTAGGAATAGAGGACTGCAAGGCAGAGCAAGCATCCATAAATGTGCCGGGTAGACGAGTTATCTTCAGATTCCTGGATACAAGGGTGGTAAGCACAGCCTTTGATTTGTTTTAAATTATTTATACTTTGCTCATTTTTTAAGCAGGCAGCTAATTTATAATAGAAACAGAGACTTGAGAAGGAGACCATCCATTCCTCTCTGCCTGACAGCGCGGGGCCGTTTCCTGCAGAACGTTTTGGAGTGCCTCGTCTTGCAGACACTCTGTCTGAGTCAGCCCCACCAGGAGCCTAATGCACCAGCCGTGCCCGATCAACGTGCAGAACGGAGAGCAGCCAGGGTATTAATAGCACGAGCGGACCGCATCCCGGTGACAGGGCTTGACGCTCGCTCTGGAAGACAACTTCCCATTCATATTGACTCGCTCTGGGAAAGTATTTCCTGAGACTCTTTCTCACGTTCACGCTGGCTCCCATTAAGCCATTACTAGGAGAGAGGGCTTTCTTTCGCTGTTGATGGAGAGATGGGGTTGCCGTCCTTTCTAAGTGCTCCTGGGAAGTGCTGACCTGGCAGCCCTGGAGATGGAGGGTTTTATGTATCCCCAGAAGAGGCAGAACCTCAGCAGTGGCAGCAGAAGGGTTCCACATGGGCCTGCCAACAGATTCCAAACTTGCTTTGCAAAGCACAACTCTGAACTTTCAGGCTGAGGGCCTGCAGAGGTGATATTGAAGTGAAGGTTGTGAAAGGATACCTAGGGAGGGCCATGTTGGTTTCTCAGGAACCAAAGAAGAGCCAGCAATGATTATCCCTTTTTTTTTTTTTTTTTAGGACTAGGGTTCAAATCAGAGCTGCAGCTGTCAGCCTATGCCACAGCCACAGCCACACCAGATCTGAGCCTTGTCTGCAACCTACACCACAGCTTGTGGAAACACTGGATCCTTAACCCACCAAGCAAGGCTGGGGATCGAACCCCCATCCTCCTGGTTACTAGTCGGGTTCATTACCGCTGAGCCATAATGGGAATCCCAGCAATGATTACTTTGATTGCTTAATGCCTCATTTCGCTATTCTTAGAAAGTCTCTACTGACGGCTCTCAAACACTCATTTGAGTTTTGAAAATACCATCAGATTAAGGTTTGACGTTTTAACTTAAATAGGAGCTAAAATGTATGCATACAAATTGTGGAGATGCCTTTAGCAATAAATCAAAAAAAATAATTCGTAGAAAAATTCCCTAAGACCTAGCCTCCCTCTCTTTTCACCTCCCATATATGAGGGAGAATGGGAGAGAGCTATCAAAATCTATTCAAATTTTATTTAAGAGAAAATCTTTGAGACAAAGAAGTGAACATGAGAGAACTGTATCTAATCATGTTGAATTCCCTTGGAAACTCCCTTTTGGAGAATTCTGATTCTTCAGTTCTATTCCAACCTCTCTACAACTTGGAACAAGCTTCCTGCTAGGAATAAAAGTATTAAATTAAAAGTATAAACAATTATTAGAAATATATAGGCTTAGAAACTATTAAATTTGTTCCATAAGCAGGTTTATTACTTTTCTGCATTCTTGCATGAAAATTTGTCTTCTACCAATTTGACATATAATAGCCAGGATCAGATTTATTCATCTTATCAATACCATTACTTTGTGCTGTCAGGTATTCCAAATATTTTCTGGGTAGCAGGTATAGTTCCTTAAAAAGCACACTCTCCCCTTCCCCCTCCCCCCCAACTCACCAATGTTGAGCAATTATTTTATTTGTGGAAAAATAAGCTTAGTCTTATATCAAAGGTTGTGCTGCACCTATAGTGATTTAGAATTCAAATGTGGCTAATTTATAAAACAACCATATATCACTGTGCACAGCAGGAATCAGGTACTTAAACTCCACTCAGAACATAGTTTCTTTTCTTGGCCTTTTGCTTTCAGAAAAAATCTGCAACTAGCACTAAGGAACATTTCCTTTCTTCTTCACATATTTTATTTTATTTTTTTAATTTTTTAAATTAAAATTGATTTACAGTGTTGTGCCAAAATTCTACTGTACAGCATAGTGACCCAGCCATATATATCCATACATTCTTTTTCTCATATTATCTTCCATCATGTTCTATCCCAAGAGATTGGATATAACTTTGCTATACAGCAGGACCTCATTGCCCAACCACTGTAAAGTAATAGTTTGCATATACTAACCCCAAACTCCTAAGCCATCCCACTCCCTCCCCCTCCCCCTTGGCAACCACATTCTGTTTTCTGTGATTGTGAATCTGTTTCTGTTCTGTAGATTGGTTCATTTTTGCCAGATTTTAGATTCCACATATAAGTGATATCACACACCTTTTGTCTTTCTCTTTTTGACTTACTTCACTTAATACGATAATCTGTAGTTGCATCCATGTTGCTGCAAATGGCATATTTTGATTTCCCGTCTGACTACTCAGACCTGGCTAGAACACAGCCTCTTTGGTTGGTTCAGACGGCTCCTAGCAACTGACAAGAGTGCAGTTTATGAGCGCTCCAGGTTTTTCGTCTAGAAAGTCTACAGTTGCAAATCAGGCATTCGAGAGACACTGATTGGAAAGGAAGAGTGGGAGAAAGAGTTTGTGCATATAATCTGGTTTAGAGCTTTTGTTTCTAGCATGAGTCAAAAGTTTTGCAATTGGCTCTAAACAAAGTGATGGAAGGCACGGTACATGCTGGAAGAAGAAAAAGGAAACTGGGAGTTTTCCCAAAGAATTTTATTTTAGCAGAGATTCATTGCCAGAGGAAGTGATGAGGAAGAGGAGGATGGGGAAAGGGACTGAGAGGAAGATATAGTGGAGGGATTAGAGGATTTAGCTCTGAAACTAAACAAATCACATTTTCCAGACCCTTGGATGTTTGTCTAGAAACCATGGGTAATGATACCTGCCTTAAAGAGTTCACAAGGAGCAAGAAGGAAAGTCTGCAAAAATGTTTGGTAAATTAAAAACCCCATTGAACGATCATTTGTCATTAGCCTCTTTTCCTTCCTTTGAAATCGAGCAAGACCCTGTGGAGCCTGCCCAGGGGCAGACATCCTTGTGTCCCGCACCTCTTCTTTGTAGAAAAGCTTTAGCTCCTAGGCTTTCCCCAAGTCCCAAAGGGCACATTTAATCAGAGAAGTGAGAAAATGCCTTAACAAAGGAAAGCAGTCAAGCAAGGGAAAATCATAAAATTTTAGCCATGAAAAAACAGTCAGGGGCCTTTAACTCTCCCTCAAGGATTGTAGATAATATCCTAAGCCACATCCTGGAGTCATTTTGCAGATACTGAAACCTCTACCAGGTAGAGAAAATTAACTGCATGCCGACCACAATCATGTAGACTCCAAAGAGGATGGAACTAGAGGTTGATGACTGAGATTCCTGAAACAGCATCCTGTTATCTCATCATCAAACAATCAGAGAATCGTGCATGAGCTGATCACACATCCCAGACCCTCTTTCTCACAATGCCTTTAAAAAACCCTTTCCTAAAAGCTATTGGGAAGTTCTGGTCTTTTGAGCATGCGCTGCCCAGTCTCCCTGCTTGGTACCCTATGATAAATGCTGTACTTTCCCTCACCGCAGCTTAGTGTTAGTAGATTGGCTCTGCTGCATTTCAGGCAAGTAGACCCTAGTTCAAATCAGTAACACCCTTCTTGTAACTTCACTTATTTTTCTTGGTTCTTTCTTCTTTTGGGTTTTTTCTATTGAAAGTCCTATGCCTTCCTTGATACCTTCTCCTTTGTTTTCTAAATTATCCCTTGAGTTACACTTTTCTCGTTGAATCCATCACCCTTCTAGCACCAGACTCACAACCTCCTGTATCTGAAATAGTTCACAAATGTAATTCCATCGTACCAAAAATGCTGAGAAGAAATGACTTGCCGTGTGCATATTCACTCCAACACACAAGTTTGGAACCTAGAATTTCCCTAAAGAAGAAGAAAAAGGAAGAAATAGATGAGGACAAAGAGGAGAAGAAATAGAAGGCAAGAGGAGGAGAAAATAATGTTTGTAATATTGTGCCTCAGATAGTAATGTTATTTGAATGAATGGGCTGATTGGTCAAGAAGAGGGATCCAGGAGTTCCCATCATGGCACAACGGTGAAGGAATCTGACTAGGAACCATGAGGTTGCAGGTTTGATCCCTGGCCTTGCTCAGTGGGTTAACGATCCAGCATTGCCATGAATTGTGGTGCAGGTCACAGATGCGGCTCAGATCTGGCATTGCTGTGGCTGTGGCGTAGGCCGGCAGCTGTAGTTATGATTCGACCCCTAGCCTGGGAACCTCCATATGCCGTGGGTGTGGCCCTAAAAAGCAATAAAAAAATAAAGAAGAGGGATCCATGCAAATGTGCCTCAGTTGAGATTGGACTTTCAGCCTCAAACAACACAGGAAAGGGCAACAGGGAGAAATTTTGGTAAAGAGCAGACAGACCATCTCCTGCGGTTGCTGGTGTCAAAATTATTCTGCCCAAGCCAACTTTTCTCATATGTGATTCTGTTCAAGATAAAAATCCCCAAAAGCAGGAGTAGGGCCTTCTTTGGGACTTAGACTTGTCTCTTGACCAAGGAGCAGGAATGAGAGATAGAGCATAGGACACCACGACTTACATTTTCACCAGCATCGCAAAGAGCAGGGTGAGGGCTGGTAGTTCATAAGAGAAAACAGGTGCTATTGTTGAGACAGAGAGAATATGAAAGAACAGATGTCAGGCTACTGAACCCCCATAAATTTCCACTTTGCCACATAAAAGACTTCTATTTCTGAACTTAATTTAATGGTTTCTGTTTTCTTAAGAAAAAAAAGTGGATTTATATAGTTTCCAACTAGCTCCAATTATGATCTATCATATCTAAAATGCACTGGGCTCATCTATGCTGTTCTAACTATGCCTAAGATTGCATAAGACTTTTGGCAGCCACTTCACATTATTTGTCCACATGAAGGCAAAGTCAGCTAAAGCCCCTACATAGTTTTCATATGAATAACACTTAAGCCATGTCTTGCTAGCATGCTTATACATGTACAACTGATTTTTTTTAATTAAATGTGGAAGTTTGCATTTATCTCTGTTAAGTTACATCATTGGTTTCAGTCCACCAGGACTTTTTCAAAATCCTAATCCTGTCATCCAATAATTTGTCGTGTGGAACCATCGTGTACAGATTTACAAGCTTCTATGCAGAGTGGTAGTTTGGAGAGGGGTGGGAAGGCAGACATTCTTGACTATTGTCTGCCTATATCTAAGCCACTGATGAAGATGTATTGAGTACCATCATGGCAGAAACTTCCTTCCAATATGGAATATTTTTGTATATCACTGTAAATTATTGCCACATCAACTTCTGCTTTGTCAACCCAGATCTAAAAATAGCATTAATATTTAGCCATGTTTCCCCAAGCCATTTTTAATAGGATGCTTGTCTGGGTACCTGCTTTTATCGCATCCAGCACAGACTCTCCCAAGGCTGCCCTTCAGTTCTTAGCTGAGTAACTAGAGTCCAGTGCTTTAACTTCTTTGCATCTCATTTGCCTCATCTGAAAAAAAAAAATGGAATGATTGGATCAGATTAGATTTTCTTTAAAGCCCACATTACTTTTATTAAAATCCTCTGTGAAACTCCATTGTGTCCAAATCTAGCCCTCAATACTCTGAAATTCTCACGGCTGGGTATCCCTGAGCAGTACCGTTCTGTCTGGTTTTCCGGGGGGGGTTTTACCATCATGTGTCACCTGCGTGGGCCACTGGGCCTCATCTGGCTGTTGGGACTGCATAATTCTCAGCTAGGAATTTGTATGGGCCCCAAAGCACTTACAACAGTGGTGTTAGGGAACCAGGGGTGTTTACAGAGCCCTTGAGTGGGAATCAGGTTCTGAAAACTTTCTCCAGATCTGCGGAGTCAGAATTTCAGGGAATGGTTCCTAAAAACTGGAAATTTAGTAAGCTCCCAAGTGATCCTTACATGCGCCAAATTTTAAGTAGTGACCAACAGTAGCTTGCATTTCCTATGGGGAAGTCTCAAATGCTAGAGGGATAAATACACCCTCTGCATATGAAGAGGATGCTTGCTGGGAACTGAAGCTGGTCACTTGACTTTGTGTCTGCTTGTTCAGGACCACACAAAGTGGCTAACAACGTGATTATCCACTCACTCTGTCAGACACGGCATCTGGGATATCTCAGGCAGAGGCAGGCAAACCGCAGAAGCTACTCTTAGAAATCAGCACTGACAAACGCATTTCAAAATAGTCCAGATGAACCTCCCCATCAGGGATTTCCTAAGTCACTGCTGTTTTTGAGAAAATAGATTCTCTTTTACCCTCTGGCTCCTGACAACCCATTAGAGACCCCGCAACTAAAGAAAGGCCATTCTTCCACAACCTCAGCCAGAGCACGCTCAGGGTGTCAAACAAGTGAGTCACCACATGCTGTACAAGAAAGCAAGCAGTTTAGGGGACAGTGAAGGGAGTAAAGGGTTTGGTTCCTCCAGAGAGAACTGGTGGCCCAGGTGGAGAAGCAGAGGTGACTCCCCAACGGCCTCGTCTAATGCTGTGAGTTCTGAATCCTCTGCTGTTTATACACACCTTTATCTCCCTCACTTTGATCATTTGGACCGTCCTTTTAAAATCAGTACTCAAGGGGAGTTCCTGTCATGACTCAGTGGTTAACGAACCCAACCAGCATCCATGAGGATGCAGGTCGGATCCCTGGCCTCGCTCATTGGGTTAAGGATCCAGTATTGCCATGAGCCGTGGTGTAGGCTGCAGATGGGCCTCGGATCCCACATTGCTGTAGCTGTGGTTAGGCCAGCGGCTACAGCTCCGATTGGACCCTAAGCCTGGGAACCTCCATATGCTGCAGGTGGGCCCTAATAAGACAAAATAAATAAATAAATAAAAATAAAAATAAAATATTTTTAAAATAAAATCAGTACTCAAGGAGTTCCCGTTGTGGCTCAGAGGGTTAAGAACCCAACATGGTATCCATGAGGATGCGGGTTTCGATCCCTGGCCTCCATCAGTGGATCAAGGATCTGGCGTTGCCGTGAGCTGTGGATTCCGTGTTGCTGTGGCTGTGGTGTAAGCTGGCAGCTGCAGCTCTGAATAGACCCCTGGCCCAGGAACTTCCATATGCCACAGGTGTGGCCTTAAAAAGAACAATAAATAAATAAATAAATAAATAAATAAATAAATAAATAAATAAAACCAGTACTCGAACATCACTAAAGGATGCTAAGTGTGCTAATTAATTGCTTTCAAGTGCTCCGAATGCCAAGTGATATCATACTTTTGAGTCCGTTCTGCAGAAAGATGTCATATTTTCAGAGCTGTCAAAAGGGACGTTTCCATTCACACTAGATTCCATTTAAAAATTAGTAAAATCCTGTGAGCTTCTCCAAGGGGTAAGAGCAGGAAGAATATTTATTATTAATTCCTTCTTAATTCAGTCTTCTCCCTGCCTAAGGTTAATAAATCTGGTTAAGGATCAATGAAAGAAACCTGAACTCAGGAATACTACCCTTTCATTTAAAAAAAAAAAAACCCTGCTGGTTCATCTTCACCAACACCCTCAAGTTAATGAATGCCTTTTCTCAAGGCAAACTGTGCTCTCCTCTATTCAGATTCTATTTCTTTGCTGGCAAGCAGTCATGCCATCACAACAGGAAAAAAAAAAAAAAGATTTTGTTAAAGCATTTGCCTAATGGAACTTTGACTCTGTATTGTTGATTGGTGTAGAGAACTGAAATAATTGGTGGAATTGCCTGGTCTTAATTATTAATCATGTTTTTAGAAAAATACTTTTCATCGTATTGCTTTCAAGCAGATGCAACAACTATATTTAACACTTAGATGTTCTTTAATGAATAGATGTTAGATTTTCATCATACCTCCCTAGCTTCTAAAAGCTCTATTCTTAAAAGAGTTTCAAAATGTACACTCTGATCCTGTTGATATTATCAACTTTCTCATCAAACACTTCATTCATTGTTAATAAAAAGATAAATCTGACCTCATGTAAAAATCATTATAAGTTCCAAATAACTGGAAGGAAATTTTGGAGATTTCTAAGAACTTACCTTCTATCTATGAAAATAAATACTATCGCAACAAAGTAGTAGGGAAAATGGGTAGCAAATTTGAGACCTAGGGTCATAAAGTACTCAGAGATGGAAAGAAACTTAGGAATCTACCAAGCTGTCTAGTTCCTTTCCAATTGAGAAAGAGAAGCTCATAGTATAATCAGTCCAAGTCCCAGCTGAAATTAAGGGGCTGTGGGTTGCTCAGCCTATAAAGGAATTCCCAGTGACCAGCTGCAGACGCTCACATATGTGTCAGCCAGCTCTGCTCCCCTCTGCCCTTTCTCAGCTCTTTCTTCTCTGGGTTGCCTTTATGGGGCAAAGACAGGCACCAGCAGTTATCCGCTTGGATAATCTTTTCAATCCGTAATTCCTGATAGGTCCAGCAAAGCCCCAGGGAAGCCCATGATTGGTCTAGCTTGGTCATGTATTCATGCTTGGGCCAATCACAGTGGCCACGAAGGTAAGATACAAAATCGTTACCATAGGTTTACACCCCAGTCAGTCGTGGGGCAGGGATGGAGTACAATTTCCAAAGGAAAACCATGCTGGGCAGGCAAGAAATAAGAAATACCCACCGCCCATGTCACACGGCTAGCTAGAGACAAAGTCAAGAATACAGCCAGAGTTCCCGAATCCTGGTCTGGTGTTTTTTTGTTTTTTTTTTTCTTAAAGGTAGTTTTGGTTTTGCTTTGTTTATTTTATTTTTCTTTAAAGCCACACCTACAGCATATGGAAGTTCTCAGGCTAGGGTTCAAATCGGAGCTACAGTTGCTGGCCTACACTACAACTGCTGGCCTACACTACAGCCGCTGGCCTACACTACAGCCGTAGCAATGCAGGATCTGAGTGGCATGTGTGACCTACGTAGAAGCTTGCAGCAAGGCCATATCCTTAACCCACTGAGCAAGGCCAGAGATCAAACCTTGAGATCAAACCTCGAGATCAAACCTCATGGACACTATGTCCAGTTCTTAACTGGCTGAGCCCCAAGGGGAGCTCCTTGCTTTGTTTATTTTTAGATCCCCTTTGAATATTGTTTCTTTGGGCAAATTTTGGGGATTGGAAAAGGGGTAAATCTTTTTTGTATCATCCTGTGCCAGATAATAATTCTTATTTTTATTTCAAAAGAGTCGACCTGCCTCTTTCTCTGAGTCCTGCAGAAATAGACACTCCTCGGGGGATGGAATCTCCCCAGGGAGAGAGGTTGAAGAGATGAGTCTTAATATCTATTTTTCCAGTTTCCAACATATGGTCCAACATGTGACCAAAGAAAAGCTGAGGGTGTCTGGTTCCCCGACTGGGGTCTGCTGCCTAAAGTGGGGAAACACTGATATATATCCCCAGCAGCCCAGACCTTTCGAACCTTTTAATTCTTTTTCCAAGCGCTCTGACACAAGGGTCCACATTTGCCCGAAGTGGAATGGGTTTGAAAAGGGCCACCTCCGTGATCTTGCGGGCTTTCCCTGAGGCTGGCCTTGGTCTCTGCACTTGAGTCAAGGGATTAAGTGCACTCCGCCAGCCTTGCTCCCTCTCCTATCAAATGGAAGTGGTGTGATAACATTGGCTATGATCAAGACTAATGAGCCGTTCATTCCAATTCAAAAAAAATGAGGGAACTGAACATGATCTTTTACGGTGCATTGATCCGGTATGCCAGATGAAGGCATGGTTACATTTCCTCTTGGAAAGATGCCGGCTCTTCACAAGCAGTTTGAAAATGTTCCCCCTATGAAGTGCTCATCTGCAGGCCAAAAATAAATCTCATAGAAGGAGACAGACATAATGTCGGAGGAGAAAATACATCCACCTTGTAGCGTTTCTTCATTCCTCTGCTCTTTCCTCCAAGGGTCAGGGCTGACGGCAAAGTCATGCCACAGTGTCACCAAAATGTGCTTGGCGAAAGCATCGATTTCTTAAGGAATGAAAGATTATGCAAAGGTCAAAAAATGTGTACCTCTGAAATCTCTTCCCCATCCGTACAACAGTGAACAAGAAAGAACTGAGTTGTGCCCAGCCCGGGGATCGAACCTGTGTCCCAGGGCTTAAGAGCACTGATGCACAAAGGCAAATAAGGGCTCCTAAGTACCGTTTGTGGGCTACCTTAACAGGCCTGTGATTTAAGGGGAAACTGTCAACGAAGAGTTTTATTCTGCCACCTTTCAGAGGTAACTGACTATGCCAAACTGAGACTGCAAAGAAAGACTTAGGGTACATCAGAAGACTCGGGGTATATTTTTCATAAAACACTTTATCTCTCCTTTGAAGGAACTAATATTAATTCAAAACCAGTCCTACTTTTTGACACAAAAAAGAAAAGCAAAACATCGGATATAAATAAGTGTGGGCATATTGGTTTTGATGGCTAAGACAAGTAAATGCAGAATGCTAACCCCTTAAACGTTATTTAAATAACAGTCACCATCTTGTTTCCTAGGTGCTTTGATCAAACTACCTCTGTACATACTTGAAGAGCAACTTGAACGTGTAGGCTATTTTGAACGGAACGGTGTCCGCTCGAAATTCTTAGGTTGAAGCCCTAACCTCTGTCACCTCAGAATGTGACTGTATTTGGAGACAGATATTTAAAGAGGTAATAATGAGTTAAAACGAAGTCGTGAGGGTGGGACCTGATACCATTTGACCAGTGTCCTTATAGAAAGAGGAGATCAGGACACTGAGACGCACAGAGGGAAGATCATATGAAGATCGTATGATGCACAGAGGGAAGATCATATGAAGATCGTATGAAGATCGTATGAAGGCAGCCGTCTGCAAGCCAAGGAGAGAGACCTCAGAAGAAACCAACCCTGCCAACACCTGGTTATTGAACTTCTAGCCTCCGGAATGGTGAGAAAATAAATTTCTGTTATTTAAACTACCCAATACTTTTTTATTGCAGAGCTAGAAAACAAATACCTACACCAGCAGCACTGTAATACAGCCCTGAATCTCTTAGTGATTACCTGCAGTCCATGAGAATAATATCTTAAAAGAACAAAATATTAATTATATCAAGAGAATTATCCCTAAGAGTGGGGAATCACTTCTTCAAATGTCAACCCTACTTTTGAGAGCAAAAAGTCACTCCAATTGAAGTAAATTGGATGTTTGAAAGAAGATTTTAGAAAACCAAAGCGAGAGTTCCCGTTGTGGCTCTGCCGGTTAAGAACCCAACTAGTACCCATGAGGATGTGGATTTGATCCCTGGCCTTGCTCAGTAGGTTGCAGATGCGACTTGTATCCAGTGTTGCTGTGGCTGTGGTGTAGGCCAGCAGATGTAGCTTCTATTCGACCCCTAGCCTGGGAACCTCCATATGCCACAGGTGTGGCCCTAAAAAGAAAAAATAAAGGTAAAAAAATAAAAATCCAAAGCCGATGTAAGTTATTATAAATGGACAAACAACAAGGTCCTACTGTATAACACTGCATTAATGCCCCATGACAAACCATAATGGGAGCTTCCCCATGGGGCAGCGGGTTAAGGATCCAGTGTTGTCACTGCTGTGGCATAGGTTTGACCCCTGGTCTCCAGAAACTTCCACATGTAGCAGGTGTGGCCAAAAAAAAAAAAAAAGTCAAAAAAAAAGTGTATATACACATATAATTGAATCACTTTGCTATGCAGCAGAAATTAACAGGACATTGTAAATCAACTATCCCTCAATTTTTAAAAACTGTCATCTACGGCCATACCACCCTGAACGCGCCTGATCTTGTATAAAAAAAAAAGGAAAATGTTGATAATTTGGTTATTTACTAGAAACATATGTTGGGAGAGTAAAATTAAAATATTCTCCCAACTCAGAAATCCTCTCTATGAAGGTAGTAGAGAAAGAAAACACTTTTGTTATTGAGTAAGCATTAAACCAGAATGTGATATGCATCATGGGCAATCTACTAAGAGATGAAAAGACAAAGGAAATTCCACCCTTCAGCGTAGCCAAGAAGATATAACCCATTACACACGTGTTCAGGATAAGCCATAACTTGTCCTCAAGCTGGACCACTGTCACACATTGACTACCCTACCTTTACCTGGTAATTGGGGTGGCCATGTGTATTAGTTAAGTGGCTTTATTCAGAAGAAAAACAATTTCTCATCTCTTTCTGGCAGAAGGCAGTGTTTCAAGTTGGAGCAAAGCGCCCACTGGAAGTGCAGCTCTAGCCTTCCACAGCACCTGCCCGGCTCTCTTGATGTTTACATTTCAAAGACATGGCCCTCCAGTCCTGGAGAAAGCCATGCCCAGGTCATAAAGCTGACAGAATGCCAGTCTAGTCTTCTAAAGGATTTATATTCATTTCAAAGAGAGGAGAAACTCCGTTCAGTTATAACTTTTCTCAAGTAAAGGCTCAAAGAAAAAGGAAGAGAGGGAAATCTTTGCCCTTATTTTCAACAGGTGAAAATTAAGCTTTTTTGGGGGTGGGGGTGGGCTTTGGCTTTGGCTTTGTAGGGTTGCACACACAGCATAAGGGCATTCCCAAGCTAGGGGTTGAATCGGAGCTGCAGCTATTGGCCTACACCACAGCCACAGCAACTCCAGATCCTTTTTTTTTTTTAAGAGGTATTTAAAGTTCTTTATTCCATGAGTACATTTTTTTTAATCTAATCTTATTTTATCGAGGTATAGTTGTCATGTAACATTATATTCGTTTCAGATATAACACCAGATCCTTAACCCACTGAGCAAGGCGAAGGCTCAAACCCTCAACCTCATGGATGCTAGTCAGTTTCATTACCTCTGAGCCACAACAGGAACTCCCAAGCTTCCTTTTGTGTGTGTGTCTGTGTGTCTTTTTGCTTTTTCTAGGGCGACATATAGAGGTTCCCAGGCTAGGGGTCTAATCTGAGCTGTAGCCGCCAGCCTACGTCACAGCCACCGCAACGCCAGATCCAAACCGTGTCTGCAACCTACACCACAGCTCACAGCAACGCCAGATCGTTAACCCACTGAGCAAGGCCAAGGATCGAACCTGCAACCTCATGGTTCCTAGTCGGATTTGTTAACCACTGAGCCACGACGGGAACTCCCCAAGGTTCTTATTTTTAACTTGTATTTGTCCTTACATTCATTTGAGAGTTTATAAACAAAAGAGCTCCCAGAAAGCACATTTTTTAATGTGTAGAAATTATTCAAACCCTTAATTTAAAAATTCCCCATGGGTCTGTCTGTCGTCTTCCAAGCTTAAACAAAGCTTGGATTTAGAGGCTCTGTAACTGAAAGGGCCAAGAAACCAACTTCTAAGCTCAGGAAGACATGTTATAGCAGAATCATTTTTCCTCCTAGGCTCTATTTCAAAAGGTTACATGAACAACATAGCAGAAGAGACACTCTGGCTCCATGAAACACTGTACGTAAATCTTATTCAGTTAGGTGAACCCTCCGAATTCGTGGATGGGTCCCAATCACTTCAGATCATTTTTTTTTAATCTCGGTGTTAATTATTAATGCAGTTTCAGGAATCAGTAAATACTGTCATCTGATGGTAGACAGAGAGATTGGTTCAAGTGGATGAAATCCAACCAAATCAGCCTGAAGGAAAGGACACGCTCACCAAGGCAGAAACTCTAGGAGTCTTCTGGAAAGCAGGCTCCAGGAAGACAGGCTCCTCCTCTGTCCTGCATCCCTTCCCCAGGACCTAACTCTCCTGGGAGATTTCAGCCATTCCCCTAGCTGTGTGTGCCCCAGAGATGCTATCAGTGCCCATGTAGATATCGCTAGGACAGAACTTTCTCTTCAGACTCCAGGCTTCTATACCTAATGGTTACTTGGCGTCTCCACTGGCAACCTCATCCTTCACATATCTAAACTTGAACCCCCGATCGTCCCCCCAAAAGTGCTCAGCATGCAGCCTTCCCCGCCTCAGTTAATGTCAACCTCCAAATTTCAAATTATTCAGGCCGGAAACCTTGGCATTCTTTTCGACTTCTTTCTCCCATATCGTCTGAACATACCCAGACTCTGACCACTTCCTATCACAGTTACTGCATCATCCAAAACACCTCTCTCTCTCTATTTATCCTTCTCTCTCTATCTCTCTATTTTTCTCACTCTCTCTCTCTCTATCGGTTTATTTAGAAATTTCCTAAATGTTCTCTTGTTGCTTCTTTTCACTTTCTATAGCCTACTCTCAACACAGGAGCCAGAACGATCCTCTCAAAACAGAACTACTTTCCAAACAAAACACTCCTCTACTCAAATCCTATTGTTTATGTCACTCAGAACAAGAGCCAAAATCGTCATAGTCCCGTCTTCCTGAATGGGCCATGTTTCTTTTTTCTTCTATTACTTTCCCTCTCTTACTCTGCTCTGGCCACCCCGGCCTTTTGCTCTTTTTTTTTTTTTTTTTTTTTTCTCTTAATGGATTTTATTTCACTTATAGGTGTGCATAAATCATCACAAGTCAATTTTACAGATTTTGTATCCCAAACCCCCAGTGCATCCCCCCACCCCCCCAGATTGTCTTATTTGAAAAACCAAGGTTTTCCAAAGTCTGTGAGTCATTGTCTGCTCTGTAAGAAGGTTCATT
>PVHT021183727.1:13210370-13487326 GCA_004024745.2 Catagonus wagneri | reverse complement strand
GCATCAGTTCCGACTGCATGGTGTTGAGCAAGGCTCTTGACCTCACTAAGCTCTGATCTCAGCATCTCTAAATGAACATAGAAATACCGTCTTGCAGAACTGGTGTGTGAACCTTACGATTTTTTTTTTTTTCCTCACAAAACACTTGGCCCGGGACCTGCCACCTAGTAGCAGCATCCACTTCAGAATTTGGAATCAGGCTCTGCTGTTAATTAGCTGTGGGGTCAACGGTTAGTCATTTCAACATGAGGTTTAGTTCCTGCTTCACAGACCTGGTGTGAGGATGATATGGATAACGCAGATGAAAAGCGCTTAGTAAATTGTCTGTAGTAAATACTTGTTGATTAATCCCTGCATAATAACAAGCACTTTGACAACCCATAAACCCTCTGTGGGATCCTCAAAGAAAATTAAAACACTTGGGGGTGAGAGGTGACAGTTGATATTTTAATCTCCCTCCAACCAAGACTTCATTTCTTCCAAGTCAACAGTGCATTCTCCCCAGAACCAAAACACAGTTGTTCAAGGACTGTCAAGACAAACACCCCAGTGTTCATCAGACCTAATTAATTTTTGCATTATTATTTTTTAAATATTTTATGCATTTTCTATACAAATTGATACAATAAAAACCAAGCAAGCATACAGCATTTTGCATTATTTTTTTATCAGGTCTCACATTTTGGCATTAAATGATGATATAAATCAACCAGAAAACAGCATGGAAACACCAATAAAGACAAACATTATCTTAACTTTCTCATATTGTTCTCTTATAATGTCTTGTGTTAGAAGTGGTTAGGAAGAAAAGAAAAATACCTCTGAAAATGATCCCTACCATAAATATTTAAATTTTGATGCTGTTCATGCTAGACAAAAAATATAAATATATCTTGGGAAGGAAAACGCAATTCTGCCTTCAGTAGTGATGTAGAGATAAACAGTAATAGTACTAATGCACCATTTAATACATAGAGAAATAAAATTGATAAAGAATCAGAAAATAAAAGTCCCTCAAGAAAACTTTTCATAGAGTACGTATAAACAGAAATTCTGGAGCAGTTAGAAATCTTCTTTTATTTAGTCCCTCGCTGACTATACTCAGAACTGTCATGAATACAAAAGAACTGACACTATTTTTCCTATTACGATAGTAGCCACAGATCAAAACAGTCCAAATATACTAAATATTGCAGATACTGATTTCAAAACATAATTTAAGATACTAAGATAATCTGCAACTAATTACTGCTAAAAAAAAAACCCTCTGACACAGCAAAATCTAGTTACACAAAGCTAAATTCATTCAGAAATTTTAGAGGAAAAAAAAATCACGATCATTTTCCAATAATTCACGGGAAGAATTAAAAATAGAGAATAGGCTTATGGTTACTGAAGGGGCAAAGGGGTGGGGAGGGAGAAATTAGGTATTTGGGATTAGCAGATACACACTACTACGCATAAAGTAGATAAACCACAAAGTCCTATTGTATAGCACAGGGAACTATATCTAATACTCTATAATAAACCATAATGGAAAAGAATATGTATATGCATGTGTGTGTGACTGAATCACTTTGCTGTACATCGGAAACTAATGCAACATTGTAGATCAATTATACTTCAATTAAAAAAAGAAGACAGAGAGCTCCCACTGTGGCTCAACAGTAACAAAACAGACTGCTATCCATGAAGATGCACGGCCTCACTCAGTGGGTTAAGGATCTGTGGTCATTGCGGTTGTAAGCTGTGGTGTAAGTCACAGACTCGGTTCAAATCTAGCCTTGCTGTGGCTGGGGCATAGGCCGGCAGCTGCAGCTCTGATTCGACCCCTAGCCTGGGAACTTCCATGTGCCATGGGTTCAGCCCTAAAAAACAAAAAACAAACAAACAAAAAGGGACAAAAGACATTGATCTCCAGCATCTGCCTGTCTTGAGGCAGAAAGGGTATATATACCAAGGTGAAAGCACGGGTGAAGGGGAAAGTGAGGTGGATGGGACCGTCCAGTTCATGCTCAGGTATTAGAACGATGGCTAAAATAAGCCTCCGCCTTCTGCTTCTCTTTCCTTCCCCAACCTACTCTCCCATCTCAAAAAAAACAAACAACAACAACAACAACAAAAACCCAGCATTTCCTAAGAATAGGACAGAATCCATCGAGGTTCTAAAACAGAATCTCTATTTATGGAAATAACTAATATCAAGTTCATTTTAAAACAGATGGAGAGGAAGAAAGGGGAACTATCAAAGGACACTGTGCCCCCGAAGGCAGGCAACTAAGGAGAATGATACAGCCTTGTGTTCGGCATCATTGAGGGGCTACTATGTCCAGACACTGAGCTTAATTTTCTTTTTTTAACATGACTTAACATTCATGGAATACGCTAGCACATGTCACCCCACTGTCCTGGAAGTTCATTGTGAACTGTGTCATCTAATCTTCCCACCAACCCTATAAGGATGACCCTGCCATTGTTCCCATTTCACAGGTGGCGAAACTAAGCCTTAGGAAATATAAGCAATTTGCCTGATGCTATTAGGGATAGGAGACAGATTTATACCCAGATAATCTGACTCCAGAACCCTCTCTTCATCCACTAGGCCGTATGGTAAACTAAGGCTTTCCTGCAGAGCTTGATATGATTTGGGAAGGTTGGCTGATCAGTGCTAGCATATACCTCCTGTGTATTCTTTACTGCAACCCTAACACTGCCTTCTGGTTTTCCACAGCTTCATAAGATAAATGTATTTTAGGAGGAGTTCCTATCGTGGCTCAGTGATTAACGAATCTGACTAGGATCCATGAGGATGCAGGTTCGATCTCTGGCCTTGCTCAGTGGGTTAAGGATCCGGCATTGCCGTGAGCTGTGGTGTAGGTTGCAGACGCGGCTCGGATCCCACGTTGCTGTGGCTGTGGCAAAGGCCAGCAGCTACAGCTCCTGTTAGACCCCTAGTCTGGGAACTTTCATATGCCACGGGTGCGGCCCTAAAATGACAAAAGGCAAAAAAATAAATAAATAAAAAATAAAAAATAAATGTACTTTAAGTTTCAATGTCTCTGATGTTAAGTTTTCTCTACCTTCATCTGTTGGCTCACACTAACTGCACCTTCACATAATCTATGCTAAGGAGGGCAGAGGTGGTTCGGAAGAAGGGATCTGAGTGTATTATGTAATGTTAGCATCAATGGAGGTCTCCTCCTAATTAGGTATTCCCTGTATTTTTGGTAAGAAGGACTTGATTTCCTAAGCTGATAGTAACTGATTATCGAGGGAACTGTATGAGACTCCCACTGGGCAGCAGAGAGAAACCAGTGCAGGGCCTCATGGAGGGAGCTGGGACATAGTGGTTTGAATCCTAATTCTGTCACTTAATTCCTAGGTGAGCTCCAGATAGGCACCAACCTCTCTGAGCTAATTCACTCATCCTCACAGTGGAAAAATAAGAACCTGCCCCCATAACGGTACTGTGGGAACTAAAAGGGACAATGTATATAAAGGAGCTTAGAGCCACATCTGACATCAACGAATGCCAGGAGCAAATTAACCTGAATTTCATAGATCCTTATCTGATACTTCTATATCTCACTGTCCATTGGCCAGTCCGGTTTCCTCTTAAATTAAAAGCAAAGACTGTTTGCATTGTGAAAATTTTATGCTGAGAGATTTCATATTTTACTCTGTGTCAGTACCAGCTAGGGTGGTTGTGAAAAGTGCAGATTCTCTAAATTCAACTCATGGAGACTCTGATTTGGAAGGTGGTGGGGCCCAGAAATTTGCCCTTTAGCAAGTTGCTCAGAAAACCACACTTTGAACATTTATATAAATTAAATAAATAAATAAATAAATACACATAGTCTGTAAATAAGTAAATGCATAAATAATAAATATTTATATAGTTGACCCTTGCACAATACAAGAGTTGGGGCCTCAGTCTCCACACTGGCGACAAATGAAGTATAATTTAGAACTGGTCTTCCATGTAGCCTGTTCCTCTATATCTGAGGTTCCATATCCTTGGATTCAAGCAACCCACAAATTGTGTAGGACTACGGGGAAAAAATCTGTGTATAAGTGGACCCGCACAGTTCAAACCCATGCCGTTCAAGCGTCAACTGTATATATCTTTAAAGTCTTCCATTCTATACTATTTACTCAATGCAGACAAGGCCAAATTAACTGATGCTGCCAAAGCCTCCTGAGGCTCCTGTCAGAGCTATAATTTAATATCTGGATGACAATTGAGAAAGCAGGTCACGGGGCCCAGAAAAATGCAAACCCCATCCTGACAAAGCATATCTGAAACTTAACACTGAAAGGGTATGTGATGAAATAAGGACGGTAGAGCTGGGAGTCTGTCAAGGTGTAAGAGAGCATTTAAAAAGTAGCTACTCAGATTATCACATCATTTTTTTTTTTCCTTGAGTGTGCTTTGGAAAAAAAGGATGGAGGAGAAAAGTTAACTCTAAAGGAAGCTTGAAGAGAAGAAAAGACTTTACTCATAAAAGATGTCAATGAAATTATAAAAAGAAGACCAAGGAAGCAGTCACCTAAAAGAACTTCTCAGTTCTTAACAACATTGGAAAGTCTCTAAAAATGTTTAAGTGTGACACTGCCCTTGCAAGAAGTATTGGCAGAATTTTGTCGGCATGGCATTTCATGTTTTTCCAGACTGCTTTAGCATTCTCCAATTTTCCTTGGACTGTGAAAGGATATATCTATGTAGAAGTCACCAGTGTTCATTGAGAAAAGATTTTACTTTGGTCAAAGGATTTTGTAGTCAATAAATGATGGAGAATGTGCCAATTTCAACTAACCAAATCTGCCTGCATTCGAGCCAGGCACATAAGCAATACTTCAGAAGAATTTAGCTGCAGATAGGAACTGTCCCAAGACTTTGAAATAATTTGAAATTTAAATGGAGTCAATACAAGTGAGATGTTCATTTCCTAGGCCTGGGAAGTCAGCCTTCAAGCCTTCTGAACCTGCTTGGATTGATGTTCTGGGAGAGTGTCCCCAGTAAATGTATCACTAAGTTGTCCCCTAAATTACAGAATGGATGGAGATTCTTCATTTGATGCTGAGAAACTCTCCGCTTTATAAAATGTTTCATCACATCCTCACTTCTGTTCCTTGACTTGTTTCCTTTCTTCTGTCCAGGAAGTTGACATTCCTATCCAGCCCTGCCATTTGAAATCAGTGCTGATAGCCTAACACATGGGGACCACTCTTGTATCCTGTAGCCCTTGAAGTCTGTGCCACTCATTCAGAACCTGTCCTTTTTGAGCCTACACTTAATCCTAATTTGTCTCCCTAACAAAACAAAATCTCCTGAAAGCAGAAACTAGATCTTTACTGTCTTCTGAATCGCCCGCGATGACTAGCCCACGCTTTTGCATGTAGCAGACATTCAATACTGGAATACTAGTCAACCATAAAAAAGAACAAAATAATGCCATTTGCAGCAACATGGATGGAACTAGAGACTCTTACACTAAGTGAACTAAGTCAGAAAGAGAAAGACAAATACCATATGATATCGCTTATACCTGGAACCTAATATATGGCATAAATGAATCTTTCAATAGAAAAGAAACTCATGGACTTGGAGAATAGACTTGTGGTTGCCAAGGGGGAGGATGAATGGAGACAGAGGGGGAAGGATTGAGAGTTTGGGGTTAATAGATGCAAACTATTGCATTTGGAGTGGATAAGCAATGAGATCCTGCTGTATAGCACAGGGAACTATATCTAGTCACTTGTGATGGAACATGATGGAAATAATGTGAAAGAAAGAATATATATATGGCTGAGTCACTTTGCAATACAGTAGAAAAATTGACAGAACACTATATATCAACTATAATGGCTAGAATAAAAATCTTAAATAAAAGGTTGACAACAACTGGATATACTGTATTTTTGAAAGTGCCACAATGTTGCTGAAAGCCACCTACTCCATTGCTAAGACTGAGAGCCATCATCACTGCCTCCTTCCCTGTCTGAGCTCCATGTTACAGGAATCTTGTCTTCCATATGATAGAAATCCAAACCTGGGTCTGGATCCCAGTCCTCTCCATACAAATCTCTAGCGGATGAAAAAGAGAAAAACACCCTGCATTCATTGCTGAGTTTTCATTTCTTCCAGCTTGGCTCCCAGCAGGTATAGGCTAGTGGCATCAGCAAGCCAACAGACACACACTTGTATTTTCAATACATAAAACATATGACCCAAAAAAGCATTCTTCCTTCTAACTTAAAATTCAAAGTAAAAATAAGGAGAATATATCTAATGTGAGATGTCATTTCACCCACTGGCTGTGAGTAAAGCACACGGTATGAATCAATGGGACCAAAGAAACAGGAAAGCAGGAGTGCCCGTCATGGCTCAGCGGAAACGAATCTGACTAGACTAGCATCCGTGAGGATGCAGGTTCGATCCCTGAACTCACTCCTTAGGTTAAGGATCCGGCATTGCTGTGAGCTGTGTGTGGTGTAGGTCACAGGCATGGCTTGAATCTGGCCGTTCTGTGGCTGAGGCTGTGGTGTAGGCCAGTGGCTACAGCTTCGATTTGACCCTGGGAACCTCCATATGCCTCGGGTGTGGCCCTAAAAAGACAAAAAAAAAAAAAAAAAGAAAGGAAAGAAGGAAGGAAGGAAGGAAGAAATAGGAAAGCAAACCACTACTCCTTTTTTGGGTTTCATGTTACCGCCATTCTTTACCCAGCAAAATCACCAGAGAACCTCGTTACCACAACTCCTGACATTATGTGTAGAAAAACAACGTGTGTGTATTGGGCCCCCATTCAAAAGAATTGATTGCTTAACCCTTACACGGACTTTCTGTAAACTTGTTTTGCCTACAAAAGCTCTTCTCCAGCAAGAAAGCATAGGGGGGAAAAATCCTTGACAAAAGAGGCTATTTTATAAAATCAAAAGTTGCTTTGGGTTTGGTTTCTCAGATTTGCAAAGGAATCAACTTTCTTGAGTCCATGTGATAAGAAGAATTAAAAGGATAGTTAAACAGTTCTGTCCAGCATCTAGGAGTGGAGGCTTGAAACAGACAAATAAGTTCCCTGGCAACATCAATCAAGCCAAGTCTGTGTGTTCTTTTTTTGATTAAACACTAAGAGAGTGATTGGAAAAATGAGAAACAATGGTGAAAAACAATAGAGCATCGCCAGCTTTCCTCCCATCTACTGCCACTTCCAAATGATAGCTATAATTCAGTAAAGATCATAGAGGCTGGCTTTTATGTGGATCATCACTGCCTACCAGGCTTTGATTTACTAAATTCCTCCTAAATGAATTTCTAGCTGAGGGGAGTAAATTATTCGTGAACACTCCTATCAATAGCAGGCTAAAATATATTGGCATGATATCAAATAAATAGGGTGGATATATATATGGTTCTGGCACAGGATTTGCACATGATGAGCTGTTTTACGGGTTTGTGGCAAAGAAATAGATGAAGTGTTACAAATAGAAATACTGTACTTAATATTACAGACTTGTGTGAGAAGCGTGACTCTTACCGAACCAAATCAGAATTTAAGGGAAATGTTTGAGCCACAGTCCTAAATTTTTACATTAGGAGGTAGCTCTCTTTCTAAGGATACAGGATTTCATGTTCGGTTAAAGAAGATGGGTTAAGACTTGCTGGAATAATGGAAGCTGAATCCAAAAGAGTGAGTTGTAGATTCTCTAAGGAGAGAGACATGGAAATGTTTGCTGACGAATACATTTAAATTCATTATTGAAAACTGAAACAGCAGAGCATTTGTTAAAATTAGCCTACAACTTGAAATTGAGGGGTGACTTTGTGCTCCATAAGGGGAAAAGTGCTAATTTGTGAGTTATTGAATTTTAACTCTTTCTTTCTTAAGTGATAAGTCTTCAAGATCAGCAATAGAAATATGACTCTTGTTGTGTCATTAATGTTTCCAGAAAGGAAGGCCAGCCAGAAGGAAAACGTTTCTTCCTCAATTAAGAAGACTTTTAAGCCTTTTTGCCTGAATTTCACTAATGCCTCTTTTCGCCAAATCAATCATGTGGTTCTACTATTGTATTAAAATGTACTTTAATAACAAATGCTTGAAATCAGAAGTGACATTTTTTCCTAAGATGCATTACTAATAAAGTAACACGCATTTTCATCCCGCGTGAAACAGCTGGACCATGACGAGATCACATTAGCACTAATTAAAATGATATTTTTTGTGTAGTTTTTGCTAACCCAGCTTCATTGGACTCAAAAGGATTTTTGAAATCCATAATAAAGGCTATTATGTAATCCTACCATGATTCTCTTGAATCAGGCTACTGTCTAATTTCTCTGCCACGATATTTTCTTAAAACTCTCACTCAATAAAATCAATATTAAGTTTTCACTCTTATAGCTCTTTTTTTTCAATATATGATCCTCACTTAATTAAAAAAAATTAAAGCTTTAATTTATTTGTCTTGATGAACAAGAAAAATAGAATATTAAAGGCAACATTTTGCATTGTTTCTCTTTTTCCTCACTTTACTGGGTCCCTGTTGTTCCCAACGTATAATTTGCAAAACATATTGCTTCAATACTTACAATGAGAGAGGCGGCCCAGCTGTGGGAGGGAGAGGACAGCAGCCTCCAATATTACCATAATAATCTGCCTAGGGTCCCAGGAGCCCTCTGGTATATACAATTCTCTGTACTGCAGGCCCCAGCTGGAGAACATTCTCTTGACATGTATGCCAACCTTTGCCTGCAGGCAAAATAAAAAAAGGCAGAGAAATAATCATGAAAATAAAAAATCTTGTCAACAGCCTTAGGATGCAGTTCCCATGTTTTTGCTCACGTAGGCTGGCATTGTGCTAACAAAATGATATGAGACTTTAAAAGACTGCAGCTGGTAAGTATTTAGATTTAAAAAAAAAATGTGCTATGTTAATTCTGCAATCCTAAAATGGGGGGGGGCAGTGAGCAGTGATAGTATAGTTATTACTGTCAATATGACAACTTTATTTACCAACTATTATGCAGAAGATTGCTTATTAGAGGAATGGAACAAGAAGGAGCAGCATCGTGATACTGAGGTTAAACATGGATGAAACTTTCAAACAACTATTATTTATATTCCATGGCAAGTGACTCTAAGAGGAACTAATGAATACCTTTTGTAAATAATCCCACGAAAGCTGATGTTATCTGGCCCTAAAAATTCAACCCCAAGTCAAAAATTGATATTAACCTTTAAAACAATAAGGCAAAACTTCAAAAGCATTTCTTGAACAAAACAAGTATGTTTTAACCAAGAGCTACTTTGTAGCACAGGGAACTATATTCAGTATCTTGTAATAAGAAGAAAAGAATATATGTGCAGTTGAATCACTCTGCAATATACCTGAAACTAACACAACATTGTATGTTAACTATACTTCAATTAAAAAATGGTTTAAAAAAATGTATGTCTTGAAACTGAAAGTTCCGATCAGGCTGTATTTTATTTTAAAAACAAATAAAACTCAATAGACTTAGAATATTCTACAGTTGACATTGCAAAATTTGACATCCTCACTCTAGCACTAAAAGTTCCCAAACTTCATTTGTTGAAAGAAGAGAGTCTTCTGAAAACCAGTTAATCCAGGACATATCTGCGGTCGCACATTCTAAACACCTTAATCTGGGTGGTGTCCCACTTTTAAATATTCTGAGCAGGTAAGAAATGCTTTTATATGTGTAAGAGACTAACTTCCTTTGTCAAATTAATTTTCCAAATACTAGACAGACTGGAAGAGGGCAGTATAGTGTTATATTAGCTCTTCAACATGTCTGTTGGCCAGAAAAATGTTCTTTTTTAACTGTCTTTACCAACGCAGTTGTGATAAATCTCTCTAGTTTGTAGATAAAGATGTTTAGACAATTGAGAGTTTATAGTGTGAAGTGGGTTGTTAGTGGTTGTTGATCACTTATGAGGACAGGGTATACGAATTAGGTTTCTAATTGCATATTAATGTGATGATTTAATTAATGTCAGTCTCCCTAACCAAATGTAAACTACATGAGGGCAGGATCCTGGAAGTTTTATCCATCATTTCCTCCCAAGTGCCTGGCATATGCTAGGTATTTGTTGAAAGAATAAGCACAATCATATAATTATTCATTCATTCACTCAACACATATTTACCAAGGCTCTTGGGGTCCAGCAATGAATAGACCTGATGAAAATCCCTGTCTTCATGGCATAGAAGACAGATAATAGATAAGAAAAATCAGTAACACTAAAACGTATAGTGTGTTAGATAATGATAAATACTAAAAAGAGAAGTGTAGCAGGGAAAGGGGGCAGAGTGTGTTTGGGTGGGAGGCTGCTATTTTAGAAAGGGTGCCCAGGGGAGCCCCCCACCATCCCTGCCCAACAAAAGTGTGAAATGAACTAGTTCTCCCACCATGTGAAATTGACAAGGTCCCCCCGGGGAAGAATCCAATAAAAAGGCAAAAAAAGGAAAAGACTTAAAATGCTGACACTTTCATCACCTATGAAAATATTTGTATCCCTCACAAAAATCACAAAACTTAAAAGCCTCCCTACAACAGAGACAGTAACTCTTTTTGGACATCATCTCTGGCACCTGGCACAGCGTCTTATAGTAGATGCCCTTCCAATTATGCTGAATTGACTTGGACTCCTATTAAAATAAAAGGACAAGAGTAGGAAGCTCTCTACTCCAGGGAGTGGTAAAATAGCCAGGGATGGAAGATAGCCACCCAACACCTCTGGGTGGCCAGAGAGCAGAGGAGAGAAGCCGGACATATACCATGTCCAATATTTAGCCTGATGCTGCCCGAAGCTCCCTGCACCCAGCTGGCCAGCGTGAGATGACCAACTTTGGTCCCAAGAGGAAACAAGGCAAGTTTATAGAGAACTGCATACGCACCATTACAACTAGGAAATTTAATCAAAGCCTTTGTACTAATGGGGGCTCACCTTGGGATCATTTTCATCTAAGAAAGAGAGCAGACAGATGTCATTCCTGTGAAAGTGGTCTTGAAGGGGAAGTTCATGCCCCTTTGTATCCATATATTCAATTTGTAGAGCTGGATACAAGTCAGTGGCAAATCATAGGAGGTCCTTGGGTAGAAGCTGTCTGGACAGGTCAAATGCTGCAGTGTCATACTGCATGAGGCAAAAGAACATTGCACTCTTCACAGAATTAGGAAAATAGATCGCTGGTGACGACAGGAAAAAGAATCAAGTAACAGTAAGAGACAGAGGCAAAAGGCACTGTCCTGGAAAGGGGGTGACACAGAGACAGTCTAAAGTTGTTGAAGAGTATGCAGACAGCAGAACAAGAAAATCACCACAAAGTACAAGGGGAGAAAGTTGTAAAGTCATACACTTTCTCCATCTCTCGCTGACTGCACGGGTTTCCAGACCATTACGCAGGAACCGTGGTCTCCTCCTCTGCTGTCTAGTACTGAAGGTCAAAGGTTTCCCATCACAACCAAGGCATTTGCCATTCAATCCCTGGATCCTGGAAAGTGTCTGGAAAATGTAGTCACTGAGCAAATATTTGTTGCCGGGAGCAAAGTCTTCAACTACATCGGTCATTGACCTGGTTCTTTAGTAAATCACTAAGCTCACATTTTAATTTGAGTTAGGAAAAGAAAATACCCATCAGATGATGGAACAAAAAGGCGCAACACTAATCATTAACAACAAGTAAATTTAAAAAGTAAACGTGGGTTAAGAGTGAAGAAAAACCAGTAAGCTAGTTCAGTGATACGTGTTTCTTCGTACCAGGAAAGTACTGATCAGCTGGTCACATCATTGCAGAGGATAATACCAAACAGAAGAAAGACACACAGGCATAGCAAACAGGAAAGAGAATTAATTTAAATATCATTTAGAGGTTCCTTTGTTATTCTAAGGGGCTAAAATATTTGCACCAGCTACTGAGGCTCCATTCTTAATGAATTATCACATAACAGGGATGTCGATGTCCACATTTGTGTTGTTACTAACAGTGCGTTTCCCCTGCACTTTATGGGTGTCTCAATCACACCCACGGTTGTAATAAGCTCCTCTCCATGGAGGTTCCCCATCTCTCTCCAGATCATATGACTCTTCTGAATGCTACGTAGACTGCCTCCCGGACCTCTCAGTTATATTCCATAGACCTTCAAATTCAACAGACTCATAATTTTGCCCCCAAATCCTCCCCTTCTATATGCAACTCTTAGTAAAGTTCATCATTGGTTACCCGAGCCAGCAACCTGGAAATGATGCTTGACTCTATCACCTCTCAAAATTCTCTCCCTACAGTATCATCAGCCATCAAGCACTAAAGAATATTTCTCCTAAAACTTACCCTTTATCTGCAACTCTTTGCTAGTGTCTGGGCCTAAAAACTCTTCCTGTCTCAGCTGGATGACTACCTATCTCAGGACTGATTTTTCTCAAAGGAAGAGATTCCTATTCTGCTGTACAGCAGAGTGATTCAGCTAGACATATATATGCATTGTTTTTTAAATATCATTTTCCATTATGGTTTATCACCCTCCCCCTTGCTTTTGGATTAAAGTCTGCACTCTTGGCATGCAAGGCCAAGCTGGTGGCTTCTCTCTCATCTTCTCTGACCCCCATGCTCTCTATCAATTCTTCTGCCATAAAAAATGACCTTCCCCACTGCCTTTGCTAATGCTCTACTAGTGATCTAAAATACCCTTTCCAGTTTCTTCCATCTCAACTAAATCTCCCTCATCCTTTAAGAACTCAGCATAATCACGACTTTTTTTGGGGGGGTGGGGGGTGCCTTATCCACAGCATATGGAAATTCCCAGGCTACGGTGTCGAATCAGAGCTGTAGCTGCCAGCTAAGGCCACAGACACAGCCACAGACACAGGGGGTCTGAGCCGCATCTGCCACCTACACCACAGCTCACGGCAGTGTTGGATTCTTAACCCACTAGGTGAAGTCAGGGATCGAACCCGAGTCCTCATGGATGCTAGGCAGGTCCATTAACCACTGAGCCATGACGGAACTCCCACTACCTCTTTCTTTTTTCATCCCCTCCCCCCTTCATCTAAGTTTCACAGCTCTGCCTGTGTTCATAAAGCACCCTGTGTAGGCATCTGCATTGCATTTATGTGCTGAATTAGGATTTCCAGTTTCTTGTCCAGATCCCCCACTGACTATGAGTTCCATGAGCACAGAGAGGATCATGCATGCCCATACCTCTATGCCTAGCACAATGATTACTGTAGATGTTCAGTCTATGTTTGTTTGTTTAGCATGTGAATAAGAGAATGAGTTTACAGGGATAGGCCCTTCCTAGTAGGAAGGAAATACACCATCTACTTCTGCACTAGAAATAATTCACTAGCAAATTAAGAAAACGAATGCTTCTTCTGTAACTGCTTATACCCAGCATTGGATCTATTGGTGAGGAGCTAAAGTGAGAGAAAAAAGAGAGGCTGAAAAAGAGTCAGAGACAGAGACAGAGAAATGTGTTTGTATATCATCATTTTTTTTGCGTGTTTCCAAGGTCTCCTGCACCAGACAAGAGGGTTAGGAATAGATATGGCAGACGGGATCCTTATAAGACTAGTCCCGCCTAGAACTCTTAAAACCAGCAGATCTTAAAGTGGAGCAGAAATATGTGATTAAAAAAGAAATTAAACTGGATACCAAAACATAATTTCTAAAGGTCAATATACATTTTCTAAAACTGTCTGGTTTTATGACATATATTTTCAAGGGGCTATTTTAGAAGAATAAATCAGTTTTAGCCTATGATAAAATATGGAGCTATGACAATTTTTAATTTTATGTTTTATTTTAAAAATTAATTTATGTAAACTAAAAACAAAAACAGTTCCCCTACTTCTCTCATCCCCTACCCTCAACCTCTGGCAAACACCAATATGTTTTCTATGAGCTTAGTTTTATACATTAAAAAAACCCTATATATATATGTGTGTGTGTGTGTGTGTGTATAGTTTTTATATATGGAAATATTAGATATGTGATGTATTATATTATATACTATATTTTATATATGTGATATGTATACTTTTTACATATATGAATATATTAATATATATTTAGATTCCACATTTCACATATGAGAGAGATCATACAGTGTTTTTCTTTCTCTGATTTATTTCACTTAGCATAATGTCCTTGAGGTCCATTCATGTTGTTTCAAAAGCAACCAATATTTTTTTTATTGAAGTATAGGTGATCTTCAGTGTTACAGGTATATAGCAAAGTGATATTGTTATTTACATATATGTGTATTTTTTCAGATTCTTTCCCCTTATAGGTTATTGCAAGTTATTAAATATAGTTCCTCCTGCTACACAGCAGGTCCTTGTTTATCTATTTATAGTAGTGTGTATCCGTTAATCCCAGATCCCTAATTTATCCCTCCTCTGAGTTTGTTTTCTATGTCCAAGAGTCTATTTCTGTTTTGTAAATAAATTCACTTGTATCACTTGTTTATTGATTTGTTTTTATTATGGCTGCACTCACAGCATATGGAGGTTCCCAGGCTAGAGGTCAAATCGGAGCTACAGCTGCCAGTCTACACCACAGCCACAGCAACACAGGATCCGAGTCACGTCTGCAACCTACACTACAGCTCACGGCAACACCAGATCCTTAACCCACTGAGTGAGGCCAGGGATTGAACCCGCAACCTTATGGTTCCTAGTCGGATTCATTTCGACTGCACCATGATGGGATCTCCTACTTGTATCATTTTTTTAAGATTCCACATAAAACTGATATCATATGATATTTGTCTTTCTCTGGCAACCAATTTTTTTAAGGAAAATAGGAGCCAAACTGAAATATTTGTTTAGTCAAAGGGGCATATCATATATACGTTGCAACCAAGATTGTTTCTAAAGAATTTGCAGAGTCTAAAATGCCGAATTAAAATATCTCTTGCCCGAGTTAAAATTGTTAAAATAAGGCAGTTCCCCCCAAGCCCCAGAATCTCTTGCAGCACCCGTGCTCTTTTGGAAGTCCAGCTGGTAGGCTCTTGTGCTTACATGCTGCCAACTGTCTTTGGCACACAAATATTTCATTCAGACCTGCCTCCTCTAATGGCACCCTCTAATCCAGATCTTAGTCACAACATCAAAACGTACTAGCGCTGTGTTCCAATGCCTCAGGCTGCTTCAGTAACCCAACTAAACTTCTAACTAACAGTTTCCCACAAAAATTCAGTGGATTTCCATACACAGTATATAGGTAGCAACTCCCTCTGCCTTGTTTAATCTGTTAATGATCAAGCAAGCTTTGCTCTTTCAGCTTTTCATTGTGGCCACTTTCTTCTAAGCAAACTGATTCTCAATTCAGTCATGCAGGCACCATCGCATGAGCACATTTGTTCTCTGTCCACTGTGTTCCTAGGCACTCTAACTAACCTGCCTAACCACGTAATCACAGACTACAAGCTCGTAGTTCTGTTTGATCAGACCTTGGTGTACCCCAGAATGACATACAAAAGTAGCAGAATAAGATAGTCTTAAATGACAAGCCGACTAATTGAATCTGACTTCATATTGGGTGTACCTAACATGTGTCCTCAAACTTGGTGATGGCCACATGCATCTGCGCAAGTTGCAAACTTGCCAATTTTTCAGGCTTTGGATTTTTTTTAATCCCTCAAATATATCAAATAACTGGAGATCACGAATGCCACATAATATTAACAAGCTGGTTTACTATTGGTAATTTTCCTCTTGCTTTCTCAGAACAGTGAATCTTTGTTATTCTTTTGTTTTGTTTTCGTCTTTAAGTGAAAAAAGGTAAGTATTTCCTATCACTTTTCTTTCTGATCACTAAACTCTCATAAGAAATCTTTAGGAAGCTATTTTTATAATACACTAGGAAAACATGCGTTTGTTTTGTAAGTTGATTTAAATTAAAAAAAAAAAAACAAACTCTGAGGATTTCTTTTTCAAATTTTTCTAGAAGCAAAATATTATCCGCAGAGTTGGCAACACAAGAGCAATCATTTGGCTAAGGAACTGGAAGGTACAAACTATTTGAAATTTTAACATTCTAGGTATTTCCCAAGCATCTCAGGCCCATAGGGTTGGCAGCTCATTGACTCAGTCAACAGACTTTGGTAGAAAAATAGCAATTATAGGCACTGAATAAAGAAGCATATTATGTTAAAAAAAGAAAAAGAAAGATTCTCATAAAATGCTCTGTTTCCTACTTAGATTTTTTTTAAAAAAACTTTATCTACATTGTTGTTGTGTTCATTTTTTTCTACATATGGGTTGAACAGTTGGTGTCATTCTCAGTTTCATTTAAATATTTATTGTATTTCTACAGAGCATGTTTCATTACCCATAAAGAAACCCAGAACATATTTGAGTGGGATTAAATAGGTTTATATTACAATGTTGGTGCTAAGGAAGAAACTTAGACTAACTCATCTATATCCATCTCTTACTATAAGTAGATAGATACTTCATATTATAATTTCAGAATAAATATTTAAAAGTAACAAATAATTCTTCTACATTTCCTGACTCTCTTCCTTTTCTACCAAAAAAAAAAAGACTAGAAATAAAGGAAAACGACATTGTAAATCAACTATAATAAATAAAGAATGGAGACCATATGTGAAAGGAAAATTAATGAAAAGTTAATTAAGATGAACAGTGCAATCTAGGCATCTACGATGTCTTCAGTATGTCTTCTAATTAAAAAGAAAGTAGTAGGTTTATCCTCTCTATTGGTCATCCCCTTCTCTTAAACGAAATCTCTATGTGAAAAATGTGAGCAGCATCTAGATTATGATGTTAAAATCTAAATAAATTCCAGCTGCACTGGCAGCCAACATCGGCACTGCCCCTCAGTTTCCCCACAGGCAGCACTCGCTCAGCAAGCTTCCTGGCTGCAACGCCTTGGATGCTTACAGAGTCCCCCTGGATGAGCAGCTGCAGAGAGAAGTTTAAGCTGGAGAAGAATCAATCTTTCTGCAACCAGGGAAGGAAAAAAAAAAAAAGATGCTGATAACGCTGTTTGCATATGTGGGAGCTCCCTTCCTGCCCAATTTCTCAGCTTATCTTTGTCTTTTGGTATATTCTTCGCATGTTCAGATCATTGTATTGCAAGAAAAAGATACCATGTCCTCATAAAGATCTGGTTGAGTAGTGAGGGAAACATACTAAGTCATCCTGCAAAAAAAAAAAAAAATCATTGAAGCCCATCACTCAATGAACACTCACTCATTCATTCTACAAATAACTCAAGAGTGTCAAGGGCTCCGCTAGGTGTACACTTTTGAACAAGACAGAGAGAGCCTGTGGTCTAATGGGGGAGATGGATGATCAGGCAAGCAATTTAACAATCAGGTGGAGCAAGATGTTACAAGATAAGCTTTCAAAAGAGTGGAAAGGAAAGGAAGGGGATGAACAATATCATGAAAGATGATGCAAAACAAAGAACTTCGGAGTTCCTGCTGTGGCGCAGAGGAAACAAATGTGACTAAGAACCATGAGGTTGAAATATGATCCCTGCCCTCACTCAGTGGGTTAAGGATCTGGCATTGCCATGAGCTGTGGTGTAGGTCACAAATGCGGTTCAGATTCTGATGTTTTCAAAATCTGTGAAAAAGAGAGGTGACAAGAATCTCCTAAGAGAGCCTTCTATCTTCGATCTAATTTTCCATCTACTGTAAAGACCTCAGCCCCATCGCGGCAACAGCAAACTTCCTGCGGTACTTGAATGTATGTTCTCAGCAAAGCTAACAGGTGATACAGCAACAATATGTAAATTAACCAAGAGAAATGGAGTACAAAGGCTATATTTGAAATTCTATGTGCAGAGCGAGTCTCCTGGTGACCTTACTGCAGAAAAGCAAACATATCTGCCTCAGAGAAGGAGCAATGCACACACCAAAATAATCCATGCTACTCCATCTTTTTTTTTTTTTGATCTCAAAGAAAGCCCTCAGAGGGAGACAGACTCTACAGTAAATGTTGCATCAGAAAGTCAAAATGGCATAGTGAACGGGAACATCAAAGTGCGTGATGTTGTGTAAAGATAACCTCCTCCCTCACATATTTTATGACGCAAAGTGATAGCTATGAATTGCATTTATCCTTTAATAAAGAAATTCACTTCATGTGCTACTGTATGGAGCAGGCCAATTCTGTCTTTTGCCATTAATTTTCATTTCGGGGTCCCAAACCCAGACATCATTGCACTTTTTTGTTTCATTTCACTTCTATATTTTGGGTTTTTTTTGAGGGGGGGTTGTCTTTTTTTTTCAGGACTGCACAAGCGGCATATGGAGGTTCCCAGGCTAGGGGTCTAATCAGAGCTGTTGCTCCAGCCTACACCACAGCCACAGCAATGCGGGATCCAAGCCACGCCTGTGATCTACACCACAGCTCACAGCAACAGCAGGTCCTTAACCCACTGAGCGAGGCCAGGGATCGAACCCGCAACCTCATGGTTCCTAGACGGATTCATTTCCGCTGCCCCAAGACGGGAACTCCTCACTTCTATGTTTTGAACCAAGTTGTAAATTAGTTCTTTGAGTTGAAGTGAAGAAAACGAGCACCTCCTTTCTTTCTTCTGCCATAACAGCCCACATGTCTTTTACAGCCCTAGCCAAAGTACAGCTCGAGCAAGACACAGGAGAACGAAAGCAGTCTTCGATTAGAAAGACATGGCTTTAAGGCCAAGTTCTGCTGCTTCTGACCATGAGATTTTGAAGTATGAGGCTTCAGTTTCCTAATCCATAACATGGAGCAAAAGAAAGCTACCAAAATCAGTGGCTGCAAGAATTAAATGAGATAATCCAAGGAACATGTCAAACCCAGTGCATGGCACGTGGCACACATTTAGTAAGTGTATAGAGTTTACCTTTCTAGGTTCTTCTGACTAATCTAATAATTAAATTAAAATGAGGCAGATTAACAGCAAGAAATCAAACAAGAGTTTGATAACATGTACACATGGAAGAGACCCAGGAACTGAGTCACCAAAATGCCTGAGGTCTTCACCTTAAATACCGTCTTCGGCTAAAGACAAAAGAGAAGGTTGCTGTTAGAGATCTGGGATTTTGAAGGGGAGGAAGACAATTTACAAGGAGATGGAAGAGCAAATGTTTGGGAAACAAATGTCTGCTGGGCCCTGCAGAGACAATGGGATGGGGAGTAGACTCTGATCTCTATGCCCATCTGCACGTAGTTTCCCCTCCCTGCACGTATCCCATGCTCTTTGCAGATTTCACTGGTGGTAGCTCTTTGGTGGGAACACACCCTCTCCCTAAGCTGTTTTAGGTGCTTAGCAGGAAGGTCAAAGTTTCTTCCCGTGTCTTTTGGACCTTGGCTGTTTTCTGCTCGAAATAATCCACCTTCCAAAGAGACAATTAAGGGTGGCAAATTTTGGTCCCCTACAATAGCAACCATTAG
Source organism: Catagonus wagneri (assembly GCA_004024745.2). Lineage (NCBI taxonomy): Eukaryota > Metazoa > Chordata > Mammalia > Artiodactyla > Tayassuidae > Catagonus > Catagonus wagneri. Next base: position 13,467,887 of record PVHT021183727.1, on the reverse strand, counting down.
CTTGCTGGTGTTTCCTGCATTCTTTCCCCCTATTCCTCTTTGGGCCACCACTTCTTCCTCTTACTAATCCATGCTTATCATGGGATAAGTGGATTTCATAAACTAAGCAGTTAGATTTTTTTTTTAAGTTCAGCTGAGTAAGCCCTTTAATGTTTTATCAAAGTCACTTTAAAAGAGCCTTCTGAGATTTCCCTGGTGGACTATAAGTTAAAGATCTGATGTTGTCACTGCTGTGGTGGGGGTTCAATCCCAGGCTTGGGAAATTCTACATGCCTCGGGCACGGCCAAAACAAAACAAAGATTTACAAATAAGGCTAAAAGAATATCACCTAAGAGAATAAATATAACTTTGGATTTCATCAAACTATGACAAAGGAGGAAATTAAATGGCTGTCATTTTCCAGAAAAAGAAAACCACTGAAATGGCCAAGGATCCCAGCAATTAATTAACAAGTCATTGTGATACTCAGAAATTGTCTTTCATCAGGGACTGGGTGAGACCATGTTAAATACAGATTTTATCAGGCCCCTGCACAGGAAACAACTTAAATGAGAAGCGGTCTGAATTTGGCAACAGAGGGACACAGTGAGTCTCTGATTAATCCCACAATTTCCTGACAAGACACAAAAGAGGTATATAGATAATATGATTGGCATTTAACTAGGCAGCCTAGAACATATTCCTACGAATGAGTTTTGACCTTAAATGTCAGGTATTATAACCCATGAATCTATATAAACCAGCAAGGTTCCCATTATGTTAAACTCCCTGGTCATTAATGCCAGTTCAACACCCAAATAAAAATCAGTTTTACCCCATCAGGGTCACATCTCAATCACCATCAAAAATCCAGGTATCTATTATGTTTACCAAGTTTGCCCAGTAGATTTAATTTCCAGTGCATTTTGGCTATTTCCAGAAATCAAAGCCACAAGATGAGACTCTGTTCATCTCATTTTATATGTGACATATAAAATGAAGCAATGGCTGAAAGAAATCTCTCAAGAAAAGTTAGAAAAGTCTATAAATGCTACTGAGATGATTGACTATTTTCAAGAGTATACCTCTTGGTTATTTAAGTTCTAAGGTATTTGTGTTTTGTTTTTTTTTAATAAAGTTGTCAGAGTATTCTCTTGTGGCACAGGGGGTTAGGATATGGCTCTGTCATTGCAGTGGCTTGGCCACTATTGTGGTGTGGGTTCAATCCCTGGCCCAGGAACTTCCATATGCCTTAGGCAGGCCAATTAATTAGTTAATTAAAGTTGTCAGATGAACTTTGCTCCTGATGTTTTCCTGCATCTCTTTCCTCTACATGTAGATGGAAGACATTTTATCCTGTAACGAGTGATTCCCTTTAGCTCTGCTCCAGGCTGGCTCTTCATCAGCATTCTGGTTATACTGTAGCTTCTGTGGCCATGGAGCCAAAGCAGCTTTCTGAGGGACCAGCAGCCAGCTGAGGAGCAGAGGTAGTCATCTGCAAAAGCTGATCTGTCTAGGGGAAAGGCTATTTATTGTCACTCGAGTTGGAGTGAATCTCGACGTACATCAATGGTGGTGGCAATGTTATTCATATAATATTTAATAAGTGTATGTAATTGGACCAAGCTTCATTAGGACTTGTTACAAGAAAACAGCAGACATTTCTCAAAAAGCAGGGCATCCAGCTGGAAGATGTGGACTCTTTATTTAACACTGCTGAATACACAGCCATAGGCATAAAGAAGCCAGAACAAAAAGAAGCATGAGCAATGAAAAGTGCAATAGCCAAAAAAGGGCTGAGTGGGCAACAGCGAAAACAGGAAATCTAGTGAAACCTCATCTTACATTCAGTCATTCAATTCACAGAGGCCCAGTGAGCCATCACTGCTACAAAACAATTGTGCTGATCTCTTTTATTGTTTTTTAATTAATTGCATGTATCTTCCACTTGGTTTTAGTTTTTCAAAAAAAAAAAAAATATGTCTTGAACACAAAGACTAGCTCTCGTAATACCAGTTCGCCATTAGAGCACTTGGCACAGTGTTTTGCATTCTAGTTCTTATTAATATTTTTTAGGTTTTTGCCAAATGTCAGAATGTGATACAATGGAAAGAAAACTGTACCTTAAGTAAAAGATATGTTCTTCCACTCCATTGTGTAATTGGGTCTGTATCTCATCACTCCAAACCAAACTCCTCAAATCCAATGTAAACATTCAAAAGTACACCAGAAATAACCAATTTGAAGATACAAAGGGGAAAAAGATATCAAAGCTTTAAATAATCATCAATTATAAGAAATCACCAATTCAAAATACATGAAATTCATGTAGATAAAAACTATAAGAACCTACTGAGAAATATAAAGATGATATAAGAAAATAAGAGAACAGGCTTCTTTTGGTTGGAAATATTAATTCTACATAAATTATTTTATGACTCAGCAAAATTCTAAAAAATCTCTAATGAATTTTTAAGGGAAATGATTCTAAAGTTCATATAAAGAAGAAATAAGTAAAAAGAGGTAAGAAACTTTTTGAAAAAGAATTAATGTGAACGTTAACCTACAGGTTCTGATAAAATGTTAAAAAGCCAAAAATCACTAAAATCATAGTGTATTAAAACAAATATGAAAAATATTAATCAATATTAATTCTGGGTAGTGGGTATCTGAATGACTGTTTCCTGAATGAATCTGAATGACTGTTCTTTGGATTTTTTACATTTAAATATTTTTCAAACACAACTTAAAAGAGCCAATCAAAATATTGTTGCCACTTAAAGAAAAAAAAATGGATACATTAACAGATTGTCCATATAAATCTTTATATATGTAAAATTTAATATGTGACAGAGCAAGAATGATAAAATAGAAAAGGAAAGAAATATTCAAATTATGTCACTGAGAAAACTATGTACATAGAAACAAATTTTATTTATATTCTTCATATCATACACCAAAATACATTTTAAGTTGCTTTCAAAAACATACACACACACACACAATGCAACAGACTTACTGCTGACATTGAGAATGTTTTGGTGGTCTAGACAGAAGATCAACCAGCCACAACATTGCTTTAAACCAAAGCCTAATCCAGAGCAAGGCCCTAACGCTTTTCAATTCTAGAAAGACTCATGGAGATGAGGAAGCTTTAGGTGAAAAGTCTGAAGCTAGCAGAGTTTAGTTAATGAGGTTGAAGGTAAGAAGCTATTTTCAGAACATAAAAGTGCAAGTGCTAATATAGAAGCTATAGCAGGTTGTCCAGAAAAAAATCTAGATAATTAATGAAGATAGCTACACTAAACAAATTTTCAATGTAGATGAAAGAGCCTTATATTGGAAGATGACATCTACAACTGTCCTATTTTTAAAGGACAGGCTGACTCTCTTGAGAGGAGCTAGTGCAGCTGGTGACTTTAAGTTGAAGCCAGTGCTCATTTAGTATTTGAAAAATCCTAGGGCCTTTAAAAATTAGGCTAAATCCACTCTGCCTATGCTCTGTATATGAAACAAAGCCTGGATGACCCCATATTTGTTCACAATACAATTTACTGACTATTTCAAGCCCACTGTTAAGAACCTCTGCTCAGAAAAAAAATAGATTCCTTTCAAAATCTTACTTTATTTTATTGTCATTTTGTCTTATCTAGGGCCACACCTGCAGCATATGGAGGTTCCCAGGCTAGGGGTCCAACAGGAGCTGTAGCTGCCAGCCTACGCCACAGTCACAGCAACGCGGATCTGAGCCGCGTCTGCAACTTACACCACAGCTCAGGGCAACGCCGGATCCTTAACCCACTGAGCAAGGCCAGGGATTGAACTGTCAACCTCATGGTTCCTAGTCAGATTCGTTAACCACTGAGCCACGACAGGAACTCAGCTCCTTTCAAAATCTTATGGCTTATTGACAATGCACTTGGTCAACCAAGAGCTCCAATGAAGATATACAATGAAATTAACATTGTTTTCAAACCTGCTAACAAAACATCTACTCTGCAGCCCATGGATTAAGGAATAAGTTCAACTTTCAGGTTTTATTATATAAATACATTTTGTAAGGCTATAGCTGCCACAGATAGTGAGTCCTCTGATTGACAGTGGGTGAGTAATTTGAAAACCTCTGGAAAGGATTCATCATTCTAGATGACATTAAGAACATTCACATTTCGGAGTTCCCGTCGTGGGGCAGTGGTTAACGAATCCGACTAGGAACCATGAGGTTGTGGGTTTGATCCCTACCCTTGCTCAGTGGGTTAACGATCCGGTGTTGCCGTGAGCTGTGGTGTAGGTTGCAGACACGGCTCGGATCCTGCATTGCTGTGGCTGTGGTGTAGGCCAGTGGCTACAGCTCCGATTAGACCCCTAGCCTGGGAATCTCCACATGCCGCTAGTGAGGCCCTAAAATGACATAAGGCAAAAAAAAAAAAAAAGAACATTCATGTTTCAGAGCTCCCACTGTGGTACAGTGAAGGATCCAGCATTGCCGTAAGTGTGGTGTAGGTTGCAGCTGCAGCTCAGATTTGATCCCTGGCCCAGTAAATTCCATATGCTGTAGGTGAGGCAAAAAAAAAAAAAAAATCGTGCTTCATGGGAAGAGGTAAAAATATCAACATTCACAGGAGACTGGAAGAAATTGATTCCAGTCCTCATAGATGACTTTGAGGGGTTCAAGACTTCAGCAGAGGAAGTAACTGCAGATGTGGCAGAAATAGTAAGAACACTAGAATTAGAAGTGGAGCCTGGAAGAGTTCCCGTCTTAGCACAGTGGAAATGAATCCAACTAGGAACCATGAAGTTGCAGCTCGGATCTAGCATTGCTGTGGCATAGGCTGTAACTCCAATTAGACCCATAGCCTGGGAACCTCCATATGTCACAGGTATGACCCTAAAAAGACAAAAGATAAAAAAAAAAAAAAGTGGAGCCTGGAGATGTGACTGAACTGCTGCCATCTTGTGATAAAGTTTTCATAGATGAGCAATTGCTTCTTGTAAATGGGCAAAGAAAATAGTTCCTTGAGATGAAATTACTCCTGGTAAAGATGCTATGAAGATTATTAAAATGACAACAAAACCTTTAGAATATTACAGAAAGTTAGTGGAAAAAGTAGCATCAGGTTTTGAGAGTACTGACTCCAATTTTTAAGGAAGTGCTACTGTGAGTAAGATACGATCAAATATGCTTGCTTCAGAGAAATTGTTCATGAAAGTAACAGTCAATCAATATGGCAAACTTTACTGCTGTTTTATTTTTATTTTTATTTTTTTGCTTTTTTAGGGCTGTACCTGTGGCATATGGAGGTTCCTGGGCTAGGGATCCAATCAGAGCTGTAGCCGCCAGCCTTCGCCACAGCCACAGCAACGCCAGATCTGAGCCACGTCTGAGACCTATACCACAGCTCACGGCAATGCCGGATCCTTAACCCACTGAGCAAGGCCAGGGATCGAACCTGCAGCCTCATGGTTCCTAGTCAGAGTCATTAACCGCTGCACCACAACGGGAACTCCAAGTAGTTTCTTAATACTTAATATGGCTTATTCACATATATGGGAGTGTATATTCCCACAGAACAAGGCACAGGGTCTTAATAACTTGCTTTGATGATTAGGCAATAACTGAATCATGAACAGAACCTAGATTTTTCAGCTCTTGGTGTCATGGCTTGGCTCCAGACCAAAGAAATACACCTTGCACATTTAAGAATTAACTTTGCATCTAAAATTCTCTAAATGATTTATTTCACGGATCACCTCTAGCCAAGAGCAGCTTAAATAGCACTTCCCATTGTACGAAACCAGCAGCTTTTCTAAGCAGTATCTTTGTTACTCATTTTGCATTTGACCAGAAGAAGATCATTTAATATCAAATTTTTAAAATAATTTTGTGCTGTGGGAGCCACACCATGAATTTGAAAAGGGCAAATCAGCATTTTTTAAAGAAAAAATCAGAAGCTTGGGTTTTAATATGCAAAATATAATAAAGCCATTCTCAGATCCTAATATCAGTATTGATTTATAGATTAGTTGTTGCAGATAACCACCCAAAGAGTTCAGAGACCCCCAAGTCATTCTGTAAGAAGCAAACTATCAGTTTCTTTAGGATTCACTCTTTCGTGCCCTGCAGCAAATCATGCCCTAAATAGGGACAGATAATTTGCCTTAATAAACTCAATATTTCATATAAGCCAAAGATAGGATTATTTAATATAATAGGAAACAAGCATTACAAGAATATGGGAAAATAGCACAACCTGCGATACTGATTGCATTACCCGTCATATTACTAAACAGAATTCTGGTCCAGATCATATGGTGCCAGCCTGAGATAACAGGGGCATAATTTTGAAATGGATATGCTGGAAGATGCCACTGCACAGGAAGTCTCGCCCAGGTTATTAATTTAATCTCTCCCCGAGGTCTCTTATTTTTCTCTCTTATCTGTAAATACAAGTATTAAGAATGATCATCCAGGGAGTTCCTTCCCGTCATGACTCAGCGGTTAATGAACCCGACTAGCATTAATGAGGATGTGGGTTTGATCCCTGGTCTTGCTCAGTGGGTTAAGGATCCGGCGTTGCCGTGAGCTGTGGTGTAGGTTGCAGAAGAGGCTCAGATCCCGCGTAGCTGTGGTTGTGGTGTAGGCCAGTGTCTATAGCTCTGGCCCGGGAACCTCCATATGCCTTGGGTGTGGCCCTAAAAAGACAAAAAATAATAATAATTATCATCCAGAAGTTGGTTTCCCAGCATTTGTGAGAAATCCACTTAACGTACACCATGTACATAAACCTATCAAAGTCATCGATGTGAGTCAATTTGCAAGAAAGGTATCACTATTATAGATGTCGATCAGTTCAACACTATCCCATTCTGCTTTAAGAGTGTATCAATTTCTTCCTGATTATTAAGAGAGAATCTACTTTAAAAGTCCACGCTTTGTAAAGCTGTAATATGAAATTGAGAACTATGGCTACATAGAAACGGCAAGGAATAGAAAGTGCTATTTCACATTTATAATTTCAGGAAAAATGAGCATATTTCGGCTTCGCTAGTAAATTAGCACGAGATTCCACAAGGCAGAAGATAGTAGAATAAGAACATTGCCAAGCAGAGGAGGGTCACAGCAACACTTATAAGATGCCCTCCAAAAAGTTTTCCTGAATTAACTTGAAGTCAGGTGGATTTTTCTAGCATCCCATTAATGTTTATCTGTGACCAGGGCAAAATATCTAAATACATGTTTTATTAAGAAGTTGACATAAGAGAGACCAGACTCTGAATCCTGGTTTAACTCTAATAAGCTGTGATATTGTTGTTGCTATTATTATTGAGTGGCAGATTTTTCCAATCTGCAAACAAAGATAATACCTGTTTCAGGGGCTTATTTCATGGATTTTTGGGAATAACATGAAAATAAGCCAGTGGTTGGTAGAGAGTGGACACTCTACAAATAGCAATTCCTCTCTTTTCCCCTCCTGCTAAGAATCTAGGCTTCTATAAGTTTTACAATTCCTCTACAATTTAAAGAATTCTATATACAATGGATGGTCAATAATTACCGAGTGATGACATCAATATATCTCAGCAAGACTGTGAATATGCAGGTATTAACCACTGCTATCTCCATGTAAATCGGATTTCTACAAAATGATTACAACTATAGATACACAAAAGGGATTAATGATCAAATTTAAAAACAATAGATATCTATGGCTAATGCCGAAATAAATTTTAATGGTCCTAGAAAAAAAAAATCTTTGAATTGGTTCTATAAGATCAAGAGCGCTCCCTCCTCCCCTTACATCTAAGTTAAATAGTGCCCAAATATACAAACATACAGTAGACTAACAATAGGATTCAGTATTGATTTGTTTGTTCAAAACACATAAAAGGCAAACCTTACGGAGAGCTTTATGCTGTTAATAGTTTGCCTAATCACATCATTTGTAATACAACACTTTATTTTAATACGAGTGTAAAAAAAAATCAATATTCTCTCCCTTGCCCTGTCTGTATACTGTCACCACATGATGCACTCGTAATTTTCTAACAGTAATTTCAAATCCAAATTGCATCAAAGAGCCACCGACATGGGCTTCATTCGGACTTGCCATAAGATTATTGTTGCAATACGAGCTACATTTGCATACATTAAAATACAGCAGAAAAAGTAGCCACTATGCATGCTAAATAGTTGTTTTTCCTAAACTTAAATATCTCAGGTGGCTTGCTTTTTATTCCCCAAGCCCCTAAGGGCATTTTTCTACATTAGAAATTGCCTCCATCCCAGACAATTATTTGCAAAAACTCGAATCAACAATACCTTTGCTTGCTCATGATATTGTCTCTATTTTTCTATGTCTGTTCTCAAGCGGCAAGGCTGCCATGAAAGCTGAATCTTCCCAAGTTCGTATCCTCCTGCTACCTCCCTCTCACCTCAAGTCAGCCCCTTCTGTTGCAAAGGGCATGTGCTAACGATGCAAGTCCCAAGTGAATATATAAAAGAAAAAAAAAATGAAAACGGCTCTAATCACGTTAATGAAACGAACAAGGGAGGTTTCCAGCAGAAAGTCTCCAAGGTTTCGAGACTGCCACCACTCACACTACGTCTTCCACTTACTCCTGCCTTATGCCAGTCTCCTGCCTACAGCCCGCTTGATCCAGGACCATGAGCTAGGAGATGCTGCTAGCTTAGCACCAAAACCCACCCCTGGAAATTGTTATTCATTAAATACATGGTCTATTTTAAACCACACCTCTGACAGCAGGCGGGTATTTGCCTGAAGGTAGGTCATTGAGAGTCGCTGCAAATGAAGGCAGTTCCCCAGCAGGGAAAAAAATTAACTCGGGGAACTCCGTGAGCATAGGTCTTTCTCAAAGCGGCACCCGCGGAGCTCTTTAGGATGTAGCCCCATCACGCAGGTGCAAAGCCAAGGCCTCCAGACTCATAACTGAGAGTGAAGTTTCTCCCAGTAGAACGGTTCCCACGGTGCCTTCCACTGACTCTGGGCTGCCATCACTGGAAATGAAAATAACAAGGGCCACGGTGACAGACACCAGATGCCCTGTACAGTGTGGTAATTACCTTGCTAGTCCTTCTTCTACCTTGAGTAGCATTTGCTAGAAACTGTCAAATACAGATCACATTATAGCAGACACTACCCCTGACTAACCCTCTCTTAGGAGCACTTGGAAGTTATGGAGAATATGAATTGAATGCTTGAGTCTCTGGGGAGCCTGGGTCTCAAGTTCCATAGAGAAAGAGACCCCCTTTTCACGGGTGGCTTCCAGCTCAGATGAAGATATAGCTCTTGCTCCCAGACTCCAATCTGAAATTGGAAGTTTATAAAAAGCCACAGGGGGAGTTCCCACCATGGTGCAGAGGGATCGGGGGCGTCTCTGCAGTGCCGGGGACGCAGGTTGGATCCCCAACACAGTGGGTTAAGGGGTCAGGTGTTGCCGCAGCTGCAGTGTAGGTCTCAGCTGGGGCTGGGATCTGATCCCTGGCCTGAGAAGTCCATATGCTGTGGGGCAGCCAATAAAATAAAATACAATAAAATAAAAAATTAAAAGCCACAGGGGTGGGGAGGGGTTCTCTGAAGATTTCTCAGCTGGCTCAAGACCATTGGATCTCAGATGAATCATGTGGGGAGTTTTCAAAAATGCTGAGGCCTTGGTGTGACTTTAGAGATTCTGGTTTACTGGGTATGGATGCCTGGGAAGACTTCCTAGACAATCCAACTGTTCAAAAAGTTCAAGAGCTACTGCACCAGACCGGTGATTCTCAAAATATAATGTGCACGGGAGTCACCTGGGGGTCTTGTTAAAATGCAGATTTGATTCAGTGGGTCTTCGCTGGAGTCTGAGATATACCGTTTTTTTTGTTTTTTGTTTTTTTTTTTTGGTCTTTTTAGGAACCGCCATGCTTCTGGTGCAGCCCTAAAAAACCAAAAAAAAAAAAAAAAAAAACCAAAAAGGCCTTTGCTTTTTTGGCTTTTTTTTTTTTAAGGGCATATGGAATTTTCCAGGCTAGGGGTTGAATCGGAGCTGCAGTTGCAGGCCTATGCCAGAGCCACAGCAACACCAGATCTGAGCCATGTCTGTGACCTACACCACAGCTCACAGCAATGCTGGATCCTTGACCCACTGAATGAGGCCAGGGATGAAACATGCATCCTCATGGATACTAGTCAGTTCATTATCGCTGAGCCACAATGGGAACTCCAACATATCACTTTTCTAACAATCTCCCAAACAGCTGCCAGAGCTCCTGACCTGTAGACTTATGTAGCAAGGCTTTCGACCACATTGGTGACACAGGCAATGAGAGAATAAATCCCTTTATTCATCACCTGAATCCTTAACTTGAATCATAGTAGTAACCCATTCTGGTAATGTACAATGACAGATGCTAGTGGTATTCACAATTTCATGTACTTGAAAAAGATATGGGATTATAATTGCCAGACACTAAATCTGGCACTGAAGTATCATCTGACCCTGAAAATGATTCTCCTCTATACACAATTTAATATTTATTTTTATATCAAGTAGAAGTTTTAAGTTATAGGTCTACCACACCAAAAATTAAGACTGAATCTTTAATAAAAGTGCTGCTGAGAGCAGTTACACCTGCAAAAGTATTAATTAGATGGTGATATATCCATTATAGTAGCTTTGGAATTCCTAATTTTATGCTTATATGAATGACAAGTCCAAGAGAATCACCAAACCTAATTTATTTTATTTTATTTTGTCTTTTTAGGGCCAAACCCATGGCATATGGAGGTTCCCAGGTCAAATCAGAGCTGTAACTGCCGGCCTACGCCACAGCTCAAGGCAACACCAGATCCTTAACCCATTGAGCGAGGACAGGGATTGAACCCTCGGACTCATGGGATACTAGTCTGTTCGTTAAACGCTGAGCCATGACGGGAACTCCCATTTTATTTTTTATCCTCATTACTTTATCCCCACATCCCAAGATTTGAAGCAGGTTTTTAAATGACGTCTGCCTATCAGATTCTAATAACATCTTCTAATAGGAAACATATCTAGAGTATTTTATATCTATTAAAAATACTTTAAAAACATAAAAATTTACACCACAACCAATCTAAAAGTGACCGTTTATGCTAGTAACTGGGGATATTTTCCTCCTAAAAGGTCCAAAGAGTTGGATTAAGAATGGTAGGAGTTTCCTTGTGGCACAGCAGGTTCATGCAGTGGCTTGAATCATTGCAGTGGCGTGGGTTCAGTCTCTGACCTGGGCACTTCTACATGCCACAGTGTGGCCAAAAATAACCAAAAACAGAAACAAAAAGGGGCAGGAGTCTACCATACTCTACTCAGTAGTGATAGCTTACTATCTAAACATTGTACTGAGCGGTAATGAATTAACCAGTATCCATGAGGACTCAGGTTTGATCCCTGGCCCCGCTCAGTGGGTTAAGGATCCAGCTTTTCCATGAGCTGTGGTGTAGGTCACAGATGCAGCAACTAGATCCGATGTTGCTGTGGCTGTGGCGTAGGCTGGCAGCTGCAGCTCTAATTGGACCTCTAGCGTGCTAACATAAGCTGTGGGTATGGCCCTAAAAAGACAAAAAAATAAATTAAAGCACACTATATATTTATATATCTACATAGATACATAGAGACAGACTGCATGTGTGTGTGTGTATTTATACTCATTTAACCCTTAAAGGAATCTTGTGAGATTTTTTAAATCAAAAAAAAAAAATTGAGATACAGAGAAGTTAAGTAACTTACACAAGACTAGAGAGTGAAAAGTGGGGAGCCAGGATTTAAATACAAAAATTCCGGATCCAGATCCCTGCTTTGACCCACTCTGTTATAATGCCTTCAGAGAAAGGGGGGCGAACCCCTTCATCTGAAAGGCTGAAAGCTATCCTGACGGCTCCTTTGCCCCCACCCCTTGCTCAGCAAAGCAGATTCTGTCATTTCCAGAATTCTGAGGAGTCGTCCCTCTAAGTATAAGTGATGCTTTTTGAGATAATTAAATGACTTACCTGCTTCCCCACCTCCAATTTTTCTAATTCTTTTATAAAACTTGGATACCAAGTGAATAAGAATGTGAATAAGAGAGATATTAAAGCAATTGCTATCAGCAGTTCCCAAGTGCCACTGGGAGGGAGAAGAGGGGTGGCACTTCGGTCCTGAAAATCAGAAAGCCTGGAATGGTTATTCTGCAGGATTCTTAAATCCAAGGAATGAGAAAAAAACAGGACTACTTGGTTCTCAGGAGTTTTGCCGAATGATGGAAATGATAGAAGCCCCTGACAACTGAGGGACTTCGTTTTCTCCGGAGCCTCTAGTGACTGTAGAACTCTCAGCAGCTAACGTCTGGATTGATTTTTGTGGTCTGGATGTAGTGCTGAGTACAAAAATATCAGAGAGAGACGCCAAGGTAATGGCTGCTGTCAGAAAGAATTCTAAAACATGCTTAGAAAATTAAGCTGAACAGTTTTGAGGTCCCATCCCAGTGTCTAGGTGTTGAAAGCTATCAGAGCCAACAATTAGTGGTATTCCCACTGAAATCAGGATTCAGTCATGGGTGATAATAACTCATTGTAACCTGGAAATAGAAAAAAGCATTCTTGCTTTAAAATTTTATTTCAGGAGCTAATGATAAAGATCTTTCTAAATGCCAAAACAGTAGATCCTTGATAATTAAAGACAGAAATAGGAGACGCTTACTAGCATTGCTGTTTTCAGCAGTGTTCTGGAAATCTTAGCCAGTGCAAAAAGACAAGATTAAGAAACAAGATATCTATACATATTGCAAAGGAAAGGAACGGGGTGGGGGGGAACCTCTCCTTGTTTACAGAGGACAAGATGATCAGAAGGAATCTTTATAAATCATAGAAAAACTATTAAAAAATTTCAGTAAATTAACATATTGAACAAAATAAAACTTTATTTATAAGCCTTAATAATAAGAATCTTTTTCAAATAAATAGCATAAACAAAGCATGTTAGTATCATGGACAAAGTAAATAAACATAAATAATACAAGAATCTCCTAGATAAAAATTGAAATGTAAATTTTAAAATATGAGGTAAGGGGAGTTTCCACTGTAGTGCAGCAGAAAAGAATCCAACTAGTATCTGTGAGGATGCAGGTTGGATCCCTGGCCTCACTTGGTGAGCCAGGGATGTGGTGTTGCTGTGAGTTGTGGTGTAGGTTGCAGACGTGGCTTGGATCCTGAGTTGCTGTGGCTGTGATGTAGGCCGGCAGCTGTAGCCCTGATTTGTCCCCTAGCCTGGGAACTTACATATGCCATGGGTGCAGCCCTAAAAAGCAAAAAACTATAGATAGATAGATAGATAGATAGATAGACAGACAGACAGACAGACAGACAGACAGACAGGTGGATGATAGATGAGATAGGAATTCCCGCCGTGGTGCAGTGGGTTAAGAATCTGTATGCAGCAGATCCGGTAGCTGAGTGAAGCATGGGTTCGTTCCCTGACCCCGACTCAGTTAAAGGATCTGCTGTTGCTACAGGTGCAGCTCTGGGCCGCATTCAGTCCCTGGCCAGGAACTTCCATATGCCACATGTGTGGCCATAAAAAATAATAATAAATTAAATTAAAATGTGAGATGGTAATACCAATTTGATAAAAAATATTTTAAAGATATTTTAATAGATATAATAACCATAAGATAAAATTTTAAAAAAGAATTTGTCAAAAGGCATAGAATATACAATACCAAAAGTGAAACCTAGTGTAAACTATAGACATTGGGTGATAATGTTTTGTCAATATATTGTCTTAAATTTTAGCATATGTACCACTGTGGTGCAGGATGTCTGTCAGGGAGGAGATTGTACATGTGGGGGGACAAGGGGTATACGGGAATTTTCTTTACTTTTGCTCACTTTTTAAAATTGAAATAGAGTAGATGTTCAATACTATGGTAGTTTCAGGTATACTAATTGTGATTTGATGCTGTATACATTTATGAAATGAATGCCATGATCAGTCTAGTATCTGTACCAGTACAAAGTTATAACAGTATTATTGACCACATTTTTATGCTGTATATTATATCCCTGTGATGTATTTATTTTATAACTAGAGTTTCGCACCTTTTATTCCCTTTAGTTCTTTTGTCTTTTTTTTGGTGGGGGGGCTGCACCTGCAGCATATGGAGGTTCCCAGGCCAGTGGTCGAATCAGAGCTGTAGCCGCCAGCCTAGGCCACAGCCACAGTAATTCGGGATCCGAGCCACATCTGTGACCTACACCACAGCTCACGTCAACGCTGGATCCTTAACCCACTGAGCGAGGCCAGGGATCGAACCTTCGTCCTCGTGGATACTAGTCAGATTCATTTCTGTTCAGCCACGATGGGAACTCCTCCTTTTACTTCTTTCTCCCCTGACCCTCTTCTGGCAACCATCCATTTGCTCTGTATATCTACGAGTTTTGTTTTTCATTTTGTTTTGTTAGTTTGTTACTTCTGTCAAGTCATGCAGAAAGAGTATTTGACAAAATTCAACATCTCTTGATAAAAACTCCTCGGCAAACTATGAATAGGAGAGAACTTTATTAACTTGATACAAGACATTTACAAAAACCTATGGCCAACATCGTACTTGATGGTAAAGGACTGAATACTTTTGCCTAAATGCGAGAAGAACACAACTTAAAACTTCCACCATATTTGTCAACAACAGGCACATAATACCTTGCTCCTCATAGTCCTGGACCAATAGCAAGAGCAATACCTGGGAGCATGTTAGAAGTGCAGGATCTCAGGCCAGGTCTAGACCTACTGAACCCGAGTCTGCAGTTTAAGCAGGTCTCAAGCCCTGTAGCATACGCCTTTCTTTTTTCTTTTTTTCTTTTTAGGGCTTCACCCGAGGCATATGGAAGTTTCCAGGCTAGGGGTCGAGTTGGCCTGTGCCACAGTCACAGCCATATCTGAGCCGTGTTCGCAACCTACACCACAGCTCATGGCAACAGTGGCCACTGATCCAGGCCGGGGATCAAACTTGCATCCTCATGGATACTAGTCGGGTTCATTACTGCTGAGCCACAACAGGAACCCCCAGAAGCCCTTCTGTAGTCACCCAGAACAAACTTTGGAACTAGATGACCTTGGGTTTCAGTCTCATCTCCACTACTGTGTGGCTTGAGCAAGTCACCTAACCTTTCTGGGTCTCCGATTCCTCATCTATAAAATATAGAAAACAGTATCTTCCTTGCTACGTTGTTATAAAGATAAGTAACCTGGTAAAATCATGCTCCAAATTGTGCAAGAAGCCTGAGACATATCTGCCATTTCTTTTATGATAACCGTTGCCTGCTAGTGAGTCACAAGATGGGTACAAAAGTGTAGATATACAGAGCGAAAACTAACAAACATTTCCAATACTGATAGGGAAAAAGCAAAAACAAGAACTCAGGTCTCCCAAGTGCCAGACTCTCACACACTGTATTTAATTTTGCTGGGCCCTTATCCCAAAGTTCATACTCCCCATCTCACTAAGCTGCATCCTGAATTTCTGAGTTATAAATCCCCGAGCACAATATCAGTCACAGGTAGTTATTAGCATATGTGTAGATAGACAAAGTATTTTCTGTCCATTCTAAAGACCAAATTGAGAGCTAGTAGAACATCTCCCTCTACAATCTACCTTGCCTTTCCAGCTAAAAAAAATAAGCTCCAGGAATTCCCGTTGTGGCAGAGCAGAAACGAACCTGACTAGTATCCATGAGGACTCGGGTTTGATCCCTGGCCTCACTCAGTGGATTAAGGATCCGGCACTGTCATGAGCTGCCTGCAGTATAGGTCACAGACTTAGTTCGGATCCTAAGATGCTGTGGCTGTGGCGTAGGCCCACAGATGCAGCTCCTATTCGACCCCTAGCCTGAGAACTCCCATATGCCATGGAAGTGGCCCTCAAAAAAGAAAGAAAAGAAAGAAAGTTCCTTTTTTATTTTTTTAATTTTTTTTAATTCCTTTTTTTATTGTTGAAACTTTTTTTTTTTTGCCTTTTTGTGGTTTCATGGCCACACCCGCGGCATATGGAGGTTCCCAGGCTAGGGGTCTAATCGGAGCTGTAGCCGCTGGCCTACACCACAGCCACAGCAACACGGGATCCAAGCCGCATCTGCAACCTACACCACAGCTCACGGCAACGCCGGATCCTTAACCCACTGAACAAGGCCAGGGATCGAACCCGCAATCTCATGGTTCCTAGTCGGATTCGTTAACCACTGAGCCACGACCTGAACTCCAGAAAGTTCCTTATTTTGATCTTGTTAGCTGTTGGCTTGCACATTGGCCCCCAAGCACAAATGGCAGGGAGAGACTGAAGAAAGAGGCAGCCCACTCCAGATGGGTGGGTAGCAATTTAAACAAGTAAGGGAACTTATAAGGCTTGTCTTTGGGCGGCTGCAAGATGAATAGCTCTCGGCATCCACCTGCCAGCATCTTAGCGGTTTATACATAGGCCTTAACAGGGTTCAGCCACATACACAGCCCAGATGGTCTCAAGAACACCTTACTCTCTCAAGGCTGTGTTCTGGAAACAACTCCCACTGTGGGGAGGGTGGGCAGAGTGTACATTCCAAGGGCAGGGGAGGGGTTGAGGAGCGTCTGATTGCTTGGGTTCAGTTTAAGAGTCATCCAGCAGCCATGTCCTCTCAATGACCTTTAATAGCTCTAAAAAAGAAATGTAAAAATATTTTATCAGAGTGAAAAAACGCAACGTGGCAAGTGGAAAAGACCCATCCTAGAATCGCTTCAGCTCTAAATAGAAATGAGAGGAACAGAAAAATGAATTCCATCGTTCATATTGGTCAACAGCAAAGAATTAATGAGGCTGAGGGTTGGAACAGGGCTTCTTACTCTTAATTCCAATATTTTCAGAGACTTAGAGTCATCATGTGCTCCTTCTGGCTGATTTATTACCTTCCTGCTGCTGCTATTTTAGCCAATGTCCCCTTTTTGTCCTTAATGAGGACGTAGGACATTTGGTCACCAGTCATTTTTACAAAAAGTTCCTCCCTCACCTCTGTCCTCATCAACTTTGCTGAAATTTATCTTATGAACAGACCGTTTTTCCTGTTGTCTTTCACTCGAACAAGATACCAAATCCATGCCCTTCTCTTTGCTATGTGCCTTAAATTTTTTTTCATCCCCTGTTCGGGTTTCCGAAAATGGTGTTTCTAGAAAGAGCTGTCTAGCTCTCATCTGCCTCTCTAACCTCATTCTCTCTTCACACATGACCTCCTGCCTGGCCTGACAGCAGACCCCCAGCAGTCCTCAGTACTGCCACACTGCCCTATACCAACCAGTCCCAGACCCTGTCCATGCGACACCATCCACAGGAACTGCAGAAACATGGAGACATGACAGTGAGTTTTCATAAAACTGCATGATTTCCATGGAAACAGTTGACACATATTCTGAGATTACATTTCTCTCCCTTTCTTTCTTTCTTTCTTTCTCTTTTCTCTCTCTTTCTTTCTCTTTCTTTCTCTCTCTCTTCTTTCTTTCTCTCTTCTTTCTTTCTTTCCTTCTTTCTTTCTTTCCTTTCTTCCTTCCTTCTTTCTCCTTCCTTCCTCCCTCCCTCCCTTTCTTTTCTTTCTTTCTCCCCTTCCTTCTTTCCTCCCTCCCTCCCTTCCTTCTTCCTTCTCCCTCTCTCTCTTCTTTCTTGCTTTGGCCACCCCCGCAGCATATGGAGTTCCCAGGCCAGAGATCAGACACGAGCCACAGTGCCACAGCTGCGTCATCTCTGGATTCTTGACCTACTGAGGTGGGCTAGGGATCGAACCTGCATCCCAGGGCTCCAGAGATGCCATTGCTGATCTCATTGCACCACAGTGGGAACTCCAGTTTTTCTTTTTTGTTGGAATAGGTATAATAACTTTGCCCCCCTTTTTAAATGGTCTTGCTTTGCAAAACCAAACTGGTGACAACCCTCTGTCAGTCTCCTCATCTTTGCTGTTGTTTCTTTTTTACTGCTCCATGAGATCTCAGAGTCTGCATGTACAGGTTAAGGGCACGTACCTTAAGCTCTGTGGTCTGAGCCGGATGAGAATCCCTGCTCTGCTATCTACTGAGGAAGTAACCATAGACAAGGTGCTAAACCTCTCTAAGCTCTTGGTTTATTCATATTACATTGGAGAAAACAGTACTTGTGTTGTCAAAAAAAGAAATAAATAATATATGCCAAGTGCATAACATAGTACCTGGCACAGAGTAATAGATCAATAAATGGTAATTATGATTATTACTCCACTTCCTTGAGGGTTATTTGGCTGAACATTTAAAATAAGCTCCCATCTGTTGTCTAGGACCCATTTCCCCTTAAGAGAGGAAAACTAACATCCCGTCAGCCTCAAGATCTCACATCTGGTTGCAGGTCAGACCTACAGGATAGGGCTTTAGGATTGAAGTAGAGCTAGGGTATTAATCATGTTTTTTTTTCCTATATATTATGATGCTTCAGCATCTTAGGAACACTGTGGACTAGAGGAGGGATTGCTCCTCCCAGGGTTAGCTAATTCCTAGAGATAGTAAACAATTTGCCAGGGAGTGCACCTTTGATATATACATCAATGGATCTGAAAGCCCATAACCCCAAATACCTATTTTGGCTAGCTTTCAAATGCAAAGCCAGTATTTCCCTGCCCTACATCATCCCAGGGCCGGGTACTAGACATCTAGAGATCATCCCTTACAGCCTAGAGGTCACTGAAATTATTCAGATTGGATTTCGTGCTGTGGTGCAGTGGGTTAATGACTGACTTGTCTCTGTGGGGGCGCTGGTTCGATCCCCCACCCAGGAATTTGCCCATGTGCCGCGAGTGCTGCCAAAAGAGAAAAATAAATAAATAGTTAGAAAACACTATTTTTTTTTTTAAAAGGAAAGAGCAGCTTCCATGGTGGCACAGCGGAAACAAGCCTGACTAGTATCCATGAGGATGTGGGTTCGATCCCTGGCCTTGCTCAGTGGGTTAAGGATCTGGCGTTGCTGTGAGCCGTGGTGTAGGTCGCAGACAGGGCTCAGATCCTGTATTGCTGTGGCTGTGGTGCAGGCTGGCAGCTGCAGCTCTGATTAGACCCCTAGCCTGGGAACCTCCATATGCCATGAGTGCGGCCCCAAAAAGCAAAAAAAAAAAAAAAAATTCCATATACCAAAATGTCACCGTCAGAGTGTAAACATACCCCTTAACGATAAACACATCCCCACCTCCACTCCAAATCCACATGGCACCAGATGTGAATATCCAGAATGACCAGAGAATTGACTTGGTTTCCTAAGGATAACTTCCAGGTTCCAGGGTTGAATATCATCTCCAAAAAAAAAAAAAAGAACCACAAGATATTCACTTTAGAAGATATTTGAAAACTGGTTTCAATTATCTTACAACTGTCCCTTTATTTTCTTGGAGTCAATAGCAATACAGAACAAGCACCCTACAAAGAATTAAGAAGCCTAGCCACTGTTTTAAATACAAACTGAAATGGAGCAAAAACCGTGTTTTGCTTCTTTCCTGGGAAGAAGCTTGTTTCTTATTAACTTACTGTCTATACTTTGATGGTGTTAAAGGCCCCTTTCAGTTCTTAAGTGATTTTACTACTATTACAGTCATTTTATTTTCTCACCACTTCGGGTCTAGTTCACAGGGATACCAGCAGGAGATATGAGCTTTCTGTTAACCAACAGATAAAACTGAGCACAATATGTACATTTGTTCCATACAAGAAATAACTTTGTGGGAGTCAGGTTAAGAATCCGACTGAGGCAGCTCAGGTCGCTGCAGAGGTGCAGGTTCGATTCCCAGTCTGGCACAGTGGGTTAAAGGCTTTGTCATTTCCGCAGCTGTAACGTAGCTGCGGAATTTAAGCCCTGTCCTGGGAACTTCCATAAGCCTTGGGTGCAGCCATTTAAAAAAAAAAAAAAAGAGGAAAAAACTCTGTGAAGTTCAAAAACTTAGGGCTTTGTTTCGTCCTGTACCATTGACTCCCCTAGAAAAAGTCTTCTTGGCCAAAATAAAAGTGCTTTGTGATCACCTAGGAAATGAACTGCTCCCCCTTTTGTGCCTCGAATCCCCTCACCCTCCACAGCCATTGAGGGTGGTAAATGGAGCAGAGAATTTTAGTGACTCTGAACCCCTCACATTCCTGATTCATTCTGGACATTGACCAGAATAACTCGCTGGGAGACCCCAATAAAAAGACCGCCTTGACAAACACCCTGCCTTTCCCTTCATTTATAATTGAGGTTGAGCTTGTCAGTAAAGCTCTCCAAAGGCCCTTCACCACAACACTCTTAGACAAGTATTTACATTCTTTCCTCCTCCTCTATCAAAAGCAAGACCATTTCTGTTACCTTAAAAAAAAAAAAAAATGAATAGGAGTAGAAGGCAATTGGAAGCAGATCTTAGCTTTTCCATCCTGGTATGAGTTTAAAAGGTAAGCACTCTAACAGAAACACCTCATGGACAATGAGAACATGCCCCACTTTTTCCTCCTGCTGTAGCTCTTGTGATGTGGTGTAAAGGCATTTCTAAAATGGGGTCCTGAAGTCCTTTTGCTCCTTGCTTATCCTGCTGTGGCTATTCTGTTGGCCATTGGGTGCCTTTTTCCTTTTTCTTTTTTTCTTTTTTGGTAACAAATGAAATAAGAAAGTATTGCACTCGGACCCGGTTTTTTCCCCTAAAATCCATTGTTCTTACTAGTCTCTTATTCTTGTGTTGACATTTATGAAAATGAGCCTGTGCAGACTCCTGTTTTAAAAAGTAAAACAGCTACAGAAACGAGCACCACGTCTTCATCCCGTAAGTCGTTCTCAGCATTTCCCACTGCACATGCAATCATCAAAAACTGAAGTCACTCTTTCTCTACTTGTAATATTTACTTTGTTTTACCTCAAGACGTATGCAAATAAAGATTAATTGCACCCAGACTACGTAGATCATTTTTTAATTAGCAGAGTTCACTGTACTTAGAGAATACAGTGATGAAATAGGACAGCGAAATGGCCAATCTATCATAAAATTTATAAGTTCCTCACCCCCCAAAATTTCAGCTTAAGACGGTTTTATTCATTTGAACAATTCAGTCTCACAGTAAAAGACAAGAAGGCAACGAACGTGAGCTAAAGCCCCATATTTGCATTAGCATCAGTCAATAGAAGAAAACAGCACAACCTATTTTTAATTACATTCAAGATGTTCATCCTATTAATCTGAAAACTAAACATGCAAAAATGAATTCCACTAGTGAAATACTACTTTCTTGTGTATTAGAAGAAGAAATAAAATCACTCTGGATGTAAAGCACTGTGGGGTGAACCCTTCTTACAACACTTGCGTGGTGGTTTCCCAGGAAACCAAAACTCTGCAGGTGTACAAACTAACATGCAGATGTGTGCACTTCAAAGAACTAAATCCAGTTTTTATTCCTAAATGAAGCCAATTCATTTTCCAAGTTTTACACAAAACACCACATCCCTCTAAATTGGAATAAAAATCTGATCTCCTAAGCATGAACAATAATGCTGTTTGAAAATTAACATTTACTCAATCAAATTTGATTTTTAAACTCATATAATATATGATATCCATAGACTGGCAACTAGTGAACCACTAGGTAACCTTGTTCTTTGGTATCTCACCAGGGGCCCTGCTGAATCACTGCCTTATAGGCCGTGTGCCAGCTCTGGAACAAACACAAATGTATATTTCCTTTCCAAATGCCCCACTTCTGCCAGGAAACTAACAGATGCACCAACAAATGTTGCAAGTCTGCCTATTAAACATGGAGCTCATTGAATTTCTATTGCATTTCTCCAGCACAAGTGCATTTGGGGCAAAGAAAGAAATTAAAAGGAAGTCAGGTGTCATTCAAGAAAATTACAGTTCCACGGAGGATAGTTTTGAGTTGCAGCTTTGAGTTGCCACGCTGTGCCTTTCACAGCTGCCTACAGTTCTTGTCATTAATAATCAGTAAATAAGGTCTGCAGGTGGGCCTGGAAGGCACCCCGAGCCAAGAAGATGGTAGTTAGGGCTTCTGTCTCTAAGATGGGTGGCCAGGCTCATTTGCACAACCCAGCTTATGTTTCCACACAAAAGTGCAACCCTATTTAGCATAGCTTCAGGGAAGCTGCCACAATATAGAGAATGCTAATTACTGTAACCAACTGGCAACGATGCATCCAAAATTAAATGGCCTGTGACTGAGCAGATGAACAATTTTTATGGCCCAAAGATCAGGGAACAGAGATAGTTTGTTAAATTAACTGACAGCCTCTTTGGTCTAAGTAGGTGAGTTGAAGTCATTTGAAAGCCGTGTTTGCACGCGGTTACATACCAGAGTCTCTCCTGCGTAAGTACAGTTCCCCCTGCAGTTTTATGTGGGAGTATGGCTACGTTTAGTACATAAAATTCAGAAAGTTCCCCAGTTCAGTTCATAAATGACCTTGAGAAGCTATTCTGAATCCCTATGGGTTTGATTTTTCTCACACAAAAGTTGGATCATCTTTAAATTCACCTGAAACTAATTCAAATAGTTGCATAGAGAGGTTTTTAGGAAACCCACAGAACCCTGCGTGAACAAAAGCTTTTAACTTCTAATTTCCACCATTGATCACACTTAGAAACCAAGCCGTCCCACTCGCATATCACAAGTTGCCGTTATTACAAGTTCATTCCCAACTGTTAAGGCAAATCTAAAAACAAATAATACAGAGGTGAGAGCAATAGCCTCTAAAATTTCCAAAGCATTGCTTTCAACCCACGCTCTTCCCTATCACAATTTAGGTTGGGATTTCTCAGCTTCAGCACCACTGACATTTTGAACTAGATAATTATTTGTTTCTTGAGATGGGAGAGTAGAGGGCGTCGGGGGTGGTGCCAGGGCTGTCCTGTGCATAGTAAGGTGTTTATCAGCATCCCCAACCTCTACCCACTAGATGCCAATAGCGACACCTACCCCCCAAGTTGTGACAATCACAAATATCTTCAGGCACTGCCAAAAAAACTCTGGTGAATCAAATCCTCTGCCCAGTTGAAAATCACAGGCCAACAGTTCAACAAATACTTATTGAATCATTATACCCCCAGACTCTGTGGCAGGCGAGGGATGGGGTTAGGATTAGGTTGAGAAATAACCTGTGCCAAATCCTTGTAACACGGCTGTGACCTGGAGGAGCGTGTCGTCAAACAAGAGAGGCACATGAACAGAACATTTCAACAATATATGATAAGTGTTAAAATAGTGTGCAGGGTGCTCTGGGAATAGAGAGGAGAGGCAAGTAACTCCCCAAGGCTCTGATGAGATTTCCTGGAGGAGAGCCTGACTGCAGCTCTCCTTTACTTGGAGTTATCGTTAACCAAGTAAAGGAAGACAGAAAGAGCTTTCTGGAGGGTACTGCATGAGCAAAGACACAGGGGTGTGGAACAGCAGGGTATGTGGGAGGCGCTGCAGCCCTTTCTAAGCAGTTCCGTCCTCCTATACTGCAGTTTTTA
Source organism: Catagonus wagneri (assembly GCA_004024745.2). Classification (NCBI taxonomy): domain Eukaryota; kingdom Metazoa; phylum Chordata; class Mammalia; order Artiodactyla; family Tayassuidae; genus Catagonus; species Catagonus wagneri. Next base: position 13,444,394 of record PVHT021183727.1, on the reverse strand, counting down.
AAAGCACATCAGAAAAAAGAAAGGCAAGAACTCTGAGAGGTAGGAGTGGAGCGTTGCATGTGCTTTGATGTTACAAGTCTCTAGTCATTAATTCAATAAATGTTATTTTGCTCGCAACCCGGGGAATTGAAAGATACATAGGACACTCCTTGCCATCTGGATGCTCACCATTTGGTGAGAGATGAGAAGTACAGGTATGATTCAGATGTGTTCTAAATTGCAGAGTCAAATTTGGCTCTCTAGAGTTCCCTGGTGGCCAGCAGTTAAGGACTTGATATTGTCACTGCTGTGGCTCCAGTTCGATCCCTGGCCCAGGAAATACTGCATGCCTGGGGAAGCCAAAAAACAAAAACAAAAATTAAAAAATAATGTAAAATATGGAGTTCCCGTCATGGTGCAGCGGTTAACGAACCCGACTAGCATCCATGAGGTTGCGGGTTCTATCCCTGGCCTTGCTCAGTGGGTTAACAATCCGGCGTTGTTGTGAGCTGTGCTGTAGGTCGCAGACGTGGCTCGGATCCTGCGTTGCTATGGCTACGGTGAACCCGGGTCTAGGCTTCTGCTAGAGCCGAAGCCTGGGAACCTCCATATGCCGCGGGTGCGACCCTAAAATGACAACAAGGCAAAATAATAATAATAATAATAATAATAATAATAATAATAATGTAAAATAAAATACAGCTCTCTGTGATATTCCAGCCTCTAGACACTTCACCAGGAAACATTAGAATTGCCAGAATTCTGTGATAGCCTTATGGAAGGATGTGAAGAACTTGAGGACACACAGCCCGCAAGAAACTTACAATTGGGAGTTCCCTTCGTGGCTCAGTGGTTAACGAATCCGACTAGGAACCATGAGGTTGCGGGTTCGATCCCCGGCCTTGCTCAGTGGGTTAAGGATCCGGCGTTGCCGTGAGCTGTGGTGTAGGTTGCAGACGCGGCTCGGATCCTGCGTTGCTGTGGCTGTGGCGAAGGCCAGCAGCTACAGCTCCTGTTAGACCCCTAGCCTGGGAACCTCCACATGCTGCGGGTGCGGCTCTAGATAAAAGGCAAAAAGACAAAAAAGAAAGAAAGAAACTTACAATTGGATTGGGAAGCTAAAACTCATGAAAAGATAATAAGACTCATACAACCTATGAAACAGGCCAAAGAGTAGGCGTGGACTCTTAGAGTAGCAGAAGAGGCAGAAATAACGGCAGCCTTCCATGGGCAGGCAAGAACTTGAGACAGACATGGGATTTATTCTGATCTTAAAATGTGAGTAGTATTAAAATCACAGAAAGGAAAAGACATTTTAGACAAAGGAAAAAAATGGCAAGTACGATGAAACAGATGTTGGCTCCTACCTGGCACTGTGAAGATGGTGAGGAAACACACCTGGTCGAAGCAACGCGTCCCTGAAGGAAGGATAAATTGGAAGTAGACAATAGGAAGATATGGGGATTCTTCGAGCTGGAGGATGTGGGGTAAGGGGTAAACATGAGATTGGACAGTACTCGGTGTTCAGGCCTATCACTGAACAACGGATAGAATGATAATACTTAGGGGGAAATACACAGACAGCGGCAAGAAGTTGGGAAAATACAGTGTCTATCCAATATGGCGCAGAGTTCTATTGGTTTTGGGTAGTCTCATTTGGTGGATAAAAGAATATCTTACCCACGTTTTTTTGGGATTTCATGATAAATACCATTTCAGTTTTAGCATTGTGCTAAAGTATTGACTACCATAAACAATTACAAGAAGGTTTGTATTTTCTTAGAAAAAATGTTAAAAAGCCAATCCAGTGGTAAGTTTCTTGCAGGCTGTGTGTCCTCATACCTCTGCAACTAAATACCAAACCTCTAGGAAATGACTTCTGCCATTCTCCACTTCTTCTGACTTCAATAAAATGACATCCACTTTTCTCAGCCCCACAGAATAAGCAATAAATAATGCCTCCCAACCACAGAAGCCTCTGCCCCATACCCCTTAGGGGCTCTGTTGCCTGCAGCCAATAGACTTAGGTGCATTCCTGCCTAGAGCAGCTAATAATCCAGCCCTGCTAGTTAGCATTCTGCAATTTAACTCCTTCTCTCCAGGAGGCAGGTGTGGGAATTTCTTTCCGGTTTCCCTTCACTTTCTTGAGAAGCACATCATTTTGACTGTAAAAAACATGAGATTAGGTATAAATTCTGCCTTCCTATGATCCTTTTGCCTCAGCACAGCGGCCGACATTCATATTACATGATTGACAAAACATATAAGACATTTCTGTCCATGGTTCTCAAATATGGATGTAAACTAGAATCACAGGAAGAACTGCAGCCTAGAAATTCTGATCCAGTAAGTATGGGGTTGGAAACAAATATCTGATCTTACTTCAATGGTTCTGATTTTTAGGAAAAAAAAAATTCTTTTTAGCTTTTTAGGGCTGCACCCTGAGCATATGGAGGTTCCCAGGCTAGGGGTCGAATCAGAGATGTAGCTGCCAGCCTGTGTCACAGCCACAGCAACATGGGATCTGAGCCTTGTCTGCAACCTACATACACCACAGCTCACGGCAACGCCAGTGTCTTAACCCACTGAGTGAGGCCAGGGCTTAAACCTGCATGCTCATATTTACTAGTCAGATTTCTTTCCACTGCGCCACGATGCGAACTCCTGATTTTTAGAAAATTTTTAGAGGAACATGAAATAAGTTTTCTAATGGATATATTTCTGGAAGTGTGTCCTTCAAGGAAATCTACCAGCACAAGTCACAGGCTCAGAATCAAACCTTTCCTTCTCACATAAATCATACTTTCCAAGGGATGTGAGGGAATCCCAGAAGAGACTTGTCAAAGTATCTGTTTTCACTGAAGAGAAGAGAAATCCCTTCAAAATCCTTTGGAGTAAGCTGAATGTTGTCTTAGGTGGACTTAAGATTTGTTGATAATTCCCATAAAACCTCCACCTTACCCGATCCTTTACTCTATCCCTCTATTTGCTGCCACAGAAACCATGGAATCACAATTACATAGATAAGAGGAATATTTGGACTAAAATTGGAAACAATTTGACACAAAAAGCAGCCAAAAGAATCTGCCTTCCCTCCTGGACTTGAAAGAATCAAAGGGATGAGGGAAAGAGAAAGCAAAAAACTTCACCAAAGTTAAAAACGTTTGCCCTTAAAAGACACTGCAGATGATTTATGTACACCTATAATTGAAATAAAATTCATTAAGTTAAAACTAACTAAATAAACAAACAAACAAGACACTGCAAAGGAAATAAAAAGAGAAGCCACAAACTGGAAAAAAAAAATATTTGTAAAGCACATGCTTGATCACGGCCTTGTATCTAGAATATAAAAAGAACTCTTACAACTAAAAAAGAAGACAAGCATCCAATTTCAAAAATGGGCCAAAGACTTGAGCAGACATCTCACAAAGATATATGATGGCAAATAAGCCTAAAAAAGATCCTTTAGGGAAATGCGAATTAGCACCATAACAGACACCACAGTACACTTTTAGAATAACTTAATTTACAGAAGCCTAACCGTGCCAACTGTTGGGAGAGGATGTGGAGCAACTGGAATTCCCAGGCACTGATGGGAGAAGGGATAAATAACAAACCACCTTGGACAACATTTTGCCAGCTTCGGAAGCACAAACACAGACCCTAAAGTATGAAATTGCAAGGGAGTTGCTGTGTGGATAGCAATGGTGTATATGACCCAAGAAACTGAAAATGGAGTCTCCTGATCTCCATCCGAAACAAGGATAATCTGCTGGTGGTTTTTCCTTCCTGGGCAAGGGAAATCCAGGAATGAGCCAGCAGAAGGTGGCTTGCCTTCGAATGTATATCTCAGGCCTCGCCTGCGATGCCTGACGCCCCAGTGCTTGGCCTTGCAGATTTCATGTCATTTCTCTCCTGGAACTCAGCACACCTGTCGCTAGCAGCAGCTGCCAGCAAAGGCTGTCAGCTGAGGTTGCTTCCCAGCTGTTTAGAGAAACGCTCCATTGCTTCAGGCTGAGCTTCTGTGCTTTGTTCAGCCACCTGGTCTGATTTCATCTACCTATCCTCTAGAAATCTAGTGATGATTGCTTAAGCTTTGATATGACTGGGGACACCATTAAGGCTGATATTCTCTGGGAGTCAGTTTTGTGTCCCCCAGAACGGTGCTAAGCATTCCTCTTGGCCTAAATTTGTTGGAGTTCCCTCTTGTGGCACAGCAGAAACGGAATCTGGCTAGTATCCATGAGGATGGGGGTTTGATCCCTGGCCTTGCTTAATGGGTCAGGGATCCAGCATTGCTATAGTGAGAATTAACATGTGTCTATTCTATCAAAGGAAGACTTGGTTACTCCATTTTGTTCCTGCTTTGTCTGAGACACCCTCCTCCACCCCTCCTCTTTCTCCACCCCCCCTCCTCCCAGTAACAGTTTGTTTCAAATTAGCCAACCGAGAAGAACGCCCTGACCTGACCCATGGGAAGAGGACAGATATACCCCACGTTAGGGATAAGCGTTAGGGATAAATAGCGGGTTCTTCCTTCTTTGCACTCTTGCCTGCCTCACCGATAGGGAGCACCTGCGCCCTTCCGCAGAAGTAAAGAGCCTTGTTGAGAACTCCCTGTGCTCGTGTGTCTTACTTTCCGACACTGAAGATCCAAGCCAGGGTCACTTTTGTCCAACACTATGAGTTGTGGTGTGGGCCAGCTGCTGTAGCTCTGATTCAGCCCCTAGCCTGGGAACTGCCATATGCTTTGGGCCCGGCCCTAAAAAAATGTGGTTTTTTTGTTTGTTTGTTTGTTTGTCTTTTTGCCTTATCTAGGGCCGCACCCACGGCATATGGAGGTTCCCAGGCTAGGGGTCTAACAGGAGCTGTAGCCGCCGGCCTTCGCCACAGCCACAGCAACACGGGATCCGAGCCGCGTCTGCAGCCTACACCACAGCTCACGGCAACGCCGGATCCTTAACCCACTGAGCAAGGCCGGGGATCGAACCCGTAACCTCATGGTTCCTAGTCGGATTCGTTAACCTCTGAGCCACAACGGGAACTCCCGGAAAAAAATGTGTTTATGTATATATATATAAAGTTACTGCAGGTTGAGGTTCTCTTTAGAAATTCCATGGCTGAGAAAACAATATCGAAGCAGTGGTTAGAGCACACGTCCCACCCCACAGTAGCTGTCCTATTTTGAGCAAGGTTTCAAAAGCTCTCTGAGCCTCTAATATCTAAAAGGTGGGACTTGGTGTCTATTTTATTCATTGCTGTGGACCCAAATGTAGATCAGAGCCTGGCCCATAGTATGTGTTCCGTGTGCATTTGTTAAGTAAATAAATGTACCTCGGTTTTCTCGAGTAAAATAATTACAATCTCAGAGGGTTGTCCTGTTAATTAAAGGGACAAAAGCACTTAGAGTTCTTGACAGTGACTGGAATCCAGTAAGTGGAATCCAGTAAGGTGGCTATTACTACCATCCTTGAAACAAATCTCTCCTCATCGAGGAGAGGGCTCCAAGAAAGGGCTCTTTAACCTGAGCACCCAGTCTAGGTTAGCAAGGGTTACAAATCCAGAACAAATTAGGAAGCACATTATGGTAAATGTTGATTGCTCAGAAGAGCCTCCACCAAACAAAGCATTATAGTGAAGGTCAGAACTTGGAACAACTGCAGACAAACAGAGATAGAGGGAAAAATCTGAGAATTAAACCCTAGACTAGAGAACAAAATGGGATTGCCAATGCTGTACAATAACATGATATATCGATCTTTTTTGTAAATTAAAGAAACACCTTTTTCCTATTACATGTCTCAAAAATTTAATATAGAAGCAACCAAGGCAGTTGGAGTTCTCCTCGTGGCAAAGCAGAAATGAATCCGATTAGGAACCATGAGGTTGTAGGTTCCATCCCTGGCCTCACTCTGTGAGTTAAAGATCTGGCATTGTCATGAGCTGTGGTGTAGGTCGCAGAGGCGGCTCGGATCTGGCCTTGCTGCAGCTGTGGTGTAGGCTGGACACTATAGCTCTGATTCGACCCCTAGCCTGGGAATCTCCATATGCTGTGGGTGAGACCCTGAATAAACAAAAGACAAAAATTAAAATAAAATAAAATAAGGCAGTTGTAGGGCACCTCAGTTATATTCTTTTTATATTAAAGGGAAGTTTTCTTAATTGCCACATTTGCAGCCAGCACTCCAGACCAGTTGTGAAATTGAACGTGGGTGTTAAGGCACGTTTTCACAAATATTCATACATAGCAAATTAAAACACAGCTAATTAACTATTTGGGTCAAGTGAGAGCAACAATGTATAACACAGAGGGATAACCAATATTTAAATAATATAGGAAAATATAATTAACAAAAATATTGACCTTGACCTCATATAAAAAAATCTCGAGAATCCCAGAGGCATCTCAAGATTCTTCAGAGCCATAGAATCATCATTAAGAATTTTAATTATAACTGTGTAGTATTCATACTGATTGTCTGAGCTTTCCGGTTGTTTGACTTCAGTATGAGATATTAGTTATAAAAGCATGTGAAGGGAAGTGTGTATAGTGCTGGGGTGTGTATAATACACAGCAAGAATACAGTCTGAACACGGAATGTATAAATTTCCTTCCTGCCTTGCTTTCCTCTTCTAGAACTTTGAGTCCATGTTCCCCTAAAAAGCACAGAATAGTCTAATAAAACACTCTCACCAGCTAAAGAAAGGACTTTAGGCAGTGACAAAATTTTTCCACTCAGCACATGCGTTGATTCCTAAAGACTTGTGCTTTTGTACTTTCTAAGTTTTTGTTTAAAATAATGATGTTTATGCCCTACAGACTGATCCAAAGCTAAAGCAACGTAATAATAACAGATCCATTCAAACACTGATGAATTAAAAAGTTGTATATCCTGCAATCCTTCAACAAAACTGAATCTTCCTATAATTACCTGTTCACTCTCCACTGACTGCACTGGCCTCTCATATCTATCTAAAAACTGACCTCTCCGCGTTTATTAATCTTTTAGGTGTAGATTTTAAATTAAGAGACAAGAGTCCTTCGTGGAGAGGTTTTCATATTGAAGTATACCAATATATTCTGCTCTTTTCAGAATAAATTCCTGCAACAACAACATAAAAATCTAAATTTAATTAGGTCAACTTTACCCACAACCTTTTTTTTTTTGTTTGTTTTTTAGGGCCGCACTCGGGGCATATAAAAGTTTCCAGGCTGGGGGTCGAAACAGAGCTAAAGCTTCTGGCCTACACCACAGCCACAGCAACGTGGGATCCGGGGGATCCGATCAGTGTCTATGACTAACACCACAGTTCATGGCAACGCCAGATCCTTTACCCACTGAGTGAAGCCAAGGATCCAACCCGCTCCCTCATGGATCCTAGTCAGATTCGTTTCCGCTGAGCCACGATGGAACTCTCACAACTTTTTTATTTATGACAAATATAAACCTATAGTTTGGGAAGTGTTCATTCTTCCAGGCAGGGATTATCTATATTAAGGCCACAATGCGGAATCCTGGGTGAAAATTCAGTAATTGCCGATATTCCATGCCTTACCTTGTTGTCCAAGCTAGAAATCCTGGCATAACTCTTGCTATGTGTGTCGGATGCACAGTGAGGCCAAACAGAAAATCAGGGTTTGGAGCAGAGAATGGTCTCTTGCAGGGCCATGCAAAGAGAACAGCGGTTTATGCCCCCCAAACCTCATACTCTCTGATGGGTTTCTTTCAACAAAGCATTTGTAAAGGTCAGGCAAGGGAGGGTTGTCCCACTGGCTGTGATCAGCTTGTGCACAATTCTGATTGGCTGATGGTGAGGTAACAGAGCGGTGTCACGGGGTCAACACTAGGCACCAGTAGGTCAAACACTAGGCACCAGAAGGTCAGGGCTCTGCACCAATGATCTTCAAGTAGTTAATTTCTTCCATTGTGTGGTGGTTTTTAGCAGCTGAAATACGTAAGAAATATGCATGAGATACAATTATCTGAGTACATCAGGGAGGAGCTGCAGCAGAGGGTATGGGGGAGGGGTCTGTCCTGGAAAAGCCCCTTAGGGTCCTGATGGGTTACAGCCTCACACCCCTTTCCCTGCTCAACCGTCAAACTTTTGCACACATCCTGAAGACAGAAGGCTCTCTCTCACCCAGTCCCTTCCTCCGCAGTCAAGTTTCCAGCTGTTCTAACTATCCCCTTGCTGGCTATTCCAACTGTCCTTTCTTGGGGATGGAAAAACTTTCCTGATGCTTACCCTGAAAAGTCTTTCTCCTCCAGGTCCCCACAGCTCTGTGCAGACCTCACGCCTGTTTCATGAAAAGTGCTCTATGAGGAATCCCCTTCTAAAACATGTCCGTCTTTCAGGATGGGGAGGGGAAGCTGACACCAGTGAACAGTAAGTAATATTTAGATTTACCACAGTTGCGTTCCTCTCCAGGAACACCCTAGCAAGTCTAAGAACAATTCCACCAATCACCTCCATTTGAGTTCCAGAAGTACAGAAATGGTGTGTGTTATCATTAAAAATCTGTCATAGCAGAAAGGGAGGGGGGAGATTTGGGTGAGGCTGGTGGCCGTGTGAGCTGGACCTGGACATAGTAGGCTCTCCATATATTTCTATGAAATGGAATCGAGTTTGGCTTTTCTTGTGGGTTTCCTTTCAATTAAGTTCATTATGAAAATAACCTAGGTAGCACCTCCACTAAATCCAAGGCATAAGAGTGGATGCTTTGAAGACTTTTTTTTTAATGTTAAAATGTTATGGTTATAAAAGTAATATTTTTTACAATTTAAGAAAATTGTAAATAAGAAAAAAATCGTAGATAAGAGTCTAAGCGAGACAAACACATAAATAAGTATAAGGAAAAAATGTCTTAATTCTGGCTGTCATAACAAAATACTATTAGACCGGGTCATTTAAATGACTGAAATTTATTTTCTCAGAGTTTGGGGACCGGAAGTGCCAGCTCAGGGTTCCTCCCTGGTTGGGTTCTCATGAGAGGTGTGAGTTCTCTTCCTGGCCGGCAGACAGCCTCTGTCTTGCTGTATCCTCACTGGAGACCCTCTTCCGTGGTCACAAAAGCTAAACTCTAATAAAATAGTTATGCCTTCGTTATTAAGCCATGCTGGGGACTCTGGATAAGAGGTCCCAGAGAACTATGCTTTAATCACTAAATCGCCCCAACTTCAGTATTGTTTGGTGTGTGTGATTGCTCTAACGTGCTCATATAAGTTCAGGCCATCTTTGAATAGCAGTCAAAGTCAGCCACTTGGAAGAAGTCCACTGCCCTCGAGGAGGTCACTTCGAGTTGCTGGAAACAGAAGGAGAGCAGCCTCTCCGGGAGGGTAATGAAGGCAGTGGCAGCAGTTGGCGGAGCGAGAGTGAAAGAAAGACACTTCCCTCCCACAATCACCCAGCGGTTTCTGAGAAAATACATTCACGACTTATCCCATGATGAGGCTGCACTTTTTCTTCTAAGTCAAATTTAAATGTGGTGTAGCAAAAGAGGCCACTCCCCTAGCTTATTGTGTAGGGTTCCTGCCCAGGAATTGTTCTTCTGGACAGATCCTACTGTTTAAATTGTATGATGGCTTGCAAAAATCATTGTTATATAAAAATAAACACACACACACACACACACACACACACACACACACACACACACTTGTTCTTTCTAATCCTGAGAACAACTGCTCAAATAAATGAATATGCATTCTAAAATGGTGATATGGAGGGAGTTCCTGTTGTGACTCAGTGGAAATGAAACTGACTAGTATTCATGAGGAGGTGGGTTCGATCCCTGGCCTCACTCAGTGGGTTAAGGATCCGGTGTTGCTGTGAGCTGTGATGTAGGTTGCAGACGCGGTTCGGATCCCGAGTAGCTGTGGCTGTGGTGTAGGCCAGCAGCTGCAGCTCTGATTTGATCCCTAGCCCGGGAGCCTGGGGACTTCCCTATGCTGCAGGTGCAGCCCTAAAAAGCAAAAAAAAAATGGTGCTATGGACATAGAAAGAGATAGAGACAGAGCTAAAAAGGAAGTATATCAGTAAACCGCCAATCAGGAAGTCATTATTTGCTAAGACCCACTGTGTGCTCAGCACTGTGCCGCACGTGAATAACGCAGGATTCCTCGTGCTCAGGGACCTCCAGGTGAGTCAGGGAGAGATTCTCCAAAAACGGAGAGCCCAGCAGAGGTGCATGCCTCTGCACCTGGCTCAGTTTGGAGCTCTTCTTCTCTACTCCTGCAGGAATTCACTGACTGTATAATTGATGGCTTAACTTATATGTTTGCCTTCCTACATTTAGAATGTAATTTTCACAGGACAGGGCTGGTCTTGTCTTTCAGCTTTTTAGCTTTAGTATTTGTCACAGTGCTTGACCCACTGCAGGTGTGAAATAAGAGCTTGCAGAATAAATGCATGAGGTACAAAATTGGCTGATATAGATCATAACTGATAAAGAATTTGAAAGCAGAGGGGATTGTGAGGAGGCTGAAACGGACAGGAGAAGCATCATGAAAGATATGAAACCTGAGACTTGGTTATAATTAATGGGGGGGAAGTTGTAGATCAAAGAGTTGAGGATGGTGATGTGGGGAAATGAAGCCCTATTTTATTTTATGTTATTTTATTTATTTTATTTTATTAACTTCCATTTTATTTTTATTTTATGGGTGCACCCGTGGCATATGGAAGTTCCCAGACTAGGGTTTGAATCAGAGTTGTAGCTGCCAGCCTACACCACAACCACAGCAACACCAGATCCAAGCCATATCTGGGACCTATACCATAGCTCATGGCAACACCAGATCCTTAACCCACTGAGTGAGGCCAGGGATTGAACCTGCATCCTCATGGATACTAGTTGGATTGGTTACTACTGAGCCACCATGGGAACTCCTGAAGCCCTATTTTAAATAACACTTGTAATAAATGATTCAACAGCTAAAACAATCACTGGGAATATCACGTGTGTAAAGGAGGTGTTGATGCTTTACCTAAAAGAGGTAAAGCTACTTGGCAAGACTCCAGCCAACTGCTGAGGACTCCGTGGCCAAGTGCAGGATGTCTTTGTGTAAGAGGTGCCAAAAGTTGAAATGCAATTATTTTTAGCACTTCTATAAATAGGAGGAGGCTGGCTTTGAGTTCCTATGGGAAGATCTCACCTTGGAAGTTCTGCTCACACCTAAACTAAGGACAAGAAGGAAAGGAATGTTCTCTGTCGGGCATCTTAAAGCCCGAGCTGGAGTTTCTACTCTGCTTCTTTGACAAATCCCACAACATCTCTGTCTTTGTGATTCCTCTTATGATATTTCTGGAGGTACTATTTCCTCCATTCATTCTCCAGCATTCAACAAACATTTGTGAAGTACCTTTTAGCCTTAGGTGGAACTGAAATATCCTTTAAAATTACCTAATTTAGAGGAGTTCCCGTCGTGGCTCAGTGGTTAATGAATCCAAGTAGGAACCATGAGGTTGCGGGTTTGATCCCTGGCCTTGCTCAGTGGGCTAAGGATCCAGTGTTACCATGAGCTGTGGTGTAGGTTACAGATGCATCTCGGATCCCATGTTGCTGTGGCTGTGGCAAAGACCAGCAGCTACAGCTTCTGTTAGACCCCTAGCCTGGGAACATCCATATGCCGCGTGTACAGCTCTAGATAAGGCAAAAAGACAAAAATAAATAAACAAAATAAAATAAAATAAAATTACCTAATTTAAAGCAATCATCCAATAGACTTCATCTAAAAATATTTAAAATTATAACTGGCCGTGTCCCAGTGCCAGGGGCTAACCAACAATGAGAACATCCAGAAGAGATAGTACTGTTGAAATAGACATTTTATGGTGGAATAGAAGAGTTGGGCTCAGTACTTCCATTTATAAAGTGACTCATTAATAGTAGAGGGGTTGGCTCATCACTGATAATCAATAAAACATTTGTTGAATGAATAAATGCAGGCAGGGACATTATCTGATTTGCAGCTGTTTACTCAGCTCTTAGACCAGTGCCTGGCACATAAAAACATTTAAATATTGGTGGAATAACACATAACTAATTACATTCATTTATTCTGCAATCACTTATATTGTGATTACATACAAATTTGATGTGCAGATTCAGTATTAAAACCTCAACTGCTATTCAAGAGGTCAGGACTGGTTCCAAGCCAGTGTAGGATAACTTTAACTTTTCTACTAGAATGTATGCTCCATGAGATGAACTTTGTCTGAGGCAGCTGTCCCTTAGTTTTTTTATAAAAATACATTGAATGTATGAATGTTAACTTCAACAGTCTATTCTGAAAAAAAAAAGACAAAAAATCGTTGTGCAAGAAAAACCCAAGTTCTTCCCTCTGCTGTCGTACCGAGCATCTTTCATGCTACCATCTTGAGATATTTTAGCTCAGAATTCCCAGCCTGTGAGAAGATGGTACCGTGCTTGACATCCATACAACTGGGCCAGCACCTCTGATTAATTTTTAATCCAACTTTTATGAGTTTTCTCAGTGTTAACCACAATCCAAGTGGGGGTGTGTAAATTTAAAATAATAAAAAAAAAAAAAGATCGTCTTTCAGGAATGAAAAATAAACGTAATCTGAAATCAATATTTATGAAGTTGTGATTAATTGACTGATGACCAAATGATTACAAAACGTCTGTCTGAAACATCTACTCAAATTTATTAGCTTTGACCAAAAAAATTAAAAAACAATCTGAACTGGGTCAATGAAAGAATAATGCATTCCTAATCAATTTTTAATAGCACTTAAGATTTTATATTTTTTTAACTTGCTTTTAAATAATTTATCATAAAAATGAATCTGATTTAAACAAGGGGTAAAAGGTGTTTCATGGCTATTTGATGGTTTTCTTGCAAAGAAATTCAATTATGACTGACTTTTTATTACTGAACTACTTTATTAATAATAATACATCTTGCACTTACACGAAGGCATTTAGCCAACAATCTCAAAGAGTCTACAGGAGATCTAGGATTTAGCTCCAGTTCTACCCTTATCAGGTAGTTTAACTTCTCTAGGCCTCCATTTCCTCATTTCTGAAAGGGAAGGCCTGCATAAACCCCCCAAGAGGCTTTCTAGTTCTAATGTTTATAATTCTAAGGATTTAGGAGGTTTTAGCCGATCCCATGTTCTCTATCTGATCGAACTCCTCAGGTCACAGGACTCCTCATGGGGCTACAAAGAAGCTGAGAAAGAAATTAAGCAGAAAATCAAGGAGCCAGGTAATCTGTTTTCCTATTAAAGTAATGGCAGCATTATTTAACGATTTGAGCCAAATAATGTCTACTTAGAACATGATTTGTCAAGAAAAGAGAAATGCCCTTCGTAGATTAGAGGGACGAGAGAGTTCCTGGTCTCCAAGCATTTGCATTATTTAGAGCAAAGCCTGGGAATTGGCCTGGAATCAGTCTGGACCTAGAGAGAGTCCTAATCAGCCTGTATTGCTAACAGTATTATTCAGGTATGTGTGTGTGAGTGCGTGAGTACGTGTGTGTGTGTGTGTGTGTGTGTGTGTCTGTGTCTGTGTGTGCTGATCCACAAAGCATTAGTGAGCAGAGCAGGTATGTTATGGTACGATCCTGTTTGTGCTTATGTTCACAATAATACATGACTGCAAAATGTAAGAACATGCTCTAGATATGGACAGTAATTACCACACAGGAGGTGAGGCATAAGCCTAGAGGAACTTTTGCTTATTATTTTATATATTTATAAATAACTTAATTTTTGAGATGTTTCTTCTTATTTTTATAATTAGCAAGATGCAATACAGGGCTTCCCTTTTGAAGTAAAAAGCAAGTAAACACAAGTTCAAAGCAGCCTGGGCCTGTAGCCATAAAGGTAGTTTGTGGCTAAAGAAAATATTACCCTTTGTGGACTAGTCACTCAGTACAGATACTAGATAAATCAAATACAATCCCAGACCTTAAGAAACAGTCTGTTGTGGGGGCAAAGATATAAACAACCAACTATAATAAAATGTGATTAGCTTAGCACAGAAATAGCTATATGGACAGAGCACTAAAACAGCATTGAGAAGCTGTGACAATGACAGCGAATGTGGGAAGGGATGCTGGAAATAGTCTAGATTTTTAACATTTCATCATGTAGTTTATGATTATTTATTTGCTTGCTTTTTAGGGCTGCATCTGAGGCATATGGAAGTTAGGGCTGCATCTGAGGCATATGGAAGTCCCCAGGCTAAGGGTAGAATCAGAGCTGCAGCTGCTGGCCTACACCACAGCCACAGCAATATGGGATCTGAGCCACATTTGCCACCCTACACCACAGCTCACAGCAACGCTGGTCCTTAACCCACTAGGCGAGGCCAGGGATGGAACCCACATCCTCATGGATATTGGTCGGATTTGTTTCTTCTGAGCCACAACGGGAACTCCTATGATTTGTTAAATATATTTTTGTGACTGAGTATTAACACTAATCATTAGGATGATTAACAAGAAATGAACTTCCCCTAGTAGCTTTCCTTTTAAAAAAAATGTTGGAGTTTCCTGGTGGCTCAATGGGTCACTGCTATGGCTAGGGTTTGATCTCTGCCCTGGGAACTTCTGCATGCTGCGGCTGTGGCCAAGATAAATAAATAAACAAAATAAAAACTAAAAAATTGCTATTTAATATGTCTTCCTACTGCACTGTTTCCAGGGATCAGTGTGAAGGGAGCACTCTTGGTCCTCTATCCCACTCGGAGGGTGGAAATGACAGGTGCTAAAATACTACCTTAGGTATAAGCAAGGTGAGAACAGGGAAGCACACTGTAAGGTGGGGAAATGGCAAATCTTGAATGACAGTGGGTAATGACGTGGAGCTGTCTCATTCTGAAGCCTGAGATCCACAGCCAGGAATGTGAAAGATGCATTAGTAAAACATGTGAAGCCTAGACCCCATTTAATATGACTCCAAACAGCCAGGAAATAGCCAAACCAATGACTTTGAGGCCAGGCTTTCTGAAAAGTGGCCATTAAACAAACAATCAATAAGACTGTTTTACCCAGATCTCCAATTCCAAGCACACGATGGTCTCCGATTCCTAGGAAATTAAGTTAGAGAGCTGTTTGGAAGAATTCTCACTGTTACCTGTGAGCTGATTTTGAACTGTAACTGGGCTACTTCAAGTGAATTACTAGCTGCTCCAATCTCATTATCGTCTGTTCCTTTTATAGATGTGATAGTAAACATACATTGACCTCATTCAGTACACACACACATACACACGCTTTATCAAGAGTAAGTTAGGAAGCAGAGAGGTTAACAAGTAATCTATAGCCAGTAGAGCTAAAAAGTTGTTCAGATGGAGATTGCTACTCTCGCAGCCCAGGGCCAGAACCACTGTTTTTTAACTACCAGACTGTTGCCTGCAATTTTACTGCTGCCCACCGCCCCCCCCCCCAGCCTCATGATTAGTAAAAGCAGTTTCATTGGTTTTGTTTTTAAATCTCCCTATTCACAGATTGTATTTGTTTTCATAAATTGATCACAATGGCTCGTCCTCCGTTTAAAGTATAAAGTACAGTTAAATTCCAAGTGTTATACTCAAGATTCACCTAGGAATTTTTAAGAGTTGTTCTATCTCATAGGTAGGAGGTACTAACTTAAAACCTCACACATTCTTCTTCGGAGTTCAATAGCATAGTGGTACATTTCATATCCAACCTGGCGCCTGAAACGAAGACTTCAAACGCTTGAGCAAGTGCTGTTGGTGTGTGAGGATGGCTCACACTGTTTGCAGCTTTCTCACACGTGGGTGTAAAGCAGAGTCCACGCCCCCGATCCTTAAGTGTCTTAGAAACCACAGAAGGAACCACAGTAAAAACGTGTCTTCAGGGAGAGCTGCGATTAAATGTAACCAAAACGTCTCTGAGACAACCAAAGAGGCAACAACTATTTCTTGTTTTTAAGTGACATCACATCACTTAACGTAAAGAGCTGAGCACGGCAGAAAGTTTGGAAAAAATAAAATGCAGCGATAACGTCTTTCCTCTTCCCTTTCTGACTGCACCGCGTGTTTGCAAACTGTGTCGGGCTTAATTTTAGGCAGAAAATTCTTCCCTGCCCCATCCTCCGAGAAAGACTCGGGAATTTTAAAATCCTCTTTCGCATCTTCCCCGCCTCTCTCCACTATTATTCTTTCCATTAAACTTTCAAGATCCTCGATGTCCCTAGTAAGTTGCTTTCCTTCCCATTCTCAGGACTCCTGCAGTGCCAGAATCGGGGAAAGCTTCTCTTCAAATTGCGAAGGAAAAGAAAGAAGGGAGGAATAACTCTCGGCGGCCGCGCATTGGCGAAGCGCGTTTTCGTTTTCTCCGCCGGCGCGCCGTGGCCCTGCCGGGCCGCCGTAGCCGGCCACGCGCGGCCTCAGTTGCGGCAAGAAGCCGCGGTCGGCGGGACTTCCGTGTTGGCGGGATTCTGAACGCTGCCATGGCTCAGACCGTGCAGAACGTTACATTGTCGCTCACTCTACCCATCACGTGCCACATTTGCTTGGGGAAGGTAATGGGTGACTTGGGGGAGTGCGACCACGAATCGGGGTCGGGTGTGCAGCGGCCCGCCAGAGCCAAGGGCGGTCTCCGTGTGGCAGGGATGGGGCGTGAGGCGCCGGGCTGGGTGAGGACGCCGACCCGCGTTCTCCTCAAGCCGGGGAGGCCGCGTCCTGGGGGACGGAGGGAGCGCGCAGTGATTCGTGCGGTCTGTGAGCCTTCCGGAGGAGGATGACGGCGGCCTGGGGTGTGGAAGGGAGGGCGGCCTCACCCGGGCCATTCAGGCATCGAAGGAGGCCTGGTCCGAAAGGAATCGGAACAATTTAAGCCCGTGTGCAGCCCCATCAAAGCATGAAAGCACGTTTCCTGGGAGCCTCGCCAAGGTTCCTTCGTCCCCTGCACAAACTAGAGTATTTTGTTCTTGGGCCTCCCGTACTGGTTGGGGAGTCTTTTCCATTTCCGACATCATTTCCATTACTTAACCCGGCCTTGAGAGTGGGCCTTGCTCTGGGTTCAAAATTTGGAAAGTAAATAGAACGTGCCCAGGAATGACGTATAGAATGAGAGGTGTCGTCTTTAATTCCAGGAACTAGAATCACAACCTAGAATACTCTGTCTTTGTAGTGCAAGAGGTGTCTGAGGTGTTGGCGAAATCAGGAAAGTAGTTCCAAATTAGAAACGGAGTCCTGAAGGTTCTAATGCATTTGTCTCCTTTTTCATTTCCGTTTGTGCCTCCCATTCGACTTTTAAAAGGAGCTTTGTATTTTTTATTTTTATTGCTTATTTATTTTGACTGCATAGATCAAGAAGGGAGATTTTTTTTCCCCCAATTTTTCCTCCACCCTGAGTGGTCTTTACATTTGTGGTGTGCGTGCGTGCACCCCCATCCCCACACACACTGAAACTACAGCTGCAGCTTAGAATTGAAAAATACAAACTTCATTGAGCAGACGTTTGCGTGTCAGCCAATACGGTCGTCTGCCTTAAGTCTGTGTGAATTTCGCGAGTTCAACAAGTAGTAGGAAGTCAGGCTTGGAAGAAACTGACAACTCTTGATACCCATCAGAATGAAATGCCAAGGAAATAGCAAATGTGTTGTGAGAAATATAGAGGTGGCTTGATCAAGTCTGACTGGCAAGATCAAGGATGGCCTCTGGAGGGGTGGTTTTGAGCCAGCGCTTGCTACTACTTCCTATATACATAGCTGGGAGGAGGAGGAGATGTTTCTATTTGCCAGGGTCTGCATTTGGCTCCTGACTTCAAGTTCCCACAAGTATGCCTTAAATTCTGAGTGAATATGCTCCCAACAGTAGCCCAATAAAATATCCTTAGGAAATAATTTTCACTTGGTCTTAGTTGTACACATGATATCTAGTTTCCATAAGAGGCCGTCTCCTGCAGTTGTGTTGAAAATATGATCTGCCTGCTCGATTTTCCCTACCTGTTCTTTTTGTGTTTAACAACAACGATAGCTCACAGAATGTAATGATTTTCAAATTACAGAATGCTTTTGTATGCATTTAATTATTTCATTTACCGATCTCACTCGTGCCGTGAGATAGGGCTGGTTTCCCTACTTTTTAAATAAGAAAACAAAGGCTTAGCATCTGGAGCGTTTGAACCTCTGTTATTACCATTTGAGTCTTTAGTAGGTTACGTCCTAAACTCACTTGAGCTCATGCATAACAGCAGACACTTTCGGTGTCTCTCACCCGCCCAATGGTTAACTGTATTCTAGAATTAAATCTGATAATAAAAGACTAATGATTTGTAAATAGGCATTTTTTTCTGTCTACAATGGAGGCAGAAAGGCATGATGGTTGAGGGCCTGAGTGCTATGTTCAGCCGCATGAGTATTTGGGGGGGGGGCATACCTGTGGCATGGAGGTTCCCAGGCTTGGGGTCTAATTAGAGCTGTAGCCGCCGGCCTACGCCACAGCCACAGCAATGCCAGATCCCAGCCACTTCTGCAGCCTACATACACCACAGCAACACTGGATCTTTGACCCACTGAGCAAGGCCAAGGATTGAACCGACAATCTCATGGTTCCTAGTTGGATTGTTTCTACTGCGCCATGATGGGAACTCCCAGTCCCTGTGAGTTCTAATCCAGGTCTTCCACTTACTAAGTGGATGACCTTACACAAGTTACTTTACCACCCTTGGAGTAGGTTCCTTATCTGTACAGTGGGAATGGTAATTGTATTAGTGCTCATCCTTGTGCCTGGGGGAGGGTTAAGTGAAGTAATGCATATGCAGTGCTTTGGCACTTCATCTTTGATAAATGTTAACCATTACCTTAGGCACTGAGTCTCAAAATGAGGAAACTAGCTTTTTCTAGTAACTGTTCTTCCCAGTTGCTTTGTGAGGCCAGTGAACTCAGTAAAGATTTGCATTCCCAACAGTGTGGAACCTTTTTGTTCTGGAAATTGCGACAGAGGTTTTCGCTGACTCCATGTCACTGTTCCTTTTGTATAGTTAAAGCAGATCTGATCTGCTTGTGCTACTCACTCTCCCCCACACAGTATTTGGCGGGTACTGGAGATGGCATGGCCTGGAGTAGCACCACATCCCCAGTGTCACTTCATCTCCCTGACATACAGCATCTCTGGCCACCTCTGTGATCTGCCTTCAGGTCCTGCCTGGCTAGCCCTCTTCTGGAGAATCATTCTTTTGCTGCCTTCACCATTTGTCCCTTACAGATTAACAAACTTCATTTTTTGATTTTTCGCAGAATTAAGAGTCCATTATCCCTGGAGGGTTACTGTGAAAAAAAAATGAGGGGGGGTGCATGTTACTTAAAGAAGACAGGGGTAGTGGAGACCTTAAATCTGAAGAGATAAGATAGATGCTGATTGGAATAAGGATGGGGAAGAATGGAGGGGAAAGTACTAGTGGAGATAGCCTAAGTATGTACATGGTCAGTGCTTTGTCTTTTGAACACAAATGTACTTAAAAATGGAAAGTTCAGACATTTTGCGTTTACTACCTCTGACTCTACCTCAGTCTTAAAAGTGGATTCTCTCTGCCCAATAATGCTTAGCAATCGTGCCAGTGCCTTAAGAACTCTGTGGCCTGAAGTAGTTAGGTACATCCTGTGGGATGATTTATATATATTTAAATTTCCTGCCTATTTTTTTAATTTTTACTATGCCTTGGGCTAGTAAGCCAGCAAGCAGAAATATAGAAATGATCTAGCCCAGGTTAAGCGACATTTTGGTTCTGCTACCAGAGTGCTGTAGACCAGCATCATCTCTAGGTAATTCCAGGGTTTTATCTCTTCAATTACAATTCAAGCTGTGAAATACTTTGTTGAATGTAATGCTTTTCTTGACAGACTGCATTTTGCCATGGGTAAGAGCCCAATGTTAGTGAGAGCCCACAGTTAGTTTTATGAAAGGACAGAGGAGGTTCTCAAGAGAAGTGCCCAGCAACTAGACTTCCAATGCTGTTTAACATAAATAGATCATATCCAATTATTCCTCACTTACGTATGACTCCAGTATGGGGTGCCACACTTTAAGAATAAATATAAATAAAATAAATATAAATAAACTAGAGTATTTGAAATTATTTGGAAAGGAATTGAAATTGAGGTTGGGAAATAGATATACAATATAGTGTTGAAAAAATTGGACATCATAACAAATCTTTCAATAAAGTATTTTCATTTAGAAGGGAATCGAGCTTTGTGTGGCTCCACAATATTAAGATTTGTACTTAATATAGATAACAAGCTTTCTGACTGAAATAATCAGACATAAAATCAGCTTTCTTAAGATGTGGGGTGTCTGGCTCTTTCTTTTTTTTTTTTGTCATTTTACCTTATCTAGGGCCGCACCTGCGGCATATGGAGGTTCCCAGGCTAGGGGTCTAACAGGAGCTGTAGCTGCTGGCCTTTGCCACAGCCACAGCATTGCGGGATCCGAGCTGCGTCTGCAACCTACACCACAGCTCACGGCAACGCTGGATCCTTAACCCACTGAGCAAGGCCAGGGGTCGAACCCTCAACCTCATGATTCCTAGTCGGATTCGTTAACCACTGAGCCATGATGGGAACTCCGGGGTGTCAGTCTCTTGACGTGTCCCTAATAGGACGAACTATTTCCCACTCGACACCTTATGGAAAGGAACCCTCCCTTCATGGAGGTCTCGTTTTGCTTTCCATATTGTTGATTAGAAATATTGAAAAGATAGGGCTAGAGACAAGGCCTTAAGCACCTTAGCGTCATCATTCTAGGTTGACTAAATTCATTGATCAGTGTCCATCAGGGACTGTAGATTAGCCAGCAAGCCATCCACCTCAGTACATTGAGCCTGAGTTTGAATCCTGATTGCCTCTCAGTTCCCAAGAGTGGATTTACGAACCGGCCTTGTATATAATTGTCACAAGTAATTTGCTTTGGAAAAAAAAGAAAACGGAAAAGCCATTTGAAATATAAGTTCCATATTTTCTCTCTTTTCTATATTCAAAAAAGTTTGAACTAAGCAGACATTTTCAGAAAAGTGTAACATTGTGTTTTTGAATATAATAAAAAAAAATTAAAAGTGTTGACATATCCTAATAATTTTTAAGGTTGCTATGTAGTGGCTAACACATTTACTTCACAAGTAAAATTATTCCAGTTTATTCTTCAAGTGTTCTAGGTACGGGCGAAGGTGGGAGAGGGGGATGTAGTCCCTCTCCTCTTACTTAGGCAGAAGTGGGGACCCAGACCAGTAGGCATTAGCTAACTCTGTTCTCAGGATCACACAGTTTTCAAGTTCTAGGACCTAAATTCTGGTCCAGAGCCAAAGATTTCTTGAAGCATAGTGAGAGCAATCTAGGAATTTTATTTTTTAAAAAATTCAAATTTCTAAGGTTGAGTAGGTGGGCCCCTGCTACAGTCATTTCTACCTCAGCCTTGTTTTTCAGTCTTTCTAGGTCTCCACTAGTGAAACCCATAAAGTTTTGACATAAGTGCAAGAATGTATATTCTTTGGAGTAGAAGAATTAGCTCTAGTTTGTAGTAACGGTGACAGAAGGGCAGGTGAGTCGATTTTAAGTGTAATTGCCAGGCCAGTTGGTCAAGTTCATCTACTGCCTTTTTCCTCCCATCACCTTCATTTCTTCAGCCCCTGCTAATCCCAGTGTCTGGTTCCTGATCTCTTGCTTCTTTCAGGCATGTGTCCTCTATTTCCAGGTTATTGTTCACTAAACCTGCTCTAAGGAAGAAGGAACTATTTCATGGTTGAAAGAGCACTCGGTTTGCATATGTAACGGTGGCTGCATGTGGCTCTGCCACTTAGAAGCTGTGTCATTATTTCCTGGAGTCTCGGTTTCCACAACTGAAGATAAATTTGACCCTATCAACCTCATTAGGTTGTTAGGGGAATTCATATGACTATCCCAGACCACTGGTTCTCAGTGGGGTGGCAGTGTGTTTCGTCCCACAAAGACACTTGTCAATACCTAGTGCCATTCCTGATAGTCTTCAAGGGGCTGGTATTCACATCTAGTGGATAGAGCCCAGGGATGTTGCTAGTAAACATCCTCCAATATACAGGACAACCTCCCACACCAAAATGGTTTTTTTTGTTTGTTTGTTTTGCTTTTTAGGGCTGCACCCGCGGCATATGGAGGTTCTCAGGCTAGGGGTCAATTCGAAACTACAGCTGCTGGCCTATGCCACAGCCACAGCAATGCAAGATCTGAGCCGCGTCTGCGACCTACACCACAGCTCACAGCAATGCTTGATCGTTAACCCACTGAGCAAGGCCAGGGATCGAACCCACAACCTCATGGTTCCTAGTTGGATTTGTTAACCGCCCTCACACGACGGGAACAACACCAAAATGCTTTTTGTTGCAAAATGTCAGTCGTGCCAGAGTTGACAAACCGTCCTAAGGCAACGTGTACCTCTTATTAGGTAAGTCTAGGATGGATATTAATGGACAACACCTTTAGGCATGATTCCTGCCAGGTTACGTTTGAGAATTTGGGTGGTAAAGACTCTTAAAACTGAAACATCTTCAGATAAAAGAATTGAAACTACATAGTAGCATTATATATTATAGAGTTAATCTTTTGTACCTAGGACTGCCCCCTCGGTCCATTCCAGTGAGAAGAGCCCACTTTTCATGCCTTGCTTTGTCTTCTCTTCCTCCTCCTCACCAGCCTCAGGGAGCATTACCCTCGGAAATCACTTCAGATATGCTTATTCCAGATGAGTGTGGAATTGTGCATGCCACTTACCTTTGCAGTTGTCGTCTTGCAGTTTTATTTCATAAGAGTACTTATTGTGTTATTGCCACAGATCTCATTTGAAAGTAAATTGAATTATGCTGTTCTTTGAATGCTTTACCTTAACACTATAAGAGAAAATAACATAGGTAAATTACGAGTATTTTTGTATCTTGAGAAGATCTTATAAAAGAAAATTATTAGCAGGGTCTGGGTAGAGGAAGGTGGGTAGACAAATTGAGGGAGGGCTAGATTCTTTGTATTTTGCTTCTGTTGGTTATGGTCAAATAAATAACGGGTAACTTTTTCTAATAATTATCTTTTATAGGTTTCTGTTCCCCCAAGTAAATTTAAACCATTGTTTAGAAATCATCATCTGATAGGTATACATGGTCCAGAGAAATGAATTAGTCAACTGTTTCAAAATCCAGCACAATGACAGTGATAATACCAGATATCGAACAGTGAAAACGATTCTCCTTTGGGTGACATTGCCAGTGGCTCTTAATAGACAGAGCCAAATAGTCTGCCTGCAGTTGTTCTTCAGTATCATTTTGGCAGATTAAATGGAAAGGTTAAACTTTTGCTTTTTCACAGTTTGGCAGTGGCCATTGACCTTTTGCTTCTTGAAACTCTTTTAGGAGCATTATCTCAGGCTTTCATTTTAACAGATCAGAATCCACTTCTGTTAATCTGAGAGGGTGCATTGTGACAGTTGTAAGTGGATACCAAGATGAGCAGGACAGTGGACTGCCCCCAAAGAGCCTGAAATCTGATTGGGAAGTTGGGATGTAAACAGTTTTCCGAGTTCAGTGAACATTAAGTCAGTGCATAAGAAGTACCCTTATGAGAATCGGACAAAAATCCAGTTAATTCTAAAAGGATTAGTGAAGGCCTTACAAAGAGTCCTTTGATTTTCATCAGAATTTGAAAGTAACATTTGATTTTCATCTTAAAAGATGGAAAAGGTTTTATTCTGATTGGGGAAGTTGGTGGCCGGTAGGACCTGTCAAGCTGAAAAATGAGAGCATAATAAACAGGGAGCCTCTACTGTTCATATTCTTATTAATGAAATCGAGTAGATCTGTGTGGTTGACCTGTAAGTTTTGTCAAGTATTAAAATAGAAGATCAAGGGAAAGGCAGTTTAAGAACCAGATTATGTTGTTCTTTGAATGCTGTACCTTAACACTATGAGTAGGAGAAAAAACCCTTTTGTAGGAGAGCTGTGAAAGCTGCTGCTCCATATTTTAGACAGGTAGCTCTGACGTCGGCGCAGAAGGTAGACAGGAACGAACACACGGAAGCAAGGAAGCTTGGGAGGTCATTGCAATGGATTAGGGTAAAAAAATAAGAACCTGAACTCATCATTAAAGATGGAAAAAAGGAATAGATGATAGGTAAAGGAAGATTTAGAGGTAGGTTTGCCACGTTTTGACTATTTGGGGGTATACTTTTTTTCCACATTGAAACATCTCTGAAATCTGGTTGTATCTTACAAGCGGTGGCATCTTACAATTGTCAGCATTTTTCATTCTTTTTTCTTAGTGGTTTGTAAAATATGGGTACATCTTAAAATCTCTGGCTTCTTAGATTGATATATGATAATAGGATTTGATGACAGATTAGTTGGCGAAGATAAGTAAAAAGGATGAGCCAGAGACAGTTCTGAGTATTCTAACCCAAGTAGTGAGGTGCTGGTGCCATTAACTTAGAGAAGGGGGAGTGCAGGAGGAGGAGTGAGTATGTTTTGGTCAGTCTTGGTTTTGGTCATATTATGGTTGTGGCAGTTTTAAGATCCCTTACGTGGGATATCTCCTGGACAGATAAATATAGTCCTTTTCTTTTTCTTCTTTTTTCTTTTCTCTTCTTTCTTTTATTTAAAGGCCTTGCTACGTGAAAGTTTCTATGCATAACGTCTTTACATGATTAAATCTTAAAGAATACCGGAATGACAGTTGTACTGGGTTCAACCACAGTTTTCAGAAGAGGAAGCTGATGCCACTGTAACTGAAGGGCTTACCCAAGATCAGACAGCTCAGTAAGTAGCAGAACTGGAGCTGGCCCCAGGTTTGTCTCTCGAAGCTGAAGCTCTGCCATTTACTGAGGTCCAGTTACTGAGAATTCTTAGGAATTGTCACCATAGAGAAGATGTTAACACTGTATGATACATGAGATTGAGAGAGAAAATAGAACTATGTCAGCTGAGATGTCCCAGGACAAAACATTGGGAAAGCAAGTGTACCACCTCCTGAATTTTGACTGTAAGCGTCTTTCTGCTCCTCTTCTCATCATACTTACTCTCCACATTACTTCAGCCTTACCAAGACCCACTGGTTGACTCTGTGACTCTATCACTTTTTCACTGTCACCATTGCTTTTCACATACTCAGCAGTGTTTGGTTTGCTATGTACATGACTCTAGTAAATTTACTTCCTTTCCTTTCAGAATAGCTGCTTTTTACTCCTGTTTTCTCACATCCATATCCTTCTCTGCTTCCAATTTGTAGTTGGTAACCTCACCTCATGTTTAATGACAAAATGTAAGCAGTTGGAACATTTGAAACTTGAGTTCTCTCACCTTTCTGTCAACAGATCTTCCAGCCACTTTGTATTTGTTCTTATACCCTCGGTCTTCCCATTTGTTAAGATGGAAGACACATCTCCCTCCATGTAAACCAAAATCTCCCTCCCTTGTGCTTGGATCCCATTCCCCTCTTGACTTCTTAGGGTTTTGCTGTCTGTGGCTCTAAGCCCTCCCCCTCTTCTTCCATCATTAATTAATAGCCCTTTTTGCTGTGTCATTCCCATTATCATTCCTTACATGGCCACATTTTTGTGCTCTTAAAAGAACTGTCTAGGAGTTCCTATCCTGGCTCAGTGGTTAACGAAGTCGACTAGTATCCATAAGGATGCCAATTCTATCCCTTGCCTTGCTCAGTGGGTTAAGGATCCCGCGTTGCCGTGAGCTCTGGTGTAGGTCCCAGATGCGGCTCGGATCCTGTGTTGCTGTGGCTGCGGCATAGGCTGGCAGCTATAGCTCCGAGTAGACCCCAAGCCTGGGAACTTCCATATGCCATCGGTGTGGCCCTTAAAAAAAAAAAAGAAACTGTCTATATTCTCTGTCTTCATTTCTTCGTTTTTCCTAGTCTTGCAGTCTCCAATCAAGTTTCCATTCTCGCTATTCACTGAAACAGTGCTTGTCAGTAACAGATGACAGTGACTTCAGTGCAGTTAAATCATAGTCACTTCTCTGCCAACATCAAACTCAGTCTTTCCTCAGTGTTTGACGTACTTGGCCCTCCGTCTCCCTCTTGCAAAACTTCTTATAGCTTGTGTGACACCATGCGCTCCTGTCCTCCAGCTCAGGCCACTCCTTCTAGGGTTTTTTGTTGTTGTTGTTGTTTTTGCTGGTTGCTTTTCCTCTTGCTCTGCTTGCTGGAATGCCTTGACCATAACTGTTCTGCCCATACAGAGAATTTCCTCCAGACCTGTGGACTGAAATACCAATGATCCTCAGACCTTGCCTTATCCACTGAAAAGTCAGCTTGGTATCACAAACTTTATGTGGCCAAAACAGAAGTCTTGATTTCTACCCCATGTAAGACCCCCTCCTTTCTCACCTTAGTTAATGATAGCGCCAGCCACTGAGTTGATCAAAATCGATCTTTAGATGGGGAGAAGTTTAACCTTTGTTATAGGAACCGTTTAGGTAGAAAATACCAATTGCCTTTATATATGCTTCTAATAAGCCTATAAGGAGTGGGAGAGCCTCTTGAATCCATTTAAACAAGGTGCAGTTTTATGTTTTGAGCTTTGGCTTCCATCCATTTTCAGATGAGTTTGTGACTTAAAAGCAAAAATCAGGGGTTTCCATAGTGGCTCAGCGGTTAGCAAACCCAACTAGTATCCATGAGGCCTCTCTCAGTGGGTTAAGGATCTGGTGTTGCCATGAGCTGTGGTGTAGATCACAGACGCAGCTCAGATCCCGAGTTGCTGTGGCTGTGTTGTAGGCCAGCGGCTACAGCTATGATTAGACCCCTAGCCTGTGAAACTCCATATGCTGTGGGTACGGCCCTAAAAAGACAAAAAGACCAAAACCAAACAAACAAAAACAACAACAAAAAAAAACCTAAACCAAAAATCAAATCACTGCTTGTGCAAAAAGATAACACTTCTTTCCTTAGCCAAGGTTCTTAATTTGGGAGTATACAAACTCATAGGAGTCTTGCAGGAATATGATGTATGGGCTTGTGTGTGTATGTGCCCGTGTGTGGTGAATGCTACAGGATGGATATGTAAGATCTTCCTGGTGCTTAATTTGAGATTTTTTTTGTTCTTAAGATGTTTCATGACTTAAAGGTAAAATTTATTTATTTATTTATTTTTGTCCTTTGTCGTTTTAGGGCCACACCCGCGGCATGTGGAGGTTCCCAGGCTAGGGGTCTAATCGGAGCTGTAGATGCCGGCCTACGCCAGAGGATCAGCAACGCCAGATCCGAGCCACGTCTGCGACCTACACCAGAGCTCACAGCAATGCTGGATTGTTAACCCACTGAACAATCCCAGGGATCAAACCCACAACCTCATGGTTCCTAGTTGGATTTGTAAACTGCTGTGCCACAACGGGAACTCCCTTAAAGATAAAATTTAAATACCCATAAATATATTATGGGGTGGACTTTGGAATCCCATGAATTTTTAGGAAAAAACAACCTGCAGAGAGTGGTCAGGCTTTTCTGCCTTTTGCGACTCTGACCAGGAATACCTCCCAGATAAGCATTCGATTCTTGCTGTTGGTAGGAACACTTTGGAAGAAACTCTGCTTCATATTATGTCTGCAAGTCTACATGTATGCATGTATTTTAATCAGTCCTGTCAATGAACTCGAATTAGAATTAGTTTCTTCAAGAGGAAGTCTAAATCTATACTAAATTATCTTGTTTCCTTATTTTTTTTTTTTTATTTTTTTTTATTTATCGTTTTGTCTTTTAAGGCCGCACTGGCGGGGCAGCCTACACCACAGCCACAGCAACTTGGGATCTGAGCCGCGTCTGATACCTACACCACATGTCACGGCAATACCAGAGCCTTAACCCACTGAGCGAGGCCAAGGATCGAACCCGCATCTTCATGGATGCTAGTCGGGTTCGTTAACCACTGAGCCAGGATGGGAACTCCTGTTTCCTTTTCTTAAGTTCATGCTCATAATCAAGGGAGCTTATAAATGTTTGGAAAGTCAGTCTAAGACCAGAGAGCTCTTTACAGGGAGACTTCAAATGATTACCTGCCTGGCATGGATTGTCATACATCTGTGATTTCTTTGAGGGTAGGGACTCCTTTCAAATTAATGAATAATCTTAGTATCCTTCTGAGGCAGACATAGAGCAGCACAAGAGTTTTCTCTGTCGAAAGTAGTTTGCAGTAGTTCTGTCTTTTCATTCTCCTCTTTGCTTGACTCCCTTAATCTCCTAGTCCTTAGTGCAGAATTACTCTACAATGGTGTTGTTGTCATTAGAACAAGAAAATATCTTAAATGGCTAGAAAGTGTTTTGAGTCCCCTAGTAAAAGTGTCCCATGTGAATCAAGTGAAAGCTTAAATGTTTTTGTGTCTTGTTTGTATTTTATATTGTTAAATTTGTGCTATTTGAAGGCTATTAAGTCATTATTTCCTTCCTCTGGAAAGTTCCCCAATTAATTGAATTTTAAATACTGTCTTAATAGCAACCACTTCGTTCACCAAACCATTACTGAGTACCTACTATGTAATAGACCATGTTCTAGGTACCAGGGATTCAGAAATGAATGAGTTGAAGGAAGTTCTTACTCTTTGGAGTTGTCATTCTAATAGGGGAGATAAACATAAATTTACAGTAAGTATGTAAACAAACATATAATAGGTAGAGAACTACAGCAGCTTCTCTTTTCTTTTTACCCTCTGATAAAACAGCTAGCTACACACAGTCAAAACACCTCCATGGTTAACCATGAGCAAGCCACCTGATTTCTTCATACCTTGTTTTCCTTATTTGTAAAGTATGTTTACTCTGTTTACCTCACAGGGTTATTGAGAGAGAGAATGGATGGAAAGCCCATCGTAAAATATAAGGCAATGTAAAATATTATTATGTAAAGTGCTTGATTACATGGAGACAAAGATTTGTATATTTGGTGTATATGTCAGTATTTTTGTCAGTATTGATGGCTGTTTAGATTATAAACCACTTGAGTATATGCTGTATCTTAGGGTTATTTTAGCTTTCATGCCTCTGGTTTCGGTGACTTTTCTAGTAAGATGTCAATGCTAAATTGTTTGCTATTGTTTGGTAATATAGCAGAATAAATTGAAGGAAGGATTTCAAGCAACATGTGGGTGTTTGGATTAAATGGTCTTTAAAGAACCTTCTAATTCTGACATTGTATAATTCTAAAATAAAATTGTTGAAGGAAAATTGCCCCAGCCTCAGTGGAACAAAATGCGCTTTTCTTTTTGGCAATGAATATGGTTTGGAATGAAATAAAACCATTTCATAATATGTCAAAAGTTTTAGTTTTATGACCAGATGTCTAAGCTAGTATCTCTATTGTGCATGTTTAAGGAACAATGTAGTAGCAGAAGCAGCATTTTTATGGATCCTAGATACTTTGTCCTAAAGCGCCTACTCTGCTGTACTCTAGAGAAGCAGTTTGTTTAAACTAAACCTGTTGAAATTTTGGTTATGACTGTTATCCTGTACTAAAAGTAATGTTTCTTTTTTCAAAGGTACGCCAGCCTGTCATATGCATCAACAACCATGTATTTTGTTCAATTTGTATCGATTTGTGGTTGAAGAATAATAGCCAATGTCCAGCCTGCAGAGTCCCCATCACTCCCGAAAATCCTTGCAAAGAGATTATTGGTAAGGGTCTGTTTTATAAATACATAGAAATAGATTTAAAACAACCTTTAAATAGTGTCTATTTGGAGGGAGACTGAAGTAGACAATTTTCAGTGTTGAGATTTTGCCAGTATGATACTAGATGGATTGGTCATTTGCAGCTGAGAGGCACAAAGCATTGTGAGAACTCTAAAGCCTCCTGGAACTTTGGTTCTGGCAGAGGCTATATGTGTAGACCAAAATACTAATGGGTTAAAGCAGCAGATGCTAAAAGCTAAAAAACGGCCCAGAGAGTTCAGGCAAGAAAGTTTAGCCGGGAACATTGAGAATAGATTCATGAAGCAGGTGGCCTTTAAGATTGAGATTTAAAGATGGACAGATTTTCAGTTGGTAAAGATTAGGGAGGGCATTTCTTGCAGAAGGAATAGCATGCATTACAGTTTAGAAGAAGGAAAGCAGAGCATGTTTTTGGAAATGACCAGTAGCCTACTCTGGGTCTGACTATAGAAATAAAACTGAAGAGGATATTGAGAGTTTAGTGCAGGGCATCTTGAGTGACATCAGAGAATTGCTGTGTGGGTGAGATGGGCGAGGTGGGCAAGATGGCTTTGAGCAAGGAAATGGTGTAATCCAAAATGTGCATAAGGAATATTACTCAGGTGATGGTATGTAGGTTGACCTCTAGGGGAAAGACAGAGCTGAGTAGGTCAAGGCAGAGGCTCGTGCTCAGGGGAGGGAGAATGTGAGTGTGGATTAAGGGTAAAAAAAGAACATTCAGTACCATGGTAGTGTAAGCAATAGAGGGGATCAAACCTGAATTAGAAGATCCTTGAAAAATAAAACGTTTAAAGAGCTTTTTTATTTTTTTAGTGTTTGGTTTTTATTCTGCTTGTATAAGTTGTTTCTCTTAGATTGCAAAAATTAAAATGATTTTTATTTGTTCTTGTTTTTGGAAAAATTGAAAGTGAATCTCCCATTCACTTTTGTTTATCTGTCATGAATCATAAATAAAATCTTTCAGAAAACTTAAGAAGTCATTGTAAGAGTCCCAAATTAGGGAAAATGAACTTCAGTAAAATTTTTATAACGGGAAAGGAAGATATATATGCTAGAAAAAAAGAACTGGTGGGACTTTGAAACTAAGAGATCTGAAAGGGGAGTCAGAGATGGTTCCAAGGTTTCTTTCTTGGGTTTCTTGGTGAAGTCTAATAGAGGGATATTTCTCTGCTTTGCTACAAACTGGAGTGCTAAGCTCTCTACCTCTAGTTTTTTTTTTTTTTTTACCTGCACTGACCTTTACCAGAAGTCAAGTCTTTTCTTGCAGAACCTGAGTTTTGTTGATGAAGATAATTTGAATGTTTTTTTCCCCCCAGCTTCTCTTCATATCTTTTCTCCTGCCTTCATTCATTCATATTTAAGTGATGTTTCATAAATTCTCCCAAGTAAAATAGTTCATCCATTCTTGCATTTGAATAGAACATCCTGAAAAAGAACATCTGTAAATACCTTTGCTATCATTTTAAGAAGTACAAAGAAGGTAACCACAGCGTAAGTGAAGACCTTTCAGGAAGAATACATTTTGAGTGTGTTTGTAATGAGTTATGGACATACAGTTGATGCTGTGATTTACAGTCCATTTCCATCATAACTGGGTTATTAGAATCAGTGAAAAGACACGTTGATCTTTTCAATTACGTTACTGGTAACTACGTATGTTTGAATGAATACATTTGTTATAATATATATCATAATATGCGTGCCATATATTATATATCAATAATACGTATTTGATAATTATATATATACATAGTATTGGTAATATATTTATGTAGCTTATTGGTTAAATATAAATATAATCATTGGTTTTATCATTAACAGTTGTCATGTATTCAAAATTTGCCATTGTCCAAATGTGATAATTAAAAAATATAGCCTTTGCCTACTTTGAGTTTACTATAAAAAAATACATAGGTAGGTATTTTACTGAAGGTATTTCTTCTGCTGTTATTTATCTTTTTTCAGGATTGAAGTACAGAAAAGGCCTAGATGGCAGCCCCAAGTGAATATAAGGGGAAAGGTAGAAAATAAGACAGAGAACTATATAGAATTTCAATAAAAGGGTTTATTTTCATTTTCACTCTACCCAAATCAGAATGAAAAGTTGGATTTTGTTTTTCCTTATAGGAGGAACAAGTGAAAGTGAACCTATGCTAAGCCATACAGTCAGGAAGCACCTCCGGAAAACTAGACTTGAATTACTCCACAAAGAATATGAGGTAAATAGTAGTTAAAATTTAAATGATGACAACATTGAATTCAAGGTTAACCTGTCTCAATCCTTGGCCTTCTTAGAGTAAACATCCAGTGAAATCGTATTTTATCTTATTTTATTTTGTCTTTTTTAGGGCTGCACCTGCGGCATATGGAAGTTCCCAGGCTAGGAGTTGAAATGGAGCTGCATCTGCCGGCCTACACCACAGTCACAGCAACACCAGAGCTGAGCCTCGTCTGTGACCTACACCACAGCTTGCAGCAACACCGGATCCTTAACCCACTGAGCGAGACCAGAGGTCAAACCTGCATCCTCATGGATACTAGTCAGGTTCATTACCACTGAGCCATAGCGGAACTCCTAAAATCTGATTTTAATTGCCAGTTTAGAAATACTGTATTTGATAACTTCTTTTTTCTTTTCCTATTTCAAATAGAGGAAGAATTCCAAACCTGCATCCTCAGAGACAATGTCAGGTCCTTAACCCCTAAGCTGCAGTGGGAATTCCCATATATTTTTGAGTAACATTAAGCCAATTGTCATTTTTTTTCTTTTTAGTATTTTTTCTTTTTTTTTTCTTAATGGATTTTATTTCAATTATAGGTGTACATAAATCATCACAAGTCAATTTTACAGATTTTGTATTCCAAACCCACAGTGCATCCCCCCACCCCCGTAATTGTCATTTTATGTTGACTAAATGTGGGATATTATTACTCTCTTCTTTTTTTGTGTGTGTGTCATGTCCAAATGTGGAAGTTCCCAGGCTAGGGATTGAGCATATGTATGCCCTAGGAGCAGCCCAAGCCACTGCAGTGACGACACTGGATCCTTAACCTGCTGCATCACGATAACTCCTATTTCTCTCTTTTGACACAAAATATCTTTAAGTTACTACACTATATAAATGGAAACTACTCCGGCTGCCTTAAAATATTTTTGAAGTAAAGTAGGGCATAAATAAATGAATAAATGTTCATTCATGTATGTGTTTTCCTGTTTATATTTGTTTGTTCAGTAATATATTAATTCAAACAAGTAAAGCGATTTTCTCATTTTATGATACTATTTAACTTGAAGTGTACTGTAATTTAAAATAGTAAATAGTACTATCTGTGTTATCTCTAAAATGTATTTTTACATACTTATAAATATTTATCACACTTAAATTCTAATCAGATTTATCCTTTAGGAGATCACTGATGTATTGGAGTTTATTTTCTAACAACAGAATTTCGAAGAATCTTAGCTTAAGATGAAACATCCATTACAGATGAATAAATGGTATCACAGAAAAGAGTTTTAGCACTATATGTTTAGTTACTGAATTTAAGCTAGTAAGCAGTTCCTCATGAGGTAAACTAATACTTGAAGTAGTCACAGCAGTAATTGAAGAGATGGAACATAGAAAAGTTAAAAATTAACTACAGTTGTTATTCAGAAATGGAAAGTGAAGGAAATGACCTGTAGCTTTACTCTTACTTCAAATATAGAAGCCAAAATACAGATATGAAAAGAAACTTAAATGCCTTGATCAAAACTGTATTTTTAAATTCCCTTCAGTAAAGTAGGTAAACATGCCTCGGAATTTTCTTCTGAGGAATTTACTTCCTTGTTGAATTCATGCGACTTTTCGTGTTTATTGGATATCTTAAATAGAGTCAGTGATTTGAAATTTTGATTTTTTTTAAAATACAAACTATCATTAAATTAAAATAAAAGCCATGGAAATGATTTTTTATCAGAGTCAATATACATTTTGAGAATTTGAACTGTATGTGATGATAAAACTATTCTGATGTGTAAAGAATCCATATATAGTTTGTATTGTTGGTGTAAAATTTAAAAGCACATTGGCCTCATTTTAGAATACATATGTGTCTGTTGTCTCTGTCTACCTGATGACTATGCATTGCTTTTTCAGGATGAAATAGATTGTCTGCAGAAAGAGATAGAAGAACTTAAGAGTAAAAATCTCAGCTTGGAGTCACAGATCAAGACTATTCTAGATCCTTTAACCTTGATGCAAGGAAACCAAAATGAAGATAAACATCCAGTTGCAGATAATCCAAGTAAAGCTGACCCAGAAACTGTAGCAGAGTGGAAGAAAAAACTTAGAACAGCTAATGAAATCTATGAAAAAGTGAAAGATGATGTGGATAAGTTAAAGGAGGTAAGCTGTGATTGTTTTTTTTTTAATTCTATAATATTTTAAGTACCTTCAAAAATATACATAGCGGTATTATCTTGAGTTATCATTGGTTATTTGTGGAGAAAAGGACAGGAATTCCTGGATGAGCATTTATAAGCAGTGGGAAAACTTTTTCTCTTTAAATGTTATTGGCTGCCAAGAAATATCAGATGGTTTCATTTGTGACTATAATTGGAGACTCAGTAGTGCTTCTATGTGACTCTGCATCTTGTAGAAGAATGACATCAGTTTAGAGGATGTGTATCTATTTCCCTTTTTTGTGGTTTGGCTTAGGTTTTTTTTAAGCTCATCTCAATGACTGCCCTGTGTGTATAAAGACAAACACATATTCATTTCCCTACCTATAAAATGAGAGGTTTGGACCATATCTTTTCTCTGATTTTCAGTATTGTAGTTAAAGACTTAATGTTTAATTCCAAGAGAGACGACTAAATAGACTACGAAAAAAAATATTGCAGCTTATGAGGTAGGTTCATTTTTTCTTCAATTATTCTTGCATCCATACAAGATAGAGAAAGCATAGGTGAAAAGGGCAGACCTCTAGGATTTTCCACTCTAGGCAAGGAGATGAGACCCATGCCATCATCACTGGAAGTAATAATCATGCGCTGAAGAGCTTTGTCGGCCAAAGGGACCTGCCTTTAGCTTGGCTTCAGGTTTATCCACAATGGAGTCTTGTGCTGAATAGAGATGGTTTTGTGGTATCCAGAACCACAACCATCCATTCAACCTATATACATTCTCTTACAATACTGTACTGAATTACTAAATCCTGCCTCCTAAAATTATTAATGCTTCGTGTGATATGTTAAAGATGTGCTCCCACATACTGGCCCTGCGGTCTTCAGTGAGGTTAAGTAGCAGAAAAGTATCTGCAACTTGGTGTAAATACTAAGTCAGATTGCATACCCACATATAAAATAAAAGCCATTTGGGCTCGGAAAAGGCCAAGATGAGAGAAAGAAGGGAACTTAGTGCTTTGAGAGAAAAAAGAAGCTACAGACATAATTGTACTGAGTTTGTTACACATTTAGGGGAAGTGTGTAGTTTCTCTGGGTACCAATGGCCGCATTAGCATGTTAGTTTGTCTAAGAACAGAAGAGGACAGGAAGAGGAAAGACAGCTGGGACATCTCAGTATTTATCCAGTCAGCCATGTCCCCTTTAACTTTCCTTCTTCTTGAGCCATCAGTAAGTTCAGTATGGTCTCTTTTATAGTTACTGAACCTTATTTAAATTTTTGGCAGTACATAAAAAAACAAAATAATACCATTTGCAGCAGCATGGATGCAACTAGAAATTCTTACACTAAGTGAAGTCAAAAAGAGAAAGAGAAATTACCGTATGATATCACTTATACGTGGAATCTAAAATATGCCACAAATGAACTTGTCTACAAAACAGAAACAAACTCACAGACATAGAGAACAGACTTGTGGTTGTGGAGGGGGAGGGAGTGGGGTAGATTGGGAGTTTGGGGTTATTAGATGCGAACTGTTACATTTAGAATGGATAAGCAGTGAGGTCCTACTGTGTAGCAAAGAGAACTATATCAAATCTCTTGGGCTAGAACATGATGGAAGATAATATCAGTAAAGGAATGTATATATACGTATGACTGGGTCACTTTGCTATCAGTGGAAATTGGCACAACACTGTAAATCAACTATAATGAAAAAAGAAAAAAATTGGCAATAAATGTTTCTTAGAGCATGAAGTGCTGTTTGAAAACTTTACTCTAGGTTTGTAAGAGTGGTGTAGGAGATGTCTGTAAAAGAAAGGTACATAAAATAGGGAGTTCCCATTGTCGCTCAGGGGTAGTTACCGGACTAGTATTCATGAGGGTGAGGGTTCGATCTCTGGCCTCGCTCAATGGGTTAAGGATCTGGCTTTGCCGCAGGCTGTTGTGTAGGTTGCAGACATGGCTGTGATCCCACTGTGGCTGTGGCTGTGGCTCTGGCTGTGCCATAGACCAACAACTACAACTCCGATTTGACCCCTAGCCTGGGAAAATATGCTGCAGGTACTGCCCTAAAAAAAAGAAAAAAAGAAAGAAAAAGGAAAGTATATAAAATGCAGTTTATCTTTGTTCTTTTAAAGGTCACATGTTAAAGTCAATTGCCCAAAACTACCCTGAGAGCTCAGAATTATCTGGGTTATTTAATAAGCCGATTTTGGATGCCTGGTGAAGGTATTAGGTGGAACTAGGCAGTAAACTGGGGCATAAATAAATTTAAAAACATGAGCTGCAGAGGCAAAACTTGAATGTGAAGTACAAAATAATAAAATACTATAAATCAAATAGAGGAATTTTTCTAATGTTTCCAGGACTAGGTGAGTTTTAAACCATTATGAAACTGTATTAATAATGCAAAATAAGTTCTCTTGTGGCAGAGTGGATAAAGGATCCGGCATTGTCGTGCTTCAGATTGGGTAGCTACTATGGCACGCGTTCAGTTGATGGCCAGGGACCTTCCACATGCCATGGGCGCAACCAAACAAAAAAGGAAAAAGAATGCAAAATGGTTACCTGAAGTCTTCATTACTTTTTAGGTGCAACCGTTAAGCAGAGCTCTTCCCTCTGTAACTTTTACCCACCTAATTCTCCTGAAGTTGAAAATATCTCTGATAGTTGAGGACCTAGCCAGCCCTTACTGAGAATCTTAGAGAGCCACAGGACTGGCGAGAGACTTTGACAGAGGGGATGGGGAAAAGAAATCAAATGAGTTTCTAATTTAAGCTTGTCATTCATCATCAAAAGCATTCACTAAGTGCCTCCTCTTATGGTTCTATGTTTGAGGGCTTAATTCATTGTTTCTGAGTATGAGGAAGTAAATTACTTTCCTTCTATTTTCAGAGGGGCAGTGATGGTGTCTGTTTATCAGTCACTTGAAGAAGTAACCCTCCACAATCCTATTTATTTTGTATCTGTGAAATAAGCAGGTGCTCAGAGCCCAAAAGGAGCCTGGATGAGTCTAAGTGAGAGAGTCAGGCTTGGTGCCCAAAAAGTGTCTTCTCTCCTGCTTCTCTTTATCATCCTTTTGGGGCATTTGTGTGGGTTGGCAAATAATATAGTCAGAAGTTCTAGAGATTATTGGTCAAACTTTAAAAATCTGTTTTCTTCTAGAGATTATTGGTCAAACTTTAAAAATCTGTTTTCAAGTTTTCTTGGTTTAAACCTTTTTGTTGGTAATAGTTCTTGTGACCCCATTCACTTTGAATATTACTGTTCTAGTCACACAATGAATTTCTCTTGCCTGGTTAGTGAGATTGGTTCCTAGTCTAGGGAGTCTTATTTTTTGTTGGATTCAAAACACGATGACTAAGAGATTTAAAGGAAGTAGCTTTTAAGAAGACCCTACTTTTTGGGCTGTCCAGAGTCAATATTGAGCTTCTAGATTTTCTAGAATTAATGTTTTGTGAGGCAATTTTTAGGTGCCATACAATTCAAAAGAGAAAAGCTTGCTCGGGATATTTTTTTTATTAGAAGAGAATTTATTAGAAAATACTGATGCAATTTTGAGAGTCCCAGAAATTGCCAGCCAAAGCATTTAGGAAAGCTATTTTGAAGAAAGCAAGTGAATGGTTTAATCATAATAGATATGTTATCACTAAAAACTATTCTAAAATAGCAACCAAAAAATAAATCTCATAGTTCAAGATTAACTTAGTATTACTAGTTTTATGAATAATTGCATGTGGTATAATGTTATCATGCTTAGTTATGTGAAAAAGAAAAAAAGTATTTGCTATTAGTTTAGTCCCTCAACAACTCTTAGCTAACTAACATAGCTCCATTTATTTCCCTGGATAAGATATTTTCAGAATGCTTGGGGAATATGGATTAAACGTGCTTGGTTGTGTTCATAGTTTCACAAGTCATTGCCAGCGGTGATTTTAAGTTTCTGAAGGCGTGTTCTAAATATTCAGTTTTCTGATATTTTTGCTGTAAAAAATACAGGTGTCTCATGTCATAATTTTTACAAGGCACTTGTTTTAACTTGCGCTTAGTTATTTTCAACTCTTTTTTTTTTAAGGCAAATAAAAAATTAAAATTGGAAAACGGTGGCCTGGTAAGGGAGAATTTACGACTGAAAGCTGAAGTTGATAACAGATCACCCCAGAAGTACGTATTTTGCTCATAGAGCAACGTTTCAGGTTATGTCAATGTTTTAGGATAAGCTGCTATAATAGTTTGTGTTTTTCATTTGAATTTTCATTGAAGCATATGAATTTAAGTAGAATGTCTTACCTCTAAACGTCAAGTGTATACTTACGTTATTGGTAAAATCTTAGTCTCAGTTAAAGCTAATTTTGAAGAAAGGATTTCCTTAACATTTTTCTTATCTGATTAGCTCCAGAATTGTTTTATGTGACCTAAGACAGGTGAGCCTTGAGCTGGTTTTACATATAACTGTTTAATGGTCCTAACAAAGAGTAGGGAGTGTAACATAATGCCCTGTAGATGTTTTTTGAAATAATCTTAATTATGGTTAAAATTCATACAGTGCTTTCTCTTTACCAAGTGCAACAACCTGTGATGTAGAACTATTGTTACTCTCTGTTTACAGGTGATGAAATGGAGGCATAGCAAGAGTAATTTTTCTAAATCCACTCAGCTAGTAAGTGGTGGAAATAGGAGTTAAACCAGGTAGTCGAGCCCCAGAGTCTGTGCTCTCTTACATTACACTGAAAAACCATTTTACTATTACGCTACCCATTACACAGAAAAGCCTATCTGAAATAGAATTAAGGCATCATTTGTTGGATTTTGGACTGATTTGAACTGTGTAATTACATGAATTTATTCTTCCTTTTTCTTATTCTATTTTGTTTTGCTCTGGGGCTGCACCTGTGGCATGCTGAAGTTCCCGGGCTAGGGGTCCAATCAGAGCTAGCTGCCAGCCTACACCACAGCTCATTGCAATGCCAGATCCTTAACCTATTGAGCAAGGGCAGAGATCAAACCCATGTTCTCATGGATCCTAGTCAGCTTCGTTTCCACTGAGCCACAATGGGAACTCTATTCTTCTTTTATGATGGGATAGTTTTCACTCCATTCCAAAAGGTAAGAGATTGTAGTAGCTATCGACCCACTCAACATTTAGTATAAAATGATAAGAAATAGAGTTAAGACTTGAAGATTGAGAATAGATGGGAGACAGTACTTGAAGTTATTATTCTTCTAGGGAAAAGAGAATATGGCCTCCATCCCTCTTGAGAGGTGGCATATCAGAATTCCACACTTTATTCCTATCTAACAATAAGACTTCAGGTCTTCCTAGTGGAAGAAGACAAGGCAGGCATAAACAAACAATGGACAGTCATTCCGTTTACCGCAGGGTGCATGTGTCAGTCCCAAGTCCCTAGTCCATCGACTGGCCAATGGCAACCTGCTGTGTAGCACGGAGAACTCTGCCCGATATTCTGTGATAATCTTGGAAAATAATCTGAAAGAGAAAAAACAAGAAACAATGGAAATTTATCCTACCAGAAGTAGTTCTCTGCTTGTCATTTGAAAAGAAAATATTCCCTTCACTAAAACCAAGTGTGGTATCAGGAAATGGTAGAAGTAAACCATAATTACTCAGAGTAGAGATAACTAACCAATAGAGAGAGAAGTATAGCTTTTACTTTTAAATAGCTCCTTCCCCTGTGCTTGCCAACCTCATTTTTCTTTCACTTCAGATAATGTCCTACTTTGCCAAATTAGTGAAATAAGCTTAGGAAGTGTTGCTCTTTTTATGTGGTGGTTTGAATCTCTGCTTTTCTCATTTATTGGCAGCTCACTTTGCCAGTCATAGTAAATGCATGTCCACTAGCCGTTTCCCATAGCATGTTGAATGGGACTAAAGCCATTTTGTTTTGGGAGTTCCCTTTGTGGCTCAGTGGTTAACGAATCCGACTAAGAACCATGAGGTTGTTGCGGGTTCGATCTCTGGCCTTGCTCAGCGGGTTAAGGATCTGGCATTGCCGTGAGCTGTGGTGTAGGTCACAGACGCGGCTCGGATCCCGTGTTGCTGTGGCTGTGGCGAAGGCCGGCAGCTATAGCTCCTGTTAGACCCCTAGCCTGGGAACCTCCATATGCTGCAGGTGCGGCTCTAGATAAAGGCAAAAAGACAAAAAAAAAAAAAACATTTTGTTTTACAGCTTTTATTTCTTGAAAAGTTGCCTACCAGATTTCAGATTTGATGCTTGTCACCAGGATGTGTGTTTTTAAATATCGATGGCTCCTACCTGATAAACAACTGAAGAATCTCACCTGAAGACACCTTGCCTTTGTAAAAACAAGCAACCATATTTCTGAACCCCATATAATTTTGGGATTTGCTATCTTTAATTTCCCTTCCTTCCCTTCAGGGGAAGGGAACAGTTTCACTTAAAAAACGACTTGAATTGACCCCTATTCCAGATCAATTTGCAGTGCATTGAGGTATTAAATGCATTGCATTTGATTTATAGCCTTGTTTACTCTGCATCACCAAACCCTAGTGGGATTCAGAAAGAAGCTGACCGCAGCTAAAAATACCCAGATCTGGTTCACCTGAGGAGAGCTCCTATTTGTATTGAAAAGAATATGAAATTTCAGTAGTTTAAAAGTAAACGTAAGCAAATAGAAACCATCCGTTCTGTTTCATTCCCCTGATTAGGAAGTGCCTTGACCAATTATTTTTCTCCTGTCTATTTGGTTAGGTGTCAGGGTATCATGGCCTTAGTTTCTGATGCATCTTTTGGGTTGTGCAGACATACTCTACAAATCATGCAGAAGAGAGAGCTTTAAAATTTAGACTCTAGAATGGGAAAAAATTAGGAAGATGTATTTGTCAGCTTGGGCTGTCATAACAAAATACTATAGACAGGGTGGCTTAAACATTGCATATTTATTTTCTCAGTTCTAGAGACTAGAAATCCCAGATAAAGGTTCAGCAGTTTCAGTTTCTGGTGAGGGCTCTCTTCTTGGCTTGTAGATGGCCATCTTTTCACTGTCTTCACATGTCAAAGAGAAAGAAAAAGCTCTGGTCCCTCTTCTTTTTCTGACATTGCCAGTCCTATCAGATTAGGGTCTCATCCTTATGGTCTCATTTAAACTTAATTACCTTCTAAAGACCCTGTCTCTAAATACAGTCACATTGGGTGTTAGGGCTTCAACATATGAGTTTTGGGGGGGCGGTAGTTGGGAACACAGTTCAGTCCATAGCAAAAGGTATTTCTTTTCAAGACACTCAAGCAAATATAATGCTGTTGCCCCCAAAGCAGACTACTGGTGTGAACAAGGGGGGACTTAAACATTTACATTGGTCTCAAGTAGACAGTATTTTATAAGTTTTTTTTTTTTTTTTGTCTTTTTGTCATTTTAGGGCCACACCCACGGCATGTGGAGGTTCCCAGGCTAGGGGTCTAATCGGAGCTACAGCTGCTGGCCTGTGCCACAGCCACAGCAATGTGGGATCCGAGCCATGTCTGCAACCCACACCATAGCTCACGGCAACGTCAGATCCTTAATCCCCTGAGCAAGGCCAGGGATCGAACCTGCAACCTCATGGTTCCTAGTCAGATTTGTTAACCACTGAGCCACGACAGGAACTCCATTTTATAAGTTTTTAAAACAGTTCTATAATCTTTAAAATGAAATCTGGATTTTTATCTCTTCTGCTACTGTTTTTCAAGTCTATCTTTTAACCTTCATTATATCCAATCTTAAAGTGTACCTGGATATTTTTTTTTCTCAGCTTTAACTTAAAAGCCCTTTTAAACAGTGTGACAGTCTACTAAGCGTACTCTCTTAGATTTCAAAAATATCCTTTCTGTTTCTTGTCAAAAAGTCACTGTCCTGACATCTAAACTGGTGGTCCAGAAACATATGTTCTTTTTATTTGACTCGATGTATCCAGTTCCTGAATTTATCTTTCTCTTCTAATTCATTTCACCTGGAGAAAAACATCTGTTTGCCCTTTTACTTTTCCCTAACATAGACCTATAAGAGAATCAGATTTTGATGTTCAGAACTCAAGAGGTGGTGAAATGTCCTTTAGTTTACAAAGCTGATAGGTGAAGAAAACTCTCTCTCCCAGCCAACCCAGAAATACTGAAAGTTTATTTACTTGACAATCTACTGGCTGCTTTGAACTATACAAAATAAAGTAGGCTAGGTTCCCTTGCTGTAATTTCTCTTACCACTGTACTTTTCCGACTTTGCTCATATCACAGTTACTAATGATGAATGTTTTGTGTAATTATTTCACAAAAATCGTTTCATGGCTTTCTTCTGTTTGCACTAGGACAGTAGTTGTATTCACTGTTATAGCCCTGCATATTTATAGAGTTCTAGCTAATATTCTGCTCATAACATGTATTTGTTGAGTAAGTGAATAAAAACATAGCTCCCAAGACTGCGAGGAAACAGACAAATCCAGAATGGGTGTAGTCAATAGGAAAATGATTAGATTTCTTCATTAAATCATTGGCAGAATGGGAGGGGAATCTAGATTTACAATAAAAGAGATCTAAGAGATATAATAACCAAAAGCAGTATATGGATTTTGTTTGATATTAATTAATAACAAACGTCAAAAGACATTTTTGAGGCAATTGGATGTATTTGAATGTGAGCTGGATATCAGGTGATACCAAGGAATTACTGTGAATTTTGTTTAGGCTTTATGGTTATTTAAGAAAATGTCCATATTTTCTTATAGAAATGCATAGCAAAATATGGACTAATAGAATAATTTTAACAAAAGA
Source organism: Catagonus wagneri (assembly GCA_004024745.2). Taxonomy (NCBI): domain Eukaryota; kingdom Metazoa; phylum Chordata; class Mammalia; order Artiodactyla; family Tayassuidae; genus Catagonus; species Catagonus wagneri. The sequence goes on along the minus strand of PVHT021183727.1, from coordinate 13,401,580 downwards.
AAAAATATATATATATTTCATATATATTTAAAATGAGGCGGAGTTCCCGTCGTGGCGCGGTGGTTAAGGAATCTGATTAGGAACCATGAGGTTGCGGGTTCAATCCCTGGCCTTGCTCAGTGGGTTAACGATCCGGCGTTGCCGTGAGCTGTGGTGTAGGTCGCAGACGCGGCTCGGATTCTGTGTTGCTGTGGCTGTGTTGTAGGCCGGCGGCTACAGCTCCTGTTAGACCCCTAGCCTGGGAACCTCCACATGCTGCGGGTGCGGCCCTAAAATGACAAAAAGGCAAAAAAATTTAAAATAAATAAATAAATAAAATGAGGCAAAAATCTTGATAATTGTTGAATGCACGTGATGCGTATATAGGCTTTGTTATACTTCTCTCTGTACTTCTGTGAATGCTTGGACAATTTTATAATGAGAAAAAATTGTTTTTTTGTCTTTTTAGGGCCGCACCTATGGCATATGGAGGGTCCCAGGCTAGGGGTCAAATTGGAGCTACAGCTGCCAGCCTACACCACAGCCACAGCAATGTGGGATCCAAGCTGCATCTGTGACCTACACCACAGCTCACTGCAATGCCGGATCCTTAACCTACTGAGCAGGGCCAGGGATCAAACCCGCATCCTTAGGGATACTAGTCAGTTTCATTAACCACTGAGCCACGACAGGAACTCCCTATAATGAAAAATTAAAACCAGTAAAACATAGTCCTTGCCTCCAGGAAGTTCATAATCTAATGAAGGCAAGAGGAAAAAAAATCATAAAACAGTTAAATATTGAATAGATACTAAGCCAAAGAGCAAAGACAGCACAAGGTGAGTTCAGAGAATGCCTAGTTGGTTGCGGTGACAAGAGTCTTTATCTAAAAGGCAGCACTTGAGCCCAACTTTGAAGGATGGAGATTTCGGTGAAAGCATTCTCAGCAAAAGGAAACAGCTAGAAAGGTTAGGAGTACTAAGGGGTTCCTTGTACTCCAGAACAGCCACAAATCATGCTCCAGAAACATGGTGATTTCCTTCTGAAACTAATCAGAATAGAGGCCCTCTGAGTAATTTGCACATCTCTCCATTGTGACCGTCATCATCCCACTTAAATAGCTCATTCACACAACTCTACTGTGTCTAATACTCCGCTGTATTCTGCTCCTAGCAGAAAGGCCTGTTCTCCTGTTTAATGGGGAATGCGAAGAGTGTCACATCTCCACATAGTAAAAAACAAGAGTAAGAAGCTGAAGAGAGGACTTAAGTATTGCATTTCTCACATTCCTAAATTGCTTTGACTTCAATTATTATTCGTAAACTGTTCCGGGAAATGTAGATATATTTGCCCGTCCATAGAGTTAGGAGTTCCTTTGTGATCTTTAGCTTGAAGAGGTATGAAGAATTGACTTGTAAAGCATTTGACAGTCCCGTGTCCTCTCTCAGGATCTCTGTTCAGTTGTACCATTTTTTGTGCTAGGCAGAGTTCATGCCATGTTGCCACCTATTATGAGACTTTAGCACAGTAGCTGTTCTTGCCCTCAGCTATGAACTCATCTTAATAGCATAGAGTATAAAGCTCCATTGTATAAAATCCATGGATCATTTATATCAAACTTGTTTGTAATTGCATCAGTGGCTTTCCTTTCTATAAGGATGTGTTTGGGAATGTCATTGTGTCTTTAGTGAGATCTGTGGATTCGATAGTGTCCCCCCGCAAGCATCATTTTTACTGCTTAGCAACCCCAGGGCTTACCGCCATGGACCATTCTTCATCCATGCCTCAGTTCTTTTAGGGGACGATTAAGGCTCCAGATTCTCTGTAGATAGTGAATAGTGTTTCCTTATTAGTACATGAAAAGAAGTGCTCTGAGGAGGGGAAAAATAGACTTAATAGGTCACGACCTGTGCTCTCTTCTCTTTTTGCTGTATTCATGTTCCTTGAGCCATCTCATCGACTCCCATGGCTTTAATAATCATCTACTTGTCAGAGATTATAAAATAAAATCTAAATCTTTGGCCCTTCCTTTTTCTCCTAAACTGTAGATTCATATTTCCATCTGGCTATTTCACTGAAGATCCTGTACCTTAAATTCACCACAGACATAGTAGTGGTGAAATAAATGCTTAGTTCTAGAGACAGACTACCTTGATTCAAATTTCTCTGCCTCCACTCTGCCGCTCCTGGCCCTACCCAATTCGTTTTCTTCATACTCAGAATTGTTTTTTATAAAGTATAAGTCAAACTATTAAATCTCCTTCCTAAAACTATCCAATGTTTTCCTAAGATAAAATCTAAATTCTTCACCAACTAGTCAATGCTTCCCTATTCACTTCATCTCTTTCTCATCCCCCCAGCTCATCCTGCTCCAACCTTCTCCTCTGTGGCCGTGCTGAATTTCTCCCTGGGCCCAGATTTTCAATGTTGTGTCACGTACCTTTGCTCATGTCTTTCCCTTTGCCTTCCCCGGTCCTCCCCAGTAACCGCTCTTTTATTCTGCCTAGTTAATTCCTACCTGCCTTTGAGATTGACCCCAGTTGTCAGTTTGTCTTTGAGATCCTTTAGATTTTCCATTGTTCTTATATTGTTTTGTTTAAGGATTACATTGTATACTGACCAGTTTCATGATTGTCGTGCTTAATTAATCTACCAGCTCCTTGGAATTAAGATATTTATTTATTTATTTATTTACTTTTGCTTTTTAGGGCCACACCCAGTTCATATGAAAGTTCCCAGGCTAGGGGTGTAATCGGAGCTATAGCTGCTATCCTATGCCACAGCCACAGCTCATGCCAGATACTTGACCCACTAGGCGAGGCCAGGGATCAAACCCGCATCCTCATGGAGACTAGTCAGGTTCGTTTACACTGCGCCACAACAGGAACTCCCAAGACATATTTTTTAAATGCACAGAAGGTGTATCTGTATTAAGTATGTGTGTATATGTGCTCCTTGGAGCGAAGTGAGCAGGGAGTGAAGACCTTGAGCTTTCTTGAAGCTTAAGGTATAAAGGGTCTAAGAGGGAAGGAAGTCAGATTCCCGGCTTTCTCCAGATGAGGAGAGAAGAGGGATTTCCTCAAGTCTGCAAAATTGCACTAGAGATTGAGAGTTAGAGGAAAGGAGGAGGCAGTGTCAGAGCTTGCCTGGCTCCAGGACCAGGTTCTTATCTGAGTGTCCTGATGTGAACCAGGTTTTCCTGCCCATCTGTCTCCATGCTGACTGAGTGCTGTGCCCCGCCCTGGTTCACAGGTCTGCTCTTCCTAAACTGTGTCTCAAGACGTGCCAGTACCACTCAGACAGCATTTGGCTTTCAGCTTCCACAGCACCTCTGCTCTTGACCTTTTCTGGCCTTTTTTGTTTTCTCACGATTCTGTGCTGAGAAACGCCATGATTCCTGGTATTTGACCCCAGCCTGATCGGTTGACTGATTCTGCTATGCCCTTTGGTTTTCCCGGAAGGGGAACTTGTAGACTGTCAGGGGAGCCTGATGATACCCTGGGGCCAGACTGTGACAGGCGGATGTGCTCAGGCCCCTCAGCTGCCTGAGGGGCCCTTCTCTGGATATTCAGCTAATTGGGGGTGGACAGTTACTGCGGTTTTCTGTCAGCTTGTCTTTATTGTATTGATAAGATATTTTAGGAGCCTGCAGTGCATGCTAATAACTAAGCCATAAGGTTGTCGAAAAGATTATGAACTGCTTGAGAACAAGGATAATGTTTTCTACTCCTTTTGTTTTGCTTCCTTATAGCCCCTCAGCACATATTAGTCCTCAGTAACCGTCAGCTGAGTAATAACTACAGAGTGGCCAGATCACAGTTTTTGGTTTTGTTTCATATTGTTCCTCATGCTGAGAGAGATTGATTTAACTGTAGTGAAAAGCGTATCAATAGTAGTTCAGAGATTTTTCAGGTATGATTTTTTTCACCCAACAATAATTGTATTCTTTTTATACTATTGAGATTTTGTGTTGTTAAGGTTAGTATATTTTGGGAAAAGGTATAAGTCCTTTATTCCTCTGAGAACTGTAAAAAGATGTGAAATAGCATGCATTGAGGTTTTCTCCCTCACAAAAGATTAGGATCCCATTGATGTCATGTCATCTTCAAGGCTGATCTTTTAGGGCAGAAAATTGGGGCATTTCTACATGGAATGGAAATGAAGCATGTTTATCCATTAGAGTGGAATGTATTCCACAGTAAAAAGAGTAGTCCATCTTCACAGGCAATGAGTATGGCTGTGGATTGGCCCTTTTTAGAGACTTACCACAAAAAGGAATCTGTTCCTCTTAAGTTTACATTTGCTGCCTAACGTGGGTTATTTCTATAAGAATTTGTAGGTATCTCAGCAAGAACTTCCACCACAGTTTTTAACTGCAAACACATGGACAGTTTAATAAACATACACCAAAAACTTCTTTAAAATTGTGTTAGTAATATGAGCTCTTATTTTTTAACTCTGCTCCTCGTTTGAAAGCTTGCATATCAGACCCTACCTTAATTTTAAAACACTACTTTTGGGAGGTGGACAAGGGAAGAAGGGTTGCAAGGGCTTTAATTCTTTGTCTAGTTCCATTGTCCATGTGACCTTGGTCTTTATGGGTGTGGCATTGTTTTCATTCTTGCACATATTTGGGCACTTGGTGTTTTGTGCTAAAACTAAGGTGCAATATAACAAAACTTGTGTTTTTTTTATTCCTGTTAGAACCTAAGATAAGTAAGTAATTATGTGATGTTTGGGTACTAAATGTTTGCATTTAAAATTTTGCTCCTTTGACATAAGAAGCTTTTTTTTCCTTGTAGTTGAAGATGCCTGCTGATTGATTGTACATGGGGTGGACAAGATGATCATGCATGTTTTTTACACCTAGGGCAGTTAAAGATGGAACTTTTGGTTCTGGTTCTGGTTCAGATTTAGTATTCATGTCTCTGGTTAAAATAGTTAACCTTCGTGGGGTTGGCATTTGCTAGGGTGATCTGTCTGTGCTATAGTTTTCTGCAAGGCCATTTTAATAAATGATCTTTGGGAGTTTGAAAGTACTCTTGAACTTATGACTAGAATGTAAAAAGTATTTCATAAATATTTATTTTTCAAACTTTGCCGATACATATCTGTATATCTTTCTACATCTTGTTATTTCCTCTCCGTATTTCTGTTAACAAATGTATGTATTAATAAGCATTACAACAATGCTAGTCCCTTGACTGCATATACAGACTTGGTACCCAGCAGACGTGCTTGCATTTTGCAATACATCGTAGTTGCAAGAAGGGATCTCATGTTCAAGCATAACTTCATAAATGGTATTTGGACTCAGACAGACTTGAATTTAAATCCTCTTCATGGGAGTTCCCGTCGTGGCTCAGTGGTTAACGAATCCAACTAGGAACCATGAGGTTGCGGGTTCGATCCCTGGCCTTGCTCAGTGGGTTAAGGATCCGGCATTGCCGTGAGCTGTGGTGTAGGTTGCAGACGCGGCTTGGATCCTGTGTTGCTGTGGCTGTGGTGAAGGCCGGCAGCTACAGCTCCTGTTAGACCCCTAGCCTGGGAACCTCCATATGCCGCGGGTGCGGCCCTAGATAAGGCAAAAAGACAAAAAAAAATAAAATAAAATAAATAAATTCTCTTCATGCTGCTTCCTTTCTCCATAACCTTGAACAAGAGACAACCTTTTAAAGTTTCTTGTTTATCATCTTTAGCATAAGAATAATAGATCTTGCTTCATAAAGTTGACATGGTTAAATTAATAAGTTAATATATATGAAGCCTAAAGCAATGTACTTGACACAAGTATACTTTCAGTAAATTATGGCTGCTCCTGTTATTGTCACATCACTGTCATTAGTAGTCATTTACACTACTTTGGATGATTTACACTTACTTTTGCTAATTTCCATCCCCAAAGTTCCCTTTTCTGTCTTTATTTTTTTGGATGTTGGGCCAGGAAATAGCAATTTTGTGTTGAGTCTTCATGAGGGAGGAATTTTTTCTTGTTCCCTCTCAGCATGCTTCAGGTTGTTTAATAAATTTTTGTGAACTCAACTAGTGTGACTAGGATTGGCCATGGACAATATTGTATGATTAACAGATTCTCCAGGAATGTAGCATTTTCATAACTGTTTCATTTTAAAGAGAGAAAAGTCTCTTGAAGAAACACTGGCAAGTCATTAGGCTGAGCGGTGAATGAAAATGCACAGGCCACCTCCCAAATCCTCCCTAGTAGTTTAAAGACAGAACGGTCTCCCCATCCTCCCGAGACACATGCAGGAATGAGATAGGTAGGGGAAATGCCCAGACAGCTCCTTGGAAGCAAGTGAGAGAATGGCCCCGAGCACCAAATAGAACTTTGACTGCCGACAGTCCTGGTCCTCCCTGTCCTCTTTCCCTGCAGCACGCCCCTCCCCGTCCTGTACACATATGCACGTGGCAGAGCACAGCACTGTGACCTCTCCCTTTCCGCCCCACTCCTCCCAAAGTTTAAGTCCTGAAGAGCTCATGTTACAAGAGCTCATATCACATAACTCACTCAAGTTATGTGTAATCACAAAGAAGCGTTTGCAAACTTATGGGATCTCTAACTCACACATTAAATGCATCAGGGAGTTCCATTGTGGCTCAGCAGGTTACAGACCTGACTAGTATCCATGTCCATGTGGGTTCCATTCCTGGCTTCACTCAGTGAGTTAAGGATCCAGCGTTGTCGTGAGCTGTGGTGTAGATCGCAGACGCGGCTCGGATCTGGCATTGCTGTGGCTGTGGTGTAGGCTGGCAGCTATTGCTCTGATTTGACCCCTAGCCTGGGAAACTCCATATGGCGTGGATGCGGCCCTAAAAAGACAAAAAGAGAAAAAGAAGAAAGCTTCAGGAGACAATACTTAGGAAAGGGAAAGAAACAATAGAAAGTTTTTTTTCCGCTGAATCTCTACTGCTTCTTTATGTTTAACATGAAAAAGCTATTTTCCTAGTATCTCTGTAAGTCGCTGAGAATGAGAAGATACACAACTGCAGCTAAATATAACCAGGCACCCCTACAGTAAAAATTTACTCAGAGTGAGTCATTTTTCCTTAGCTAAGTGTAACAGTTTTCAAAAAACAATTGTTGAGACTTACTTAAATTTACGTGGTTTTTCCACATACCAAGCATTACTTTAGTACAGGTAATTCTCACTTTTCATGGTTGTATAGAACCATAAACATAACCATTCATCCTAAAACCATGCAAATCAATTCCAATAGTCAATGAAAAAAGTCAAACTGTTCTATAAACTAAGAATTTTTGTCAAAACATTAAATTTTTTACTGTCAGTTATAAGTATATATGGAGATAAAAAGAATAAAACTGGTATTTAGTATATTAATATTTATATAATAGTTCACAACATTAGAAATATTGAGAATTGAAGTGTTTAATTTCATTATAAACACATGATACAGCAGAAATTAACGCAACATTGTAAATCAACTATTAATAAAATTTAAAAAACTTACGGAGAATAATCTGAATAGTGCTTGCCTTCTTATCATATAGCTTTGATGTGAAGGTAACAACTTTTCTAACACTTTGACAAATTGTCATACTCCTAAGCTTTAACATTTTATCCTTTTGTGCTTTCATTGTCATGAAATAGCTCCATAGTGCTTTAATGTGAAGTTTTTTTTGCTAGCTTGTCACTTCCAGTAGACATCTTTATCCTTTTCGTCACAACCACATCTCCCATTTATGTGAATAAGTTTACCTTTCCCAGGTTCCTCTGGCATACCTACAGTCTCAATATTCCCACAGTCAGCTGTTCTACTCTAAGTACATTTACATTTGATTCCAATTTTACCGCTAGTGTTACACAGTTTTCCATTTCTTGCTGCACTTCATCTGTATTGGCCAGTTCTGTCTTTTGATTATGCATTTTTGTAAAAGGTCATGTGGCAGCACAACTGCATGTTTTACTGTCTGTGCGTGAACTGATATACAGGTGCACAGGGACCAGTCACTTTCAGACTTTGCCAGAAGTGACCTGATTGGTCACTGATCATGATGCACAGTCTGTTATTTACATAGTGAACTTCACAGCTATGCAGCTACTCACAGTTAATATAATGTGTTAAATTTGAAGCATGTTTTTGAGTGGCTGGTGGCATTTAACTAAACTGCAGTAACTGAAATTTGTACGTATTAGAACCATGTATATCAAAGACCTCAATATCGAACATCTGTCAGACCAGATCACAAAAGCCTGTCCAGATCCAGAGATTGCTTTCACTCTTACCTCAGGTAGCAAGTAAGGAAAATATTTGAAATCAAAGGTACATGGGAGGCAGATGGGTTCACTTCTCCAGAGCCCCTCTTGTTTCTCCTGAAGATGTTTCTGAAGTTAAGTGGTCTCAGCAACCACTGGGCTTGCTGCTTTAATCCCTTTTATTGGAGATGCCATTGAGAGCTAGAGAGACAAAGTAAATTACTCAGGTTTTTGCAACTAGTTGATGGCTACATAGCACTAGAGGTTAATTCTTTGGATGTGTGGTTCTGGCATTTGTTCTTTTACCATATTTGCTTTTTTCTGACCCCCTTCAAACATACCCGGTTCCTACTTTGTGATGGGCTATGAGAAAATGTAGTTTTGGGAACTTTTTATTGTTAGAGATCCCCTTACTTTAGTTATAATACCTCAAAGGTCAGACCAATAGGACTTTCATTTCTGTTACTTCTGTTAGGAGTAGGAGCAATCTTATACCTATGTAGCTTTTTTTTTTTTTTTTTTTTTTGTCTTTTTGCCTTTATGTAGAGCCGCACCCGCGGCATATGGAGGTTCCCAGGCTAGGGGTCTAACAGGAGCTGTAGCCGCCGGCCTTCGCCACAGCCACAGCAACGCGGGATCCGAGCCGTGTCTGCAACCTTCACCACAGCTCACGGCAACGCCGGATTCTTAACCCACTGAGCAAGGCCAGGGATCGAACCCGCAACCTCATGGTTCTTAGTCGGATTTGTTAACCACTGAGCCACGAAGGGAACTCCTACCTATGTAGCTTTTTAGACAGGGGACCCGTCCATCAGAATGTATACATCAATTAATGTTGTAAGATGAAAAATCCTTTAAGAGTCTAGATTCTAGCAGAACACACGTCTAATATCAGATGCTGCTCCCAAACTGCTTTATGATGTTTTCTCCAACATAATGAAGCCTTTGGCCATCACTGCTGCTTTGAAAATCAAAGCCTTTCGGTCTCTAATGGAATGTTTATAAAAATACTCCATTTTGAAATTTGCTCAGGAAAAGGAAGTATGGTAAATGATGTTAGAAATCCCTCTGGGTTGCCTTGGCATTGATTCATTTAATGTTATGTACTCTGGAAATATCTGAATTAGTTTGAATAAGGGTATTAAGCCCAAAGTTAAATAAGCTCTTATTTTCTTCCATGGGCGTATAGCATCAGGTATGCATCCCTAATATTATTTCCCTATGATCAAGTAAATTGTCCCTTTTCCAAATTTAATATAGGTATCTAGAGCAAGCTAAAAATCCTGAATACCTATGTTGAGTCTCACCTGTCCATTTTCTTGCTAAGGTAAAAGTGGAAAGATTTTTTCGGGGTGGAGCAGAGTTTAGAACAGCACACCTGTATACCAGTGGCAGCGGGCGGTGTGGGGTACTTTTCCTTGGTGAAGAAGGAAAAGCTCCCATCATTTACTTTAACCAAGTACTCATAGTAGTAAACTTTGTCCTTAAAACAGGGAGGCTTGTTATTGTTGTTGTTTTTGTTTTTGTTATACCTGTGATGTTTGCTTTGTTTTTTTAGAGGTTTAAGGGAGTTATGTTAATTGTAGTGAGTAGATCAATGTTTGGGAACGTGTCTTTTAAAGTCCTTTCTAACCTTGAGATTTTCTGAATCTGTATTTACCTTTGCCCCTGCTTTTTTCCCTTAGTGGCAGAGGTCCTGTCAGGGGAGAGCTGGAGAGTGAATTGGCTACAATTTAGGAGGGGTGGTGGCCGTGGAGTGGGTGTCATAGAACACATAGTAGTTGACTAAGAGGTGCAGTTACTGTTGGCTCCTCCTTCTTTTCAGTTTTTATTAATACTTAGTACTTTTTTATTGTAATTATTTTTGTAGTGAGGGGGGAAAAAAGAAAAAGGTAAGCCCATAGATTGAAAACTTGTAGACGTCTCCTACCTAAATACCTTGCTCCAAACAGACAATCCCTGAATTCTTCAAGATGCGTTTGTATTTAAGTCATCAAAAAGATGATTGAGGGAGTTCCTGTAGTGGCTCTGTGGGTTAAGGCCCCAACGTTGTCTCTGTGAGGATGTGGGTTTGATCCCTAGTCTAGCTCATTGGTTAAGGATCCAGCATTGCCACAAGCTGTAGTGTAGGTTGCAGAGGCGGCTTAGATCTAGTGTTGTCATGGCTGTGTGTAGGCCTCTGGTGCAGCTCTGATTCTACCCCCGGCCTGGGAACTTCCATATGCCACAGGTGTGGCAGTAAAAATTAAAAAAAAAAGATTAAGACAAGGCCTTTTAAAAGAATTTTTGTGGAGAGGTTTTTTATAGGGTTAGAATGTAAGGTTTGTGTTTATTAATTTATAAGAAACAGTGTCCTAAAAGATGGAATTTTCCTTGGTGGTCGGATGGAATTTAACGTAGACAGTCTTATTGATCATTGTGTCATCAGCTCCAATGAGCGTGCATAAAAATTGTTTTCTGAAATGAAACTATACCCATTCTTAAGGGAATGATGAAAATAAGATAATCCCAAATGAAAGGAGAGAATTTTTGATGTGTTCTTTTTCATTTACTTTTCAGAATGTTCCTTTTCAGAAAATATTTCTATGTTAATATTTTGGAACCACAAGCACTGACTTTGTATCTCAAAGTTGGAAGAAATGAAATTTATGTCCCGCACAGTTGTAAAATGCCCAAAATAGTTAGAGCAGAAATGAATTAAAGCCCAGTGTTCAGAAAGGCCAAGCAAAAACTTCAGATCAAGGGTGGTTGTAATTGAAAGGGTCCAAATAAGTATTTAAAACCACTCCTGCTGGAACTGCTAAGATTTCTGAATTTCAAATCGGTGTTTTATGTTTGACAAGGTGACATTGTATAAGAAATGTATTGTAAAACACCGCTGTACGATAGGAAAATGATTGAATGTAAATATTTCAAGATGTGGACCACTGTTCAAATGTTATCATAAATCTTTGCCATTGTTTTAGGGTATAACTCTTCATGCATATATGAGCTGAATTGATAGTGCTAGCTCTTGGAAAGGAAAATCATCAACGAGTTTCTGCCTCCCTGCTACTGCTAGTGTGAATTGACCATGAAAAGTATCCTACTAGGTCTTTGCCATTATCATCATATGGTTATTATTACGTAAATGGGGACCTCCTTTTGAAGATAGTACCTCTGACATTATTTTTATCCTGTTGAGTGTTTTGAAATGTCACTGTTATGTGAAATTAAAATGAGCAGAGACAATCGTCAGTCTTAAACTTGGAAAAGGAAAGAAGAAATTTTGAACTAGGTGGTTAATATCCTTCCCTTCCTTGCAGATTTGGAAGGTTTACAGTAGCTGCTCTTCAGTCCAAAGTAGAACAGTATGAACGTGAAACCAATCGCCTCAAGAAAGCCCTGGAACGAAGTGATAAGTATATAGAAGAATTAGAATCTCAAATTACACAGCTAAAAAATTCAAGTGATGAGAAGGAAGCTATGAATCCCATTTGCCAGAGAGCACTTTCTACAGATGGCAGGGGGAGCAAAGGCAGCGAGGAGGACATGGCGTCTAAGAATCAAGGTGATGGTGCCAGGAAGCAGCTTGGCTCATCTACCTCGAGTTCTCACCTGGCAAAACCTTCTAGCAGTTCTGCCAGGCAGGAAAGCAGCAACAAAACAGAACCCAGTTGTTGTGAGAACAAAGACCTATTTCAAAAACAGGCAGAAATAATGTTAGATGTGACAGATACGAGTATGGATACTTATTTGGAAAGAGAATGGGGTAGTAAGCCGAGTGATTGTGTACCCTACAAAGATGAAGAACTTTATGATCTTCCAGCTCCCTGCACTCCTTTGTCCCTTAGTTGCCTTCAGCTCAATACACCAGAAAATAGAGAGAGCTCTGTGGTCAAAGCAGGAGTTTCCAAAAAGCACCCAAACCATCTCAGAAAACTGGTGTTTGATGATTTTTGTGATTCTCCTAGTGTTTGTAATAAAGATTCTTCAGAAGATGATCGAAGTGAAAGTGAAAAGAAATCAGAATGCTTTACTTCCCCAAAGACAGGGTTTTGGGATTGTTGTTCTACAAGCTACACCCCCAGCTTGGATTTTGAAAGCTCAGAGGGGAGCACCATAGCAAATTCTGTTGGAGAAATTTCTTCAAAACTGAGTGAGAAATCAGGCTCGTGTTTATCCAAGAGGTTGAATTCTATCCGCTCTTTTGAAATGAATCGGACAAGAACATCCAGCGAAGCATCAATGGACGCAGCTTACCTTGACAAAATCTCCGAGTTGGATTCGATGATGTCAGAGTCGGACAACAGCAAGAGCCCTTGTAATAACGGTTTTAAGTCATTGGATTTGGATGGGTTGTCAAAGTCATCTCAAGACAGTGAATTCCTTGAGGAGCCAGGTAAGTTGGAAGAAAGAACTAAGCCAAATCTTTCCAAAGGCTCTCTAAGTACTGATCAGTTAGAAAACGGAAATGAATGGAAATCCAATTCTTTTTTTCTCCTCTCTCCATCTGACCAAGAAATGAATGAAGATTTTTCACTCCATCCCAGTTCTAATCCAGGAACCAATGAAATCAAACCCCCAAGCTGTTTGTTTCAGACTGAGTTTTCCCAGGGTGTTTTGTTAAGCAGTTCGCACCATCTGTTTGAAGATCAAAGGTTCGGGTCATCTTTGTTTAAGATGTCTTCAGAAATGCATGGTCTCCATAACCACCTTCAGTCTCCTTGGTCTACTTCCACTTCCTTTGTGCCTGAAAAGAGGAATAAAAATATGAATCAGTCAACAAAAAGAAAAATCCAGAGCAGCCTTTCCAATGCCAGCCCATCAAAAGCAACTAAAAGTTGACTCATAAGAGAGGCATCATTCCTGTTTTTGTCTTGAGAGGAAGATAAGATTTTAAAGTTAACTTTTTTCCCCTCGAAAAGGTCTATATGATTTTGAATTGATTATCTTTAGTCAGATGTCAGGTCAGAATGGTGGATTAGCATGTACCCAGGGTACTTTTGGCCATTTTGAAGAGTTTAGTCATTTTCATTTTCATTTGAGATCTTTTTGACCAGAAAAGGTAGGGAGGGGGTTTCTTTTTAATGAATACGGCATGTATCTGGTTTGGGTATATTTGTTTCTTGAATCTTGATTTACCTATTCAGATACAATGGCTCATTAATAAGCCTCAGTTATCCTCAGAACTTGTATTTCTTAAATAAAAGTTTTGGTGTTGTCTACATACTGCTCACAAGGCATTTGGGTTTCTTTAAAGCTTTTCCTAGGGTGGAAATTATTTTGCCTGCCCATTTTTATTTATGTTTAGTGATGGCCTAACTTTTATTCAAGGCCATGATGGAGAAACAGCACTCGAACCTTAGTCCAATATACTTTTTTTTTTTTAAGGTTCTATGTATATGTTTGCATTTTTAACATTGTTTTTTGTCTAGTTTTTGTGAAAATGTCTTGCTAGTATGAAAGAATAGACTTGGATTTGCTCATCTTTTTGTGTGTGTTGAGTATCAGAAATTCAGCCTACTCAAGCAAGAAAGAAGGCACTGAACAGTTAGGTTTGAAGGAGCCTAAACATGGTAGCTTCATTACTCAAGATATACAGGTGCAAAAGCCCTCATTGCCAAGTTCTTGATCCAATTATGTCCTGGGAGCTTTTTTTTTTTTTTTGGAGGGGTCAAGTTCTTGTTTGCATGTTAACTGTTCTTTGTGGAAACTCTGTATATGCATGGTAGCATTCTTGCTTGCACTGTTTTCCTTACTTAAGAGTTTTAATTGCCTAACAGAATATCTTTTATGTAGGGCAAATTTTTTTTTTCCATGAAGAGTGTTAAGGGGGTGAGAACAGGTGAGCTAAGCACAATTTTTAATTTAGGCTCTGAGAAGGTGTATTATTCTAAACATGTTTGGTGTGCCTGTATAGGCCTTTAAAAATGGTTTGTATGCTAATGACTTGTTTATCTAATGTGCACTGAACATTTTACATTAATACTGTACTGTTTTACATTAATACTGCATGCTTTTCTATGTGAATCGAATAAAGGATGGCATAAGCACTGTAATCCTTGATGTTGCCTCAGATGTTCAATTAGCCTACATAGACCAGTAAAACGTACCATTTTTAATTGATCTTTTAATATAGGGGTTGGCAAACTATGGCCCATACACCAAATCTGACCTGCACCTGTTTTTGTGAAAGGTTTGTGACCCAAAATGGTTTATACATTTTTAATGCTTTTTTTTAAAATCCAAAGAATATTTCATAACACAGGAAAATAATATGAAATTTCAATATCAGTATTTCTAAATAAAGTCTTACTAGATCGCAGCAACACTTATTTGTTGACATTTTATCTATGGCTGCTTTTGCACTACAATGGCAGAGTTGAATTGTTGCAACAGAGACCATATGGCCCAAAGCCTAAAATATTTACTCTTTTGCCTTGTACAGAGAAATTTGCTGACCTCTGTTATAATAGAATCAGGATTCAACAAAACCAAAGAAGTATAGAAAAATCACTTGTGATTTGGAGAATCGTGACCTCTACTTTTAGAAGTAATGAGAACCTCCTCCCCACAAAAAAGGCTAATACAAAGCATAATTTTTGTTCTATCATATTTTTTGAAAAGCATAACGTTATTTTAATCTTTCTGATAATGTTTAAGCTAATGGGTACTTTCAGAAATATTGCAGTTTAAATATCTTTGACAAATGGAAATATACATTTGAAATTCAAATGTGGAAATTAAAATTTTTCTGAATAGAGTAAATTTGGAGGTAAGCTTCTAATTCTGCTGTAACTTTTTTTTTTTTTCACCATGAACGTGTCAGTTTTTAATCCAAATATAAACTGACACTGTGCCATGGAAATTCCGAGTGTAAAACCTGCTTTACTAACGTCTAACTGGGGTGAGAGTGTTTTACGGGCCAGACTATTTCCCAGCTGCATCAGAAACACTGCTCCATCCTCCCCAAAGCAGCATTTCATATGTTATATTAAATTAAACGAACCTGTGTCATTCCTCAGTTAAAATAATCTGCAGGATTTGATTTTAATGACATTCTCATTTGTACTCCTAATCTCTTTACCATAATCTGAAATACCGTGACAAATATGGTGGCCTCATTTTAAAATCTATTATAGGCACACACTTAAACAAAAGAGAGCTACCTTTTATTGAAACCAACTCCCTTTTACTAACCTCTGTCTCATCTAAAAACTCTGAGCCAGGAATGATTTTCCTCAGTTTCCAGTTAAGTGAACTGAGGATTAGTGGTCACATGGCTAAAGAGGAATTAGAACTGTGTTTTGGAGCTGGGTTTCTGACTGTGGAGCTTCTATTCTACTCTTCCTTCCTCCTGCATAGGAGGCATGGACATGCACATCTGTAGGCCAAAGGATGAATGGGTTTGAAATTTCCAAAGATTCTTTTCAAAGTAGTATTTTGGAAGTATCAGCATGCTTCGTTTCAAGTAGCATTTAATTTCTGCCTGTGACCTGGATCTACGTCTACTACAACTGGAAGCTCGATGGGAGTTATGTCTGTGCCACTTTTAAGTTTATAAAGGTTCACCTTAACTCTTGACATTTAGATGAGTTTCAAAATAGCACTAAAGCTATGCTAGAAAAAGATGCCCTATGGAGTTCCTGTTGTGGCGCAGTGGAAACGAATCTGACTAGGAACCATGAGGTTGTGGGTTTGATCACTGGCCTCGCTCACTGGGTTAAGGATCTGGCATTGCTGTGAGCTAGGTGGTATAGGTCGGAGATGTGGCTTGAATCTGATGTTGCTATGGCTGTGGTGTAGACTGGCAGCTATAGCTCCGATTCGACCCCTAGCCTGGGAATCTCCATATGCCACAGGTGTGGCCCTAAAAAGCAAAAAGAAAAGAAAAGAAAAGAAAAGAAAAAAGAAATAGATACCCTAGTGATAAGGGAAAAAGACATACCAGTTCATGTCTTTATAAAAACAGTATCTTTAGACTACTCATCTTTCTAAAATGCTATGGCTAAGAGAGTGTGATATGATTCTAGGTATTTTTTTTGACAGGACCTTTAGTATTCATCTCTTAATTTTTAAAAACTTCATCCCATCCAAAATGACAAGTCTTTTTCCTGTCTTAATGGATCAACTTAGACTTAAAACTGAAAATGGCATATTTTAAGATTTATTGCCCCTTCATGTGAAATCTGCTCTTTTCCTATAAGCTCTGTCATATTTACATTGGTTTGAAACCTCTAAAGTTTACCACTGAACAAGGGAAGAACTTTGGTCCTGAGTCTTAAGATGTTTCAGGAACTTTTTTGCTATATACTTGAATGGTTTTCAGTTATTCAGTGTAATACACACACTTGACTTCCAACCCCCCCCCCCACTTTTGTACCTGTGAGTAATATTTGTAGAGAACAGTTTAACTTTATGGAGTGCGGCCTATTAGATTAGAAGGGTTTCCCAAGGCCTTGTAAGAAGGTCTTTCATTCCTATTCGTGGGAGTCCTACACCACAGTCTTTGCCTATCATGATGTAACCTGATCCTTTTTAATAATACTTGGCAGAGAGAAAACCTTTTAAGCAGTGATCTCAGAGTGCATAGTGAACATTTATTGCCTAATTCTCGGAACCCCACTCTGAGAGAGGAAGCATCTATTAAGTTGCAGATATCTTTTAAGAATCCATCTGAAGCTTAGGCTTGGGTGATTTTCAGTTTGATATGACCGAGGCAGTCTAGAATACCACTTCTTGAAACAAGGTAGATTCCTTACTGCCTCTTAACAGGAAGCAGACTCCCCTCTAATAAATGTTATTTGGATTAACTATTTGTAGAAATATGTGCCTGGTTTGGCACTTAGAATTTGGAGATATAATTTGACTTGGGCATTTACTGAGACTTTCTGTGAAGGAGGACCTGGTTCTGGTCCATTTTAATTCTTATAACATTGGTTGAAAAGTATATGTATTGGGGATAGCGTGGAGCAGAGAGGAACCAGGTGGCTTCATGCCAAGTGCTATTTGTACTGGGTCTTTAAAGATGTGTAAGAGTTTGGTGCTGAAAAGTATATCCCAAGTGGGCGTCTATCAGACGTCTCAGAAGTACTAAAGGAACATTCCCTAGCAGCAGGGCTCCTGATTGGAAAAGGTTTCCCAGTAGCCTGAGCTAGCAAGTTTGGCTTTGGTCCGCCCGCTTCTCTCTGAGCATCTCCTGAGACCCTAGGCTTGCCCCTGCCGCCAAGACCGGCGGCCCGCTGGCGAGACTGACTCCCTGGGCGCTGGACGGCTCAGGAGGTGGCAGGGCCGGCCCATCATCTGTCCATTAAGCCGAGGCTTGGCGGTCCGAGGGCCGGAAGGCGCGACCTCACCTTACTCACAAGGGTCATCTTTGTGCTGGGAGGTGGGGAAATGAGATCTGGCCCGCCTGCCTCGGCTCGGATCCCACTTTTCCCTTCTGTTTCTGGCGAACCCCCGCCTTCCAGGATTCTCCGAGCCAGTGTCGCCCAGGAGGACGGACCCACCGGTGCCCCTCCGGCTGGAGTTTCCCGCGCTCTGGAGGGCGCTCTCAGCTGCTCGCTCCCAGGCGCCACCCGACGAAAGGACCCGCGCTGCGGTTTTCTTTCATTTTATTACCACTCGCGAAACCTGGCGATTAAGACGCGAAACCTGGCGATTAAGACGCGAAACCAACAAAGAGTTTTCTTTCCACCTTAACCTTGCACACAATCCTTTAACAAATTAATTAATCCTAATGAATTAACACTTCATTTATTTAAACGCGCTACAGTCCATGAATTAAATTTTCATGCAGTGATTAAAGGCTGTTAAAATATGCATGATTTCGTTAAAATTTTATAATAAATCAGGGCAATGTGTTACATGACAAGGCAACTATTTCCCAGTCCCTCGCAAGGGGCTTTGATTTGTGCAGGCGGCGGGGAGGAGGGGCGGCTGGCGGCGGCGCGGACGAGCGTCGGAGCCGGGCGACAGGACCCAGCTCCTCACTCCGGCTTTTGGACTCGCCGCTTTGCGCTTTTCTCCGTGGCATCTGGCCCCGACTGGGGATCAAGCTCCTGCAGGCAGAGCCGAGCCCGCGGAGGGCGACGGGGGCCCGCCTCTCGGTCCCCGGAACTGCGCTGGTGGAGGGGCTGGGGGGGTCCTCCGCTGTCCTTTGCCACCCGTGGAGCTGCCTCCCACCAACGCGTGCCGGTGTCCGGGCCGGAGCGGCGGGCCAGCGGCTCTCTTGGGGAGAGGAAGGAGTCACAACTTCCGTCTGGTCGCGTGGGGTCAGGGGCGGGCGTGCCTGCTGTAGAGTTGGTTTGTTCGTTGTTGTTCTTGACCAGGGGACCTGGGACCCTTCTCTGATCTGCGCGTTGTCCCGTTTTGGAAAGGGGCGGGGCGGGGGCGGCTGTGCTTCTTTGGGGACCTAAACCACAGGTTGTGGTTAGCGGTCCAGCGTCGCCACTTGGACAACGAAACCGGTTCTGGCAACTAACGGGCGGGGGAGGCCGTGCCCCTCTTAGGACGGGAACGTAGTCAAGCCTCACTCCTAGGGCTTTCACAAGGTAGGTGGGTTAAAGTCCACAGGGAGATTAGAGTGGAGACATATACATACAAATATACATATATATATATATATGTGTGTATGTGTGTATACACACACACACACACGCAGAGGTGTAATGCCAAGTGTGATAATGACTTCATTCGGGCCGCAAGGATATCTATCAGTGACATCTTGGAGTGGAGAGGTCGACATCCTGTAAAAATGTTCCCAACAGAAGTTGCCTTTGAATTAAACGGTCAGAAGAACGATGACAGTGGGTTTTCCACCTGCTTACTCAGGAACCTACCCCACGTGTCCCAGCTGGAGCCCAGTATGAATGCGGGGTTGGGAGCCTTCCTGGAGGTGGTGACCACGGGCCTAAACAATTCATCCATACCCTGGCCTTGGGGACCGAGGGATCTGAGCGGGCGAGGATGCGGTCAGGGCGAGATGGAAAAATGGCCTGCAGGAAATCTCTCAGCTCTTATTAGCGAAAGCGTGGCTGTGAACTCGAACCTTGGGCTGTGCTGGGCCTCGGGGTGGCAGAGGGCAGGACCACCCACCGCCCAGGGCATCCCTGCGGGCCAGCGAGGAACCCAGTCCCGGTACCACGGGAGGGACCGGGCCGGGGTGCGCGAGGGGTAGTGCTTAGAGAGACCCAGGATCTAAGGCAGTCCAGGCTTCGCCTTGGGAAGGTCGCCAGGAGAGGAAGCGAAAATAAGGCACTAGTCCCTCCTCTATCCCACCCTCGGGACAGAGAGTGTCTGTGCAAGAGGGTGCTGGGCCGCCCAAATGCACCCCCTCTTCCTAGAACTTACGCTCCCATCCAACCCCACCAAGCTCTAGGCCTGCTATGCCCCTGCCTGGCAATTCCCGCTGCTTGAAACAACCCTAGCAGCCCCTGAAGCCGGCCGACTCCAGGCCCTGGCGGCTTCCCCGGCGCAGGGCGCTGGCTGCACGGTGAACCGGCTGAGTTTCTGGGCAGCAGCCCGCAGGAAACGTGGAGCCCGGGATCTGTAAGGAGCCAAGTTCCCTCTTGGGCCGCTGGGCTTGCAGGTTGGGCCAGACCCCCGGGTTTGGGCAAGAACGTGGGGCCCGATCGCCTTCTCCTGTACACACACAACCTCCACTCACTTCAGTGGACATTCCTCGGGACGAATCCCCCCACCTTTCCCTTGAATGCGAATAAATAATAGGTCGGGTTCGATCCCAGAGGAGGGGGGTGCTGTGGGGGGAAAAGGCTGCGGAGTTCAGCACTAACTTTCCCCCCATCCTTTGGGAAGGAGAAAGGCCGCCCGACCTCGGCAGCTGGGGGGGGGGTGTTAAAAAGCGAGGAGAGTTCACCCCCAAGGTGCCTGCCCCGGCGCAGCGCCTCTGCGGCGGGCCTCCACTCCGACCTGCCCACGTCTGCTCCCTGAGCTCGGGAAAGAGGCGCTGCCAAAGGAAATGTGAAGTGGTACCTGCCAAAGGAGGAGGAGAAAATTAATTAATGAGGGAAAGAAATGTGTCTCTGATGCATGTGATAGACTCTCTATCCCTGGGGGCAGAAATTCCTTGGAAATCAATAGCTGTGCATTCATTATCCCCCTCTTGATAAAATGCAAAGCTATGAGGTCCAGGGAGGAGGGAATCTGCATTGGTCATTAAACAGGAAGGGAAAATAAAACCTGCCCAGGAATCATTGCCAAGCCTCGGACCTGGTGTGGGCATCACCACTCAGGAAGAGGCCAACTAGTGACCGCACTTGCCAAACCTGGAAATCAAAGCAGTGACATTTATGGACTGGACCCCAGTCCGCCAGCCTTTCCTTTCGAGGCCCTGGGGTAACCAGGGAAAGGCTTGACAAGGTCCAAGGAACTGCCGGCAGATCCACCACAGTGTCCCACTCTTCAGCCTGAGGCCAAGCGGGAATGTGGCAGGACAATTCTCCAAGCATCACCCCCCACCTCACCCCACATTTCTTAAAACTCTCATCACATCTGTACCACAAAATACCCCTTCACCTGTAGCTGCCCCACGCTCATAGACTGCCACCACCTGGAGAGCCGATACCTGTACATCTGTATACCTCCTTTTATCTCCAGTGTCTAGCACTGGCCCAGACAGGTGCTCAGCAAGCATTGGAGGAAGGCAAGGAGGGTAAAAGAAAATGAGCCAGGGGTGGAATACTTTCAGGAAAAGAGCAGGACGGAATCAAGATATACAGCTCTGTGAGGCCCCTCTGTCTAAACCGCATCTTTTTTAGGGAGAGAGGAAACCCTTTCAGCGATCTTCCTGCCTGCTCCCCACTGGCCCTGGCTTGGGGAACTCCGTTTTGCTCCCTGCCCTGCTCGTCTGCCTTCTTTTCCTTCCTTCACGCGTGTATTGTTCCATTCCGGCATTTTCACTCCGTGGCAAACACATTTCCTAAGCTCCATATGGACACAGATGCGCCCCAAATGGGTTTCCAATCAATCCATTAGTGGAGCTGGTGGGCCCGGTAGCGACTGGGAATTGTACCCAGGGTCCTATTTCTAGCCCCTCGGGAAAAAGCCGCGCCTCCCCCCGCCCCCGCCCCGTGCAAAGGCCTGGCACCTCGGTAAGGTGGGCAGGGACTCGGCGAGAACTAGGAGGGGCGTCTCCGAGAGATGATGAACTCTTGACCTCAGGCCAAGGACATCCCCGCTGCGTATTTATTGGTGCCTTCTCAGCGGCGGAGGGTAAACCAAGATGAGCTTCGAGTGCTCAGGGGCTCGCCTCGCTCTCTCCGGGTCCATGGCCTCAAACCTGAGCTATTTGTGTTTGTGTTTCCCTTGCACTCTTCGGGGTCCCTGAAAGCCAGCTTTTGCCCCGGAGACAGGATCTAGGCGCCGGTCCTCTGCGGGGCTCTTCTTCCCCGCCCCTCCCCCCAGGAGATCTCGGGGAAGCGCCGCGATGGGTGTCAGGAAGGATTAAGTTAAGCCTGGACACCCGGTGCGACAGCTACCGTAGGACTCACTCGCTCCCTCCAGCGATGTCCTGCTCACCGTCCATTCCCCGTAGAGATAATGTTGCATTTAGCACTCCCAGGGGACCGCGTAATGGATGGAAACGAGGCTCCTTCTCACACTAGCAAGTGAACGTCCTTCTTACTCCCCTCTCGGGCTGCAAGGGGGTGGGAGGCTGGGTGGAAATCTAGAGAGAAAAGAAAAGAAAGGAAGAAAAAGCCTTGGTAACGCCTGGGGGCTTGTCTTGGATTTTGAGTAGTCAGTGGGTATGCTAAATACGCAGGCGTTTATCCAAACGTGTCTTACACGCGAAAGCAAATTTAGGTTTATAGAAAAGAAATCTAATCTTTGCTGGAAATACAGACCTTCTTGGTGTGCGAGAGCCCAGAAAGATTATTTATCTGATCTCCACCTCCCATAAGCAGCCCCTTGCGGCTCTCCAGATCTCTCGCCGCAGATGTGATAACATCTGGGCTATTATTATCACCCCGGGCAAGCGCCGAGTCCCTGGGGACTCGGGCACCTTCCCTCGGGAGGCCCTTGATCTGCCTGCCACATAAAGGCCATATAGCAGGTTGGCTAATTGATTCATTCTTCTTAGGTTTTGATTTCACAGTAATAAAAATAAATAAATAAAGGCTGGACCAGAGCTTGGGCCCTAGTTCTTTCAAATTGGTTTGAATTAATTTTCTAATCACACTTCCTATAAACTGGTGGATTCTGTCTCGTGTATGTGTGTATACACACACACACACACACACACACACACACACACACACAGAGAGAGAGAGAGAGGCAAAAAGTCAAAACGATAGAAGGGAAAGCAAAGTTCTCTTCAACGTCTTATTCCCTTTTCTCTGAAGCTATTTCCTTTTCCTGAGATTTCCGGCATAAAGTGTGTGTGTGTGTGTGTGTGTGTGTGTACACGCTGAAGAGAGATAAGGATCCCAACTACACCCTGTTAACTATTTTTCCTTTTGATTACAAGAAGCCTCAGATCACCCGGAGCTCGTTTGAAATGTGGGTTTGTACACGGTTAAAGGAGACAAACAATAAGAGAACTGCACAATTTCATTTCAACAGCCTTTCCCTAGTAGAAAGCACTCACTCCGTGTGGCTCCTAAGTGGCTGTCACTGTCGTGCCTGACACAGTTATATTCACAACAACAACAACGACAAAGTATGCGGAGGAAATTAAATTATATGGAAATCAATAGCATCTGACTGCTTCAAACAAATGTCTGTCACCGCGATTATTCTCCAGGAACCTATTTATAAACCATGAAAGAAACAGGTTCTTGCAGCAAAAGACAGCGTCTTCTGCAATTCTGTGTTATTTATACCGTATACAGAGGAATGCGCGGGCATAATTTAACATACAAATGCCCAGCTGTATACATTATATAACAGCTTGTTAGACGTCCCGGAGAGGAGGTGTGCCTAAGTAATGCGCATATATTCAGGGCTTGCAATTCGAGTAGTGGCGCGGGGTTGGGGGGGGCGGCGTAGGAGGGAGGGAAAGCGAGCTTCTGTCTTGTCTTTCTCCCCCTAAAAGGTGCCTACCCTCAGACAATAGCTGGCCCTTTTGATCTTTCCAGACCCGAGGTGGGAAAGGTGAGGCGTGCAGTGCGCATGTCCGGGTAGCTACAGGTGCCTCACCTGCGCTGTTCTTGCGGCTGGTCACTATAAGAGCGGCTCCCACGCGCCGGTTGCGGCCGGGCGAGACCGCGCGCGCGCGCAGACGCACGGAGCCGCGGAGAGGGAGAGCGCGCGTCAGACAGACGGAGACAGCTGATGCCTGTCAGGGCGGCGGGCCCGCGAGCTCTCGCGAGAGCTCCCCGGACCGGCCGCGAGAAGTGGGGCTCAGGTGTAAGAGGAGTGCATCCCGTCGGCGCACGGGGCTAGAGCTCTCGGAGAAGTGGGATCGCGTGGCCGGGGAGCGGCGGTCTGCGCGGTCAAAGGGAGCGCCCGGCGGCAGCGGCGGCGGCAGAAGCAGCAGCGGCCCCCGGCGCGTCCACCGCTTCCGCGCCGCAAGCCGCTGCGGCTGCAGCCTCCGAAGAGAGGCCGGGGGAGCCAGCGTGCACACTTTCCCGCGGACTTTCGGAGTGTTTGTGGATTTACATGCCAAGCCATCAAGATGATGTCCATGAACAGCAAGCAGCCTCACTTTGCCATGCATCCTACCCTCCCTGAGCACAAGTACCCGTCGCTGCACTCCAGCTCCGAGGCCATCCGGCGGGCCTGCCTGCCCACGCCGCCGGTAAGCGCCCCACGCCCGCGGACCTGGCCCGCACGCCCGGCCCCTCCCAATTTCAGAGACGCTGCATGTCGGGTGCTGATGTGTGCCCAGGTCCCGGTGCGGGAAGGGATTTTTTTAGAAGAATCCCTCTGCGAAACACGCTTTGTACAGTGGCGCTTAGTGTCCTGTTTCCGTCGCCTCTGCCTCCGTGTCGGGCGCCGGCGATCGGAGTGGGGAGCGCTGGGGCCATGACTCTCCACTTCCCTCCACTTTCTCTGTTAATCTCATGCCATGGAAAGGCGGTCTCTGTGCGTGTTCGGGTGCGTGACACGGGTCCCCAGCTGCGAGTTACATCTCCATTTCTTCTTCTTTCCCCCTCCTTTTTCGTCTCCCACGCCCGTCCCCCGAATATGTTCCTGTGTGCCACTCTCCTGTGCATCTTCCCCTCTCCCCACACTCCCGTGTTTTCTCATCTGACCCCCCTGTCTCATCCCCAATGTGTCCCTATTCTGTCTCTCCCGGTCGCCACTCTCCCCACCCTTGTTGTTATTTTGGTTGTTTTGTGTTTGCCTTTTGCTTGTTGTGCTTTCCCGCTCGTGTGTGGTTTGTTTTGTGTCTTTGCTTTTTTGGTTTTGTGGTTTTTTTTGGTTTGGTTTGTGTCGCCTGCAGCTGCAGAGCAACCTCTTCGCCAGCCTAGACGAAACGCTGCTGGCGCGGGCAGAGGCGCTAGCGGCCGTGGACATCGCCGTGTCCCAAGGCAAGAGCCACCCGTTCAAGCCGGACGCCACGTACCACACGATGAACAGCGTGCCATGCACGTCCACGTCCACCGTGCCGCTGGCGCACCACCACCACCACCACCACCACCACCAGGCGCTCGAGCCCGGTGACCTGCTGGACCACATCTCGTCGCCCTCGCTCGCGCTCATGGCCGGCGGCGCGGGTGCGGCGGGCGGCGGTGGCAGTGCCCACGACGGCCCGGGGGGCGGCGGCGGCCCGGGAGGCGGCGGCGGCCCAGGCGGCGGCGGCCCCGGGGGCGGCGGCGGCGGCGGCGGAGGCCCGGGGGGAGGCGGCGGGGGTCCTGGCGGCGGGCTGCTGGGCGGCTCGGCGCATCCGCACCCGCACATGCACGGCCTGGGCCACCTGTCGCACCCGGCGGCGGCGGCCGCCATGAACATGCCGTCGGGTCTGCCGCACCCCGGGCTGGTGGCGGCGGCGGCGCACCACGGCGCGGCGGCGGCGGCGGCGGCAGCGGCGGCGGGGCAGGTGGCGGCGGCGTCGGCAGCGGCGGCCGTGGTGGGCGCGGCCGGCCTGGCGTCCATCTGCGACTCGGACACGGACCCGCGCGAGCTCGAGGCGTTCGCCGAGCGTTTCAAGCAGCGACGCATCAAGCTGGGCGTGACGCAGGCCGACGTTGGCTCGGCGCTGGCCAACCTCAAGATCCCGGGCGTGGGCTCGCTCAGCCAGAGCACCATCTGCAGGTTCGAGTCGCTCACGCTCTCGCACAACAACATGATCGCGCTCAAGCCCATCCTGCAGGCGTGGCTGGAGGAGGCCGAGGGCGCGCAGCGCGAGAAAATGAACAAGCCCGAGCTCTTCAACGGCGGCGAGAAGAAGCGCAAGCGGACTTCCATCGCCGCGCCCGAGAAGCGCTCTCTCGAGGCCTACTTCGCGGTACAGCCCCGGCCCTCGTCCGAGAAGATCGCCGCCATCGCCGAGAAACTGGACCTCAAAAAGAACGTGGTGCGGGTGTGGTTTTGCAACCAGAGACAGAAGCAGAAGCGGATGAAATTCTCCGCCACTTACTGAGGGGGATGGGAGTTACCGGGCAGGGCAGAACCGGGAGGTGGAGGGGCATTTCCGGGGGGCTTTCCCCGGGCCTTCTTCTCCTCGGTTTAGAGTGTCCGTTGTTATCCTGCTTGCATTTGGGGAGTCCCTTCTTGAGTGTTCTTCTCCACCTCCCTCTCTGCTCACCCTGCCCTTATCCTCCCTCAGCCTGGAGGACTGGGGTGCAGGGTGTGGACACGGGGGAGATGAGACTGGGGAGAAGGGAAGCATTTGGGAGAGTGGGGAGTGAGGGGAAGGAAAGCGGAGATAGGAGGAGGGGTTTTGAGGAGCAGGATGGTTCTGGGGGTGAGGGTGGGGGGGACACTCGGGAAGGGTAGGGAAATGGACAGTTTTTGACCAGAGACACTTATCAAAATCTCCTGGGGACCAAGGAACTATGTACAAAAACACAAAAACAAAACGTACCAACCACCAAAAAAAAAACAAAAAACAAAAAACAAAAACAAAAAACTAGACAAAGACAAACTAAAACAAAACAGAACAAAAACCAAGAAAAAAAATGCTTTAGAAATTTAACTTCGGAGAGCCGTATTCTGCAGCTTCATTCCCCACCCCAAGGAAGAGGGAAAAAAAAGAGCACCACCATTCTCACCACCGCCCCAACCCTACACACATGAACTGAGTCAAAAACCGAAAACCAGACCAACCAAAAGGTGAAATTCTTGGTAGCGAAGCTAATTGTTCTGTCTGTGTGTTTTAATTCTGTTTTCCAAGTCTCACCCACACCCCATCCAAGTCCTCTTTGATTTATTTTCTCTTTTCCAATGAGACTCTGGCTGCTCTCCTTAGCCAAAAAGTGGGTGGGAACACAGCTGAAGGGGGTGGTGGGTGGGTGCTTGTTTAGGTGAAGTCCAAGTTTTCAGTGATCCGGCCTATACTCTTGTGACCTGATGGGTTGGGTGAGGGTCTTGAGGGAGAGAGAGATACAGTCTTTGAGCGGACTAAAAGGCAGAATTTACGGGCTCCGAAATAAATATTTTATTCTAAGAAAACAAAACCGTTTTAAACAGGTTTTTCTCTTTCCATTTTTTGCTCTTATATCTAAGATCTAGAGAACAGACTATTTCAAAATAAGGTTTTCCCCCCACTCATAGAACTTGCCCTTTCATTTATTTTTCTGAGTGATTCATTTTTAACTACTGATTTTTTTTTCCTATTGATTCAGATAGACTGATGGGGTGGCAGATAGTAGGAAAGATACTCTCTCCCATTTTCTCCACAGAACAGGACCCATTTTGCTCTTCTAGGTCCCCTTTCCTTCTCTCTTGGAGAACACGAAATCATTGAAATACTGAGAAGTTTCTGCTTTCACTTGGAGCAGGACTTGGCTGTGAGAAAATCAACTAAATCCCAGATGAGAGGAAGACAGGTTTAAAGCCCTCTGTTTGTTTCAAAAGGGTCTGCATGTTGGGGTGGGGGGGGGAGCAGAACAACTGTTTCATTATTATTATTATTACTATTATTATTATTCAGAAGTAATTTATTGCTGGGGAAAATGTTGGGTAGCAAGAACTTTAATTTGCACTATCAGTCTCCCAAATAGAAAATCATGTATAGTACTTCATAGTAATTATCAAGGTACTTTATGAACTGCTGATGGATTTTTTTTTTTTTTTAATGAGAAAACAATTGAAGGTGGTTAGGTAAAATGCCTGCTTGGTGCACAAGACACTCTTTTGATCTCGGTTGGAGATGGTTTATTACTATCCTTTAATAAGAAGTAAAAATTGAAAACAGATGAGAAACAAAAACACCTGCCATTTAACAAGACTGAAATCATGCATGATCTGAAAGGTGCAGAAAGAAACACAACTAGATCTCACTCTGGTTAGGCATCATTTATTTAATTATGTTGTATATCATTGTTTGCAGCGCAAACATTCTATGCATTTGAAACTGAGCACTAAACTGGGCTAGCTTCCTGATAGACCGTTTTGTGGATAGTGTGATTTCACAGTCTACTGCCTGTTTTCACCGAAAACACAACATTCTTGTCATTTTCTTGTATTTAGAGGAAAAGGAAAAAAAGGAAGATTACTGTAAATATTTTCTTTAATGCACACACTCCCACAGTGGATACAAACGGCCAGTGTTAATCCTGAAATGTCTCACAGATTGATCTACCTGTCCATGTATGTCTGCTGAGCTTTTTCCTTGGTTGTGTCTTTGCTCTATCATCTTCCCCCTTCCCCACTTCTATCAGAACCACTTCTGTGCGCCAAAATACAACAGGGGGATATGTCCCAGTACACTTACAAATAAAACATAACTGAAAGAAGAGCAGTTTTATGATTTGGGTGCATTTTTGTGTTTATACTGGGCCAAGTCCAGGTAGAGCCGGTCAACAAATGAAACTCAAGTCAACCAAATATACAGGGAAGGGGAGGATGTTGAAAGCGGGGTGAAGAGAGGAAGGAATGAGAATGATGTATTTTTCTGCTGAATCAGAATTCACTTTCAGATAACTCATGTGAAAGCGGTGCTCTGAATAAAATGAATTCTGTGTTAGTTGCCTGTGTTTACCAAAGTTTTCTTTTTTTAAACTGCAGAAACTCTTCAAGCACAGCCCTCGATTCAGAGTGGTGGAAGGTAATAAATAACCAGGCACTCCCAAAATATTTAAATCAAGGTTAAGGGGCAGAGGCATCTGGAGGCTTATGTGTGTTGTTCTAGCCTAAAAACATTTCTAAGAAAATGTTGTAACCGACTTTTCTTTGGAGGTTAACAAAAATAAGAAGCATCCACTGATCTGTCCAGCCACGGAGTCAAATGCCTCTGTTCATTTGGAACTTTAGTGTGCCACCTACTGCCCCAGAGGGACCAGAGATTCTCTTTTGGTGACCTGGGACTAGATCAAATGCCAAATGTATAAAGTTTCTTAATAGCTGGGATTATATCTTCTGAAGTCATCCTATTTTAGCCAAATCTTTTTAATTTCACCGGCAAATCTGTGAAACACAATGCTTGATGTTCAAAAAAGAAGAGTACATTTAAAAAGCTGTGATTTTAAACAGTTGTTAATGTTTAAAAAAAAAAGCTCTAGAGGTATTTTTAAAAATAGATCTCTTCCATCAAAATTGATTTGTTTCTGTTATTAACTTGAAATGTCATAAAAGTTTTTAATAAAATACATTTGCTAAAAAAACCACGTTATTTTATAGAAAAGTATGACCGGATTTCATTGTTGAAGAACCAGGAATGAACAAATAAACAGATTTACAAAGGCTGTTTTTTTTTAATTTGCCCCAAACGGAAGTGTTGCAGGCAAATACATTTGTATTATATAATGACCAATGTATGTAATAAGAACTTAAGCATTTGTTTTGTATTAAAATCCTTACCAAATAAAGAGAAAACAATTATTATGTTAATAAAACAGATCATGAAAATATATGCTTTGCAGAATTTCCTATTTTATGTAGTAGGAAACTGCAAAACAAGAAATGCCTTGCTATCTGGTGAGTGTGTGTACTGCCTGAAGAAATAATACTATTTTAAGATACCTTTAACTGTCAATCCACGAAGAAACAAATAAACAAGCAAACAAACGTCCTCCTGGAGAGAGTGCTAAGCCTTGCTACTCAGCGTTAGTTAACCTTTCAAAGTTTTCTGGTTCTGAAAAGTGGAACTTCAGTCCAAGTGAAAACAGGCACCAGTCGGTGGAAATAGCGTGGCTCTGGTTCGTTTAAGTAATCTCTAAATAAGTTGGAGAGAGTGGGGGAAACTGTGCTCTGTTTGCATTTCAGGTTCTCAGGAAATTCAGGAGGTGGTGGAGCAGGAAAGGCAAAAGCAAGCATCAAATGTATCTGCCACGTTTAAGCCATCCATTCGTTTTAATTTTTCTCCTTTCCCCATTCCTAGCTCCGGGTCCTGCTCCTTCTGTAGGTCTAGGAAGTGATGTCCTCAAGGCGATTCAACTAACTTCTGAAAAGATTTTTGTTTAATGCGTGTTCTGAAATTGCTCTCAACTTCAATTACCCTGTCATAAATAAACCGTAGGCACTCACTGCCGTGACTGTATCGATTTTTAATTTCTTTTGATCTTAAGACGACTTCGGTCCAATTTCTACACATGGCCGCACCTCCCAGGGAGAACAGAGCGCCCTGGGCCTAGGACTCACCTGGCCAGCTCCCAAGCCCCCTGCTCCCGCCTCTCCAGCCAACGCTGGAAACATTCCTACTCCGTTTTTCACTTGGATGGGCTTTCAGAGTCTAATCTCTGAAGTTAGAATTGTGACTTATGACCTGGCTAAAAGCATTCTCCACCCATCCGAATGGCCTTGGTGGCCAGCGGGGTGATAGAAGTGATGACCGCAATGATTCCCTGGTGTGGTTCTGCTCTTGGGTGTTACTGCTGCTGTAGCCCCAGTCCTCGCGAGAGATTTCTTAGCGGAACGCAACCTTAATTGATTTTTTAAAAATATAGGAGACCAATTCCAATTCTCACCGGGAGGAGGGCCTCTATCCCACCTGCGAGATAAGCCTTTGTCTCAATAATTACGTTATTTATTATCGGATCAAACCTTTGTGCCACGGAGGCTGGCGGGTCCCGGCCGCCTCACGTCCTCCGGGGGCAGCCGGTTAGCTGAGCTGCCTGAGCCTGGCCGGGCACGTGAGGTGGGGACGCGCGGCCGCCCTGCTCGGGTTAGCTTGCCCTTTGAATAATTCATGGCCTGAGAGTCCTGGAAGTTAATAAAATGAATGATAACAAGACGCTAATTAAAAACTTTTCATAACTGTCAGGTCAGCTTGGTGGGTGATGGACAGCCCTCACTCTTCCCGAAATCCCGCGGATCCGTAGGGCTAGACGCGGGCCCGGAACGGCCTCGGAACTGGAGCGGCCAAATGCTCCTCCTGCTGTGGGAGTGATTTTGGGGCCGGCCTCGTTTGCTCAGCCGCCGTCCGCTGCTCGCCCGTCTCCCCCGCTAGACTTTGGACTCGGGGGCGAGTGGGTTGGCGGGTGCCATTTCAAACCAAACGCAAAGCTGATTGGGTCTTAATTTGCAGCCCGGAGGGGACCCGCCCTCCTCCAACCCAGCCAGGGTACCCGCTCTCCCTGGAAACAGTCACCCAACCCCGGCAGCCCGCGCGCGAAATCACAGCGCCCCGAGCGTGCAAGCCACAGTCGAGTGACCGCGGTTCTCCGGGTCCGGGCCCCTCTGTCGCCTGCCCCGAGACTCGCAGTCCGGAGGCTTCCAGCTGCGGGAGACCGCAGTCCTCGCGGACGATGGGACAGCTACCGACTAGCGGCCCTGGCCCGAACTTATTCAGGCGATGGAGGACCCAAGCGGAGGAAACGCTCGACTCCCCGACGTCTGGCGCGCTTGCGCAGGCGTTACCAGCAGGGTGCGGACCACGGGGAGCGCCGGGCGGACCCGGCGCGCACGAAGTGCACGGGGAACGCGCCGAGCTCACGCATGCGCGTTGCGTGCGTCAGTACCCTCGGAATTGAGCGCAAATTCCGCCGCAGGTAATTTGGCGCTCCCAAAGGTCCTCTCCCACCCTGTTAGGTGCTCTTGAGGGCGTCCTGCGAGAAAAGGGGATGGAGCGGGAGCTCACAGAGGTTAAAAATACTCCCCTCCCCACAATTTGCCTTAGTCAACAGCCGTCTTAAACACCACTAAACTTTCAGAACTGGTTGACGTTTTATGAAAAGAATTGAGAGCAATAAGGCCTTGGCTTTTGTTTGGTTGTTAGGCTGCGGGTGCGCACCGGCAAAGCCCTGCTACGAATTAGAATTTGACCTTATTAGGTCAAATTTATAGCCGGGGCAGAAGGAAGGCTGGCCGCTGGGCATTCGACCCGGAGAATTCCTTGGAGTTCTGAATTACGAAACGGAGGCGGAAAACCTCATGTCCGAGAGAAGCTCTGAAGCTCCAGTAGGGAGCCAGCGTCCTGCTCCTGCAAACCCAGCGAAAGGGCGAGGAGCGCCCGCCTCCCATCACCTGCCCCAAGCCCGAATGCCCCGGAGGTCGCTTGTCTCTGATTTAGAAAGCGAAGAGAAGAGTAAAAGAAGGGGAACTGAAGAAATGTGGAAGGAAGAAGTGGCCAAAGGAGGGATGGAAGAGGAAGGGAGGCAGACTCCCTGCACTGACTAGGTAAAACGAGTTACAAACAAAAGTTTGGTTAACTCTGACGCCTGGCTTCTGTGCAGCATTGTGCATACAAACTTTTGTAGGCATGGGTCAGAGTAAAACAAAGTGTTGACAATTTCCAGCCGTGAAAATTCACTTACACCAGTTTCCCCCGCCCCCTCCCCTCCAAGTGTTGACAATAAACATTTAATGAAGGCAGGGACCTGTCTCCAGTCAGTGTCAGAATACTTTAAGCAGACCATTAGTACGGCTTCTTCCACTTCAAACATCGCGCGCTACACTCTAAACATTACATATATATACACACATATATATATGTACACACACAAAATGTGAGACAATAATATGTTTATACGGATATCTTAAGTGGTCTGCAGTAGTTCTGGTAACCCCCGTACTTATTAACAGAAACTAACTCATTGTAGAGTACTCGCGCTTAAAAAAAATGTTAAATACAGTTAATGCAATATTAATCGCCCTTTGGTGATATAAAATGCAATATTTTCAGGCAGCTATCGAGCTTTTCTGGAGGAAGAGCTGATGAAAAGAGTCACAGCTGAATAGTGGAGAGAAAAAGCCCGGTATTTATTGCTTTTGTTTGGCTTTTGGCTACAGAGACAGGAACCTTCTAATGGGGTAAGGACATTTATTTTATCTGCAATCTATTGCTTCGAGAGCAGGGGCGGCAGATGGGGCTGGTGCAATAGTCACCGTGTAATTTAGAGCAAATCCTAATAACTAATAATGATTTATGTTAATTTTGATCACTTGTGCGACTTTACCAAAGCGTTGTGGTGAAAGAAAGAGAAAGGGAGAATGTGACAAGGAGCTCTGACGCTAAATCGGAGCTCAACTACCCTGCTTTAAATGTGTTTTATGAGTTAGCAATGGAAATGCAGGCGTTTAAAAAAGCAGGTAGGATCCAATTGACTTCAGGCAGAGGTATCTCCCCGGGGGCTTTCATTTCTTCCGGAAAGATACCCAAACGAGAGGAGCCATAACGCCTTTGAGCGGGAGTCTCTTTCATCCCAGTTTTAAAGAAAACAGATGTGTTTCAATTGTTTCATTTGCTTATATTCGATGAAGGGGTCGTCTGTGTGTGTGTGTGTGTGTGTGTGTGTGTGTGTGTGTGTGTGTGTGTAGGGGGGTAGTGAGTGCGAGCTGGGGTCCTTCTTCCAAAGTGTAATCTGAGCCCCAGGTTTGAAATCAGCCTTAGAGCCTCTGAGGAGCCTGCCGGTCACCGGCGCCACGCCTTATACAAAAGTTTTATTACTGGGTGGTTAAACAAGTTGTCTTTTCTTAATCTTCACTTCCCATTTGATATTTGTCTAGAATCAACTTTTGAGCAGCTTTGCCTTCTCTGCCTTCCGTCTCCCCCGCCCCCAAGGGATCCCAGGGCTTTTAAACTTAAAAGTGCTTCCCCTCTCCTCATCCTCCTGGTTACGTGGCGCGGGTTCAGAACCCCAGGGGCCGCCAGCGCGATGCAGTTGTGCACAGGAACAGGCGATTTTCGGCTGCCACGCAGTGCGATGCCGAGCGTCGGAGCGATTTTGAAAGGGAGGGTGCGCCTTGCTCATGGCAATTTACTTTTTCGGTTACCTTTTGCGCGTTTCAACGCCTGGAGGCTATAGTTTGAAAGTAAAACAGCATCAAAGCACCTCCTTATTAGCTCTGTATTTGAGAAATTCGAAGATGAAACTACCTAAAAGGTTTAATAGGGCGGAACAGCATTTATTTGCCAAGCAAACAGCCAGAGTACAGTTCAAAAGGGGTACAGTGGTTTATCAGCAGGAGGCTGAAGGAAGAATATTGGGTAAAGGGAATTTCAAGCTTCAGTTACGACGTTATAGTGAATTAAATAAGCTTTGAGTGGGGTGTCTGCTTTGATTTGGGGTACCGTCTCCCTCGCCAAAAAAATTTATATATGCATAAATACATACATGCCTATATATTATGTATATATATTTATGCATATATGTGTATCCTGGAGGCTTCTTCCGCCTTTCGGAGTTGTTGTCAAGACTTTATCTGCGTGTAACTTTTAGGGTTTGTAGAGCAATAATAGTTATTTCTCCAGGAATTTCATCTGCAAAAGGTATTTAAAATATAATCACATATTTTAATGTCTAGATTGTCATTATTTTCTTCCTTTTTCTTATTTTAAGACTACAGATGTAAAAATGCCCTAATTTCTTCTCCTGGGAAAAACAAGAAACTACATTCAGAACAGTTTTTTTCCTAGACATTATGCTATATATATACATATTTCATTTTTGAATCGTCTCTATCAGTAACTGTATTGTTATTGTTCTGTTAGTATTCCTGATATAAAGAGGACTTTAAACAAAATAAATCTTTAAACAAAATAAATCCAGGCAGCTGACGTTGCCTGTTTACTGATAATACTCAGGAGCTGGTGCGTGTTTGTGAGCTTGAAGCTAAGCCTCCACGTGCATATCCATATACAAACAAATGTAAGCACACTTTCTACTGTTGTTGTTGAGTGTAGCAGAGTCTCATCTCTTAACTTTATTCTGGTTCTGCCCCAGTGTTTCAGCTCCAGAAGCAACTCCCTTAAAATTGAATAGTGGTGCATTGTTGAAACTCTCTATCAAACAGCTCTGGGGTTGCAGCTTTTCTGAACACGCCGGCTCTAGATGAGGTC
Source organism: Catagonus wagneri (assembly GCA_004024745.2). Taxonomy (NCBI): domain Eukaryota; kingdom Metazoa; phylum Chordata; class Mammalia; order Artiodactyla; family Tayassuidae; genus Catagonus; species Catagonus wagneri. The sequence continues at coordinate 13,367,038 of PVHT021183727.1, read as the reverse complement.
TGACTGTCTGACTGCACATAAGCCCCTAATATGTTAATGGCCGTAGGGGATGCCTAAGGTACTATCTCAAGCTGCTTCGCACACCATATGTCAGGCCGTTAGCCACATGGATCTATTAATCAAAAAGAGCTGGAGATGGAGAAGAGGGTCTTCGAAAGGGGGCAAATGAGAGCAATGGGGGAGGGGGAGAGGGAAGGAGAAAGCATTTAAAACCCTCATCATTTTAACTTTTTTTAATTAAAAATGAATAAAAATAACTAAGGGAGACTCAACCACTGCAAAGTTCCTTTCTGTCAAGGTAAAAAGGATTCTTGAACTCCTACCAGAAGAATTGGAATAGTGTCTGGTTCTATTAAAATAGAAGGCAGTTTTTACCTGGAGGGTCCTCTTTAGGGTTTCTTTATTGCGAAACTTTCATAAGCCAGACTCTTGATCCAAAAAAAATCATTTTTGTCATGTAGGTTGTTTTGTAGATGAGCTTTATTAAAAGTAGTGGGGGAGGTGGAATGAGGCAAATGTGTGTTTAGGGGATGGAAGGGGGGCCATGGAGGGAGGCATCTGGAGGATTTATAGTGAATATATAATTCATCAATATATATCTGCATGGACTGTAGAGTTTGCATCACCTTTAGTTCTTCTGATAGTGAACATAAAGTGTTTACATTATTATCCTTTTAAGCTGGCTTTATGAAAAGTAAAACTGTAGAGTCTACAGGGTACAAAAAGTAATTATTTTAGGAGGAGAGGAAATGGGAAAACATTTAAAACTCTCATCTTTCTCACTCCCGCTTTGTTTAGAATTATCTCTGCCCTTTGACTGTTTAAAAATAATTTTGGTTAAGGTAAAATACTTTAGGAAGTTTGCACAGCTTTAGAATTAATTATGTCCACAACATCTCAACATGGAGATGGTATACATGAATGAGTATGTTAAGTCTATTGAAAAATTTAGTTTTTTTTTCTTGAAGTGGAGAATATGTTTGTCATGTGCCACCAACTTAGCATTTTTTAGGGAAATCAAATGAAAGTACTGATTTAAAAATGTCAGAAACTCTCAGAAGCAAAGCAGTGAAAGGAAAATGTATAGGCACTTAGATTTAAAAGTTGCATTCTCTTCCTGTGTTTCCTGGAGATAGAGAAAAATATAAAACCAAACATCAATTTAGGTATTACTATTTTTGAAAATGATAGTGATTATGGATCATATGAGGACTCGATTTCTAGATTATCAATTTTAAGTTTACAATCTGTAATTAATGATAAAGTTTAGGAAATAATATGCTCGAATGTGATTTTTAACATTGTCATGATTATTTACACTAAAGTACTTATAGGAAAATGGAATGACTGAAAAGTTTATTCATCTTAGGTTTATATATGCAAATGACTGACTACCTATCTATCTATCTAAGAACATAGATTATTCACCCATATCACAAATCCTCTGTCATTAACTTAGATTCATGGTACTCTATTATGTTGGACTTGTAAAAGAGAGGAGCAGCAGAATGTTCTTATTTATGATTTAAAAATACATTAAAGAAGATACTTGGGAGATTGTGTTCAATGATAAACAAAAATCATATAAATAACATTATATTATTTAGAGTATGTAAGTGGAGTACTTTGTACTATATATTAGGTTAGATGTAGTAAATATTTTTTTATTTTCAGAAGTTCACCTATTTGTGTTTGTGTAGAAGTAAGTTCTCAGTTACAAGGGAAGTTTAACATTAGCAGCTGCCTTTAATTAAAAACACCAGTACACTAGGTTTTTTGGTTTGGCTGAAAAATCATCTGTAATTCTTTCAGTAAGAGAAAAAAAAGCATTTAAAAAATAGAGAATTGTATTGTAGAGAACTGCAGTCAATCTGTAAATACGAGGGGTTCTAAAGCACTATATTTCATCCAGGAGATTCTGAATACATAAAGAGAGATCATCCTGAATCTCAAGAGTAGCTGCATAGAGAGAAACACTTATTATCTTTAAATTTTGGTGCATGCCACACAAGCCTTCATTTCTTTCCTTGTAGTTAAAAGGTAGCCCATATATCTGTCGCACTGGGTTTCCAAAGACTCGTAACTTAATTCCTTCAGGCTATTCATCAGCACAGTAATTAAACTAGCAAATGGATGTAAATAAAGTGAAATTGGTTTCATGACAGATGAGGCGAAGAGGCCTCTGACATGAAACAAGGCAGGACAATAATGATTTCAGCAGCATTGGGCTATGGAAGGAACCCCAGCTGGATTTATTAGGTGCTGCAAGTGATTTGCTGGAAGCGGGCAAGACATGAGCACTCTTTAATTTGACAGGAATTTTGCATCCTAAAGAGAGTATTGAAATATAAATCCAGGAACAAGTTCAGGCAAACTGTAAACAGATGCACATTGGACTGAAGGTTCTATTCAGTATTAAAAAGGAAAAAGAATGGGGGCCTCTACCCCCTCCCTAGTAGAAGAGCTTCAATTGCATAATTTATTCTCTAATCTTGGGAAATGATGAAATAATTATGAATCATTCTTTTCTGCTTAGGAATTCTATCACTATTTTAGGGCTAGCAATTTTGTATCTCCAGGTTTATTTACTTGGGAAAGCAACTAATACTAATAGATGATTTAAAAGCCAGCATGATGAAAACATATGTAGGAATTATGGGTATATGCATACGTGGGAGGGGAATATGACAAACTGTGAGAGAAGCTTAGATGGGCAACTTATTTTACAGAGTGCAGTTATCACTGCATTTAAATAAAATTTGGGATGAAGATCTGGTACCGGTTTATTGCCTCTAGCGGTCTGTGCCTGGATACCTAGAAAGCAAATTTCTAGCTACAGAGAGAAATTGTCTCAAGCCCTTGATCCAACAAAGCTTTCAAATCAAATATAGATTCGTCCTTGCAAAATAAGCATTTCCATAGATTAGGCAGAACCAAACCATGGCCGAAAACTGAGAAACCAGTGAAAGAGAAGGTGCAAGAAATGAGTTCTTGACTGGCTCAACAAGACTTAAATGGAAATTGAGTCACCAATTCCACTACAATAAAGCACAGAATAAATAAAAAGGCAGACTTTCGCCCTAGGAACAGCTTAGCCCCTTCCTCCATGAAAAGATGAGGAATGAACTGCTTTAGTCTTAAGTGTAATCTCAATTATTTAAGTCTCTTTCATGAGGAGCAAAAGCTTCCGTGAGTGGTGCCCTCCCCTCCCATAAGAGTCACGCAGTATTTTCAGCACCGTGGCCAGCTCCCAGGAGGGGGCGGGGCAGCGGCGAGTCGGTGTGTGTGTGTGTGTGTGTGTGTGTGTGTGTGTGTGCAGGGGTAGCCATTGACCCAGGAAATGTGAAATCTAAATACTCTTGAAATTCTAAGGCCAGTTTATTTAGCAGTCGATTGGGATCCATGAGTGGGGTGCTAACCTAGCCCAAGTCCTCCCATCTTTTGAAAGGCTGTGTTTAAAAGGAAGGGATTGGGGTGAGGGGCAACTGTAGAAGAGTAGGTTATTAAAACTCTTAATGAAAATAAAATCTTTAAAAAACTAAACTAAACACCCATTGCATGCTATTAGAAAATAGTGGGTGACTTTCAGGCCATGAGGGAATTTACAATGAAACTCAATTGGCTTTCTCCCTGAGCCTGTCCTTTTTTTTTTTTTTTAAAAAAAGGAAAAATATGCCTAATTATTTTAAAGTTCTTTTCCAATAGCAAGGTAGGCAAGTGCTTTAATTATAATACAGTCTGAATAGGGGGAGCATATGGAGGAGAATGTCAAGAAGAGGGTGCCGGGGCAGATCCTCAGAAATCTGTATTCATTTCGGGCTCTTATTTGTTCAGTAATCTCTACCATCATAACTAAATCTTGAAGCACTGATGTAGTTCGAGTTGTTGTTGACTTAACGTCAAAATTCAATCACTGGGGGTTTTGCATCAGCCGGGCTACTTATTTGTCTAATAAATCCGTCATTTTGTAAGAAAAATATTTGAGCAGCCGTACTTGACCTCTTGGTATCCACAAGTCACATTTATTTCTCCCAGTTTACAAATGCAAAATCGAGATGATCATCTCATGCCTGGAGGAACTGTGTTGATTTCTGATTGGATTTTAGATGGAAATGTCTATTTTAAATACCTTGTGATTAAATTGTACATATAATAGAATCCATGCATTTTAAGCTGATTCCTGCTTGGAAACTTAACAACCTGCACTGCTAGTCACACATACCGATGCCAAAAAAAAAAAAAAATCCCACAAAATATCAAACCCATCTTTCCCAAATACTTAAATTCAGTCTCAGTTGTAAGACATTATTAAAACTAGAGTCTTATTTTTTTGTTGTATTAGAATAGTTATCTTATGGATGGATTTCCCCCCCCCAGAAAACGTTCTAATTTCTGGAGGCCAGGGCTTCATTATTCCAGTCCCTGGGATAGCACGCACAGGAAAATTCACAGCTGGCACTTCAGTCTTGGGGCTGCAGTGTGGAGTGTACTGCCAAACTCTAGCTCAAGTCCAAGAAAATCCATATCTCCATTTCTGAATATTACTAGTCAAGGAAAAGAATGTGTTACGTTTGACCGAAGTAACTTTATTCTCCAGTATAGCGATGTGTTGGGAGACAAAATACTGCTTCTACCCCTTTCCTACCTGATCTCCTTTTAGCACCATTTAGTGCAAAGACCCCTTCACAACTCAAGAATCTTTCTGAAATCTTTGGTTAAGGCACACCTTCCAGAATTTCTCTGTGTAGTGTTGAGGAGAATGAATCATCACTGGGACCCCATCTGTTGTGGCAAAGTGCTTTATCGGAAAGAGAGGTCTTCAGTATCAGCCTGGAGAAGTGATCTTGTCAGTTGGTGATGAGACTGCGCCGAGGCCTCAGAAACCTGAAACAACTGACCCCATACATTTTTCCACTGGGTGTGTCCTTGGATGCAGTCCTGCACGCTCAGGGTGGGTGGGGTGTGTGTAGACTGGTTGCATCTTGGCTGAGGGAGAAGCAGGAATCAGTGGTCCACTCAAGTTTTGGACCCCCTTTGCTTTTGCTTTCTTGCTTGAGGGCGTGTGTGTATGTGTGTGTTCTATTCAATAACTGGGAGATGTGTAGAGAAAGTGTTGCTCAAGCTTGTCTGTATCTGAAACCATCTCGGTGGTTGGATCCCATATACAAGAGAATTAAAGCCCTAAGAGACCAGTATAGGGAGAGGGTCCCCGCGCCCCAGCTGCCTCTGCCCTAGCTCTGCCCTGGGTTTCCCTCCCTCGGAGTCCCGCGTGGGTTTGGTGTTCATACGTTGTTTCCTTCTCCTGCTCAGTTTAGGGTGGCTTGGGGTCTCCCATAGGGATGCTTGGGCTGGGGCAACCCTCCGAAGGGAGCTTGGCTCCTCTGCCAGGGCGAGTGTCAGGGAAACGCTCCTGCTTCTGCTCGTTTCCTCCTGAAACCTGAAGGGGTCGCTAGTGAGCAGCAGATTTCTTGCCTCAACTAGCAGCGATCCTTGCACTCTGGAAGCTTAGTAGATGCCTGTTTCTGATTCTGATCAGTTCTGGGGAAGGCTGCTGGGATGGGGAAATTCTTCCCGTGGTATTCATTTCTGAGCCTTTCTCATGAGCATTTCACTTCCGTTTCCAAACCAGCCCTCCCAAGTCTTGATTACTTCATTTCCCCCTCATAGGACCTTAAGGCATTTCATATATTCAGAAAGCAGGAAAAAAAAAAAAAGGAAGAAGAAGAAGCCAAACTCAGTCTTCAACTCTAGGCCCAGCATCCACGTAGGAACAACTATCTGTAAGACCCTACTCCGAGTTCCAAGGCTTGTAGAGGGTGGAAGGACCAGACTGTCTCTTTGTGGTTTATGCCCTGGGCCTGGCTGGACTGACAGTTCCAATATGAAGAGGGGAAGGAATCGTTCTTTAGTATATAATGAAACAGGTCAGACCGAATTGGCAAATTTGTTTAATATTTGTTTCTGTTACAAAAACGTACCGGTGGGGCTTTCTGAGTCACGCCTCTGCCCCGTTCTTTTGTCTCATTCCCCTCTCCCAACTTCCCTTCAGTTCTGGAGAGAACTGGGGAGGAGGTGTTCCTGGTATTCCTGGGCTGTCTTCTCCTAGTTGCTTCTTGTGCCTTCGGGTGTGGAGATTCAGAGGCAACTTTATTCCTTGAGTGTGGTTAGGCTAGGGAGACAAGGGAGATGAATAGGAGGGCCCAACTGCCTGGCCTTTGTTGCTGGACAAAGTTTGCTCAGGCCTCCTCTTGGTTTTCAGATTCTTCTCCATCCCCTGAAATATTGGAGAAAGGACTTCCGCATTTCCATAGGTTGCCTTTGGTTTCCCAGAGTCAGTTGCTCCATCAGAAGCTGGAATTATGTGCAAGAAGGGAGTTGTGGCTGGCGGGATAATTAGGAGATGGAGGAGGGCAAAATGATGGGGATACATTTTTTTTTTTTTTTTGGCCCGACCTACCATGAGGAAGCTCCCCTGCTGGGGATGGAACCCCAGTCACAGCAGTGACAACACAATGCCTTTTGGTTCTTTAACCCGCTGAGTCACCACGGACCTCTGAGAGATACATTTTTAAAGGCAGATAATCCTATACTTGCAAATGTATTCGACACTATTTCTTGGAGAAAACCTATTTACTCAAAACTTCTACCTATAGGGTTTTAAAGTTAGCTTTCACCGCGTAAAGCAGTGTCAAGTTTGTGAACTTTTTAATGAGAACAAAACTGGAGTGAAAAGGAGGAAGTACTTTGGCAATTTGAAAATATTAATGTTAGCATGTGGAAATGGATGTACTGTACTGTAGTTATTAACAACTTATAAAATCTTAAATCAATACAAATTAATTTAATTATGATTTGTAATTGCATTATGCATGATCAATTTGAAACACTACATTAAAGATAATTAGAGCTGGGCGCCATCACTCGTTGCTCCCCTAATAGCTTAATGAAAAGAGATGTCATGTACCACCTTTGGGTTAAACCTGTAAATTAGGATAAATGCTTGTTTTCCAATAAAAATGTGGTAAAATAATTGTACTTTTAATGGACATTTTTATGGCTCAATTGTGAATGTATAATGGATTTTTTGGGGGAAATCGTATTATTATTTTTTTCCGTGGACCTAGTTAAGTATTTATTAGGGTTGATTGAGCTGTCAGTGTTCTTTTCAGGATCAGACCTCAAGGATTTGAATGAAGACTAACTTTTATGTAAAAATATCATGCTGTCCTCGAAGCCTGTGCCAAGAGGTCACTGCAGATGGAGGTCCTAACTTAGCATAATGGGTTTAACATTTCCATGACATCATCGGGGAATCTGAAAGGAGTCTTAAGGATAATCAGAGTGGTCATTCAGAAGAACAGTAAATATTTTATGAGGATATATAGACGACAGGAAAGATGGTCAGAAAGGTGATTCTAAGCTCCTTAGAGTTCCGTGAAAGAGGCTTCTCAGCTACTTGACGTTAAAAGAGCCACCGCATATTCTTATATTAGTGAGACCCATTCCAGACGCTCAGAATAAGACCCAGATTAGGTATTAGTTTGTATATGATTATTGTTGTTTCCTGAACTCTTCATATTTTGTCAAGCTGCCTGTATTTATTCTTTCCATGTTTGCACACAGGAATGCACATCCATTATTCCTGGGACTATTTTAGTTTATTGATTTCCCAGTATTATTTAGCTCTTCAAGACAGATTTTTTTACTTTTAAGATGATAATTAAAATAACCAGAAGCATATCAGAAGTGTTTGTGAATTAGATGAACTCAGTAAACTATTGTTTTATTTTTTGCCCGTTATTGAATATAATATTTGAATTCCTATTACTACAGGTGTTTATATGAGATTCACCTTTATCCATCACTGAATTTCTACATCCAACCACAGGCAGGCATTGAAATATCTATATATCTCTATCTCTAACCCTCCTATCTATCCAGAGAGTGAGAGAGGGAAGAAACAATTTTAAAAATCCACAAAACTGCGTGATTCAGAGTCTTAAACATCTTCTCTTAATTATGATGATTTTTGTTCCCAGCAAGATTTTACATGAAAGAAATAAACTTATTTTGTTGTTTGAAAAGTAGACATCCTTTCCCCCCAGAATATACTTAAGTATATTTGCTTAGGTTTATTGGTTTCTGTTTTTATCTCACTTTGTATTAATTGCATTAAATGTCTGACATTAACCATTAAAATGGGTATTTTCAGCTCAATTGCAGAAAAACCAACTGGAATGAGCATTGGGTCTTCATAAATTTATTTGTTTATTGTTATAAAAATCCTTTTGACACTTATGAAAATAAAACAACAATTAATCATTCTCTGCAGAGGACATAAAATGCATTGGGAAGGGTAGATAGAATATTTTAAACTCTAATCTTTAATCCTCTCTCTCTCCCAAACTTGATCTTTCAACATTTTAAGTGGGGTACACCCTTAGAAGCCCAGGTGTTGTCATGCCATGAAGACGTCCAGCCGGAAAGAAACCTATTTGTGAATTCTGAGGCACATTTTTCCTCTCTCTAATCTTTGGCCCACATTGCTTTCTGTTGTAAAGTCATATTCACACCCCTCCTTCTCTACCATAGTAAAGGCTTCAAGAGAAGAGAGTTTATCTTTTCTATCTTAAAATTTCCCGTAATGTCTAACACAGTATTATTACATAGTAGGTAATAAAACTTCATGAATACATGCATTAAGAAATGCACAATTTTTTCCCCCCAATTATCACATTGAACACACGTGTAAATAATGCAGTTTCTTGCTCCTTTTTCAGATAATTCCATTTTACCCTGGTGATTTTACACGCAGTAGACAAATGGCAACACGGACAATTTCAGACTGAAGTTATTCTCATCTTTATATTTTAATCTTAAAACTGTTGTATCAGTTAGAATTCAGTTTCACAAAGCTCCTTAGAGTTTTATTTTAGAAGCAATTTAAAAGATGTTAATATTTTAAATATTGTAATTGTCTATATAATTTGTGGAAACAAAATCTGCGCCCTTGCCTCATGTTGCAATTGGCTGTGGACCTTTCTCATGACCCAAAGCTCCAGTCCTTTTGCCTAAACCCCTGTACTCCATTATTTGTCCCATTGTATGCAGATCTTGCCTTTAGCACTTGGCATTATGTGATTGCCAGATATGAACTTGAGAATGTCTCTGCATGATTTATCCTTTCTTTCCCCTTTGTACAGTCACTGAATATCACAATGCAATGATTTCTGCAAGTGGACCAGTCAAAAGTCAAATAAATCATTCCTTTAAAAGATGCAATGTTTAATGTGCCAGTTAGCAAGTTTTGCTTCTTGATAATGGGGCTCAGCAAATTTTACTTTCTGACATATTTTATAACCCTTCAGAGTAAGTACAGTAATTCCAGTGACTCAACTACCACACCCCTACAGTGCCAGGCTCTTCACCGTGTCTCTCTGAGAACGCTTTTGATTGCAACTAATTTTTAGTGATTGATACTGTTATTTGATCAGTGCATCAAATGTTACAGCGTTATTTTCTGGGACTCTGATGCCTATTGGTTTCCAATACGGGAAGGGATTATTACTGCTCCAAAAAAAGAGAAGGATGCTAAAAGTGGGTAACATAAACGTATGTTATTTGACTATTTCCGTTTTTAAATATAAAATCATCTTGCATTTTAAAACACCGAGGAAATTTAATTTGCAATAACTCTAGTTCCTCATCTGAGGAATGTCTCTCATGCTCCAAGTTTTTCTTTGTCTACAGTAGATAAGAAAACACAACATTTCCAGGTCCAATCCTTTTCACATTAAACAAAACCCCAAAGGGAAAATGTATCAGTTCTGGGCCTGAACATTACATTTCATGAATTGAAGCCACAGTGACCAAATATTTTGTTAATCACCATCCATATTTTTTCTTCATATTTTGACCTGTTTGCCAAACAAAGAGAAAGCAAAAACTACATTTCTACACTAAATGTAGAAACATTAAAAAATTATATTAGGAAGTAGATGACTATAATGACCTTACCCTCAATCATATGCTGCCAGCTAAGTGTTTGAGACTGAAAAATTGCACTAATGAAGCTATTTGAAGGCTTTTGTGGACAACTGCTTCCTCTTTGAAGATTAAATGAATGATGTTGATGTGATTAATCTTAGTACAGGGAGTGATGCAGCAGCTAGAAAATACCTTGGTGATTTTCATAATTAAACTGAATCAACATTTCAAAGAAATGCCAGTGTTATCACTTGTATGTTAGAATTACATTCATTAGACAGAAGAAACAAATAATTTGAGCAAACAAGATTTTCCTTTTGGTGTACTGAGACTTCTGTCATGTCTCAGAGTATTTTACTGTAAGTCATCATTACTGTTTAATTTTGTCCTTGCCTTTTTAGCTGTTTTTATATCTCTGTGTGCATGCATAGTGCTGTTAATGATTCAGAGCATCTTGCTTCTCTTTTGGTTATTTTCCAACCTTTGAATTTTATTTTTTCTTAACTCTACTTCCAAGGTAGCTGTGTGCTCACTAGAAGTTTAAACAGGTAATATCTTAAAAAAGCCAATTTCTGATAAAACAGGACTTCTTGGAATGGCTTTGTTGCCTGGCAAAGAATTGAGAAAATCATAGCTCTGGTCCACATATCCTTGATGTATTTTAATCTCACAGTACAGTATTATCTTGATCCATTTATTAGTTGTTGAGTGATTTCTAAAAAAAAAAAAAAAGTTTTTCTTTTTTCCAGAGAAGGGTAATTCCAGCAAAGAGTCATGTTTTTTAGTGCTTTGTGGATAGTTTGAATGAGAAAATCCTCAGCACCATTCTCAATCAATTAAACTGTGGGAAATTGCCTTGGTAGATCATCTAGAAACAGTTCTACTGACTTAATGCAAGTACAAATTCGGTTCAAGGGTTAAGGATTACTGCATCAGTAGAGACACAGTGTGTTACTTGTTCTATCACCACTTTAAATTATTTTAAAGGTTTCTGAGTGACTCCTGGTAACCCTGATACTTGCAGTGCCTGTCCAGCTGTTGCACGATCTTTCCTTTCCTGGGAGTTTCATAGAAATCAGAAATGGTTTCTTTAATGTACTGTATAAAAGACTGGTCTTTCTCTTCTGGGACCCCAATTTGAGTTCAACCTATAATTGTAAGTGAAATGAGCCTGGTACCTGGTTCTAAGTCACTGGTGACTGAAAATACTCAGCCCCAAACTTGTTTTTCCTTTCACTTTGTAGTGCAGACAGCGATTAGGTGCCTGATAGATCCGGAACAAAGCTCCTAAAGCAAACAGTGTGCCCAAACTGATCTAAGACGCTGGTCCTTATTTCCCGCTAGAACTCCTCTGTGAAAACATGACCTGACGGTCTGGAATCTGTTGGCATTCTTCATGTAATTTTTTGCTTGCATGAGCTTGAGATGCCAGCCTGGAAGTAGCCAGTTAACCATGACAGCAGATGAAAAATGAGACTGGCCCACCACATTTGGGACTGTAGGGTGTTCACTACAGACAGACTTTCAGCACTGTCAGGCTACCCAAATAAAAAGTGAGTAATTACTGAACCAAGAGCACAATTTCCCCTCCGATCCTTCCTTCCATGCTCATCCCTGGTAACCATGGCTGTCCCCAAAACTGGGGGAGAACCAGAGTAAGTGGAGACTTGGGATGCTGAGGTGTGAAGAGACCTCCTAGAAGAGGAGAACCCCCAAAACCTCTTTTTTGCAGGTTTTTGCCATGAGGCAGATGGGGAAACCAGTAAAGCCCGGCTGGAGCAAGAGGCAGGGAAGATGCTGCAGCACACGAGGGGCTCGATCAGCTTGGGGAGCAGACAGTCCAGGGAAGATAGCATGAAGGAACAAATGGGAGAAGGAAAAAGGAAGCAAGCACTTTAGCTGAACATGCAAGGGGTCGGTAAAGGAAATGACTAGTGGCAAGTGCAGTCAGCAATCCTCCATCAGTGAGGAACAAGGATGGGCTGAGAAAGGGACAGAGAAGGGAAAGTGAAAATTGTAGGAACTGTGCAGAAAGAAAGCAGAGCTGCCAAGTGACTAACTGGAAAGTTGTGTATCCTCGAGAGGAAGCTCTTTGGGAGAACTCTACAAATATAATTCACCCGACTTGTCTGCTGTCCAGATCCAGAGAGCTGAGGGCAGAAAGAGGTAATTGCTCAATAAATCATTCTTATCAAGCATACTTTCTCTTTTCTGGAACACTGTAGGAAGCTGGAGAGATTGAGAGCTTATGAAATCGCTCCCTGTTCCCCTTCCAATATTCTGGCCATATTCCTGAGTTAGCCTACTTCACCCTCTTTCTTAACTTTTCTGGCAACACATTCAGACACCCCTGCCTTCTTCAGCATCACCTTGTTTTTGGCCAGCTCATTTGTAGTGTCACTCCCCCAGAAATGATTTAGATGGGTTTCCATTTCTCTTTCCTCACCTCCCTTTCTGCTTTTTGCAGGTAGAACACAATTTCTTTTTGCTTCTCAGCTGATTTTCTTTTAAGGGTGATCTTCCAAAGATAAGGTGGCATTGAGAAAATTTCCCCTAGTCTGCTTTTCCTCCAGGCCAGGCCTCGATGGCTCTAACCACATTTTAGCCTAAAAACAAGTCTGATATATCTCTAGGAGACAGATCACAAAGACAGAGTCCAAACTGAAATGGACTCTCAGTCAGCACTGAAAACTCTGGCCCTTTGGAGGCCATCCCACACTACCCAAAAATAAACCTGCATTTGTCTTTATCTCACAGTCAGTATTTTCTCCCATTCCATTTTGCCAGTAGTGAAATGATCATTCAGAGACCTCTACATCTTGACAGCAACTTTGTTTGTCTTAGAATGTAACGAGATAACGTTTTGGAGATAATGTCTTTTAACCCAATTATAATTTCTCCTTTTTAGGATTTCAGTTTTCACTAGAAGTGTTCTGGATTTCCATAACCTTCCCCATTTTAAGTATCTCATCTAATTTCTCCTTGTTCCCACCCACCCTGCTCAGACTGGCCTCTTTACTCCCCATCGGACATTCCATGCTCATTAATCTCTCCAGAGTTCCCTGCTCCTTGCCTGGCTGTGATCTTTTTATTTACCACGTTGCAAGTCTGTCCACTTTATCCATGAACCTCTTCAACCCTCATTTATCTTATTTTTCTGTAAATTCCTATAGCACTCAGCTATTTTGAGGGTCAGTAGAACCTGCTGGCTAAGAGCGTAGGTTGGTGAATCAGAATGCTCGGGTTTGAATCCTGGATCTGTAAATTATTAGCTGTATAACCTTGGCAAGTTATATAAATTCTCTGTGCTTCACTTTTCCCATCAGTAAAGTGGAACTAATAATATATTCTACTTCATAGGATGGTGGGAGAGTTTAATGGAATAATATAATCAAAGCACTTAGTGCAGTGCATATTTAGAATGAGTACTGTGTGTCGGTCACAGTTTGTGTTTTGTATTTTTGTTCAGCTATATATTACACAATAGAAGAAGACGTCATCTTTTATTCTCTTTAGCAACTCCAACAGAGCCAAGAGAGAACTAGGAACAAAGAGGCATTTAACCTCTTGCTTATGGATTCACTGTGTCAATTAAATTAAAATATCTTTTCTAATATGCCGAGCGGTAAGAAAAATTCACCATGAATATTAGTCCAAGAGTTAGTTACATGAATAAGACTGTTACTGAATCTTATGAACATCCCTAAGCCCTAAGCAGAAGTCGACAGGAAGATGAGTGTCTGTTTCAGACTGAGAGCTCTTGTCCACGCCCACACTGCTGCCACCGGATGGGTGAGGCAGTACCCACTCATCTCTGACTTGTCTTTCAATTTTCTTCTTACTATCAAAGAAAAGAAAATAATTTGTAAACTAGGCCAACAGAATGTGTAAAAACTAGGACCACAAAAGGGAGTTGCAATAAAAGTAGAAAAACTCAGCTTTGATGTTTGATAGGAGTCATTTCTTCCTTTTTCTTTCATTTTCCCTTAAATGTTCAAAGATTCTGTGGTCCTTAGCTTTCTGTCTGAATTACGAAAATTCCATACTTTAAACTCACCACTGTTTTCCCAAAAACTTCAAATGAGAACTAAATTGTTATCCGCATTCAAACAAAGAAGTGTCAACAACCCTTCTTGATTATTATTATTTTTAAGTCATCATCTTATATTTTAATACTATAGTAAATGATTTGTTATCTTCCTGAATTCCATGGCTCCAAACACAGGAGTAGAAAAGTAGTGTATACGTGTAAACATACTTTTATTATTCTCACAACAGGTCACTTTGGCTAGACGTTTTGATATTCCAATGCTACTCTTTGGTGTGCTTTTCACCATTATTAGGAAGAAATAATCTAGGCTGAGACCAGTACATGGGTCCCTTATGTAGAAGGCCCGATCTTGTGGAGTTAGAACGTAACCATCAGTAAGCCATCCTTCATTTGGACCACTCAAAAATGGAGGGGACAGTGAGTGAAAGCATGAGTTGATTGTCCTTGTCTATTACTGAGAAGTGGCCTGGGTCTTCTGCTGTGTGGGGACAACTGATGTTATTTTCTCATTTTCTTCATGACAGGGATGAAGAGGACTGGGGGTGGGGATGATGTAGACTCTAGAAACATAACAATCTTGTGGTCCTTGAAGGATATTTTAGAAGCCAGGCGCAGTCTTTGGGGCTGATCCTGCCTGGAGTGAGCAGTATGTGTGTCTGAGGCAGGGATGGGGAGGGGCAGGCAGGGGGGAGAAGGATTGATCAGTTGAAGTAAGGGAAGGAAATAGAGATTTGGTGATGAAACCACTAGCATAAGTGCTTAAATAATTCTGTTATCTGAAACAGCTGTTACAACAGTTTCCTTCTATGTTTCAGTAGCAAGATTACATCTAGGATATATAAAGACTGCGTGCACATAGGATTCTACTCTCATGTTTCTTAGTTGCACTGAAGAATCAAACATAATTTTGATTATATACATCTATGTAAAATGGAAAAAGGAATAAATATAAAATGGATAATTATAAATAAATGCAAATATATTTATATATATTATATATACATATATATGTGTACATATTATACACATATGTTTATATGTGTACATATATATAAATAAAATTATATAGATAATGAAAAAAAGAAATCCCAGTCACTCCAAAGTGACTCATGCTTTTATTGAATAAGTCAATTTCTGTATCATTATATGGATATTAGGAAGAGGAAGGCTATATAGAATTAAAAATGATTTTTCTAAGTAAGTTTAATTTAACTGAAAAAAAAAACTGATACAAGAAAAGCTTGCTGATCTTTGGGGCATCGAATTCTATTTTAAAAACTATTTTCTATGGATCACGTCATAGAATATTCAGATTTACAGCATGTTCAATATAATTCCATTTAAATCTAGATTTTTGGTATCAGTTTAACTGCAGTTCAGAGTTCATCTAATTTCTCTTTTAGAAAGCACATATCAAGATAATTTTCTATCGAAACTGCTTGTAGAGGTCACACAACAAATTCTGTTTCCACTCTTTCTCTCCTTGTTCAACCTTCTTCCTTGACCTAAATACACTCCTGCTGGACTCTAAGATTCAGAACATCTGTCTACACCTTTTGCAGATTCCCTCTGGAGGCCCGGCTTTGCTCCTGACTCTATGTTGCTAACCACAGCAGAAGCCATCTAGTTTCTCTACAGGTCCCAGATTGCCTGATTGTCAGTGACAGCAATTTATGCCCCTATGACCACTTACTGCTGCAGCACATTTAGATTTTATGGTATTAGCTCTTGGATCCAGTGATGTTTATGAAATTCAAATGGGTGAGCAAGTCTCTTTGTTTTATAATCCTGTCTTCAGAAATGCTTTCCTGTTTAAGTTTTTCAGAATTCCAGATCCCTGAAAAATCGTAATGCTTGTTATATCTGCTTATTCGTTTGAGCTTAGGAAAATGTGGTGTTGAACACCAGGAATGCTTCTCGCAAGGCATTCTGTATTATCAGAGAAATGTTGAGTAAATAGCAATATCAATGGGGTAGTATTCTTTAATGAGTTTCTCTGTAACCTTCATCTAGTCATACTAAACTGTGACAGAAACGTACCTGAATACACTTTTTTTTTTTTGTCTTTTTGCCTTTATGTAGAGCCTCACCCGTGGCATATGGAGGTTTCCAGGCTAAGGGTCTAACAGGAGCTGTAGCTGCCGGCCTTCGCCACAGCCACAGCAACATGGGGTCCGAGCCGCGTCTGCAACCTTCACCACAGCTCACGGCAACGCCGGATCCTTAACCCACTGAGCAAGGCCAGGGATCGAACCCGCAACCTCATGGTTCTTAGTCGGATTCGTTAACCACTGAGCCACGAAGGGAACTCCCTGAATACACTTTTATGTAGGTGGACTACAGCACATCATGTTATAATTCTCCTTAAATTAAAGAGCCAACTCTTGGAGTTCCCATCGTGGCTCAGTGGTTAACGAATCCGACTAGGAACCGTGAGGTTGAAGGTTCATCCCTGGCCTTGCTCAGTGGGTTAACGATCTGGCGTTGCCGTGAGCTGTGGTGTAGGTCGCAGACGCGGCTCAGATCCTGCGTTGCTGTGGCTACAGCGCAGGTTGATGGCTACAGATCCGATTAGAAGACCCGTAGCCTGGGAACCTCCACATGCCACAGGTGCGGCCCTAAAACAACATAAGGCAAAAAACAAAACAAACAAACAAAAAAAAATGCCAACTCTGACCTAGGACTCAGGGATCTTGCCTCACTAACAGTTAGTTTGTCTGCAGATTCTCCCAGGATCTGATTTCAGACAGGGAAACATACTCTGGAGGTAGCAGAAATTCTAATGTGAATGCTTGGAATTGGCTTGATGCGGTTTGCTGCATGAAGATGAAGCTCTTGGTCCTTTAGTGTGGAAGGAGGCAGTTGTAAACTAAGACAGAATGAATCAAAGCCAAGCTGATTACAAGCCCAGTGAAGAACAAGAATTTCAGAGAGCAAAAGCACATCTGATGTGGATTTTTGAAGGCAGTCTCAAAGATGTAGAGCAAAGCACAGTGTGTTTGGGAGGAAAGAGAGGAGATGTGGAACAATGGTGTGGTGCAATGGTTCCAGGCTTTAAGGCAAGGGTCAGGGCAGGGGATAGCTGAAGGGGTTAATGCTGGCAGGGTCGCAAAGTGCAAAGGCTTTTGAGATTATAGTAAATCAAGGGACTGGGAAGTTAAAGAGAAAGAATAAACTATATAAGTAGGATTGTGAAATTCATCATGGTTCTAAGCTGGCTTTTTTTTTCTTTTTGTCTGCACCTGTGGCATGTAGACGTTCCCAGGCCAGGGATCAAACCTACACTGCTGCTATGGCAGTGACCCAAGCCACAGCAGTGATAACACTGGATCCTTAATCTGCTGCCCCACCAGGGAACTCCTAACCTGGCTTGATGAGCTCAGAGAAATGCAGTAATCCCTAGTGAGTAGGAAAATGGGTAGACTTTCAGGTCGAATGGATTCTTTCATTCCATTATCTGCTCTTAACCTTTGTGGCATAAGACAGGCCACTTAATTCTTTCACATGCTGCATGGTAAACTGAGTCTCCATCTGTTTCTGTGGGAATCTAAATTCCAGGGATATATTGACCTCTTATCACTTTGGAGCTCTTTGGAAGGGCACATGTAAGTTCATGTTCACTTAGTACAGTCATTATTCCTTGTTTCAACAAAACCAAACCAAACCTAAATAACTAAAAAAATTAAAAAGCCTGTTGAGAGATATGGGATAAGCAACCAAGTTCAAAACTGAAAGCATCTTGAAGGTAGAAGCCTGCTTGTCAGCACCAAGTCCAGTATCTGGCAAATTTAAGCACCGTACTGTTTAGGGTTTGATGAGAAACAGTTCCTAAAATGGTTAAATTAGTTTTTTGAGGGAAAATTGGATTCATTAAAGGTATTTTGTAAGTGGAGTTAGTCATGATGAACATGTCAATTTTGTTTCATCCCCACAGAAATAAACTAATTTATTATTGTTTTGCATTTTCCAGAGTGATCTAAGTTTGATATGCAATGCTATTTAATAAGCCTTTTGAGTGTGGGCCAGACCTGGTGACTTGCTTCTAATGAATAGAATGTATCGAGAATGCCGGGATGGCATTTCTGAGATTACCAAAGGACTGTGGCCTCCTTTGTTGGTGCTCTCTTGCGCCCTCTCTAGGTCAGTTGTCCTGGGGGAGGTGTGTTGCCATGGTAGATGTCAGCCATCTCATGGAGAAATCCCCATGACATGGGAGGAGCTGAGGCTCTTGGTCTAACAGCTCAGGAGGATCTTGAGCCTGGCTACAACAAACAAGGCAAGGAAACTGGGAACCTAATCATTTGGCCCTAGTTGGAAAGCTAATCATATGGACTTGAAATGACCAGAAATAACCCCAGATGATTACTTGACTGTACTCTCATGGGAGACCTTGAATCCGAGGGACGCATCTGAACCATACCCAACCCATAGGAACTATGAAGTACTATTTTATATTAAGAAGCTAAGTATTGAGGTAGTTTGTTATGCAGCAGTGGGTAATGAACACACAGTTAAATAAAAGGAAAAAAATGCTTGGGTAAAGTGTTTGAAAACTAGAGTTGTTCTTTCCTAATCATTTTTACTGTTGTTTTTGTTGAGGGCCCTAAAGAGAGAGAGTGGTGGAATGGGGTAGAAGGGGAGAGAGAGACTGAGAGAGAGAGAAGGAGGTAGGGTAGGAGAAGGAGAGGAGGGTAAAGAGAGAGAAAGGATGATTTGTTTTTCCTTTTACTCCATCAAGGACTCTAACTTTTTAATCTTCTCTGTCTTTTAAGATAGCAGTCCCGGGAAGCTGAATTGAGAGCACATTGTCTTCCAGACATGTCTTCAGATATCGGAAGACTGGTTATATAAAATAATAGAAAAATTATAAAAAATGATAGTATCCTTGGAGTGTCTGTAGTGGCTCAGCGAAAATGAGTCTGACTAGCATCCATGAGGACGCAAGTTAGATCCCTGACCTTGCTCATTGGGTTAAGGATCCGGCATTGCTGTGAGCTGTGGTGTAGGTCGTAGACACGACTCGCATCTGGTGTTGCTGTGGCTATGGTGTAGGCTGGAGCTACTGCTCGGATTTGACCCCTAGCTTGGGAACCTCCATATGCTGTGGGTGCGGCCCTAAAAAGACAAAAAGACCAAAATAAATTATAGCATCCTTAATCAATAATTGATGGCACATGAATATTTTCAAAAGTATTTAGAAAGGTGTAAAAAAAGTAAGAGAGTGAAACAAAGACTAAATTTACATAGTTATGAAACTTATAGTAATCTTTTCATTTAGTTATTAGCTATTTTCATTTAGTTATTCATTTTTCTATGAATTTGCTTATATTAATACTTATGAATATTTGCTAATATATGTAAACTTGTTTCATGGCTCTATTTTGGCAATCACTTGCCTGTACACCTATTTGTTATCTTTTATATCTCATCATAGAGAGTGGCAGTAGTTTGCAGGCTTTGGTGATTCCAGGGAGTTAAATTATCTTTATTTTCACTTACTCATTTTTTTTAAGGCCATACTTATGGCCTATGGACGTTTTCAGGCTAAGGGTCAAAGTGGAGCTGCAGCTGTCGGCCTAGACCACACCCACAGCAGTGCTGGATCTGGGCCGTGTCTGCGACCTACACTACAACCCCAGATCCTTAACCCATTGAGTAGGGCCAGGGATTGAACCTGTTTCCCCATGGATACTAGTCAGGATGGTTACTGCTGAGCCACAATAGGAACTACAGATTATCTTTAAAATGATATTCTGTTTATGAGTATATCCTGTCTGAGATCATATTGCATTTTATTAACTATGTCTCTGAAACTTCTGAAACTCCTTGGGATGAAGAGAAATGCTTTCCTTTTTCCTTTATTCTTGCCACATATGGTAACTTTCTTAATCTATTATTTTTATAGCATGCCACTTAAATATGAATATTTTAGAAGTTAATTGCACAGATCATAAATGTGATAACCATGAAAAACACACTGAAACCAGTTTTACCTTTTTAGTCAAAGACAGAACCTGAAGAAAATGCTTTGTTTCCTGATAATCAATGCATATTTGTAATTACCTATAGGCATTGTACTAATATCTGCAGACTTTTTTTTTTCATTGAAGGGTTGCCAAATTCACCTGTTCCATGAAGTTTTATAGAAGTAATTGCTATCATCATCCCTTAGACTTGCATCTAAGACTTAGAGTGCTTTATAGTTCACAAAGCATTTCCAAATGCATCATTCTCTTATCGACTCCAAAAGGCCCTGGAATTAGGAGGCACATTTACTATTATTCTTATTGTATAGAGGAAGAAATTCAAGCTAGAGGAATTTTATTTTAATTTTAATTTAATTTTAGTTTTTGTGTTTTTAGGGCTGCATGTGAGGCATATGGAAGTTCCTAAGCTAGGGGTCAAATCTGAGCTGTAGCTGCCGGCTTACACACAGCCACAATAACGCCAGATCTGAGCTGCATCTTTGACCTATACAACAGCTCACAGTAGTGCTGGATCCTTAACCCGCTGAGCAAGGCCGGGGATCAAACCCATGTCATGCTATGAGTCAGGTTTATTACCGCTGAGCCACGACAGGGAACTTCTCAAGCTAAAGGAATTTAGGTGATTCTGCCATTCAGGGGGTTAGAGAGTGGTCTGCTTAGGTCCCAAATCTATCTACTAACTCCTGGTTTAGTGCTCACTCCGTAGATTGTTCTTATATTATAAATTCCTGATAGGTGCATTCACACCAAGTTTCTGATTAATAATAGGTCCTGAAATGTGGAATAACTCAGACAAACAGATTAACTTTTGAATGGCTCAGACCAAGTGCGAATAGAGATTTACTCCACCTGCAACTATTAATTAAACCTAGTAAAAATATGCAAGTCCTAGTAATGGGATATATTCCTAGCACTTTTTTCCACTTGGATTTATGGCCCAACTTACTTAACAAGTGATAAGGGAAGCACCTCTGCTTTCAGCTCAAAGATATTTAGTACGAGAGGAATTGGCACACTTGTCCCATCCTGGAGAGTGTTCAGTTGGAATTCAATCTAGGGCTTAACAATGGCTTTATCTGTGAAAAGGAGTCATTCATACAAAGATGTGCTTGACACTAACTGCACTGAAAGTTCTGATGGCAGACTGAGGCCCCCAGTGGAGACTTGGGTGTTTGAGCTGCTCTACACTTGCCACCCTGTCCCTTAATAGGAGTTGGATATGTTTGTCACATGACTACTCAGCTTTGAGACTGTGCCTGAATCCCCCAATAATGATCACAGGCCCATAGAACAATTTTTATTGCTACAGGATTCCTACTGGTTGAGCTGCAAAGCATTTATTTATTTTTTTGCTTTTTAGGGCTGCACCTATGGCATATGGAAATTCCCAGGCTAGGGGTCAAATTGGAACTGCAGCTGCTGGCCTGTACCACAGCCACAGCAACTTGGGATCCAATCCACATCTGTGGCCTACACCACAGCTCATGGCAATGCTGGATCTTTAACCCACTGGGCTAAGCCAGGGATTGAACCTGCATCCTCGTGGATACTAGTCAGGTTCGTTACTGCTGAACCACAATGGGAATTCCTGCATTTCATTAATGTGCACATTTTAAGTGTTCAGCAAATATTTTTTAAAAATAAATTAATAGGAGTTCCCCTTGTGGCGCAGCGGTTAATGAATCCGACTAGAAACCATGAGGTTGTGGGTTCGATCCCTGGCCTTGCTCAGTGGGTTAACGATCCAGTGTTGCCATGAGCTATGGTGTAGGTCACAGACATGGCTCGGATCTGGCATTGCTGTGACTGTGGCATAGGCTGTAGCTATAGCTCTGATTCAACCGCTAGCCTGGGAACCTCCACATGCCACGGATGTGGCCCTAAAAAGCAAAAGCAAAAAAAAGGCAAAAAAAATTAATAAATACATACTTTCATAATTGAAAACTTTCAAAACCCAGAGAAAATGTTTACACATTTCCAGAGCTGGGCCTATTATTTTATCAGATTTTCCTTGAAGTTGAAGTGTTTGTTAAATACAAGCTTGAATACCCTTTGCATTTGGGGTTCTGTGTCCTGAAAAGTGGTAGAAAAGCAGCTGCAGTGTTGTGACAGGGGCATGAAAGGGCTCCCAGTGGGTCTCAGGAGGAGTCATGTCTTATGCAACGGTGGGGGTGAATCCTGGGTTCAGAAGAGCCTGGGTCAGCCAACAGTTTTGATCAGCTATCCAAGAGGGAGTGATTGAGTGGAAAGCACCAAGGTTAATTTGTTGATTAAAATTATAATTCAGCATTTACATTTTCAAAGTCCTTTCTGATTGCTAATGAGTTGTTCTTCAAAGTGGGCCCAGGAGGAAGGTCAGCATCATAGTCCCCATGGTACCAAAGAGGAAACAGAGACTTTGGATGTTAAGTGGCTCACTCAAGGTTGCCCAGCAAGTCACTGTGAAGGAGGCTTGGTTGAACTTTAGTGACTGGCTGTCTACACTGGACTCAAGGTCTCCCCAGGGGAGTTCACCCATCTTGGGGGCTCTGTTGTCTAAATGTGGGTTGCTCTGTATCTGAGATCTTCTAATGAAGTAAACTCAACCATCCTCATTCCTGAAGGATGTCAAGCAAATGTAGCACTGATGGCTGGAAGAGTAATTCTGGGAATGCACTACTTTGACCTCTCCTGGTCTGTGACTGTGCAAATTCTACTCAAAAAGATGATTTCAGGGTTCCAGGGTCTTTGCTTTCACGTTTCATCAAATCTCCCAGGAAAGCTTTTCTTACAAGTCTTGTCTTTGAGATAAACTCATGTTCATATTAATCCTTTTAGTTTTTTATTTAATTACTATACACTTTTTTTTTTCTTGTGATAAGGAAATGAAATATCCCCAATCGGTGCTTATGGGAACTACAGACCTTCAAAAGCTCTTTGAGTCATGTTGCTGAGGACATTTCTTCCTCTTAGCTCCCTAATCCACTGTGCAGATGGAGACCTTAATTTTTGCATTTCCAGCATTGCAATGCATCCTTTTTCTGGCACCTTCTTGGAAATTTTTCACTGTTTTGTCTCTCTGTGACCGTGTACCATAACCTGCCTAAACATAGGCACTTAGTATTAAATACTTATTAATAGAAAAATTAATTTAGGTCACCTTTTTTTTCTTTTTTTAAACAAGTGACTATAAACTTTTTGCTTCTTTCTAGGAAGGAGTAATAGACGTAGAGTGAGAAAGAGGAAAACAGGCAAAAGAAAAAACAGAATTGATATAAAGAGCAGTAGCACCAGCATGCTATGTGGAAACTGTTATGGGTGCTATTTAACATAGTCTCATACGCTCTCACTGATAACTCTGTTTCATAGGTGAAGAAATGATAAGAGGCAGAGAAAGGGAGGGGAAGGAAATACGTAGATGGAAACTGTACTGGTTTCCCAGGTGCAAATATGTCCAACATTTGTAGTTTTAATTACAATAAAACAAAATTAGTTATATGTTGAAAAAATTATCTTTCCCCCAGCCAAATTCTGAGAATGCTGATAGGGGAATTACCTGGAAATTGTATGATCACTGGTTTCAAGGGACTTGGTCTGAAAACTGTGGATCAGCCAATATTCCCTGCCCCCCCCCCGCCCCCTGCGCCCCCAGAACTTCCCAGATTTTTCAGTGTGGCTTTTAGTTACTAGGGAGTGGGGTGAGGCATGTCATCCTAATCCTTTGCCAGCATATCACCTATTTTCCGTTTTTCATTTATAATAGCCCAAAACCTACAGCCTATACAGGGAATATTTAGATATCCGTTCTCAGAATCCTCTAAGGGGAGGCTCAGTCACATTCCACAGTGGAGGTACTTCAGGAGAAAAACCTATGGGAATTGAGGGGCTGCACAGATGCCTTATCAACTGAAGCTGTTGACTAATCTGTTGATGATGAGAAGGACAGGAACAAAACTTATCCTTGAAAGAAGTGAAATTCACACAGAAAAAAAAAACCAGTTCAAACTGTTAAACACCTAGGAAATACATAAAATATTTTTCTTTTTTCTTGAGTGTAAGTTTTATTAAATTTACAAATTGGTCTGTTATCTTCCTGATCCAAAAACAAATCCAGATAACGATGCTTTGGGGAGAACTCAGGAACAGTATATTAACAGTCCATTGTGTTTGGAAAGCATTCTTTATTTTCTTAATCTGAATGCACCCTCAGAATACATACGTAGTCCCACCAAATACATCCAGTCATCCGACTATATTCACACATTAATTCTGGGAGACAAATAAGCCAAGGATAATATCCTTCTCAATGTATCAATGAAGAAGCTTAGTCTGTGATGGTACATGGGTTACAAATGTGGAGCTAAAACAGATTATCACTCCCTGCTCAATTAGAGTGAATGGGGAACAATTTTGTGTCAGTCCTACTCGGCAAGAATATCTTGGATAAAGTGATCCAATCTGTATTATTACTAAGATATTTTGAAAATTTTTATGCCTTTAATTATGAGAAGTTAGAGAGTTCCCACATGGCTCAGTGGTTAACGAACCTGACTAGCATCCATGAGGATGCAGGTTTGATCTCTGGCCTCGCTCAGTGGGTTAAGGATCTGGCATTGCCTTGAGCTGTGGTAGGTTGCAGACATGGCTCAGATCCCATGTTGTTGCGGCTGTGGCATAGGCCGGCAGCTATAGCTCCGATTCAACCTCTAGCCTGGGAACCCCCGTATGCCGTGGGTATAGCCCTAAAAAAAAAAAAAAAAAATTGTGAGAAGTTAGCTTTGACAAAAAGCTACTAGTTATAATATTGTGCATCAGTTGCACCTCAATAAAATATAAAATGAAAAAATAAAAGTTATTAACTATGATGTACTAATAGACCATATATTGTGATGTCACTCCATTAAAATTGATGTATTGCCTCTATAAGAACAGATGCCATTGACCTTACACTTACAGCATGAATCTAGGTATTTTTTTCTACTGAAAATGAAGAAAGTGAGAAATTGAGAAGATGTGGATTGAAATATTTAAATAGAACTCCAAACTTTATTATTTTTTTTGCTACCACTTATTGAAAACTTAAAGTATTGATAATATTTGAAAAAACTGAATTATATAGACTTCTCATCGTGGCTTAGCAGAAACGAGTCTGACTAGTATCCATGAGGGTGCAGGTTCCATCCCTGGCCTTGCCTAGTGGGTTAGGGTTAAGGATCCAGTGTTGCCATGAGCTGTGGTGAGGTTGTTTGTTTTTTTTGTTTTGTTTTTGTTTTTTTGTTTGTTGTTGTTGCTGTTGTTTTCTTTTTAGGTCAGTGCCTGGGGCATATGGAAGTTCCCAGGCTAGGGGCTGAATCGGAGCTACAGCTGCCGGCCTATGCCACAGCCACAGCAACGCCAGATCCGAGCCGCAACTGTGACCTACAAGCTGTGATGAGGTTGTAGCTGTGTTGCTGTGGCTGTGGTGTAGGCTGGTAGCTGTAGCTCCAATTCAACCCCTTGCCTGGAAACTTCTGTATGCTGTGAGTGTGGCCCTAAAAAGCAAAAAAAAAAAAAAAAAAAAAAAAAGCAAAAAATATTAAATTAGATGGTTATACCTCAGGCTTTTGCTAAATATTGGTTTTATCTATCTGCATTTTTTCCTTTTCTCCTCTCCTCTTGTTTCTTGCTTTTATTTCCATTAGTGTTGTGTATTGCAGAAAAAAAAGTGTTGTGGATGTGACTATGTACTAAAGTTGTATGTTTTTTGTATTAAATTTTTAGAAGTAATAAATGAGATATAAATATACTTAAACAACTAAACAAATCTAAAATATGTCACTATTTTCTTTTCTTTCTGTACCCTTATCAGTCAGAAGAATAAACGGAATTTGCTAATTAGTACAGTACCATAGTAACTTTAGAAAATCATCAGCCTAAGAGTCAGATGGCTCAAATAAAAAAAAAAACTTTCAAATAATTATCATCAGAAACTCTATCTTAAAATAATTAAGGATGGGAGTTCCCTTCGTGGCTCAGTGGTTAACGAATCCGACTAAGAACCATGAGGTTGCGGGTTCGATCCCTGGCCTTGCTCAGTGGGTTAAGGATCTGGCGTTGCCGTGAGCTGTGGTGAAGGCTGCAGATGTGGCTCGGATCTGACATTGCTGTGGCTGTGGTGAAGGCCGGCAGCTATAGCTCCTGTTAGACCCCTAGCCTGGGAACGTCCATATGCCGCGGGTGCGGCTCCACATAAAGGCAAAAAGACAAAAAAAAAAAAAAAATTAACACATTTATCCAGAATCATCAGTTCAGGCAGGAGTGCTACCCCTCATGGATTTTCCAGAAAAATGTTTAAGTGGTCTGAACTTTTAAAGCAGATTACCAATTCAAATGGAATGTTTTTCTTTTTTTTTTTTGTCTTTTTGCCTTTTATGTGGAGCCGCATCCGCGACATATGGAGGTTCCCAGGCTAGGGGTCTAACAGGAGCTGTAGCTGCCGGCCTTCACCACAGCCACAGCAACGTGGGATCCGAGCCGCGTCTGCAAACTTCACCACAGCTCACGGCAATGCCGGATCCTTAACCCACTGAGCAAGGCCAGGGATCGAACCCGCAACCTCATGGTTCTTAGTCGGATTCGTTAACCACTGAGCCACGATCTTTTATGTACCTCCTTTCATGTAAACACTTACTATGCAGAATATAAGCTAATATGTACTTAGCGAGTCAAGGTTAATGATTACGAGTAGGATGCCTTTAATCCACAAAACACTGGTTTCTAGATCATCTTCATACACTTTCTCATTCGATCTTCACAACAGCTTTATGCCATCAATGGGGCAGGTATCAATATCCCTGTTTGAAGAGGACACTGAGGCTCAGGATGGCTAAGCAATTTTCCCAAGATTCCTCATAAGTGACACAACCAGAAAGCAAAGTCCTCTAGCTTCAAGCCTGTGCTCCTTTCCATATACACATGGTGCCTCCTTGGGCCAGTGATTACACAGCGGTGTTTACAAAGATAATGAAGTGGTAACACGGACCATTTTTCCTTACTCTAAAAACCCTCAGACTCCTAAGGTTTTATGTTCTTGCATTTGCTTTTTATAGGTTTTACTGCGCAGCGCCTGGCATATAATAAGCATTTAGCCATTGTTCCTGTTGGTTGGTTGTAGCTGTTGGTTGTAGCAGACCTGGCACTAGAGAGTGATCTTCTTCTCAATATTTATTAATTCATTCATTCATGCATTCATTAATTCACACATTCAAAAAATACTTATTGAGAATGAACTGTGTACCAGGCCTCAGGACCAGATGCGGGGATAAATGCTGCACCCATAAAAAAGCTTATACCAATCACACAGTCACTCAATGCCAGGCTTCTCTTCCCAGCTCAAATGAAGATGGCAATGATTCTATGTGTGAGTTTGCTAGAACTGCCATAACAAACACCACCAGACTAGGTGGGTTAAACATTAGAAACATTTTCTTGTTGTAGAGGCTAGGAGCCCAAGATGAGCGTGTGGGCAGGGCTGGTTTCTTTGGCAGCCTCTCCCCTGGGGTGGAGCATGGCTGCCTCCCAGCGCTTCTTCACATGGATGCGCTATTGCATTCCAGCCCCTAGTGTCTCTCTGCTTGTCCGAAATTCTTTTCACCCACATGGCCTCCTATTGCCTTAATTACCCTTTAAAGGCTTTATCTCTAAATACAGTCACACCCAGAAGAGTTAGGGCTTCAGCATATGAACTGCAGGCAGGGAGACACAATTCAGCCCATAACACTGTAATAATTACTTTGTTTGTTTTCTCCCTTTTTATGGCCATACCTGTGGCATATGGAAGTTCCCAGGCTAGGGGTCAAATCAGATCTGTAGCTGAAGGTCTATGCCACAGCCACAGCAATACTGGATCTGAGCTGCATGGTGACCTACACTGCAGCTTGTGGCAACGCCGGATCCTTAACCCACTGAGCAAGGCCAGGGATTGAACCTGCATCCTCACGGACACTATGTCGGGTTCTTAACCCACTGAGCCACAACGGGAACATGAAGGGTCTATTATGTGTCAGCCCTTCCTAGTCACTTCTGTTAACACTGATGCTAACAACAGCCCTGTAAGTCAGGGTACAGTTGAAGGCATGCTCAAGGCAGCAGAGTAAATTGTGTGAAATACAGCTCATATGTGGCCGGGCCTGGATTTGAGCCCAGCCATTCTGACTTGACATTCATTGATGTCTATGTAATGGTGCAGAAGTCTTTTCTTATCCTGGTTCTTGCGTTTCTGGATAATGTGCCCCAGATAAGTGTTATGCTGCAGGACAGCAGAATATTAGTATATACTTAAACTGTCCATCTCACGTAAAAAAAATTCTGGCCGAACCCTTTTTTTTTTTCCCAACCAGCAAAGATTTATTGTGTGCGCACTACATGCCCGGCAATGTTTAGAGTCTTTTATAGGTAACGTGGCTGCAGATTTGCTTATTTCCTGAACTAAGAACATTGCTTAGTTGATAGGCCATCTGGCTTTAGTTGTTTTTTTTTTTTTTTTTTTAATTTGCGGTGGTGATTGAGACAATCCTGTAAAACCTGTATCCTTATCCACATCGCTGTGGTTAAGAAAAAGCAAAGCGTGGGAAGGATCAATAAATATTTGTGGAACGAATTAGGATTCATGCCTAGCAAGTTTCCACTTGTTTTATTTGGGAGCATATATCCTCTTGCTCTACTTTATATGAGGTATTTATGGAATTATTGTCTTAGAATCTCAGCATTATAATAGTCACTAGAAATGTGGTTTTAAAGCCCAAAGATAAGGATTTCATTGGCATATGTAAAATGAAAAGTAAACTTAACCCAATTAGTAAATATTATTGGAGTGCACTCCAGGTCCCAAGAATGATACCAGGCACTGAGGATACAAAGAGGAGTAAGTCGTATCCTGTGGCCTCCCCTAGACGATCCCTCCTTGTCTTTTCTCCAGACTGTGGCCTTGGTCTCTTGACTGGACTCCTTCCCTCCACCCTTGCCCCTGTTTAAGCCACAAACCACACCGCAGCACAGCCGTCTTCCCAAAATGGAATCCAAAGTGCAGAAAGTCCAAATGTGCTTTAGCGTCATAGTTCATCCCGTCAGGACGCTGACTCCCTCTCTTTCGTCTCCTGTCATTTTTCACCTTGACATTGAAGCAGAACGTTCCTCTTGTTCCTTTTACATAACGCTGGAACTCATCAGAGTTATCAGATGCCACAGAATCATTCACAAGTTTCTCCCAGTTTGATATCACTCTCAGCCCTACTTCCACCCAAGAAATTATTTCGGGCTCTGCATAACTGTAGCATTTAACACCCACGAGTATTTGACAACTGACTTTGGTTGACTGGTACTACCTCAGTCCATATCATAAAGTCAAGCAAAGCAGAAATGTTTTGGACAAAACACCCAGTCTGAGATGTGATCAAACAGCTTCCACTCCTCAAAAACATTTCTTCAGTGAGCTACATAGTGTATAGAAACTACCTGTCTATCATCTTGAGAGAAACTGTCTCCTCAAGGAACACTAAATCTTCCTCTCTCCTTCCTCTCCATTTTTTTTTTTTAATGGCTCTACCCGCAGCATATGGAAGTTCCTGGCCAGGGACTGAATCCAAGCTGCTGCTACCTACACCACAGCTGCAGCAATGCTGAATCCTTTAACCCATCGTGCAGAGCTAGGGATCAAACCTGTATCTCCACAGCGATCTGAACTGCTCAGTCAGATTCTTAACCCACTATGCCACAGTGGGAACTCCCTGTCTTATTATTGATTTGTATATTACTGGATTTTAATAATTAGAAGCTTAGAAATAGTTGCACTTGTTTGGTAACTAGCTAGTTATTCCTCAGCAAATCATCTAAGTAAACATAAAACACTACAGCAAAGCCTCAAGAAACTGTAATCTTCAGGGAATGGTTACTTGATTTAAACTGTGTGTTAAAAACAGACAAAATCTCTGGTTTAACATTGTGTTTAAAATATTTTGAATAACTTTATTATAAGTATAATAAATGTATAGATTATATAGCACACAAGCGCAGCATATCATATGATAGACTTGTCTATTTAAGATCTTTGTTCAGTCTATACATAATTTTTTTTATTGAGGCATAATTGATTTACAATATTGTGTTAGTTTCAGGCATACAACACAGTGATTCATTATTTTTGCAGATTATACTTCATTATAGATTATTACAAGATAATGGGTATAAGTCCCTGTGCTTGTTGTCCTTGTTGCTTATCTGTTTTATATATAGTAATTTGTATCTGTTAATCCCATACCCCTAACTTGTCCTTCCCCCCTTCCTTTTCCCTTTTGGTAACTGTTAGGTAGTTCATTTTCTTTCTTTTTTCTTTTTTTTTTGGTCTTTTTAGGGCTGTACTCACAGCATATGGAGGTTACTAGCCTAGGGGTCGAATCAGAGCTGTAGCTGATGGCCTACACCACAGCCACAGAAAAGCAGAATCTGAGCCATGTCTGCGACTTATGTGACAGTTCATGGCAACACCGGATCCTAAGCCCACTGAGTGAGGCCAGGGATCGAACCTGCATCCTCATAGATGCTAGATCCTCATGGATACTCAGGCTCGTTACCGCTGAGCCATGGCAGAAACTCCCTAAGTAGTTCATTTTCTATATCTGAACATAAATTATATTTTTATTAAAAAATTTATTGTGAAGTATAGTTGACTCACAATGTTGTATTCATCTCTGCTGTATAGCAAAGTTATTCATATATATATATATATATATGAATCACTCTTTTTTGAGAAAGAATGTATATATGTATATATGTATATATGTGTATATATATATATATACAAATTCTTTTTTGTATTCTTTTCCATTATGGTTTAACACAGGATACTGAATATAGTTCCCTGTGCTATACAATATACATACTTTGTTGTTTATCCATGAACATAAATTATTAATAAATATACTGACTCAATGAATGAAGTAATAATATAGCTGACTTTGTACTGTTCTGAGAACACAGATTAGATCTATTTTAATTTGCTTTAAAAGTTAACTCTAGCACTGGGAGCTATATCCAGTCACTTATGATGGAGCATGGTACTGTGAGAAAAAGAATGTACACATGTATGTGTGACTGGGTCACTTTGCTGTACAGTAGAAAATTGACAGAACACTGTGAACCAGCTATAATGGAAAAAATAAAAATCATTATTTAAAAAAAATGTTAGCTCCCTGTATTTTATCGTTTGGTTTGCTCTTTCTAATAGCAGTAGAGATCAGGAAAAAAAATATGGTTGATTCAGTAGTCAGTTATTTGGATTTAGATTTTAGAATCTGATATTAGAGACTGGAAACATGGTGGACTGGATTACGGCTTTTGCCACACACTGTATAAGCTTGAGTAAATTTCTTAACTCCTCTGAACCTCCTTTTATTTATTGTTAAAATGGGGTGAAAATGGTACCCACCAACAGGGTTTTCATAAAATTTAAATAAGGTAACGTGCTTGGAGGTCTTAACGGGATGGTGTCAATAAATGGCAG
This sequence comes from Catagonus wagneri, assembly GCA_004024745.2. Classification (NCBI taxonomy): domain Eukaryota; kingdom Metazoa; phylum Chordata; class Mammalia; order Artiodactyla; family Tayassuidae; genus Catagonus; species Catagonus wagneri. The sequence continues at coordinate 13,335,498 of PVHT021183727.1, read as the reverse complement.
CCATTGTTGTCATCATCCTGCCCAGTGACCTCTAATAGAACTGAGTGGGTTTAGTTTGCTTTGTTCAGATTCTTTCTCCAGTGGATGTTGACTGAGATCCTGCTAAAGGCTGCCAGGTAGCTAGTGCTCCTTTCTCCTGGGCCAGCCCCAGGTGAACTTCACCCCCTCCTGTAGAAAAGGTGTGTTTACTAGAGAGACTTACTTGATTTCAATTATTGTAATAGCTCAGGAACTTGACATATTTGTAATTTTCCTGGCCACCAAGGATAAAAATATGAATTACTGTTATTCCTCTCACTGGAATTGAATTTCTCACTCTTAGTCTGGCTGACTGAAAAATGGAGAAAAGGTTTGATAATGTCTTCCTTACAATTAATTCTGTGGGATCCAGGAGTTCCCGTTGCGGCTCAGTGGTTAACGAATCCGACTAGGAACCATGAGGGTTCGATCCCTGGCCTCACTCAGTGGGTTAAGGATCCAGTGTTGCCGTGAACTGTGGTGGCTCGGATCCTGCATTGCTGTAGCTTTGGCATAGGCCAGCAGCTACAGCTCCTCTTAGACCCCTAGCCTGGGAACCTCCATATGCCGTGAGTGCAGCCCTAGAAAAAGGCAAAAAGACAAAAAAAAAATTCTATGGAATCCACAGACTGCTTTTTCTATTCTCAGTTCTTCTCTTCCAGATTAAATTATCTGTTTCTTAGCCTTCCTATTTTTAATTCCCCACTTGTGCTTCCCTCCCCTCCCTCAAGTGCCCTCTCTAGCTAATGATACTTGAATTGTAAATACCTGGGTTGTATCTATAGCAGAGGAGAATCTCTTCCAGTGTCCACAAACTTGGTGCTTTAAATGAGGGTAAGTCTAATATAGACTAAATCATGAGTAAGAAAAAAAAAAGGAGTTGAACATGTCATTCGCAACATAAATTCCATATTTCCTTGGCCCATTGTCATTATACATATACATTAAAGCCAGGACACAGGAGGACCAGCCATGATCCTCGGATCTCTTCATTACCGGAGTACTTTGTGACACTCTGGTGATCGGAGAGGCAACACCTTTTTTCTCACCTTGTATTCTTACTGTGTAGTATTAATGGAATGGAATTTTTGCCCAGTAGGATTTTACTTATTCCAGTTTCCTGACATATGTGAGGAATGGCAGTAGAGTAAGCATGGCATCTAAAAAAAAATGGATCTTGGAATGAAAAAGATTGGGGTGTGACTATTAACGCCTGTGTATTAGTTTCCATTTCTTCATATGTGAAACAAGAGTGGTTGCCCCATATGTTTGTGAGAATTAAATAAAACAATGCCTGGGTACATCAAGTTTATCCATCCATCCATTCATCCTATCTCTATCTCTCCATCTATCCACCCATCCATCCATTTCTCTGTTGATTCAATCAGCATTTCGGATAGTTTCCTTTCACTTGGCTTTGCATTTCTATAATTAATATCAAAAAGTTTAGTCAGAGAATTGAAGCTTCTGATTTGGAATAAGGAACAGCATCCTAACCAGAATTTCTGACCTTCTGCCGCGCCCTGTGCTTTGACAGCCCTGGGCACAGTTGACAAGCTTTCCTAGTTTTACCCACAGGAATTGAGTTTCCTGTGTTATCAAAAATCCTCCCTCCCCCACCCTGGAACCATCACCCACATGAGGCCAAAGGATGGAAGTATAATTGGATGGTACATCAACAGATTTTCTGACGTTTACCCAGAGGGGCGAGACTGGGAAACATGCACGTGACCCCTCAGTGAGTTGATAATCCCAGGGGAAGAGCTGTGCGAAAGCGTAAAGCTTTTAGACAAATCTAGCCCCAGGCAAAACTATGAATCTGATTGAGTATGTCTTCTACCTGCTGGCCCCAGAGCCTGGGATCCTTCCTTCTCCAGCCGTGTCCACTCTTTGCCCCAGCCTCAGAGAGTGCTGCCTGTCATCCTTTGTGTGCTCAGAAGAAGCAGAAAATGCCTCCCCTCTTAGGTGCTGTGCATTTTTAAGTAGGCATCAAAGCCGTTAGTTGAAGGAAATTTCAGCTTGGAAATGGTGTGCAGGCAGGGCAACCTATACTTTGGATCTGCTTGAGGTCTAGTCTTTAGATACAGAGAGGAAGGTCAAATGGTCAGAAAAGCTAACACAAGTAGTACAATGAGGATGGCAGGCTCTTTTCCCTTCCCTCTGCTCACCGGTCTCGTGTGGCATGGCACAGTTCAGTCCTGAGCTGGAATTTACCTCGTTGTTCCCTCCTTTTGGGACTCATTCATCAATTTCCAAAGAGTGGTGGCTGCAGACCCTGACTCTCCTAAGCCTATCTTTTTTTTTGCGGGGGAGCACAGAAATCGAAGAGCAGAATGGCCACTGCCCAAGCTATCTCTGAATGGTTCTCTGTGCAAAACATGGATTAAGCCATCTTTAAATAAGTCACCCTGGAGAACATTTACCTTTCCTACTACAGCTGAAACAAATAATTTTGTGAAATTCTAATTATTTAACAAGATATAAAATCTTCTCTCAGTCCATCCCTCTACTTTGGGCAGAAGGGCAAGACAGTATTTGACTCTACTTCTGATTAAAAGGACAAACTAAAAGACCAATAATTGTAGGTTTTATATTCCTTTCTCTGTGTCAGGTAATGACAATGTGTGATGGTCTCTTCTCCTTAAAGAAATTTGATTAAAGCAGATCATTAGTAAAAAAAAAAAAGAAGTCTGCAATAAAGGACATCTTTTTATGACAACTCACTTATGGTTTTGAAGTGTGCTTTAAATGGTAGAATCACAGTAAGTAACTTAGCTGAAGTGTAATAATTGGGTTCCAAGTGTTATGATTGATACATTTCATTGAAAATAGCACCCTGAGGTTTTTCCAAATTAAAGATGAAATCTAAATAAAACCTTAAATAACCCATGTGGAAATACTTTATTGTAGTTAATAACCAAGTGAAAATATGCTTATTTTGTCTTCAGACTCATTCCAACAGATCATACCTATTGTGGCTTCCATTTGAAAGGCATCTCACTTGGCTTATGTAAAAATAATAGCATCCTTAACTATTAATAGCAAATAAGAGAGACATTTATGGACATTCATACATCATTTATAAATGACCCTTATGAATAAAGTGTTACGAGGATTCCATTAACATAAGTTCCACAATTATAGCCTGCATAAAAGATGTATTTTCCTTCTTGAATGCACATATAAAAAGTTGCCATTTACTTTGTTGAAATTTTATCCATAATGCTTTAATGTATTTCAATGCAGCTAAATGGCTATACACCTAAATACATGGACATGGATATATCCTGTGGGTATGCGGAGGCCCATGGGGGCCTTAAGAATGTACATCATTGGGACCCAGGGCACAGGACCATATCTTCCCCTTGGATGGTGGAGTTTAGAATGAGCTTGGGCTTCTAGGACTGGCTTGGACAAACTGGTAGAGAATTAAGGACCCTAATGGGGACCTTGATCTTGTTTTTGCCTTTTCCTGGCATCTCTCAATCCAGATTCTTGAATACTAGCTTACCTTTTTGCAAAGGATGTACAACTTTGGAAGTACCTCCTTGCAAGGGATGTCCAACTTTGGGGTCAGTTACCTCCTCCAACTTCTGATGGAAAGGACAATTTGAAAGACAACTGTAGGTTTTATATTCCTCTCACTATGCGAGGTAAAGTCAATGTGTGATGGTGGCACTATCCCCTTAAACAAATCTGATGAAAGCAGATTATTAGCTTAAAATTTAAAAAAAAAAGGAGTTTAAAAAAGGGATATCTTTTTAGGCAGCTCACTTGTAGTTTTGAAGTGTGCTTTGAATGGGATGATCACAGTAAGTCATTTAGCTGAAGGGTAGTTATTTGGGTTCCAAGTGTTATGATTGATACATATCATTGAAAATAGCACCCTGAGGTTTTTCCAAATTAAAGAGTAAATCTAAATAATATTTAAATACTCCAACTTTGGAGTAATTAAGCTAATCTCTTCCCTTGATGACCTAGTGAGAGAAGCATCTTTCTGTGATAGGAATGCAAAACAGGAGAACTAATGGTTATTGAGCTCCTGCTTTGTACAAGTATCGGGTATCCTTGATCTTGCTGACTCTCATAACTGTCCCATGTCAATGTGCATTTTGATGATTAACCTACGAGCTACATTTTGTTACACTTTTTGGAGGGGGAAACCAGAGCTCAAAGATGTGACATAAATTTCCTAAGACTACGCAAAACATGGCAGAAAGTGTTTGACCCAAACCTATGCATGTCTCACCATAGACATCCCCCGACCCCATGGCTCTGCTGAGAGTAGGGTACCAGGTCTCTTGAGCTCTCCCCATTAACTCTCTGAAGATGTAAAATGACTTTATGTAGGACATTAGCATTAATTTAGTATCAGAATGCCAGGAGCCTACCTGGCCAATGAGTTCAAAAGCTGGGCCCAAGGACGATGCCAGTAAGGCAGTTATAACGAAGCATATCCTCCAGCTCTAAGTTTACCATATACTGTTATCCTTTATCATAGTCCTGCATCTTCCGTGTGAGACCATCTACTGTGGGCAGGATGTCCTAGCTGTGGCAGGGGTCATTTTCATGAGCTATGGCCATGGCCCCTTTTCTTGATTTGCTAAGATTTTTTTACTTTTATTTTTAATTTATTTACTTAATTAAAAAATTTTATACAATTTAAAGGTACTTTCCACTTACAGTTATTACAAAGTATTGCCTGTACTCCCCGATACATCCTTGCACAATATATCCTTGAGCCTGTCTTACACAGAGTAGTTTGTACCTCCCACTTCCCCTATATTGCTCCCCCCTCCCCATTGGTAACCATTAGTTTGTCCTCTATATCTGTGAGTCTGCTTCTTTTTTGTTATATTCATTAGTTTGTTGTATTTTTTGGATTCCACTCAATTTGCAAAAATTCTTGAGGAGAGGGCAGTGAGCTGGCTGTGGTGCCCCTTCCTCATTTTTCTCAGTGACTTTCACACACTCCTTTCACAGTGACTGGGAACATCTAGGCAACAAAAAGTAGCTCCTTCATTAAAAAAAGTTGGGGCCACCTCTGCTTAGGAACGCAGATACAGTGAGGAATGAGGAATTTCAGAAGTGGAAGGGGACCATTTGCTCTACCCTCAATATATGTACAAAGGACACATACTTTTTATGCGTAAGAATCAGCCAGATCTGAGCTTCAGCCTCCGTGACTCTGCTACTTACTGAATGTGACTTTAGGCAAATTTTTTACCTCTCTGTTGCCCTCAGTTTCTCATCAGCAAAATGGGAATAATAATGTACCGGCAAGGGTTTCAGAAGATTTAATGAAATGATCCCTGGTCCAAAAAACTTCTAATAAATGGTAGCACCTAATATTATCATTATTTTTATTATTATTAATTAGTCCAACTAAAACCATACTGCTGGTGTGTAGCACTTCTGGCACGGGCACTGGAACCCAAGCCTCCTTACTCAGATCAGTTCTTTTTCCTCTCTGTTTCAACCTAAGATAGATTTATACTTTTGATATCAAATTTATTATCAACCTATAAAATGTTTATAGCTGACCAGTAAAAACAAGCTAAAAACATTATATTTCTAGTTTTGGCTTTATTAAATAACTCTAGTTGTTGCTTTAAAACAGGCTGTGTTTGCTAGTTTTCTATTGATTGCATCAGCATTCAATCAACTCTAGCAAATGTCTGTTCCCACATATGTTATCAACTATTAACTAAAAAAAAGAAAAAAAAGGAATCTTTTTTTAATCCTATTCTCTATTTTCACACAACATGTCAGCTTGATCTGCCACATAATTCTCTAAGAGTTTTACAAAATTGTGTTTTTTCTTTTGAGGACAAGAGCAAGTCAGATAATGACCTGTTCTGATGGGAGCAGTTGGAGAATACGAGTACTGATGTTATCAATTGCAGTAAGAAAACCTTGCTAATATTTACAAAATAAATTCTAACTTTACAAATAACTTATCCCTGCATAGTCTTTACTTTTTTTGGAAATTATCCCTTAACCCTAAAATTAAGTCCAAGGAAACTGTAGTTTTTTTTTAAAGAGAGCAATTTTTTCACCATGAAATTTATTGATGAATAAAATAAGATCATGAACAAAGAATCGCTATTTTCCTCATAAAATATGATAACATACTTCTTTAATGCCTTCCAAAAAATTTTAAAACAATGAGTCCTGAAGCCCAAAACTATTTTTGTAAAGAAATAGGAATCAGAATAAAATTTTGACGTTAACTGTGTTTATATTCATGAATGATTATTGTATAAGGATATTAACAATAAATTACAGAGATTTATATATGTTATCTATGGTAAACCACACCGGGAATTCTAATTTCCTCTTTACTTTGCATTTGTTGAGCTATTATTTAACTATAGGCTATTTAGCAATTAACTTACAGATGTTTTTTGAAATTTTATGGTTCTCCTCTGGATAAGCAAAACCAGATATCTGTTGTACAAGATATTAACTTTATCGCCTTTACTTTATAACCAGCAATTCTTTAGGGATTGCTTGGTTATTTGTTAAAAATGACCATAGAATATCTGTTTATGACAAGCAGACGTATAATTTTATTCAAAACTTGAAAAGTGTGAAAGCCCTTATTTTGAAAGATCAAGGCAAACTGCATGTAAATCACAGCAGACCTTCAAATAGTTTTCAAAAACCATCAGATCTGAAAAAGACCACTTACTTCACATAATTGAAATTGAATTCCTTGCGTTAACCTGAGCCTGTCTGTTCCTCACTTTTTCTGATCTCAGCATTCCTAAGAGAATGAAAAAGGCCTCCCAACTCTAGGGTATCCCCTTAAATCACAATTTTATGCAAACGTCTTAAGAAAGAGATAAAAAAATAAATACCCTAATTATTTAAGTCCAAAGATCTGACACTTATTAGGTCTACTCTGATTTCTACTTGTCACATTGTGCAGAGGGACCAATATTTATTGTTACACTTGGATTCCTTTATGAGATAGAGGGCTGCCAATTTTGTAGTAAATTGAGTGTGGCAAAGACTTGGACGGTGGCCAGTGTCCAAACAGGCTCAGAAAATGTGTTCTTACTGCAGTGAGAGGTGAGTAGACAAACTTGCATTGTTTCTGTCAGCTCTATGATAATTAATTTCAACCATATTATCTGAATTAAGAAGTGACATTTATTCCCTGGACTGATTTCCTGGAACCTTTCCAGTTTCCCTAGCCTATTTTGGAAAAAGCTTGGCTAAAATATGAACAAATCACTGAGCATTGATGCATTACAGGATGCACATGTTCATATAAAATACGACCCCTTTAAACATGATTTTAAAACAACATTAGGAGAAAAGAAAATGTATATGAGGAAGGACCATAATTCTCCTTGGCATAGCTGGAGTGTCTCGAGATAGAAAGTGAAAGGGGTGGACTATTAGCAGACCTTTTGGGCTGGCCGTGTGTATCTAATTCCTCATAGAAACCCGTATTGGCTCATTTACTGATAGCAGTGATTGACTGCTGGGTCATCGCCTGCTGTTCCCCCTCCCTCACTTCTGGGGATTTCAACACAGGAATCCTCAGTCAGGGCTCCATTGATTATCTTCAAAATTTGCTCCAGCTATTGACCAAAATAGGAAGAAAAAAAAAAAACCCACCCTGTGCCTCTGAATTATTCAGAATGAAAATATAAACAGAAGAAATCGATAAGGCACATCTGATATTAAAGACAAATTAAAACAGGCAGTGAAAGGGAGACTTGAGGCAGCCTCTACATACAGAGAAGAAGGCATTTTGGAGATAAAGGAAAAGTGTTTTTGCTTTCTGAGAAAAAGATGTTATAGCTGTCAAAGCTTTTCAAAATTAATAGCTTTATTAATGGAGGCATTAGGGCTTCCTGGCCAGATAGTTCCTTATAACTGCTGGAACTGTACTTGAAGATGGCAGCTCTGTAATCGCTTGCGAATATTACCACAGTCTTTTTAACTTAACCGCAACATGCAGTGCTGGAAGGATAAAGTCATGGGGAAACGGTCAGGTCAAAACCAGGATGCTCATAAATAACCAGGGCCTGCACGAAATCCTGCTAGAATTTGATAGGAGGTAGACATTAAATAAATGGAAGAAACATGCCCTTCTCACTCACAGAGCTGTGGGACACACACCTACTCTGTGTCGTAGACCGAACCAGGCTCTGGAGCCTGTTAGCGCGGGTGGGGGTGGGAAGAGCAAACCTGTGGCTGAGGGACTTCACCCAGTTTCACCTGGATTTCTGAGGAGAGACGAATCTACTCAGGGTTCGTTTCAGTGGCACTGAAGTCACAACTAGCAATTGTCTGGAAATTCGATTCCCTGGGAGAGCGCCGCAGGAACTTCAAATCCCCCCCCCCACTTTTTTTTCCTTTGTGAACAGATGAGTTTAGTTCAGATTATCCAAAATAATTATTTAGCGTCTCCCCCTCACTTAGTCTGTGAAGTTTTAGTCTGGGTTATTCATCTGTTCTCCACAGGAGGCAAATTACCCAGTAGCCCAGAAAACTCGGGACCAACTCCCACTAGCGGCTCCAAGGCTCGGGGACCAACTTGGAGAACCAAGAGCTTTATTAGGAAGGCGGTAACAACCTCCCTTGACCCTTGCTTGAGATGTCACTCAATCAGGAGTCTTCCCCTGGACTGCCGAGAGGAGAAAGGCCACTCTCCTGGGATGCTTCTCTTCCCAGCCCTCCTCCCGAGGGGAGGCCCCCCGAGTTGGGGAAATGCACTCTTTCTGTGAAATCAGCAAGGGCACTGACCATGACAGGGCAGCCTTTGGGTGACTGAAGATAGAACTTTTTCAGTTGTTCAAGACACAAATTTCAGAAAGAGATGCTTCTCTTTCTCTCCTATCTCACATCCAGCCTCTCAGACAGTTCTCTTGACTGTACCTTCAAGTTCTACCTAGGATCCAGTCACTTTTCAACACCTTTTCTGCCAGGATCCCGGCCTGAGCCACCATGTTCTCTGCCTAGGTTGTTTCACAGCTAACTCAGTGGTCTCCTTCCTCTGCTTTTCCACCGCATCTGTTCTCCATCTATAGTGACCTTATTCAGGCATAAAACAGATCATGTAACTTCCCTGTTCAAATGACTGCCCATCTTCAATGGCTCCTCGTTTCAGCCGAAGTCCTGACAACAGCATACAAGGCTCTGTATGAGCTGATCACCCCTCAGTCCCTATCTGCCATCACCTCTTACTACTGGCCATAAGGCTCTCTTTGTTCTAGCCACATTGGCCTTCTTGCTGCCCGTTGGATAGTCCACCCTATTCCTGCCCCAGGGTTCTTAACACTTGCTGTTTCCTTTTTATGGAATATTCTTTTTTTCCTGATAGCCTCATGACTGGTTCCTTTACCTTCACTCAAATGCCGTTTCTCAATAAGGCCTACCTATTTTTGATCACCGTATTTAAAATGACCTCTTCTCTTTTCCAAGAGTTCTTGTCTTCTTTCCTATTTATTTTTTAATTGCACTGATAACTCTCAAGAGTACTAAACATTTTATTTTCATATTCTCTGTCTTTTTCTACTCGAATACAATTTCCCCAAGCACAGCAGTTTTCTTCCTTGACTCTTACATCCCCAGTTCGTACACATTATCTGCAACACGACAGATCCTCAAGATAGATTTGTTAAATGAATGAGTGATGGTTCCATGTTTCCATGGGACAGACCAGGCAAGTATCATTTTCCCATGTAATTGTGGTGGTGGTACAGGAGGGGAATAAAAAAAATATTGAGTGGTTAAATAACTTCTCCAGAGTAAACAGAAGTTTGAACTGAAAGCCCAGTTCACTTCAAGGGCTTGGGTATTTCACTACCTGTGGCATTTTATTCAGGAGAGGCCATACAATCTGAAGATCATGCTAAAGTTTGGTAGGCAAGGTTTATAAGAAGAGATCTGGGGCAGAGGAGTACACTAAAGTCATTGGTGGTCAGCCAGTTAAATTCTTTGCATCCAAACTTCTTATTACGAGAGAGGAATTCCAAGTAAGCTTTCACTGCAGGGTGACAAGAAGGAACATTAATCTGCTAGGGCAGCTGTTTGCTCTTATAAAATACATCAGTCTTCATAATAATGGAAAATCCAAGAGGCAGCTTTGCTGATTGAATTGAAAGTCAATGGGAATCAAGGAATTGTCCATGTTGAATTATTAAGTAACTATTTCTAAATTAAGCCTTTTGGATAAGCAGCAAACAGGACTGCAGCTTTCACAAATCTATGTTTTCCTCACTTCTCTACGAGGAGAAGTTACATTAAATGTATGCCAGCACATCAATCAAAGACCCCAAAACAGGTGTGTGAAATGCCCATCCATCAAATGGGTTCTTTGGCCACTCCACAGCAGAGTGATTTGGAACTCATTCAATGGATAATGCACAGGAAAAAGGAGAGGCTGTGCAGAGCTATTAGACTGAATTCAAAAGAGCATGGTAAATGCAAACTGATGCTGGAATGAAAGCTGAAGATACACTCAGCACTTTGTTTATTCTGAGGTAGACAGCCGTTTGAGAAATGGAACAATAATTCAGGCATGTGTGGAAAGGGCCTATTTTAAAATAAACTCTGTTTTAGAAGACTTCTAGATCTACAGAAAAACTGCAAAGATACTGCAGAGTTCCCTTATATCCACACTGATCTCCCCCATCATGAATATCTGACATCAGGAGTTCCCGTTGTGGTGCAGCGGAAACAAATCCAACTAGGAACTATGAGGTTGTGGGTTTGATCTCTGACCTTGCTCAGCGGGTTAAGGATCCAGCAGTGCATGAGTTGTGGTATGCGCATATGCAGCTCGGATCCTGCGTTGCTGTGGCTGCGGCATAGGCTGGCAGCTGTAGCTCTGATTTGACCCCTAGCCGTGGGTATTTTGCTTAAAAAGCAAAAACAAACAAATAAATAAATAAAATATAAAAGAATATCTTACATCAGTGGAGTACATTTGTTAGAGCCAATATTGATACTTTATTACTTATTATAGTCCACATTTTATTCGGATTTTCTTAGTTTTTGCCTAATGTCCTTTTCCTGTTCCAGGATCCCATCTAGGATTCCACAGTACATTTAGTTACCATGTCTCCTCAGGCTCCTAGTGGCTGTGCTAGTTTCTCAGATTTTGCTTGTTTTTGATGACCTGCACAGTTTTTTTATTTTGGCTGTGCCCGTGGCATGTGAAAATTCCTGGGCCAGGGATCAAACCCGTGCCAGAGCGGCAACACAGGCTGCTGCAGTGACAACACCAGGTCCTTAACCAACTGTGCACAAGAGAACTTCCTTGATGACCTTGACAGTTTTGAACAGTACTGTTCAGGTGTTTTGTAGAATGTCCCTCAACCAGGATATTTCACAATTAGAACAGGGTGATGTGTTTTGGGGAGGAAGACCATAGAGGTAAAATGCCATTTGCATCATATACCCAGGGCACCTGTTATTGATATGACTTACTACTGTTGGTATTAACCTTGACCCCCTGGCTCAGGAGATGTTTATTAGATTTCTCAACTATAATTTGACTCCCCCACCCCTTTCCACACTGTTCTCTTTGAAAGGAAGTCTTTTACGTGCAACCTCTTCTTAAGGAATGGGAGGTTATACTCCACATCCTTGAGGATGGAATATCTACATCAATTATCTGGAACTCTTCTGCACGGGAGAGTTGTTCTTTCTTTGCCTGTCTGTCTGTCTGTCTGTCTATCTATCTGTCTGTCTAATTCATTCATTCAGTATGGACTCATAGCTATTTATTTTATACTCTGTATTATAATCCAATACTACTTCATTTTTTTTTTTTTGCCAGTCTTGGTTATTAGGAGCTCTTTCAATTGGCTCCTGTGTCCTTCTGACATATTAACCCCATTCCCCATAAATGTGTCTGTCTATATCCATATCTATATCTATATCCATACCTATATCTATGTACCATTTCCTTACTAGCACTATAGTATGCTCAGGCTTATATTGTATATTTTCTGTTTTATACTTGCTTCCTTTATTGGGAATGGTATTAGAAATTAAGATCTGGCTTCTAGGTATGTTCATTGGTATTGCGGTATAGTTGATTCTAGATGTTCTCAGTTGACAGAGGCAGGGAAATACATGTATACTAATATATATATATATATATGTATATATATACATATATACATATATATATACACACACATATCTGTATGGAACTGTCTGGTCTCTATATAAGCTAAACATATATTTACACTCATGTATCTAACACTAATCTCTTATCACATGGATCATTCTAATTTCCTCTCTTTGCTTATCTATAACTTTCCATTCCAACAGTGAGAATTTGGCTCTCATTATCTACCATTTACTAATTGTTCAATTTCAGTATATATGCAGATTGTTTCCATAATTGTTAAGTCACTCCCTTGTGAAAAACAGCCTTATCAAGTATAGTACACTGCTTGTGTATTGTGTTTTTTTTTCCCACTTAATCTTATAGACTCTGTTTACTTGGAAAAACTTAGTTTAGTAGCCTTTTCACCCTACCTCTTCAGTGAAGTTATTTCATACATTGGTGATATACTTAGATTCCTTTGTTACATTTGTATCTCATCCTGGCATCTTCTGATCTCCTGAACATTTTTTTTTAATTGTAATAACTAAGTTTCATTCTTAATGCTGTAAAGTTCTATGGGTTTTGACAAATGCATAGTGTTATGAAGTCATTATTATGGTATCATACAGAGTAGTTTCCTGCCTTAATGGCTGAATAGCTTCACCAACTCACCTCTCCTCAATCCAACCCTTGGAAACTGCTAATCTCTTCACCATCTCTCTAGTCATGTCTTTTCCAGAAGGTTATATAATTGGAATCATACAGTATACAGCCTGAAAGACTGCTTATTTCACTTCGTGAGAAGTACCTAACCTCCGTCCATGTCTTTACGTGGTTTTCTAACTCATTACTTCTTTAACTGCTGAATGGTATTCTGTTGTGTGGAGGTACCATAATTTGTGTACCTCTTCACCTACTGGAAGACATCTTGGTTGCTTCCATTTTTTGAGTGATTATGACAAAATCTAATACAAACATTTGTGTACAGATTTTTATGTGGTCATAAGTTTTCTAATCAGTTCAGGAAATACCTAAGAGTATGACTGCTGGATCATACTTTAGGACTAAGATTTATAAGTAAGTGCCAGACTATCTTCCAAAGTGGTTTTACCACCTTGCATTCCTACCAACAATGAATGGACATTGCTGTAGCATGGTATTCTTGCCAGCAATTGCTGTTTCAGTTTTTTGGATTTAGCAGTCCTAAAAGGTGAGGTGTTTAGTGGTTTCTCATTGTTGTTTTAATTTGCAATTCCCTGATGACAAATCACGTCAAGCATCTTTTCACATGTTTATTAAGAAAGGGCCTCTTTTTAAAAATCCCAAAACCCTTACATGATGTGAACTGGCTTTTCTGTGTCAGAAGTTTATTGTTATTCAGTCTTTATTTCCAGAGGTTAAGAGAAGGAAATTTTGTTTTGCTTTATTATTATTTTTTTCTTTTTAGGGCTATGCCTGTGGCATATGGAAGTTCTCAGGCTAGGGATTAAGTCAGCTGCAGCTGCCAGCCTGCACCACAGCCACAACTACACTGGATACGAGCTGCATCTGTGACCTACATTGCAGCTTGTGGCAGCACTGGATCCTTAACCTCCTGAACAAGAAGAGGAAATTTTTAGACAAAAATTTTTCTTCCTTACAATTTCAAAATGGCTGAAAATAGTTCTAACATTTTTACAAAATGGGCAACGAGGGGATGGCAATGTCCTTTTCTGACAATGAGCCTACCCTTTGCCAAATGATTTAAAATGAAGTTAATTTGTGTTCCAGATAATAGTATTTAAACATTTGTAGGTAAAGAGTTTTACTTTTCAATGAATTTTCCAAAATGTTTTAAAAAAACTCTGCCTCATCTCTGACTAGTCTTGATCCTCTGATTAAAGGGCACTGGACAATTGTAAGGATCACCTTACAGACTTCCAATGCTTCTGGCTTTAATATTCTGTGCTAGATTCACAGAACTCTTTTACAGATGCTAAGCATTCAATCCTGAAGGCTCCACTTCATCATCAGGTAATTAGTATTTTCATTAACTTGCTTATTGTCAAGGAAAATGAGCCTTGATCATCTAATTTTTCCTCAATGAGTTGAATATTGTAATATATCTATAATTAATGTGCTTTATGCCACAAACGTGTAATGGAGTGGAAATCTGAGGCTGCTCCCAGCAGTCACTGTCAGTAAATGTTTGATGAATAAACAGAGACTTTCTAATGGGAAATGGTGGCGACTTTTATAAGCAGACACAATAAAGACTTTATTAACATACTTAAGAAGCATTCTGGGAAATAGAATTGAATGCATTATTACTGTAGGCTCCTTTTGTGACAAGTAAATTTTACTGTCCCCATAACAAATGTTTACTTGTTTGATGCAAGTTGTAATATCAGTATTTTATGGCGTATTCTACAATTTAATACAATGAAGCTTAAATTAGCTACCTATTCCTTATAGATTTGAGATTGTGGGGGGAAAAAGTAGCAACAGTTCTGTCTGTGAATCATTTGCAAACCTGGTTTACATGGAAAGGAAACAGTGCACCTATTTTGGGATTTTTAAGAGCCTAAAGACAAATTTTAAGGTATTTATGCTAGCTAGTAAAGAGAAGAAGTAAATGTGAATGTGTTTTAGTTTCACATATAAAGAGTGCAGTTTTAAGTGGTAGATCATAAAAAGAGCAAACGGAATAAATTTTAAGAGTATATATCCACATGTTCTAATGCAGAATCCAGAAACATCTGGATTTCATTACATCAACATAGATTTATTTATTTATTTATTTATTTATTTATTTTTGGTCAAACAATAGTTAGACTTAAGCATTGCCCTTTCTTCAACTATTTGTGGAATAGAATTGGAAGGGCAGAAGGGAGCCTGTCCATTGTTCTGCCTTCAGTCTAAAGACGAGGCCTCTGTAGTGGGAAGATTTAAAATAACTTTCCCATGGTTTTGTATCCAGAATGTGGCAGCAGGGGAACTAGAACCCACGTGACCGCATTTCCTCCCTGCACACTCTCCAGCCGGTGTGGCTTTGTAAGTGGTAAACTCTCCCATCATTGTCACTCGGACAGCTCTCACAAAGCTGTCCCCAGTACAAGGGGGATGGCAGCCTGCATCTTACCTGAACAGGTAAGAGTCATTTTTAAGTGCACCTTAGCTTGGCCCAATGCTGGTTATAAGGTGAAGAGAAGAGAAAATTGGGGCAAAGAGTAGCAGAGGGCAACATTTTAACCCTGGCAAGAAGGGAACCAATCTGTCCTTTACATTGTAGGCAACATGGGTTTCCCAAAAGGAAAGTGAGATCATGTTATTTCAATGCTCAAGACTCAGTGGCTTCCCATGGTTATTGATTTAAAGACTAGACTTTTTATATGGCCTGTAACCCCTGCCTAGGCCTTCGGCATCATCCCTCGACGTCCCCTCTCCCACCTCCTTTGCACAGACCAGGAGTACAAGAGCCTTACTTCAGCTCCTTAAAGGCATGTTCCCTCTCACCACAGGACCCTTTTCCCTGCTGTTCTTTAACCATTTCCTACTCATCCTCCAGAATTTGGCTCAAAGGAAAGCCTACTCTAACACAGCTACTTTTCTTCTAAGTATGCAGAGAGCTGGGACTGTATTTCTCTCCTTAGAGACCCTGACCCCACCTGTGTGGTTATTTGAGTGCAGTCTGCTCCTCCCACTAACTAGCAAGTTCTTTGAGCTGGATTTGTGTTTGTTTTTGCTCACCATTATGTTCCTAGCACCTGCTATGGTGCCTGGCACTCAGAACACTAACAAGCACTCAGAAACATATCTTTTAAATAAATAGTTACTTACACATTAAGTGTTGAAATTCAGTCATTCAGTCATTCCTCACATAGACAGGATTTTTTTTTTTTTTTGTCTTTTTAGGGCTGTACCTATGGCATAAGGAGGTTCCCAGGCTAGGGGTCCAATCAGAGCTGTAACCGCTGGCCTACACAACAGCCACAGCAACGTCGGGTCCCTAACCCAATGAGCGAGGCCAGGGATTGGATCTGTGTCCTCATGGATGCTAGTCAGATTCCTTTCCGCTGAGCCATGATGGGAACTCTGACAGGATATTTAAATTACAAAGATGTCACACGCATGTTCATTGCAGCACTATTCACAATAACCAAGACATGGAAACAACCCAAATGTCCATCGACAGATGTCGGATTAGGAAGATGTGGTACATATACATGATGGAATACTACTCAGCCATAAAAAGAATAAAATAATGCCATTTGAAGCAACATGGATGGAATTAGAGACCCTCATACTGAGTGAAGTAAGTCAGAAGCAGAAAGACAAATACCATAAGATATCACTTATATCTAATCTATATACTGCACAAATGAACCTTTCTACAGTAAAGAAAATCACGGACTTGGAGAATAGACTTGTGGTTGCCAAGAGGGTGGGGGAGGGAGTGGGATGGTATGGGAGTCTGGGGTTAATAGCTGTGGACTATTGCCTTTGGGATGGAAAAGCAAGGAGATCTGGCTGTATAGCACCGGGAACTATGTCTAATCACTTGTGACAAATACATATATGTATGTGTAACCAGGTCACCACACTGTGCATTTGGAAAATTGACAGAAATCTGTAAACTGGCTATAACGGAAAAATAAAAAAAAAATTTGATAGTTGATAAAGGTGAAAGAAATAAGGGAGACAATGAGTACAATTCAAAAAAGAATTTGTAATTTGTTATGATTTCCAATTAAAGTCAGTTCAACATTATTCTTATTAATAAGGGACAATCCAGATAATTGAAATCTGTAGATAATCCAAAAGCTAAATGAAATATTATCAACACTGTAAAAAAAGTTGCAAAGGTGTTTATAGTCTGCAGGTTACTGCTAAGTATAGTGTTTATGAATAAAGAGGTTATAATTACCTCAACTCTTCCTCTAATATGTGAGAAACTATTGACAAGAGAATGTGATGTGAACAGAGGATGCTGAAAGAGGGAAAGAATCGCTTCTCTTTTTTCAAAGGCTTTTCAACAGCTGGGAATTTTTTCTGAGCCAGATGATCTAGGCCAGTTATTCAACACGTTTTCATCCTGAGCTCCAGGTACTTCCTTCCAGTAGCCTCTTAGGCCACCTGTACATGGGTACATTCTGTAGGCAACCCAGATTCATTGCCCTCCCTCTCAAACCTAGCCCTCCTCCTTCCTGTAACACAAAGGTTATTTTCTACTCCTTCTCCCTCTCGGCTCCCAACTCCGTCCATTAAAAAATTCTTCTAGTAAAGGGAACCCTCCTACACTGTTGGTGGGAATGTAAATTGGTACAACCACTATGGAAAAAGATATGGAGGTACCTTAGAAAACTAAATGTAGAACTACCATATGACCCAGCAATCCCACTCTTGGGCATGTATCTGGACAAAACTTTCCTTGAAAAAGACACATGCACCCGTATGTCCACTGCAGCACTGTTCACAATGCCAAGACATAGAAACAACTTAAATGTCCATTGACAGATGAATGGATTAAGAAGATATGGTATATATACACAATGGAATACTACTCAGCCATAAAAAGGAACAAAGTAATGCCATTTGCAGCAACATGAATGGAACCAGCGACTCTCATACTAAGTGAAATAAGTCAGAAAGAGAAAGACAGGAGTTCCCGTCGTGGCTCAGTGATTAATGAATCTGACTAGGAACCATGAGGTTGCGGGTTCGATCCCTGGCCTTGCTCAGTGGGTTAAGGATCCGGCGTTGCCGTGAGCTGTGGTGTAGGTTGCAGACGGGGCTCGGATCCCAGGTTGCTGTGGTTGTGGCGAAGGCCGGCAGCTACAGCTCCTGTTAGACCCCTAGCCTGGGACCCTCCATATGCTGTGGGTGCAGCCCTAGATAAGGCAAAAAGACAAAAAAAAAAAAGAGAGAAAGACAAATACCATATGATATCACTTATATCTGGAATCTAATATATGGCGCAAATGAACCTTTTCACAGAAAAGAAAATCATGGACTTGGAGAACATACTTGTGGTTGCCATGGGGGGGGGAGGGATGGACTGGGAATTTGGGGTTAATATATGCAGACTATTGCCTTTGGAATGGATAAACGATGATATCCTGCTGTATAGCACTGGGAACTAGATCTAGTCACTTATGATGAAACATGATAATGTGAGAAAAAGAATGTATGTATGTATGTGTGATTGGGTCACCTTGTTGTACAGTAGAAAATTTACAGAACATTGTAAACTAGCTATGATGGAAAAAATAAAAATCATTTAAAGAAAATTCTTCTCCTAAATATCTCCGCATGCTACTCCCTCTTTTCCAAAATCCTACAGTCAGTGACCCACATCGAGACCACCTTTAGCAAGGGCTGCTGCCTCAGCTTCCCAAATGGTCTCTGCTGCCGATGACGGTCCCCACCAATGGATCCCCTGTATCATCAGAGGTTTCTCGTGGCTGAATTCTGTAGGACTGCAAATAAAGCGTTTCACAATATCATCACAACTTATCTTTCCAGCTTCAATACTCATCTCTCGGGAGTCACAGCCTCAAACCCCAGTCATTTTTTTTTTTTTTTAGGATGGATACATCATCATTTTTATTTTATTTTTTATAATGGTTTTTATCTTTTCCATTACAGCTGGTTTACAGTGTTTTGTCAATTCTCTGCTGTACAGCAAGGTGACTCTACCCCAGTCATTTTGACTTTTTTTCTTATCTTTCACATTTTAGGAATCATGAAATATTTCCTGCTTAAAATCCTCCAGTAATATCCCTAAACTATCAGAACCTAATGGATCTAGAGAAACTTTATTTTGGTAAATATTATAGTCATCAGTGATAAGTAGCCTAGGTTTGTGGTATTTTGAAATAAAATAGGAAATAGAACTGCTTTATACTTTCTGAGTACTTAAACTTGATTATAATTTTCAGGGTATGGCATAAAGAGTATAATAAGGTGATAGGGTTAGTTAGTAATTTCAAATATAAAATACTGTCCAAATTAATTTCCTTTACCCTTGCTGCCCTTAACACAGCAGAGCAACACTTCATAAAGGCTTGGTATCTGTGTATGAGACTTGGAGTCTGACAGTCTAAGTTAGAAGTTTTCCTCCCTCTGTCTCTTGCTTTTAACCCTGGTCAAGTTGCTGCTTTCTTAATCTAAGTTTTCTCATTTGTGTATGTGGATAACTGTAACCAATCAATGTAGGTGTGTTTTGAGGGTTAATTTGGGGAATAAAGTCCCACATAAATGAATTCAGTCATATTAGGTATTGAAATATCTCTTTTGAATTTGATTTCTCACTTGTTCTAAATTCCAGACAGTAATTCGTCTTATATTTTTAGACTCTGCAGTCTGGTTTTTGATAGATGTGGCATGGATTAAGTGGATGCAATCATGAGATTTTCTGAGTTCTGTTGGAAGAAGTTTATAAGCAGTGTGGTCAAACAACTAGAAATGACAGATTCCTTATTTTGGACATTTTAATCATGGCCTGAGATTTACTGTCTTGTTTATTCTTTATCACTTTTTTAGTCAAAATAAGCTAAGAGTTACCTGCATTCGTACTGCATTTCCAATGTCTTACACATCTTTGCATATTCTATAAAACCTAATGTAGAGCTTAACTTGGCTGAATACACAGAAATTGTGTGAAACAAATGGAAACACTATAAAAATATTCATTGCTGGATTATGGATAAGGCATTTGTGTTTTTATTATATTTCTTTCCATATTCGATGAATCCATGTTTATACATATGCTCATGGACACAGAATTTGTGAGGAAATGCAGAAAATGAAGAGTTTAAAGGGCCCATTTACTTGGGTAGTGCTTGGCCTATGGTGGTTTATTTTTAAAACTTTTACTCTGTCCTCCAAATGATCCCTGCAAATTATTAGCAAGAATAATTGTAAATGTGCAAATATTAATTTTTGTCATTATTCTTATTCTGGCCACTCCCTGTTCACCAAAAACTGTCATACCCTGAGAGTATTACAGTCATAGAAGGCTCGAATGCACACAGGTTAGAGGGGTGTGAGAATTAAGAATATATGTCCTGTACCTGATGCGTATCTATCTGTCTAACATTCTGTCCCCAGGACATTTGAAAATTGAGCCTTATCAAAGCCTTAAGCCAGTGTAATTAATAAACTCTAATATTACCTTCTTAGAGGGTGGATGGCTGACGGTTATCTGACAGCTGATTTGGTAAAAGCCCCTACTGTCCTCCAGTGGGGCCCCATGGGGTTGAACCAGAAAGCGGAGAGGTCATTTCAGTTTTGCCCCTTTGCAGCTGTGTGGCTTCTGACACGGGGTTACCTTTCCTGAGTCACTATTTCCTTAAATGCAAAATGAGACAAGTGACAAGGGTGATGAGATCATTGCAGTAGCAATAATCTCTGTATGCCTAACATAGCACCCAAAACATAGTCTCTTCTTAATAAATAATAACAATAATAACAATGCGTTGCTCCTCTTCCTTATTTTTTCTTTCTTACTCCTTTCCCTCTTTCTTCAGCAACAAAATCATGAGCAAGAAGGAGCCGCAATTACTCTAACAATTTCAAAAGGATTAACCAGAAAAAAAAAAAAGCAAAACCAAAATACAACTGGTATTTTAAGTACCTCCAAAAGACATTAGAGATATTGATCAAATAAAGAGAGGATGGTACAAATGTCTGCCGATTTTATACCTTTCCAGTTGTGGCTGGGAAATCAAATTGTTGAGCAAGGGTCACCACCGTAATGGAATTTCAAGAAGCAAAATAAAAGTCAAAAAAAGAGGAAAGTATTTTTGTCTATTTGCTGCTGGGGATGCAGCATTGGCTCAGTGGAAACGAATCTGACTAGCATCCATGAGGATGCAGGTTTAATCCCTGGGTTAAGGATCCGGCGTTGCCGTGAGCTGTGGTATAGGTCGCAGATGCAGCTTGGATCCCAAGTTGCTGTGGCTGTGGTGTAGGCCGGCAGCTACAGCTCCGATTGGACCCCTAACCTGGGAACTTCCATATGCTGTGGGTGCAGCCCATGCGGCTCAGAGGTAACAAGCCCGACTAGTATCCATGAAGATGAGGGTTCAATCCCTGGCCCCACTCAGCGGGTTAAAGGATCCATCGTTGCTGTGAGCTGTGCTGTAGGTTGCAGACATGGCTTGAATCCCAAGTTACAGTGGCTGTGGTATAGTCCGACAGCTGTAGCTCCCGTTTGACCCCCAGCCTGGGCACCTCCATATGCTGTGGGTGCGGCCCTAAAAAACAAAAAACAGAAAAGAAAAAGAAAATGCAGGGTATTCATTAACTTGATTACAAAACCGTTAATATTACCCTACTTAAAATGCTCATCTCTTTGTAAATATCCTATTAATCTTACAGAAAACATTTTACTTTCACATAGTAATAGATCACCATTTCACATAAAGAGATCAGCAATTGTCCTCTCCCTCCAGTTTCAACTCAATAATATATTTCAGAAGTGACAATAAAAACATTAGAACAGAATAGACAAAGGTTTTAGAGAATGTGGTTTAATGACTTATGGGTATACATACAGCAGACCGTGCTGTGTATATAAATAGGAAGGTCTTAGTGATCCTCAAATGACAAAAAGACTGTATGTGACTTATTTTCTTTCTGAATTATTTCTAAATGATTGTTCCAGATTTTATTGATTGCATTTTTCTATTTTAACTTTCTAGTTTTATTTATTTATTTGTTTACTTTTTTGCTTTTTAGGGCTGCACCTTACAAGGTTCATTAGGGAAGTGTCAGTGACATATGGAGGTTCCCAGGCGAGGGGTCTAATCGGAGCCCCAGCTGCCGGCCTTTGCCACAGCCACAGACGAGATCCTAGCCGCCTCTGTGACCTACACCACAGCCCGATCACTCGGTGACCTACACCCACTGAGTGAGGCCAGGGATTGAACCCTCAACCTCATGGTTCCTAGTCAGATTAGCTTCCGCTGCACCTCCATGGGAACTCCTTAACGTTCTAGTTTTAAACAGGTTCAGTGACATAAACACAGAGTCCTTCAAGAGAATAGTACAGAGGAGAATTGCAGTTTAAAATGTAAAATTCATAATAACTTTAACAAATATCTGAAATAAATGCAGGAAATATTTTGCTGGATGAAGATGGAGGGGAGAACAAAGTGGGCAAAATAATCCATGTAAAGACATCTACGTCCTAAGGCACTGACACTTCCCTAATGGACTATAGTGCACATAAAAATAATTAATCATGGGGAGAAGGCATTGCTAAGATTAGAACTGAGGTCTCTGGTTTTTAATGGAAATGTTCTGTGCATGAACTAAAAGAACAACTTCCCTAGCTCAAGCATTAGGGCATCTGTCATACTTAACTCAGAATAGTTCAGGAGTTCAGTAAAATTTCAGACAGAGTTCAGCACTTTTATTTCTCAGAGTATTAAAACTATATATAATAAGGGAAAAAAACGGGGTTGTGATAAACTGCCTAACGTGGGTAGAACATCAAAGCGGCTAAACTTAGAAGTTCTGAAATCTCAGGGAAAAAAAAAATTCCCTACAACAGCTATTTCATTCTGTAGGATTTCTGTGGTTATTTTAACTGTGGGCTTCTGAAGACAATGAAGTAATGATATGCAAATATATAAGGAAAAACCTAGGCTGCACTTGAAAGAGGAAGTCTTGCTTGGTTTATTGCTTAGTTTCATAAACCAGGTAAACATAACCATTTATTTTTGGCTCATGGAGAAAGTATAGATGGGTAAAATTAGGATCTTCAGGGGGGCAAACCATGATTAAATTGTACATTTCCTTTCTCTGTGGCTATTTATGGAAAAACTCCTCTTCTTAAGGACTTGGGGGGTGCGCGGGGTGAGGTGTGGTCTTCCAGGGTTTGGGGCTCCCAAGGGAAGTAGAAGGGAATGGATTCCTGGGAAAGGCACGCTTGGAGCCCTGGGGGTCAAATGCACAGATTAAAAGACTGCATTTCCTTGGTCCATTGAAGTCAATGAGCACACTGTCCTCACCCAATAATAAACTGAATTCTTTCAGTCCCAGCACTAATTCCTGGGAGTAGTTTATTCACTCCCACTTGGAGAATTTGGCTCACTAAGCAGGGATCTTTGCAGAAGTGGCCCAAATTGGGATGGAGGTGTTGAATCTGTGTGAAGTGCTGGTGCTGGCTGAGGACTTCTGTTTGAGAGGCCAGGAGAGGAATCTATGGGGCACTGAGGTCTAACATTCGATGATTAAAACGCTATTCTGAGTTCTGAACCTACAGACTGGATTTCACACTCCTGCCTCATTTTTAATCTCATAAGCACCCTATGGTTGGATGGCAGTATTAAGACCTTCCGGACAGTGGTCCTGGACAGGATGGGGTCACTCTGTCCTCCGCCCACCTCCCCCTCTTCCCAAACCCCTTCACCCCAAAAGAAGCGAGAGGGAGAGGGGTGGCTGAGGCTTATCTGGGGCCACACTCAAGTTGGTAAGCTTAGCTTCCCACGAGGCCTCTTTGCCAGAATGGCTTGGACCTCTGGGGCTGGAGCATTCTTTTTCTTGTGGGTGTCCGCCTGCTCTGAATTTTGCTTTTTGCGGTTTGAGATTATTGATGATTATCCTGGGAGGGGAGAGCGTTTCTTCTCCGAATCGAATGCGCACAGAGAACACCACATGATTCGCAAATACTTTTCTTTGATTTGTTGAAAGAGTAAATCCCAAAGTGTAGCTCTGGGGAAGGTGGGAGGAGGGTGATCAGTCCTTTTCATCCAATAAGCGCTTGTGTTACAAGGTGCTGGGACTCACGCTACGACCCGGTCTTGTGCTCGGTGGAGAGATTACATATTAATGTTTTGAGAGAACTGGAGAGACGTGGTTGAGCGATCTGGGAAGAAACATGAGAGGATTTGCCTGGACTTAAAAAGGCTGTTTCTTTGAAATACTCGGAATTTGCCAAAGCATCAATTAGCTCATGTAAAAATGCAAATCAAAGAAAAACTTTCTCAGTCTTTTAAAATATAAATTCATAACTCAGTTTCCTGGCCCATCTTTTAGGTGCCCCCACCCCCCACTTCCCCCATGAGCACGATGATAAATTACAGTGTTAAGTTTACCTATTATTTTAGGAGGATGGCTGTTGGAAAGAACAACAACAAAAAAAGCATTTTAAATGTACAGGTACTAGAGAGCTTTTGAGGAGAAGCTTAAGACAGGGTACACAATGACTGAAATTACATATAGATTGTATTAGCTCAAACACTAAAATCAGTTATAAGATTCAAATATTGTCTCCACCACTTAGTAATTATGTGACCTTGAGCAAGTTGATTTCTCTGAATATCCTTATCCTCGCCTGTAAAATGAGATGATAATGGAAGCCTATTTGTTAGTGTTGTTTCCAGGAATAAACAAGATAATAAATTACAATGTCTGGCATGCTGTCAGGCACTTGAGAACATTTTATAAAATATTAGCTATTTTTATAATTGTCATCATGATTTTAATTCCCCAACTTGGTTTTATTTTCCTTCTCTATCCTAGAGTTTTCTGTGTTCAGTTTATCAAGGAATAGATTAAATTAAATGACAAATTATACATAGCTTCTTGTCCAGTTTTTAATCTGCAATATTTGCCGTGACCCCTGTCTATTCTCACAAATTTCCACTCTGCCACTTTACAAATCAAATACATGGAAACCCCCGGAATGCTTGTCACCTACATACATACCAATATCAATTTGAACAATTTGTTTGCTTTTTCTTATTGGCTCAAAAGTCTTAATTTTTGAAGTTTTGTTTCTCCAATGCATCTTTCAATTGAGTTTGTTTTCTATCATAGTTTTATGGGATCTGTAATGAATATTTAATTGCTTCACCCTTCTTTCATCTGAATTCTATTAATTAAGCTTGTATATGTTTCCCTTTTCCCTGGTGTTCCTGAAGCAATCTTTTAACTCGTAGCTACTTTCCATTTAAAAAAACCAATCTTCAGTTTCCTCTTCTTCCTCCATCTGCTCTCCCCCGATTGCTTTTTCTCTGGGCCCCAAAGTACAGCAGTGAAAAGCCTTTGCCTCTTGGCTGCAACCCACTGGGCTAAGTCGGGGCTCTCCCATCATGACAGAGTGGATTGCCAGAAACTTGTTCTAACACACCGCTCTTGCTTGTAATCCCTTCCCATGCTGTAAGCAAACCGAGTACATTCTCTGCCTTCCTCAGGCACATAATTACTTCCCTTGGTGTGGCAGAGCTTCCTGTAGGACAGTCAGAGAGCTGCAGTGTTCAGAGGCCAGTTGAGAAGAATGCCTGCCAGCATCCTCCTTCTATGGGGCTATTATGCTGGAGGAAGGGTTTAGCAGCCCAAGTATCAGCTTTCAAATGCCAGGTTCAAATTCTAACTTGGCCATTTATCTTCACTTAACATTGGAAGAATGCTTGTGTTGGCAGTGTGTTTGGGGAGGGGTGTCTTGCTAAGCAAGAACAGTGCGCTGGCTTCCCCCAGCTCCCTTTCAAATGATCCCAGGACCTACGGGGAACAATGATCATATTTTGCATAATGGTCATTGATCATATTATTGCAAAGCTGTTTTTCTCCCCCCTTGAAATAAGTCCCCATACATCTCAGAACTTAATGTTTGGGGAGAATTCTTTGACCTTTCTGCTGCATTTTCTGCCCATTGAAAATGGGGATGATGTCATTTTTGCCTACTTCTAAATAGCACTGGGGGTAATCCCTTAGCTATTTCTAACAGTCACAAGATACAGAATCAGAAAAATGCTTTTGTGATCACTGTCCTCTGATGATTTATGTGACTTTGTGGCATACCTCTTTATGTTCATGTGGAAGTAAATAACTTTATAGTCATATAGGATCTAGTTGGGGCTTGAACTTAACCTGTGTATGGTCCTTCTATCACCTCACTAGCTCCTGACATGCTACTATGGAGAGATAGCCCCAGCATCTGGGGGGATGTTCCCCAAGTCTTGCTGTAGCTCAGTACCGGTCCTAGCAGGGAGCTTGAATCAAGAAGGCAGCAGCTCAGTGGAACTGAGAAGTGGGAAACATCTGAGTCAGGACTTCTTCTCCTGCTCTGAGCTCTGCCCTTTCTAAAGACTAAAACTACTTTTATTTGCATTTTAGCCTTTAAGTTAATTAATGGGAATTAATACGTGTGTAAGAACTTCAGAAATTTCCCAAAGGCTCATTATAAATTTAGTGTAAAAAGAGCAGTGGGTTTTTTTTTTTTTTTTAAAGCTGGGCCTCTCATTAAATTTTTAGGTTATTAATAAAAACATTTTTATCAGGGCAAGTTTAGCGTGAGTGCTGGGATGAAGATATCAGTTACATACTTCAGCCATATCCAATTGACTCCAACAAGAGATGCCATATGGGTGTGTGTGTGTGTGTGTGTGTGTGTGTGTGTGTGGAGTGGAAGTGAGGAGAGGTCGGTAGTGAGAATTATTAAAGGCTGCCAGAAAAGCATATATTCATACTTTTTTAAAATTAGAGATCAGTTCCCAATTTAACTGTTTGTATTATCTAATCATGTAAAACTTCCTCTGCCATCACAGGATGTAGCAGAGAAGAAAGGCATTTAGTGTATATAAAAGACAGAACTGAGCGTCCGCTTATTTGGGAATTTATATCTGTTTATTCATTTATGATCACCAGCCAGGTAGCCTGATCAATGATAACAGGAGAGCTTTATGAGTACTGTTGCGTGCACCAGCTCCACTGTTTCCACAGAGAATAAGTGCTCAAAAGTAAATCTTAGTACAAACAGGAAAGTGGCTTAACTTATGCTCTTTCTAACTGTCTTTAAATATAGGCTTAAACTGGTTGGGCCTCTGTGGGCTTTCCCCTGGCTTAGCATCACTCCATTAGAGTCCGCAGGTACCTGAGAAGCACCAATCACTCACTGCACATGTGTCCTTCCTATGCACTTTTAAGGGTCATGCTGGATATGCGTGCAAACCCCAGGAACAGTGGCTCACTCCTTTGCCAGGGAGCCCATCCTGTTATGAGACCATAGAGAAGACGCTGTTAGAACACGCCTCGCCTTGGGGTGGAATCTCCCTCCCTCAGCTCCCATGAGTGCACCCGGCCCTGTCACTCAGAACAGTTATTACACAGCACTTTCAAAATATTGGAGGAGCCCCTTGGCTCTCTCAAATAATTTATCTTTCTGAGTTAAAAAGCTCCATTTCTCTTAATTACATTTTCACCACATGTTCTAACTTTTAGAATTCTGAAAATCCTACAGCCTGACAATACTTTTCCTAAAATATGACCCCAGGAGTTCCCATTGTGGCTCAGCAGATTAAGAACCCAACACAGTGTCTGTGAGGATGCAGGTTCAATCCCTGGCCTTGCTCAGTTGGTTAACGATCTGGTGTCACCACGAGCTGTGGTATAGATTACAGATATGGCTCAGATCCCGCATTGCTGTGGCTGCAGTATAGACGGGGAGCTGCAGCTCTGATTCAGTCTCTAGCCCAGGAACTTCCATATGCCACAGATGTAGCCCTAAAAAGGGAAAAAAAAATGACCCCAGAAGTGGGCACCCCAAGCCCTATGCAGTCTGTGAGATTACAGGGTGGTCTGATAACCTCATCCACCTGTGTCTGGAGCCTGTACCCCAACTGTTGTAGATAGAAGTAAGATTTTTTTATGGGCAGGAACTAACCTTAGTCACCCCAGGCAGAGCAGTAAATGAATAAAGCTGTGTAACTGCCTCCTAACAGCAATGACAATGACACAAACCATTGTTCAGTCATCATTTTCCCTTCCCGTTAGCCGTTAGATGACTTCCTGGGTCCTTGGAGATGTTCTGTCTGTCCTTATCTGTTCAAAGAGCATCTTTCCAGCTTCAACCCTGTTGTCACTCCGGCTGCCCTTGAGTACCCCCAGTCCTTTGTCCTCCAAACTCTAGCTACTCTACTTGGTCCTCTGCCACATGCAGCCCTGAAAAAGCATGTTTTCTAATCTTTATGCAAGTTATTGTCAAAATGGATCCTTACATCATGTTCACCAATCCACTGGTCTACCTCTCTCTTCATTGAGCTCTGAATCCGATCACTTGTACCAGCATGACCATCACATCTACATGGAAACCACAGTGCTTTGTTATTTGCCTTTTTAAAATAAAAACATTCAACATTTAGTCATTCCTTACCTTCTAACATGTAGTCACTAGGTGCCAACTGAGTCCCATTCAAATCTCTTGCATTATACTGGGTGATGAGAATACATTAAAAATCAAAAGGCTGAGTAGTATTCCATTGTGTATATATACCACATCTTCCTAATCCAACCATCTGTCGATGGACATTTGGGTTGTTTCCATGTCTTGGCTATTGTGAATAGTGCTGCAATGAACATGCGTGTGCAAGTGTCTTTCTCAAGGAAAGTTTTGTCCAGGTATATGCCCAAGAGTGGGATTGCTGGGTCGTATGGTAATTCTATGTATAGTTTTCTAAGGTACCAAAATTCAGACCCCATCCTGCCCCCAAAAATATTTAATTGTGCATCAATAAGCATGATTAAATCTGAAGGAAAACTTCAAGTGGCCTAATAAACATTGGGTTAATCAAGCAAACACTAACATAGGTGCTATGAGAAGACACTTTTCAGATGGAATCAAGTTTTCTCATCTCCTGACATTAAAAATGAGAGATTAGCCTGATTGTCTCAGTGTAGTCACATGACCCTCAAAAGCAGTACAGAAAACAGAAGAGTCAGTCAGAGAGAAATGTCAGAAAGGAAAGTTGGAGGCATTCAAAGTATAAGAGGGACTCCATCCACTATTGCTGGAGGAAGGTTGCATGGAAAAGGTAAGATGGAAAGTAGGTAGCCTGGAGGTTTGAAGACTAGTCTCTGGCAGACAGTCAACAAGATAATGGAGATTTTAGTTCTACAAACACATGGAGATAAATTCAACCAACAACCTAAATGAACATTGTGTAGATTCTTCCAGGAACCTCCCCAAAGGAGCCCAGGTTGGCTGACACCTTAATTTCCATTTTCTGAAATCTGGAACAGAGAAAACATCCAAGCAAACTGGACTACTCATACAATTATGACATAAAAATTCTTTTGTTTTGGAGTTCCCACTGTGGCACAGTGGATTAAGGGTCCAACATTGTATCTGTGGTGGGGCAGGTTCAATTCCTGCCCCGGAAACTTCTGTATGTGTCAATCATAATAAAATTATGTTTTAGGCCTCTAAAAAAAAAATCAAAATGGACAAGGCCCTTGTTCTCATGAAATTTACACTCTGAGGAACAAAATAGTAACAACTGTGACTTGTGCTATGAAGGAAGGAAGCAGAGTGATAAGACAGAGTTCCAAGTGGAACCTGATTTAAGTAGAGCAGGCAAGGAAGCCTCTTTGAGAAGTGACTGCAACATGAGAAGGAGCAGCAATGAAGAGAATTTGGAAAGAACATTCCAAGCAGAGGGAACAGTTAAAGACCAACAGTGAGAATGGGGTTAGTGTGTCCCAGCAACTGACAAAAGGCAGCAGAGTGAACCTTATATGGTTTTTTACGTAAGTTACAACAGGAAGCCATTGAGGAGTTCACATTGTGAAGCAAAAGGGCCTAGTCTGCATTTTTGGAAGGACCCTCTGCTGTATGATGAATGAACTGGAGAGGGAGGAGAGCGAAGAGGGCAGGCCAGTTACACACCTCCAGCACAAAATCTAAGGAAGTAAGAAAGGGCTGGGACCAGTTAGTGGCATGAGAGACAGGAGGGTAAATTCAAGATATGGTTTGGCTGTATCCTGCTTAAAGATTAAAGGTGAGGGGTGAAGAGAAAGGAGGAATGAGTGCATTTAGCATTTGGAGGAATAAGAGTGCATTTAGCATTTACAGGAAGAGCCATTCATGGAGTTAGAAAGACTGGGAGAAGGATATGATTGGGGTGGGAAATGTCGAGAGTTTTCCTTTGGACATGTTCAGTTTGAAATGAGTCTGTGACAAGAACACAGAAAACTGAGGAAACAAACAGATCATTTTAATTGTTAGAAATAATTTAAAATGTGTAAGAAAGGAAGGGTAATTGCTATTTATTCCATGGCATGACCTTGAATGGTACACAGGATCAAAATAATGTGCATGCTGAATGCTGACCTAATGAACATTTAAAATAACTATACTGGGAGGATGGAGCTAGAGAAGTGGGCATTTGTGTGTGAGGGAGACAAGGATGGAAAGAGCGTTAAGTGTTCATCTTTCATGTGGGAAGACAATAGATAATGTTTGGAACTGGAAAAGTCAAGAAGCAGAAGGTAAGCATGTCCTTTAGGAATATGGAGATAAATGGAATCAGCTGAAATTGTTAAAAGTGGTTACCTCTGAAGGGAAATTGGGGTGGTGGGGGAAATGGCTTATGACCGCTGATTACTAACAAAACTTGTAGACCAGGATGACTCTTTAAAGTATGGCATACACTTTTTTTTTTTTTTTTTTGCTTTTCAGGGCCTCACTTGCAGCCTATGGAAGTTCCCATGCTAGGGGTCTAGTTGTAGCTGCAGCTGCCGGCCACAGGCACGGCAACTCAGGATCTGAGCTGTGTCTGCAACCTATACCACAGATCACAGCAAAGCCAGATCCTTAACCCACGGAGTGAGGCCAGGGATCGAACCCGTATCCTCTGGATACTAGTTGTGTTTGTTACTGCTGAGCCACAATAGGAATTCCTGGGAATTTATAATTTTAATAAAAATAAGAGCTTAAAGATTTTAAGAGAGCCAGTCATCAGAACAGCCAACCCTACCAGCATACCTAAATTGTGGGTGAACCCTGAACTGATGCAAGACTAAAAAGAAGCATGCTGTCATTGGAGTTCTCCAGGATAGATATTTGTATCACTGTTTTACAGATGAGAAAGTGGGATCACACTTCATTCATTCATTCAAATATTCAATCCAAATATTTATGGATTGTCTCTTCTTCACCAGCCAGACTAAAAGTTGCCATCGACTTTTTAGACTCTAGTCTGTTCTCTCCCTTATACTCTTCTGTCTTCTATGAAAACAGAGCCCCCATGTTAGATAAATCTTGTGGACAGACTCTTTGAAAGGATATGACTTTAAAGAGAGTGAGAAGTGTTAAAAAATGTATAACTCTGACTATGCAAGTGAGACTAATTTAAGTGAGAAGGAAATGATGATACTGAAGGTCAGGGTACCCAAAATAGCTACAGTATTAACTAGCTCATGAGCTCAGATTTTTTATATACCAAATAAGCCAGAAAGAGCTTATGACCAAGAAAAAGTACAGAAGATAGGCACAAACCTGTAAGGTTTGAGTCAGAATGGTTTTGGATCAATACAAGATAAAGTTTTATAAGTGTTCAGGATCACCACAAACTACTAGACAGATTGTGCAAAGAGAAGGTTTGCACCCGCTGTTCAATGATGTTATGATTTCAACAGATATCAAAGGAAGAGCCAACTCTTTCTTAAATTCAATTTGTGTCCATTTTCTTCATCAAAAAAATGGTTTTTAAGAGGAAAGGAATAAAATATATTACTGAAGAGGTAGTTGAAGACCAAAACATGAGATGAGATAGTGAAATAATACTTGGATAATTTATAAGAACTTAATCAGTTCACCAAACACAATAGAATTGTATGTGAAATTGTTGAAGTTATTTTGTACATTTGAGTGTGGAGGCCATCGATGAAAATCAAATGATTCAACCCTAAGTCTTGGGACACAGGAGTTGTAATAGAATAGCGAGCAAAATTATAAAACTCTGATAACAATAAGGCTCGAGATATGAGGAGCATTGGTAGGCTAGAGCTTTGGCTGAAAGGAAAGATTGCTTCCTAGAAAATACATGAATTCCTCAAGTATTAGGCATCAGTCACCACAGCAGCAAAGGCAGCGGCAGCAGAGCCGTCCCCTTTGAAAGGCAGAGTTCTCCATCATAGAGCCCTTGGTGGCCTCATAACCTAGTTGCTCCTTTGGTGATCTGCATCTACAAGATAACCAAAATGGGAGTTCCCATTGTGGCTCAGTGGTGACAAATTCGACTAGTATCCATGAGGACATGGATTTGACCCCCTGGCCTTGCTCAGTGGGTTCAGGAACCACTGTTGCTGTGAGCTGTGGTGTAGGTCCCAGACGCAGCTTGGATCTGGCTTTGCTGTAGCTGTAGCATAGGCCAGCAGCTACAGCTCTTATTTGACCCCTAGTCTGGGAATTTGCATACACCATGGGTGTGGCCCTAAAAAAAATCCACACGCAAAAAAAGACCAAAAATGGTAGGAGCACGTGGTAAGCAGGGGGGCTCCTGGAAGGCAGAAGGAAGATGCCTTTGGAATTCCCAGAGTTATTTCAAAGGAATTTTAAGAGAGTTGAGGTTCATAAAAAATTGATGGGAACAGAGCCATGAACATTATTTTGTCACTCTTGTTACAAGTCTTCTGTCAAATCCATTTTTCTTGGTTTTTCAGAGATATTATTGACCCTGTCATGTGCCTATGTTGCCGATAGCCACTCTGTATTAATTTCCAGGTATTTTTTACTTTTTGTGTGTGTGTGTGTTTAGGGCTATACCCACGGCATATGGAAGTTCCTGGGCTAGGGGCTGAATTGGAGCTGCAGCTGCCGGCCTACGCCACAGCCACAGCAATGGTGTTCAATCGGAGTTGCATCTGCATCCTACATTGCAGCTTGTGGGAACACCAGAATCTTAATCCACTGAGTGAGGCCAGCGATTGAACCCCTTCCTCATTGCTACTAATCAAGCTCTTAACGATATTTGCATTTCAATGGAGCATTCCTATGGGGGGTTTTGATCCAAAAGGGCAATTAATTAATAGTAGAAATTTAAACTCTAAATTTAGAAATTTAGAGTCTGCCTTAGCAGAGGACCTCTTCCCTGTGCCTCTCTTATTTCGAAATGGGTGTTCCATCTTGGCTTGCTGTGTATTTTCATGGTGTCAGTTAGGATCCTCCATCTATTTCTCTTTATTAGGGTCAGTTTTCTGACTTCTACAGGGATACATGGCAATTGAAGTAGGAGCGTATAGATGCACTTGTAAGGTCTGGAGACTCATTTCCCTTCACACTATTAAAAGAGGTGCAAAGAACACACTAACTGGATTGACTTCACGTTTCGGATGTTTAATAAATGTTATGAGCCTGAGTGTGTATCTCAAATGTATATTTATATAGTTGAGTACCATAGAATGTGTCTTCAGGGTGCTATTGTAAACAAGCTGTCAAGCCTAACTGGTTTATCTTGGGGGAAAAAGAACAACTCTTGTTGCAAATGCCGTTTACAAACCTTGTGAGAAACATTCACTAATCGAATCGATTGAGCAATTTTAAACACATGTAGTACTATGCTCTCAGAAAGCCAAAGCTTAAGTCTTTTGCTATTTATTTATTTGGGAAAGCTACTTTAAAAATTAAAAGTCAGCCAATTAACGAATTGCCTCAAAATTTTTACAGCTGTTACTGTGTTTAATTACTTTTAGAAAAAAACAAATTAAATTGATTTTTAGTCCATATGTAATATTGAGAGTGAATATTAGACTTTTGGGTAAAGTTAATATATTTGCTTTCTCATTCTGCTTTTATGAGAGAATCAGCGGTCTTAAACAAATCCCCTAAATTTCTATGATTAAATCTAAAGTCATTTTCATCTTAAACACAAAACACTAGAATTCCTAAAGTAAAATTTTGCTCATTGCATTTAATGTTAGGCCTTCTTTGTGAGGAGAATTAGTGGAGTAGAGGATTGGCTTTGGAGCAGGGGAGACTGTAGCCAAGGGTGGCATGGAAGGCTTCCTGGAGGAAGGGGGATTTGAACTAGGCCTTGGAGAATAGAAAGAATGTGCATAGATGGACTCAAACATGAGGACACTCAGGGAGGTTGGAAAGATCGAGAAAAATCTAGGCATGTCTAGGAAATAATGGCTAATGAGATGTGGAATAAAGTTATGCGTGTAAGTAGTAGAACCAATGGAGAACTTTTCACATCAATTCAGTAAAGAAAACATACCTTTTATATATCGGTTCACTTGTTCAGCAACTGTTTATTGAGTACCTCCTACATGCCAGATACTGCTGTAGGCAATGAGAGTATTAAGGAGGGGATGTGTGAAAGAAATGATGAGAACCCCTTGGGCAGAGGACAGCCACCTGTCATTATAAGCAACATAGGCAAGGATAAAATCCTCAAGTATTCAGAGGTGAATCACCAGTATGCACTCGAGAAAAGTGCCTTCCTTTGGAGCCCAAGGAGTGAAAATAGGCCTAGACTGGGAAAAAAAACATCCTATAGCATTGCCTTCCATTCATTAATTCAACAAGTTTTATGGAGCCCCCTACTCTGGGGAAAGCGCCATGCTAGCCGGGGAGGGGATTCTGAGTTTCCTTGTAGGATGTCTGTCAAAAGTGCACCAGCCTGGCCAGAATGGTTGGAGCTCAAGACACAAACGGCGTGTGCCCTCTCTTGATGGGGCAGAAAGCTCTCTGGGCTCCCTCGGCCCTTGGGCCATTTTTGTGCATTGGCTGTCTTTGAAGTACAGATTTGCAGAAGTGCCAACTATTAATAGACAGTAGAAAGCAGAGTTTACTGTAAGAGGCTGACAAATATAGATCTGAGATATCATTATACTGCTAATTTCTCCTCTGCCCGCAAAAGCTTTGTTGGCCCTTGGGCTTCTTCCTAGCTCTTGCTCTTCTCACTGCAGCAGTGGAACCCAAATGGCAGGATACAGAGCATACTCTGGGTCTGCCTGCAAACACAAATACGGCACAAAATAAAAACAAATTCTGTTATTTTAGACCCAGTTTCTTCTTTTCATTTATTTATTGTCTGACTTCTTAAAGAACCAAACATTTCTTCTCTATCCTTTCCTCCTCTCTCCTAGCATTTGGACTAATATTTACTTTCATGCACGATTTACACGCTTTCTCTGTGAATTTTGAAAGCAGGTCCTTCACTAATAGAGGATCCTGAAATCATGTTAGGGAAAGATCTACTTTTGTTTAATGGAGCAATAAACTGGTTATGGAATCTCCTCAGAACTTTTTAAGAAGTCTGCTGTAGGCAAGAATTTTAATGTATTCCAAATTCTGAGCAAGTCTTTTTCAGTCTTAAATAATTACAGAGCTGGCATATTTTGTGATTATCTCAGTGATAGACTCTCCCAGAAACAAAGCAAAAGACTCCTAAAATATTGCCTGCACTGTGGTTCTTTACATGCATAAAATAAATATTTCAAACTTCATGGAGTTTCAGCTACAACTTGAAAAAATATCCACGTGGGTCTTTGTCTCCACTTCTGAAAAAGTTGAGATATATTTCAGACCTGCTATTCAAGGAAAATGTTATGGAATTTGTTACTCATGAATGCAGAAACATAGCACTGTGGATTTTTTAAGTGAATGATAAATAGCAGTTTATAATTTCCACTGCGGTGTTGAATTGTTTATCTAGCCTAAGCCATGGTGGAATTATGGCTTGGAACTTTAAAGTAATTTTTCCTCTTGTGGAACTGTTTTCTATTGCCTCAACCTGGCCCTCTACTTTGTTGCAAAATACTCTATTTTGTTTTCCTCATAGAAAACCTTTCCTTGCCTGTAGGTATTTACAGGCCTGTTCTTTTTTCATTTTAACCCTGAATTTTAGGACTTTTTTTTTTTTTTTTTTTGCATTTTAGGGCCACACCCACGGCACATGGAAGTTCCCAGGCTAGGGGTCGAATCAGAGCTGCAGCTGCCAGCCACAGCCACAGCCACAGCAATGCAGGGATCTGAGCCGAGTCTGCGACCTACGCCACAGCTCATAGCAACACCAGATCCCTGACCCACTGAGTGAGGCCAGGGATTGAACCTGCATCTTCATGGATACTAGTTGTATTTGTTTCCGCTGTACCACAACAGGAACTCTCTTTTTTTAGTCTTTAATTAGGCAAATCTATTATCTTTATCCATTTACATCATACTGAAGGATTTAACTTGAAGTTTTGCTTTCTTAATAAAACATTGTGAAACTAGATGTAATTCACATTTGAAGAATAAGAATATCTTTATCAGAAGCAAGTGAGAAATTAAATGAATCAGAAACCTGCTATTAGTGATGATGTGAAGACTATATTAAATGTTTGTTATATTTGTTATTTGTTAGTGTCACATAGACTTTTGAGTTAATGTATTTATGTCTTTGAAAAGACTGGTTGAATATGAGAACTGGGTAAAAATACAAGAAGATAATATGACATGTAAGCCTGATTTATTGGCAGGCACTAATATTTCTGAAGAAATGCTGTTTGAATAATAATCTCTCCTGTTTGCCACATGCTAATAAGATGGCAGGAATTGAGACAGACGCTGGGCACACCATGGTGAACAAGATAAGATCTCTGGCCGGAAGGGTTGACATCCAGTGAGGACTAAGCCATCATGATCTGTGGGATACATTCTATGATGGGAAAGTACAGGAAGGCACATGTGAGTTGGAGAGTAATTCTGCTGTAGGGAACTGCAAAAAATTCCCAAAGGAAGTAATGTTAAATCTTACATAGTAGGCATAACTCTAAGATGACCCCCAGGGATTCATGGCTTTGTATAATCCCCTCACCTTGAGTGAGAGCAAGACCTGTAACTTACTTCTATCCATAGAATATGGCAAGGTGATAGGATATTACTCCTGTGAGTATATGACATTATATGGCAAAGATAGAAGGATTTTGCATATGAAATTAAGGATCCTAATCAGTTAACCTTAAGTCAACCAAAGGGGAGAGTCTCTTGGGTGGGGCTGACCCGATCGGGTGTCAAGAGACTTTACAAGAGACTAGTAGTCAGGGAGCTTTGTCTCCTGGCTTTTGAGGCAGCAGAGTGCTATGTTATGAGAGAGTCTGTGAGTGGGCCATATTGCAAAGAATTGTGGGGGCCTCTGGAAACTGAGAGAGTCTCCTAGCTCACAGTCAACACAAAATCAGGAACCTTAGTCCTGCAACCACAAGGAGTTAAATTCTCCCAACAAGCATGTGAAGCTTGGAGGGAGACTTTGAGCTCCAGAAAGGAATGTAGCCCAGCTGACACTGGACTGCAGCCTGGTGACTCCCTGAGCAGAGGACCAGCTGGGTGCACTCAGGCTCCTGATTCATAGGAATTATGAGATGGTCAATGTATGTTTTCTTTCTTTCTTTCTTTTTTTTTTTTTGGTCTTTTTGCCTTTATCTAGAGCCGCACCTACGGCATATGGAGGTTCCCAGGCTAGGGGTCTAATCGGAGCTATAGCCGCTGGCCTACGCCACAGCCACAGTCATGCTCAATCCAAGCCGCGTCTGCCATCTACACCACAGCTCACAGCAATGATGGATCCTTAACCCACTGAGTGAGGCCAGGGATCGAACCCGCAACCTCATGGTTCCTAGTCAGATTCGTTTCCACTGCGCCATGATGGGAACTCCCAATGTATGTTTTAGACTGCTGAACTTGCAGTAACTTGTTATGCAGCAATGGAAAGCTAATACAGCTGAGATGGGAACCATGGTACTTACACGGCAAAGAATGTTCCAGGATTTTAGTGGAGTGGCTAAAATCACAGACTCTGTAGTCAAGATTAACTTGGCTTCTTTAGCCAGTTGACTCTGAGAAGGCTACTTAACCTCTAATTTTTCCTAACCTGTAAATGGACATTGCCATTATCATCACCACCACCATCCTCCTTCTCATCATCATTTCCAT
Organism: Catagonus wagneri; assembly: GCA_004024745.2. Taxonomy (NCBI): domain Eukaryota; kingdom Metazoa; phylum Chordata; class Mammalia; order Artiodactyla; family Tayassuidae; genus Catagonus; species Catagonus wagneri. The sequence continues at coordinate 13,297,705 of PVHT021183727.1, read as the reverse complement.
TATCATCACCATCATTATCATCACCGCTATTCATCATCTTCACTTTCTTCATTATCTTCATCCTCAACATTCTTCCTTCTTAACGCTATTGTGATGATTAAGTGATCTAAGCTGTTTGATGATTTTAAATAGGAGAGCAGCATGAACAGAGCCAGGATTCTAACAGGCTGTCTGACCCTGAGTTCCTGTTACTTTCCAGAATGCTCTTCTCAACCGTAATTTACATTGCCATTTTCTATTGTTATGAGCTCAGGATTAGCAATATGACAGAACTGAGCTGAAAATTCAGCTTCACTTTGAGCAAGAAATTAAAGTTTTAAGACTCAAACTATTCATAGACACAAGATAATAGTGCCAACCTTATAGGGCTGTGAGGATTAAATGAGATAATGTATATGAAATGTGTACCAAAGTAAACACTTAAGAATTTTTTCAATTGTGGAGTATCCATTGTGGCTCAGTGGAAATGAATCTGACTAGCATCCATGAGGACTCAGGTTCAATCCCTGGCCTCGCCCAGTGTGTTAAGGATCCGGCGTTGCTGTGAGCTGTGGTGTAGATCACAGACGTGGCTCAGATCCTGAGTTGCTGTGGCTGTGGCGTAGGCTGGTGGCTACAGCTCTAATTTGACCCTTAGCCTGGGAACCTCCAAATGCTGTGGTGTGGCCCTAAAAAATAAAAGACAAAAAAGAATTTCTTCAATTATTTAAGGAATGTTTATATATATTATTATTTGCAGCCTCATCATTTTATGTAGGACACATAACTAATTATATCTACATGTGTATAAAAAACTCTGCATAACAAATAGATTACAGAGAAAAATTACGGTCTTGCTAAAGATCATTTTAACTAAGACATATTTTACTTGGTCTGGAATGCTTTAGGTCAGATAAATACTGAAGATTCGTTGATATACTAGATGTTCTGAAATATCCTTCTGATAATTACATTTCTTATTTTAAAAATTTCTTCCTTATTTTAATTATTTCCTGGGTGTATGGTTATAGTTGAGCAGACTGATATATAGCCCTCAGGTCCTTCTTCTCTGATTGTATAATTATTTGTTCTTTGATTTTTAAGGGCCGAATCATTGCTTTCTATTTTTATAGCTCTCGCCCCCCGCCAAAGAGCTTGTCTTGCTCTGTGAACAGGTCCCGGTGGCTGAGAGCAAGCTTTTTCACATAATGTGGCTTATTATTACCATAATTTTCTCAACTTGGCTATTGCCACTGCTAGTCCCGAACAAGCTGAAAACTGAAAATGCTGGAAGTTATGATGAGGAATGGGGAAGCTTCGTTTTATTTTCTCATTTTGCTACCATAGTCCTTCCTGTGCTGCTCTGCTTGTTTTATTGGCACTTCTTCTTCCTCTTTCTTCCTGTCTCATTGGTACAGACTCTGCTTATTGTTGTCTTACAAATTATCCTTCCACTTGGCATTTGCTGTTGCTAATTGCCTGCTAACTTTCTCCCCATTCCAGTAATGAGTGGCAATTTTGCATCCACCTCTATACAGATATTATGGTTTCTTATCATTATTACACTGCATCTATTTCTCTCTTATACTCTATTTGACTTCTATGTATATAATGTCTTTTCTTACATGAAGAGAGCAGAAACCATTGATATTCATAATTATTCCATCTTTCCAAGAGCAAGGCAAAGAAAAGTATATTCAGTGCATTCTGTACAGCAATTTAGATTAGGGAACTGAATTACAGTTACTAACATTTTCAATAAAGTTTGAAAATTGTGCAATCGTACAAATATATCAGAGCCGCTTTATCATTTTTGTCAGGGCAGGGAGCTGAAGTCTATATTTGCTTTTAGAAGAACCAGTTGAGATTCCTGAGTGCCTGCGGTGAGCTGACAATTGAGTTGGGACCCCTTTATTGGCCATCCAGTGGCACATTTTCAGCTCTCCACAGCTGTGCCCACTGACAAGCAGCTAGTACCTCCTTTCCTGGCATAGTTTGGACTGCTGAGAACCACAAGACAAAAAGCAATAGAGGGCAGTGTTCTGCTATAGGAAGATAACAGAAAACATGGTAAAATTATTAGTGTGTGGCTTATCCGAATAGGCATTTCTATTTTGTCACCCGATTTTGATAGGAGAGTCTATAGGCACCCTTCAAAGGCTGGCCAATTGTTCTGTCATCACTACTGACAACGTTGCTAGTTTAAGGTCTCCTGAATCGACCCCATCTGCCACTTCTTTTAAGTCTAGGATCATCCCTTTCTGATCCATCCTTCTCACTGCTGCCAGGAGTTTCTATTTTAAACAGAAATCTGACTATGTTGCCCCCATGCTTAAAAACCCTTGCCACCTCCCAACTGTAAATAGGAGATGATGGTTAAGAGCAGAAGTTTTGGAGCAAGGAAACATGACTGGATGACCCTGGGATAGTTACTTTCCTTGAGCCTCAGCTTCCTCCCCTGAAACGGGGGTAATGACACTTACTGCGTAGGATTTCTGGAAGGATTAGAAATAACACGTGAAGTGCTTGCTAGAGCCCCTTACATAGTGGGGGCTTTCAAGAAATGCTAGCTCTTAGCTATGCTTTTTTTTTTTAATAGGTGTGATTGATTTAAAGTCACTATTCATTTCAGAAAAAGGGAAAGCATCAGGAGAGACATGCAATTTGGTCTCTTCCTCCCATCCATCAAAACTCAGTGTAATTCAATTGTAAAGCAACTGTAATTCAGTGCTCTGTTTTTTTTTTTCATGTGCCAGGTTATTTTATATTCAAGCGATCATGACTATTAGAGGAATATTCCATTTTTAGACTCTGATTTTAGGGGGGTTGACAGAAATGTCAACATAACATGGCCAAAAAGAAATACATAAACAATAAGATCAAAGAGACTCAGCCAGAAGAGAATCACATTCAGAGCAAGAGAGAAAAATGTTCAGAGGAAAATTAAAGAGGCTGACAACAAATTAAATATCATCAGCAAGAACATTTTTATCTGGTGCAAGATGCTTTCTGGGTTCTGATTCTACTTTTGAAAATTCTCGCTCATATTAATCTCTTTGCCTTTGCTGTCCTTCTGCCTGGGATGCAGCCCTGAGTCTACCCACAATAACATCTTTGCTCATTTCGTATTTCACATCCCCTAGCGGGGCCTTCTCTCCCAGCCTCATCTTAGGGCGCTGCCCCTAATTATACTCGTCCCTCTTTACTGTCTTACTCTACATTATTTTCTACATGGTGCTTTTCACTACTATGGAATATTTGGGTACCATCTACCTCCTCCACTAAAATGTGTGCTGCTCAAGGGCAGAATATTACAGACTGAATATTTGTGTTCTCTTAAAATTCACATGTTGAAACCTAAACCCCAATATGATGGTGTTGGGAGGTGGAACATTTGGGAGGCTATTAGGTCATGAGGATGGGACCCTCATGAATAGGATTAGTGCCCTTTTGAAAAAGACTCTCAGAGATTTCTCTCATTCTGCTGCCCTGTGAGGACACAGCAGGAAGGCAGCTGTCTATGAAACAGGAAGTGGACCTCACCATATATCAAATCTGCCAGCACCTTGATCTTGGACTTTCCAGTCTCCAGAACTGTGAGAAATTAATTTCTCTTGTTTATGAGCCACCAGATAATGGTATTCTGTTACAATGGACTGAATGGACTAAGACATAGAGGGCTTTGTGTTATTCAGAGTTTTACCCCTGATGTCTGGAATAAAGCTGGATACCACAATGGGTATTCAAATACTTGTAGGATGAATAGATAGATGAGAAATTTAATGTTCATGTCCCCAAGAAGAAATGTCTTAAAGGCCTTCTCCTACTTTGCTAATTGTCAAATAAACTAATTGCTCATAGATTGAAACTTCTTTCTAAATGACTCTTAAGTAAAGGAAAGCTGCTTGGGCACTTGTTTTCTCTGCAGGTAGTGTATGATATTGTTTAGTACAGTTATTGGCATATAATGTTTATTAAGTACTCATAATTATTATTGTAAGTATGATAGATTTTAAAAATGGGTTGCCACTTAAAAACATGGCCTGCATAACAACAGTGCGAGTATACCACTCACAGAGATGTCTCTGACCACCACCTCTTCATCAGACTTGAACAACCACACTGGAATTTGTCAGCGTGGAAAACAAGAAGGAGGTGAAGAGCGCGGGCTCTGTGGTCAGCACTGACAGAAGCTGTGCTGATTTTAACTCACTGCCATGACACCCGAGGTCCCTTCACCCTCTGAAATTTGAGGCAGTTTCATCTGGTCAGATCTTCAAAGTTCTTCCCCATGTTTCTCCATCATCCACGTCAGACAGTTCACAGCTGTGTGCAGAGGAAGCGTGACATGTCAGGAGGCATGGGTTCCTGATTTAGTCCTGCCACTGTGTACTCCTAATTAAACGTCACTTCATTGTCTGGTACCTCAGTTTCCTCATCTGCAAATGAAAATAATGCCAGCTGCCCCATAGTAGCTCAGAGGAAAGTCATGCAAAGAAAACAAATGGTGGCATGAAAGCATATTGACAAATGTAAACATGGGACTAAAAAGCAGCACTTATATAAGCCACTGTCTTGCATCACCAATACAGACAAAGAAAAGAAAAAAACCTCTGCCATCATTTCAAAAGGCAGTCCTAACTACGCCAAGGACATTCAAGAACTGTAGCCTGTGTTAAATATTAGCTTTACTGGCAGTCCTCAAACTGTCATTTGATATCTACTTTAAAAGTATAAATATGAATGATAGATTCCAAAAAAATAGGATTAAGACCAAGAGAAGAAACAAAAGAAAAGAGACTCTGTGAATATATATGTGTCTTAACTTGGGCGTACATTAGCTAAAAAAATCACCAAAAAGCATTCCAGTTTAAAAGATATATTGTCCTTTATTTCTTTTTCCACCTCCCCTCTCTTTATTTCTCTTTAGATTTTCTAAACTTTGCAGTGGCTCTTTTTGCATATTAAACTTAAGTCAGCTTCAAACACAAGCACAGACAATCCTGCTAAAACATTTTGTTCAATGAAGGATAAAGTATATGACTTAGCACGTTATTATTTTTTTTGTGAAAAGCTATTATGTAAATATACAGGCTTACATGAACTTAAATAGTCTGAGGCAAGAATGCAAAGAAAGGGAATACAAACACATCTACGGGAGCAAGGCTCAGGGATGCCTGGTTTTAATAGACAATTGCACACCCTCACTTAAAGGGCAAAAAAGAAACCATAAGTCTATTTCAGTGACTCCATCCTGAAATGATGCACTTATTCCTTTTATTATATTTTCAAATAAATACATATGGGACCCGTCAGATGTCAACAGTGGCTCAGAAAAGAGTCCGAATTAGTCACACTGGCACACAGGGCTCGGGAACAATGAATGGTGCTCTGGAAGACCCTTGAATACAAGCCTATTTGCCTCTTAATCCAAATGAATAATTAATGATAATTATCATGCTGCAGTTATTATCTGTGATAATAATATATCCATAAGGTGAATAAATTCAATCTGCTACTATGCAGAAATGGCAACTCATAATATTCTTAAGAAATACAGATATAATTATCAGTATTTATGGTCAAGGAAAAAAAAGGAGATTTTTATGTAAGGAATTACAGCAAAAGGTCTAAAGTAAGGTGGAAATGAATCCTTCTGATAATATTTCTTCCACTGCCATCACCACCATGGGTCTTCTGTGGTGACATTGGGGTTCCTACTTTCGTGAGTAGTTTCCATTAAGTAAAAGCTTTACTATGCACTGGTACGCTGCAATCTGCCCATAACATTTCCATTATGGCCTTTTAGAAAATGGCTCCGTTTAAGTTTAAGATCCTATAAAAAGGCATGCGAAGCATGTTAGGACAGGTGGGGGTGGTTGGGGTACTGACTCGATAATTTTAACACTTAAAGGGGAAAAAAAAAAACCCAAAGCTAAACCAAATAAAATGTGGTGTTTATTTGACTAGAAGTGGAGGTAGGACAGGACTGATTGATGGCGGTTGTGGGTGGGGTCGTTCTTTCTGAAATGCTTTAATGACACAGTCAGCCAGTGAAATGGACCCACTCCTTCGTTCTGCCGTGGCACGTGACCTCCTCCTTCCAGCCTGCTCTTATCACCCGGAAGGCAAGCTGCTTGGCTACTGTTTTGTGTGTGTGTGTGTGTGTCTGTGCATGTCTGTGTGCACTCCCGCATCCACGGGTGTATACACACTCACACACATATCCTTTTGGCAGAAGTCAGGACTACTGAGGTATAATTTACATAAAATAAAAATTACCCTTTTAAAATTTATGATTTCTTAAGTTTTGAAAAAAGTATACAGTCATGAAAACGCCTTCACAATTTAGATACAGAATTTTTCCCTCACCCCTAAAGCTTCTTTCAACGAGGACCTGCTTAATCAGTCCTCTTTCTCACTCCCAGCTCCTAAGTGCCACCAGATCTGCTTCCTGTCCCTATAATTTTTACCCTTTTCAGAATATCATATAAATTAAATCATACAGATATTTTTCTGATTGACTTCTTTCATTTAGTATGTTAATTCTTAAAATCTCTCCGTGTCATTGCATGTATTAATAGTTTTCTTTTTCATTTTTTGAGTAAAATTTCACTGTATGGTTGTGTTACAATTTACCTGTTCCTTCACTAGCCCATATATGTTTGGGTTTTACCCAGCTTTTAACAATTATGAATGTCTTTTATAAAAATTAGCCTACAGGTCTTTGTATGGACATAGTGTTTCATTTCTCTTGCGCAAACACTTAAAAAGGGAATGACAGGTCAAATAACAAAGGTGCGTTTGACTTTGTGACTCTGTCAAATTATGTTCTGAAGTGGGTGAAACATTCTACACTTCAGTGACAGTAGATGTCATTCCACATCCTCGCCAACACTTGGTTTCGCCAGTTGAAAATTTTTTGCTATTCTGGTTACTTTGTAATGATATATCGTATTTTCAATTTGCGTTTCTCAAATGACTAATGTTGTTGAACTTTTTTCTTTTTGTGTTTATCTACCATCCATAAATCTTCTTTGTTCAAATATTTTTCCATTAAATAATTGAGCTGTAGGTCTTCTTCCTATTGAGTTGTGAGTTTTTAAAATTTGTTTTGGAGGCAAATCTTTTATCAGATATATGTTTTGCAGATATTTTTCCCAGTCTGGGGCTACGTCATCATTTTGTAATTAATGTCTTTCAAAGAGCATATGTAATTTCCTGGGGTAGGGGTCAAATCAGAGCTGCAGCTGCCTGCCCACACCACAGCTACAGCAACACAAAATCCAAGTCACATTTTCAACCTATGCCACAGCTTGTGGCCACACAGGATCCTTAACCCACTGAGCAAGGTCAGGGATCGATCCCATATCCTCTTGGATACTACTTGGGTTCTTAACCTGCTGAGCCACAGTGGGAACTCCAAAAGTTTTAAATTTCTTGAGTCTGTCTGAATTTAGACAGCAAAGCAAATGGAGGGATTGTGCAGATTAAGACAACTTCCTCTTCCCAGATAAATCACTGGTATTTATTGAGCACTAAGTATGTGTAAGGCTTTAGGCTAAACCTATAAAAGCATATAAACATCCACTTAAAAAAAACCACACTAGCAAAAATAATTCAGTGACTGGTGTAATTTAGTTAAATGTCATACCACACTATGTTATTTTGTCTTTATATACACAGCTATAGATAGATATTTTTACTTAGGAAAAGTATCTAAAGGCATATGTATAATCATGAAAATGGGGTTATCTTTGATGAAATAAAAATTTATCTAAATCCTATCATTTGTATCCTTTTTTACCCTTAAGGTTTATAAGCAGGACGTGTTAATATTACTGGTTACTTGGGATGTTTACTATGTTAGCATTGGGAAAAATAAGCTTTTATTTAACATTGGTGGAATAAGCCTAAAGTATCAGAGGAATATAAGACAGCTCTAGAGAATGCTTAGCAGCCAGGTTTTAAGAAATACTTTTCAAGAGTAACATTTATAAGGGATTACTATTAAACTTTCAAAATTTAAAGGTCTGTCCTTAAATATGTCATGTACATCCTCATTACTGATTGGTTAATCAGATGAGAAATTATTAAGGGCACTATTTGCAACCGTGTTTAAAAGTCTTTCCTTTCCACTTTTTGTTCCATTTCTAAGTTCTCTTGTATTCCTTTGGCCTCTCCTTGAATAATTTTCTCAGAGGTTCTATAGGTTATCTAGTTTCCCGTCTCCTAAGAACAAAAGTTTATCCTTGTAGAATTAGATTTTCTCTATCTTGTTTCTTTTAAAACTATTTTCACATCTAATTTTGTTTAAAAGAATAAGTATTAAGAACTTCGGTAATAAAACTTAATTTGTTGTCATCTTGAAAAGAAAAAACACAGTATTTTTTAGAGATATCCTGATGAACTACTTTTGGTCTGTTTTTACTTCTTTTGAGAAAAAAAATCCCACAGTAGGAATGCTTTTTAGATGTTGGGGAAGGAATAACAAGGTTACAGGAGTTCATTTTCTTGAGGCTTTTGCCCTTGACAATGAAAAAAAAAAAAGACTTAAAAATTTCTATAGGAAAGACTTCAGGTGACATAAAAGTTATATCACATTTTTTTCTAGATCTGTCGTTTGTGCCATTATGAAATTACTTCAATTCACTGATATAAAGTGACTCAGCAGGGTTGGGAGAGAGAAACGTGTCATTGGAATTAGAACACAGAAAATCTGATTTTCTTTAAACAAGTGTATATATTTTTTTCTAGACAAACTTTTAAGTTCCTAACAAAATTAAAAAGTCATTGTAGAATGCACCTGTGACATATGGAAGTTCCCAGGCTAGGGGCTGAATCAGAGCTGCAGATGCTGGCCAACACCACAGCCACAGCCACAGCCACAGCAATGCCAGATCCAAACCCGTGTGTGACCTACACCACAACGTATGGTAATGCCAGATCCTTATCCCACGGACCAGGGCCAGGGACCGAACTGGTGTCCTCACAGATACGAGTCAGGTTCATTTCTGCTGAGCAACAAAGGGAACTCCTAGAATTTTTGATAGTAAAATTTCAATATCGTGATGCTTTTCAGTTGAGCCCCCAAATCTAAGATATGGTATTGGGTAACTGATATTTATTTATTTATTTATTTATTTATTTATTTATTTATTTACTTGGTTTTTTAGGGCCGCACCTGCGGCATATGGAGTTTCCCAGGCTAGGGGTCTAATTGGAGCTGTTGCTGCTGGCCACAGCCACAGCAATGCCAGATCTGAGCCACATCTGCAGCCTACACTACAGCTCACAACCATGCCATATCCTTAAGCCACTGAGCGAGGCCAGGGATCGAGCCCAAAACCTCATGGTTCCTAGTCAGATTCATTTTCACTGCATCACGATGGGAATTCTGGGTAGCTGATATTTAAACATTGGCTCTGCAAGAGAAAATCACTTTTCTTTAAATTGCTTGAATATTTGATCAAACAAAATCAGTACAGAAACACAGACAACTAGGAATTTACTGAGCAAGAGAACTTAAAAAAAAAAAAGCCTTACCCATTCCTTTTTTAGGTATAAAGAAGTGAAAGAATATCTTATTTTGAAAGATCTTCAAAAGCTAGTACTTACTCCAGTTCATCATTTGAATCAATTATTCAGTAACACTCAAAGCCAGAAAATGTCTGAGTGCCTATGCCTTATACATGGCTTCAATTCCATTCTTCCATGCCACTGTACTCTGTGTGTGGGCCTTTTACACACTTGAGGACAATAATTAAACCTCCCAAGCGCTTTCATAATGGTGGCAGTGTTCTGAGCCTGCCCTGAATTCTCCATTTCCCACCCTTATATTATGGTTTGTGCATCTTGATAAAACTCTGACTAGAACTGATTAATATGGAGAAAGTGATGTTTTTATGCCTCCTAATATTCAAATTGTTTTGTTAACATTGCAGTGTCTTGTTATTAACTTACTCCTAGATTACTATTTACTGTGAGCTTCTGATCATTTCTGCTATTACTTAGTCATTTATTTTCTAGCTTACATTCTTGCACTTTGAAGTTCCTTATTGGTTTCTTTCCCCCTTATGCAGAAGTGGGATTCTGTCCTCTGCTGTGATGGAAGGATACAATACTCTGAAGGTCTGTGTCTCCCTAAAATTCACATGTTGGAATTCTAACACCCAGTTGATGGGTTAGGAGGTAGAGAACTTATGGAGATAATTAGGTCATGAGAGTGGAGCCCTCATAAATGGATTAGTGCCCTTTTAAAGAGCCCCCAAATAGTGCTCCCTTGCCCCTTCCATCATCTACACATACAACAGTAAGTTTGCAACTTGGAAGAGAGCTCTCATTTGATTATACCGATACCCTAATCTTGGACTTCCAGCCTCCAGAACTGTGAAAAAAAAAAGGTATTGTTGTTTACACATCACCTAATCTCTGCTATGTTATTATCATTCTAAATGGATTAAGGCAGAAGGACTTGGGTTGGCAGAATTTTCGTTTTTTGCTATGTCATCTTTCTGTTATTCAAAAACACAGTGTGAGAAATAAAAAGCTAAAAAGGCTGAAAGAGTTCCAGAAACCACTGAGAGGCTTTGAGAGTGGTGAGAAGGTACTGGTGCCATAAATAACAGTCCAGGCTGTCCATAGACAGACTGCAAACACAGGTAGAAGTGGGGGGCCCATTTCTGATAGAGGAATTTGGGATTTTGAAGGTTTGTGACAGGGAGGTTTAAGGCAGTAAACTAACTGGAGGGTTCACTGGTTCAGTTGCCTCTTTATACTCTTAGATACATTCTAAGTTATAATTTCTATAATTACAAAGTAAATTATAACTTATGGTCCAGACATTGGTCTATGTAGAATTATTCATTAAATAAACCCACTCACAATGTTCAGAATAAATAATATTAATGATATTTCTTTAATTTATCTGGGAAAATATATACTAAGTATAATATAAATACTTAAATATAAATACTCTGTTGGTCTGAGAAATGGAGTCTGTTGAAAATTTGCATAAATATTTTGCGTGAGGTTAAAGCAACAATTATGTCATACCTGTTTATGAAAACAGGGTCTCTTCAATAACCAGATACCAAGTATGCTGCCTGACACATGTAGAGAGAAACTGTCATGATAACAACAATTCAGGGTTTTATGCTTTAAGGTAATGGATTTACCTTGTTCTACTCCTGTCATTTTATTTGAGAGGGTTCATTTGTGATCAAATAAACATCTAAAGTGTCTGGCCAAAATCAGTGGAGCAGTTGTAGATGTGAAACAAACTAAATGCATTGGATGAAATTTAGAAGCCTATGGAATCTTTTTAATTTAACATTCTGTGGAATGCTTTCTGTTTTTAAATCCCTTTATGAAGACCCCTGGGTTTATCACCTAACTGGGCACATTAAAATATGAAACAAACATACCACATTTGCAAGCATATAATTGCCATATATTTTGGTAAAAGGAGTTGGTCTGATGCATGGCGCTGTAGCACAAATTCAAAGGGCCATGACATGTTTCTGTGTGTAATGGCCTAGAGCAAGATGACCTGGTTTCGATTTTCACCATGGTTGTCCTGAATCAGAACTGTGTGATAACTGAATTGTATTTATCTCTTTCCTTCCTCCTTTGCTGACTCCCTTCCTTTCATCTGCTCAACCTTGTGGTCCTCAGGTACTTAGTATTCTCAGCTGTTTACTGGCTACTTAGAATCTTCCGCTATAGCTTTACCACATGACTTTCCTTCCTTCCCAGAGCCACCTGTATGCCACCTCTTTTTCTCTGCCCTCTCCTGAAGGATCTGCCCTGTGTTCCATTCTCAAATCCCTAGGTGGTGAGAACAATGTGATTTTTTTTTTTTTTTTAAATATGAGCCATCAAACTCTTCACCTACAATGGCTACTGTTGTGGGGGTTTAGATACTCTTGCAGGATTGATGGGGGAGATGTTTTGGGTTTAGAGAGTGATCTTTATGTTTGCTATGCCTGTGAATCCAGATACTTCCTTAACCCATCTGGGGTAGCTCAGAAGCATGGCTGGGAGGAAAGCAGGAAGGGCGGTTTATTTCCCAGTGACCGTGATGCTCCTCCCTCCTATGGTGCTTTTCAAAAACGTTTTCAATGTAATATTCATTGACATGGCATTTTTATTACCACGATTAAAAGACTTTCGAGAAAGCAGAGTGATAGAGCGTGAAGTTAACAGGCTGTAGAAGGTCCTCGTTCTCTCTTCCTCACCAGCCAGGTTGGTCCTACCCCTCTGGGCCTCACTGGAGGTTGGCTCCCTCTGGTGTTAAAACCGGAAATTGGTTCTAGACTAACTATGTGCCCATCCAGCTAAAGAGAGCTTGAGTTGCTCTGGGAACCCCCCTGTGTCTCCTATAACAGTCACACCTGACATTTGTCAGTTTTGGGGGAATATTCACTGACTAGCAAATATTACCTTTTAACATACTTATATTGGCAGAGTTTGATCTCTGTTGACAGAGAGGAGACATTTTAAGCTTTGTACCTTGCTGAGGAACTATTAATTTTGAAAGGAAGACAGGGCCTCTGGGTAATTCTGGATCTGGATACTCATTTAACAGATTTTAACTGAGCGCCTGTTGAGTTAATGTTCTAAAGATCGAGGTGAACCAAAGAGGCACAGGCATGTAAGAAGCTTACACTCTGGAGGCACGGGAGTCCTTTGTAAAATTCAAATCACTGTGCAAATTAGTTACTGCTTACAGTTGACTATAAATACTCATCCAGTAAAATACTTAACACACACTTACTGTTTTCTAGGCACTGTGCTTGGTGCTGGGGATACTGGAGAATATAAATGTGTGTGAAATATAGTCTCTATGCTTGAGGAGTTTGTAATATGGGATAGACAGTTATTTTTAAAAATAGCCAAAATGTCAGGAATTAAACTCCGTAAGGTACAGTGTTTCAGGTCCATTGAGAAGGGTACTCACTGCTAACTATTTGTGAAGGTCTAAGCAGGCCTTTCTGGAGGAGATGGTATTTGATTTGGATTTAAAGTTTAAGAGGGAATCTGGAAGGTAGAAAACAGTCTGGGTAGATGGTACTGGTAGAAATTTGAGGGCAGGGAAATCCAAGGTTGGAGGGAATTTCCAAGGTTGGAATGCTGTGAATTTGATCATGGACGAGGGCAGATGAGAATAACTTTGTACATGAGACTCAGCTATGTAATTCTCCAGTTAACACAAGGAGCCAGTTCTCTTCCTTCATATCTGGGCTGATTCTGCTCATAAACCCTTGGCCTTCACAGGTAGCTTGCTTACTCCCCTTACTAGAATATCAACAATATCATTGCATTTACATAAAATGTCTCTCTTTCAAAATGTATCAACAGATCAAATGTACTACAGCAGTAATGTGTCACGAATAATGTATAATAAAATAAACAGAATAGAGTATTTATATTAATATGAAATTATCTCTCTAGAAGGTAGACTTATCAACTAGTCAAGTTCTTAAAAATGCCCAATGTACATAAGTACTCATATGCCCTTAAGTATAGCAATTTTATCTCCATATTATCTTTTTTAAACATAGTTCCTAAAATACCAGTTATGTTTCTTTTCTATACCATTATTCCTTGGAGGTCTGGAAATAGGAATCCAAGAGCACATTTGGCTCAAAAAATTGAAAAAAATCCCATGCATTGGCACATTGACACTCCACCCAGCAGATTATAATACACTGGCAAATGTGAATTCAAGTTATTACAGAGAAATGTCTGCAGAGATTTGCAATTTATTTTGATGGCCCTGTATGTCATATGTTCTTCCCTTTAGAAAAAAAAAAAAATAGTCCTGTCATTCAACACTCATAAAATTCAGGTCTTTAACATTCTGTGATCTTGTGACTTTGTACTTGGCACAACTGAAGTTTTCCATTTCTTCTCTTAAACTAGTCTTTATCCTTCATTTCTTCAAACTCACAGTCTTAGTCATTGATATTCTCTCCTCATAACCCTTTTCCACTTCGTCATTATGACCCTAGCATTCTAGGACTTTTTAACGTACAGTTTGCCCCATAAGATCCCCTAATTTCTCTTCGTCCATATTTTTCCATTCATTTCTGTTTCTTTCTCATGGTTTTATAGACCCTGAACTCTTCTGCCTTCTCATCATCCAGTAATTAGCATGTCTCCATGGTAACAGACAGTTGCAGAGCGGGAATCATTCTCTGTACCAGCTACTGCTGAGTAACCTCTGGGCCTAGCAAGGAGGGGCCTTGACCTGATTAAGACAGGAAGACTTTCCTCTTCTTGGCAGGAGAGGATCCATATATTTCAGAGAAGGCCCTGTTTCCTAGGGGAAAGAATAAGTCAATTTGGTTGAAAAGGAGTGTACACTTGGACTCAGGAGTGCAAAATCAAAGTATGAAATAAACTAAGGAAATATTAAAGAAGATGTAGGAAAAATATCTAATGCTGATGTTCTGCTCCTGATCTGTGAAGATTAGCAGTGCTTTGATCAGGAAGATGCTATGAAGCAAACAGTAGCAAATATTTGGTAGCACTTACCTTCTAATTTTATATGTACGATTCAATACGTATGCACCATGGGGCTGAATCTAAGAGAACACCGCTACTCCCAGCTTTAAGATATTTATTGTTATTTTAAAATTTTATGTTCACTATTTTAAATTCATATTGTATATTTTCTAAGCAACTATAATGGTATTAATTATTGTAGGAGTTTACTGTTGCAGGTTTTTTTTGGGGGAAGAGGTAAGTGATACAGCATTATATAGTGCATGTAAGAACACCTTTACTGTATATTTTCCTATGGCTAAGTGTCTAGGAAAGATAACAGTTATAATTTATTGAGCACCTATTATGAATTAAGCACTACCTGAAGTAATTTGCATATGTTGTCTCTAAACCTCATACTGTTGTTTCAGTTTTGTGTATGAAGAAGTTCAATTCACAAAGATTCAAGGTCAAAAAGCTGGTAAGAGCCTTGAACCACGTCTGTGTACAGATCTGCATTACCTGTATATTCCTACATAAAGATGTTTGAATGAGGATGAGAAAGCTATATAGATGCAAAAGTGTGACTCCTATTTTCATAAGAAAGCCTTGGCCAGTAGGAAAGGGAGGCTGAATTCCAGATTTCCTTTGTTGGAAGCTGTAGGAGCCAAGAGAATGATCTGAAGCAGCACATGATTTTACTGGATGTCAGGGAATGGGATGTTTTATCAACATGTAGAAACTGGAAGAGTAGGAATTTATTGCTTGCAAGGATGCTGGTCATGATGTAAGCTTGCATAAACTGGCTGGAAATATTTTGTCACCTGACCTATAAATGACATTGAGATCCTGGGACCTTTGCTCTTGATGGTGAATGATGATAGAGAACTTGTATTTACTGGAAGGATGGTAACTTTCATTCTCTTCTCTCTTCAATATTTATGATGAAAAGCATCCTTTTTTTCAAATTTGAATGAGAATATTACCAATTTGTATACTGCATTTCATTGACTGAAGGTCAACTTACATCTAAAATTTGATTGAAATCCTGAAGACTGTACTCTTAATTCAGCCTATAAACAAATGTCTGACATCTGAGGGGCAGAAACACATTTATTGGTTGACTTACATATGCTCAATTACTGAGCAAAGTGCTTTCATATGCAGTTGGTGGTGGCTATGAGGGTATACCTCTCTGATTTCCTTTAGAAGGGAGTATAATTATCTGGCCCCAGCTGCTACCTTCTGAATTCTATCAATAAGTCTGCATGGAGGCTTAAAGGGTTTTGGTCATCAATTCTGATGTGTGTGTGTATGAGGGAAGTGTTGGTTTCCTATACCATCAAGCAATTGTTGAATGCCATCTTGATGTCCTATCATGCAACTTAATTCTGACACTGTCTCCTTGGAGATTAGTGTCAGATTCCACAGGGTATAGTCTTAGTCCTTCAAAACTGACCCTGCCTTCAGATGCCAGTCAAAAGCCCAGGTTGTTAATTTTATTTCTGACCAACTGGTTATAAAACAGAAGCTCCAATGACCCCCCCCTCCTTAGGTTTCATTAATGTGCAGCTCCTAGTCATCAGAGAAACATTTTACATACTAGATTATCAGTTCATTATAAAAGGATATTAACAGCCAGATGGAAGAGCTGCATAAGGGAAAGTTCAAGGAGCGTCCATTCCTTCTCTCAGCACACCACTCTCCTGGCACTTCCATGGTACCAACTTGGAAACTCTCTGAACTCTTCCTTTTGGGATTTTTATGGAGGCTTCATTACATAGGCACAGTTGATCAAATCATTAGCCATTGGCAATTGATCTCCATTTCCAGCCCCTTTCTCCTCCTGGGTGAGTGGGACTGAAATTTCCAACCCCCTAATCTCAAAGATAGTTGGAACCATGCCCCATCCTTAGGAGACCTAGGGACACAGCAAAAGTCACCTTGTTAACATAACAAAAGACACCTATATGGCTCTCATCGCTTAGGAAATTCCAAAGGTCTTAGGAGCTCTGTGCCAGAAATGAGACAAAGACCAAACATATATTTCTGATCATATATCACAACATCACAGGCCACGTGTCCACGGGCTGCTCCCACCCGATGGCCAATGCCACATGTGGCACGGATGCCATGCAGACCCCTTCTGGTAGGAGTGTTCTCCCAAGAGCCACTGAAGCTTGCTGAGCTTCCTTAGATCTATGATCAAGACTCTTTCACCCAACCTTCCCTCTCTCCCCTCTCTCCCTCAGCATCCAGATGGCATTGTGGTCTGAAGGCTTTTTCTACCTGCTCCCTCTCCCTCCTCATGTTATCCCCAGATACTTCGCTTAATGCACTTTCCTGATGCCTATTTCTTGGAGGAGCTATGTCAGGATCTACATCTCCACTGTCTAATTTCATCTTCCCCATTTTATGAACTATTTATGATGGTAAGAAATAGAGCCTCAGATCATCATCAAAAAGTCTACAAATAATAAATGCCAGAGAGGGTGTGGGAAAAGGGAGTCTTCCTACACTGTTGGTAGGAATGTAAATTAGAGCAGCCACTGTGGAAAACAGTGTGGAGATTCCTTAAAAAACTAAAAATAGAGTTACCATATGATCCAGCAACCCTACTCCTGGGCATATATTTGGAAAAGATGAAAACTCTAATTCAAAAATATACATGCACTCCAGTGTTCATAGTAGAACTATCTACAAAATAGCCAAGACATGGAAGCAGCCTAAATGTCCATTGACAGATGAATGGATAAATAAGATGGGATTATATATAACACACACACACACACACACACACACACACACACACACACTGGGATAACACTCAGCCATAAGTAGGAATGAAATAATGCCATTTGTAGCAATATAGATGGACTTAGAGATTATCATACTAAGTGAAGTAAGTCAGACAGAGAAAGAGAAATATCATATGCTATCACTTATGTGAAATCAGAAAAGAAGATATGAATGAATTTATTTACAAAACATAAACAGAGTCATAGATATAGAAAACAGACTATGGTTACCAAAAGGGAAAGGGAGAGGGAGGGGTAAATTAGGAGTTTGGGATTAGCAGATACAAAGTACTATATACAAAATAGATAAACAACAAGGACTTACTGTGTAACATAGGGAACTATATTCAATATTTTGTAATAAACTATAATGGAAAAGAATCTGAAAAATAACATATATATTCATATATGTATATGAATATACAGAATCACTTTGCTGTATACCAGAAACTAATACAACATTGTATACTGCAACTCCAGTTAAATAAAAAAAGAAACAGAGCTTCAGGGAGTTTGAAATACTGACTTGGGTCACTCAGCTAATAATGTCAGGCTTCAGTCTGCCTCCACTGAAATCAGATCGCGCCCACCGACTGTTGACTCTTCTCACTGTACCACACTGCCTGGGATGTCTTATTGTGCCTACCTCTGCTTCATGTGCCACTTTTCCTGATGACAAGTTCTATGATAAAAACAGGAACAGGTAAAAATTATCCTAAAGCTCCCTGCTGAAAGGAAGAAAAAAAAAAAGCTCTGGAAGGCAAGTTGCTAATATAAAATGTTCGCTCTTTTTCTGTAGTAACTTAGACTCTAAGCTTTCTCATGTGTGCCACTGACAGGGAGCTGTCTGGTTACATGAATGTGGTTTTTCTTTGCTCTTCCCCTAACACCCTTTTTTAGGTAAATCAGAGCTGCAAGTGCTGTATCTGTTTTTCAGAGATAACATGTGAATTTGTGACATTCCCTGTGGAGCCTGAGGTCTAGCAACCAATGAAGAGATCACAATGAGCAGGAGCATTATGTTTTCAAGTGCTAGAGTGATTACGTCTGAAAGTCTTAGCATTATATAAGAGGCAGCTCTTCTCGTTAGGAGCAGGCAGCAGTGTGAGCTTTCCAAAGGCGAGAAGGCCTTCCGAGCCTGAACAAGGCCAAGTACAGAGTGGGGCTGCAGGCTGCTTGCGTTACCGTGGAGGCCAGCAGCCTAAGCCAGGGTAGCCGGCCTCAGGGAGGCAACTGTGAACCCGTGGAGAACCCAGTGGGGAAGAGCGAGAAACAAAAGGAGACTTTTATTATCTTTTTTACTTGCCCTCTTTTTTCACTTGGCCCAAAGAAGTACAAGTTTCTGCAGTTCATTCCCAAACCTGGTGAAGGTTCAAGAGGACAGGAAGCCTGAGGACCTCCATCTGAATGGCTTCTTAAAAGACGCTGTGCCTGAGGCCTTTGGTGCTGGGAGATTTACTTTGCGGGGCATCCTTTCTGTGAGTGGGTAGGACACGCAGATGTGTAGGCTCCGGCTGCTGATCCATGCTGTTTCTCGGGGTTCCAAGCAAGAGCAGTCACACTGACCATCATCTGATTAATTTCCCCGGGTGAGTCTCCCACAGACTCTTAGCTCGGAGTTGGAGGCTCCCACTATTGGTCTTATTCTGCTTCAGCATTCCTTTTCACTGGATAATGTCCCACTTCCCTCTTCAGCTTTGTCTCCAGTGGCTTCTTCATATCAAAACTAAAGCGCTTTCTACTCTAGAATCTTTCATGCTCCCTTAGACCACGTGCTTTTGTTCATGGCGTTCCTTCTGCCAGTAGAGTCTGCTGCCCCTCACCAACTCCTATACTTTGTGTATTTGGTGCATTTGATGCTTAATTCCATTAAGACTGTGATCAAACAGAACCTCCTCAGTGAAGCCTTCCCTAACTTCTCTAAACTCACTTAATTACTACATTCTCTGCACATTTCAGTAATTTGGTTGAGCTGCAACTAACCGTGCTTCTCTATGAAGATTCAGATTCAAATTCAACAAATTTTCTCTGAGGGACTACTAAGTGCCTTGCACTGGAATGATCACTTTTCATATACAGCATTTCTTGAATTTTTATGTGGCATAAAGACTTGAGAAGAAGGTGATTCTTTTGGATTGAGATGGACTAGTATGACATTCTGAAGTTACCAAACTCTTGACTCTTAGAAGGAGATTGATCATAAAGATGAAGGTCATTTTTGGTCCCTGCCCAATATAAGAACAAAACACCCCCCCCCAAAAAAAAATGAAAATCCTTGCTTTTTAGGGTCTCTGATTTCCTCGGTACTTTTGGGAAAATATTCTGGAAAGTTGGGAACTCCCCTTCAAGCTGCCCTCTGCCACTCTAGGGCACATGTTAGTAATCTATTTTATAGTTCTCTCTGGAGGTAGAATTATTGTGTCTGAGCTATGAGCTCCTCAATCTCAGTCACTACTTGTAAGGTTGTAGGTAACAGCCAGCATATCCACACAGTGCAACAAAGACTGCTTTTAATGCTCAAATGAATTTTCTTCTTCTACTCTGCTCCAAGCCATGAGGAGTAGGTAAGCAATCAACAGTCTAAAAAACATTTCTACTTTTCAGCAATATAACTGTCAAAAATATCTTTGAAATTAACCCCTCTGTTTTTAATGAACAGCATAGACCACAAGCTGGTAAGCTACAGCTTATGAGCTAAACCCATCATGCTGCTTGCTTTTGTAAATAAAGTTTTATTGGAACATAACCATGACATTTACTTACATATTGTCCTTGACTGCTTCCCCACTGTAACGGCAGAGTTCAGTAGTTGCAAGAGGTGCTGTATGGCCCACAGCTATCTGGTCCTTTGTAGAAAAAGTTTTTCAGTCCCTGACATAGAAATCCAAGGTTTTGGTGGAAATCATAAATGCAAATGCTCTAATATCTAGTTCTCATCAAAAGCCTGATTGTGAGAATATTTTTCTCTTGGATCTTAGTATCAGCAAAGCTGTGCTTCTTTCTGAGCCACTAGTGAGTTTGGACACTTTGACTTTTTAATGGATTGTGTTTCTCTCTCAGCTTTGGGTACCTGATGTCTTGAGCCACAATTCAGTCCTTCTTTGTAGATGATACTCACTTTTAGTTTTAACTACTCCTAACTCTCTGATTTCCTAAATATTTATTTCAGTCTGTTGGCATCCATGTATATACTTTAAAAATATTAGGTATAAATAAGTACATAAATAATAAGTATTCTTTACATTTCTGTAGTCTATTATCTGGAATTAGCTATCTGTATGTCTGCTTTGGCCTCCTGGTTTAACACTTTTTTGGTGGACTGTGGCATAAGGTGCTTTGCACATAGAACATATTCAGTAAATGTGTGGTTTTTTTTTTTTTTTGTTTGTTTGTTTGCCTAGGTTTTGCTTGTTTGTTTGTTTGGTAGCAAGTTCATTTTAGAAATTGCTTCAAGGATTACATTTTCAACTTAAATTTATTGACTGCTATTAGTATAGATACATTTCTGCAAGATGCCTAAAGTTGATTCCTTGGTTGAAAACTTCACTTAATTTTCATTATTTTATTTTATTTATTTTTATTTTTTATTTTTTTGCCTTTTAGGGCCACACCTGCAGCATATGAAAGTTCCCATATGAAGGTTCTGCAGCTGCCAGCTGCTAGCTGTGGCCACAGCCACAGCCATAGCAATGCTGGATCCAAGCCATGTCTGCAACCTACACCACAGCTCACAGCAATGTGGGATCCTTAACCCACTGAGTGGGGCCAGGTATTGAACCCATTTCCTTCTGGATACTAGTCATGTTCATTTCCGCTGAGCCACAATTTGAACTCCTTTTCATGATTTTATTAATAAAGATAATGAAAAATAATAAAGATAATTGTTACTGTTTATTAAATGCCTAGTATTCACCTGATGCTCCATGTACATTGGAGAACTTATTTATTATAGCAGCTTTATGTTCCCATCTCACATGATGGTGACAGTGAGACTCAGAGATGACTCCCTTGCTGAGAGAATGTACAGAGTCTCGGCCACTGAAGCCTGCAGGAGCATGGCAGGTAATGCAGTGAATAAAGCAGGCGGCTGTTGTGCAGTGTGGAGTCATGGAGGACAGTGAGGACATGCTTAGTCTAAAAGCCACCACTCCACCCCACTACCACGTTCCAGTGTCAGCCCACTGTTGCTTGACTTCCCACTTTTTCACAAACCAGAAATTCACACTTTCAGTGAAATGTTTTAATTTAAAAATACTGTTCAACCATAATGAAAAATATACTGTGGGTCGGGTTTGGCACCTGGACCACCGGTCTTTACACTCTGGCTTAAAACCACAGATGGGAAGGTGAACTGCTTGGTTCTGAATCCTAACTCTACCACATTATTACTTCAAGTAAGATAACCCTCTAAGCTGCACTTTTCATCAAATGAGACTAAGTACTTTGACTTACACATAAGAAGGCCTGGACACACAAATGTTTGAATGCGTCTGCTGGTATCAGACACACTGTTACAATCAGAAACATTGATTTTGACTATATTTTGACTTTTTTTGGGTCTTTTTAGGGCTGTACCCGTGGCACATGGAGGGTCCCAGGCTAGGGTTCCAGTTGGAGTTGTAGCCACTGGTGTATGCCACAGCCTCAGCAATGCGGGATCCCGTGACTATCAAATAGAATATACTGATTAAATTATTGCACATTGGTTATGATTATGGCTGAAGAACACAGAGCTCATAATTTCATATCTAGATTTGTCACCAAGTCATTATAACCATAAAGCTACATCTTTTTCTTCCAGTGCAATCCTGTTTCCCATAATTCAGTATTTTGTTTTGTTCCTAAGTCCAGCTTTCCAGTTGTTTATCACAATAGAAGCAGACCAACAACTTTATGAGCCATATGAGCTTTTTTTTGCGAATAAAGTATGATTAATTGAACAAATTAGTGCTTTTGATTTTGCTGAAAAAATCCTTCTTAAAATTCTCTTTATTCCCTCTAAGTTAAAAAAGCTAAATTTCTTTTATAAATGCACATAAAGTTCTCATTGATTTCAGTGGGAATCAAGAATCCAAGAATGGAATCTAGCCTGAAGATTTTCTGTTTATTTACAGCAGGAGATAATAAAAAATAGTATATTTGTTTAGAGTGTATCAGCATTAAGTATTCTTGCTAGCAGGAGTATTAGCAAATATAGCATTATGACTGAAGTTCAGAGAGAAGAGTTTCTGCATGTCACTAGTAGACCTCAAGATGTTTCTTGTAAATGAGCAAGCATAGCTTTTGGCATCAAAGATAATAAGTGATATTGAATAGGAGGAAGGGCTTTGCTGGGGGAGAAAAGGGTGGCCAGATATGCAGTATAGCTGATAAATAGCTCTTTACCTGTATCTTTTCATCTGACTGATGTTTTTATTAAGGGAAATTGTTAGTAAGGTAATGTAATATTTTCTATAATAACATATTTTTAATATGACAATTGTAATACACTGCCTGCAGGATTATTCTGTTCTGAAAGAACTGGATAAAACAGTAGTTCTGCATACAGCAGCAGTGCAGAGTAAAGGACTGAATTTGGAAATGGAGAACATAGGTTCTGGTCTCAGCTCTGCATGTAAATAACTATGTGATTTTAGGCAAGTCATTCTCTGTATAATGACTGGAGATAATAAACCAACTAACAAAAGTGAGAATATTTGCTGAAGTTCTTTGTTTCTAGATAACATTACTATATTATTGCTATAGTTATTTTTATATATGATGATGATGATGGTATAGAGCATACATGAAATATAAACAGTTTTCTACCAAGGGATTAAACAGTTCCAATTACTTCAATAACAGAGAGACACGGTTTCATTTTTATTTTGGCCTCATAGAAATAGATTAGTTGAGGTGCTTTTGATTTTGGCCTCATAGAAATGGATTATTTGAGGTGCTTTATGTTCCCCCCCCAAGAGGTGAAAGTTTTGCTGACAATAAAGAGTAAAAATGAAGGGCCTGAGGAGAGAATAAGAATGTCAGAATAATTAACATGAGGAATGCTGTAATAATTAACATGAGGAATGTAAAGTGGAGATAACTGAATAAGTAAATGAAATGTTTAGTGGACCAGAGACCCCAGTTGAGTGTAACATAGATGGCTCAATTAGCTGATTTCTATTCCTTTCCTTTTGTTTCTTATTTTCTATTATTATTTTTTTCAATAGTACCCAGTAATTTGGGCACAGGAGCAGAGAGTCAAAGAATAGATATTCATACAGGAGTGGTAATTATTTAGATGGATTCAGGAAAAAGGAAAAGGAAGTTAATATATCAAGGGTTTTGGAGAGAGAATTATTTACTTAATAGACAATATGTTTCAAAAACAATGGAATAAAATGTGGAGTGAAGGTCTAAGGGAGACTGATTATTTTGGAGGAAATGTATATACTTTAATAGTTATCTTTTTGTGAGAGCCTGTGAGTGGTAAACTCTCTTAGTCTTTGATGTCTGAAGATGTTTTTATTGTGTTGGTTGTGATAGTTTAGCTGGATATAAAACTGCAGGTTGACTTACTTCCTCGTGGAAACTTAAAAATGCCATTGTGTTCTTGCACATTCTGTTGCTGAAGGGAACTCTACTATATACTTGTTGTTCTTTTGTTGGTAGGTAGTCATTTTCTCTCTGGTAGTTTTTATGATTTTATTCTTATCTCTATATTCTGTGGCTTTTTTATCCTGTGCTTAGGCATGAGGTTATTTTTTTTTTTTTTGCCTTTTTGTCATTTTATGGCCGCACCCGCGGCATGTGGAGGTTCCCAGGCTAGGGGTCTAATCGGAGCTGTGGCCACTGGCCTGCGCCGCAGCCACAGCAACACAGGATCTGAGCCGCGTCTGCAACCTACACCACAGCTCACGGCAACGCCGGACCGTTAACCCACTGAGCAAGGGCAGGGATCGAACCCGCAACCTCGTGGTTCCTAGTCGGATTCGTTAACCACTGCGCCACGACGGGAACTCCCATGAGGTTATTTTATTTATTCTAGGATTCAGATATTTCTTCAATTTCAGAAAATTCTTGACTATATTTCTTTCTTTTTTTTTTTTTTAATATGGCTGCACCTGTGATATATGGAAGTTCCTGGGCTAGGGGTCGAATTGGAACTGCAGCTGCAGGCCTACACCACAGCCATGGCAACATCAGATCCTTAACCCACTGAGTGAGGCCAGGGATCAAACCTGCATCCTTACTGATACTGTGTTGGGTTTTTAACCTGCTGAGCCACAACAGGAACCCCTTGAATATATTTCTTTAAGTAACTTTTTTCTCTTATTTTCTTATTCTAAAATGCTTACTAGACATATGTTGAAGTCTCTTTATTCTCTATGAGTTTTTGAGGATTTTGGGGTCTATGATTATTAAAAGTAATATCCATAATATTATCTTTCAGTGAATTATATCCTGATGTTAGCTCATATTTTGTGTTTTAAAACAAATTTTAATGAATTTTTTTTAAAATTCTAAGATATCTAACAAGTTATTACTATATCAACTTCTATTCTTGTATTTCTGCCTGATTTTATTTTACTTTGCTTTATTTCTAAATTGTTTTAAAAGTTTATAATACACAAATGTATAACTGTTATCCTAAGGCAAGCACCTTTATAATGTTCATAAAGATCAAGAAATAAAACACTGGAGTTCCTGCTGTGGCTCAGTGGTTAACGAATCCAACTGGGAACCATGAGGTTGCGGGTTCGATCCCTGGCCTTGCTCAGTGGATTAAGGATCCGGCGTTGCTGTGAGCTGTGGTGTGTTGCAGACGTGGCTCAGATCCTACATTGCTGTGGCTCTGGTGTAGGCTGGCGACTACAGCTGCGATTGGACCCCTAGCCTGGGAATCTCCACATGCTGTGGGTGCAGCCCTAGATAAGGCAAAAAGACAAAATAAATAAATCAATAAATAAATAAAACATTGTCATGATTTCAGAACCCCCTTTCAGGCCTCTTCTTAATTACTATCCTCTTCCTTTTCCACAAAGATAAACAGTATCCTAAATTCTGTCCCATTATGTAGATTTATCTGATTTTAAAGTTCATGCAATTGAAATCATAGAGTGTGTACTTCCTTGTACCTTGTTTCTTTTACTCAGCATTATGTTTGTGAGATTGTTATATCTTGTTGCTGAAAGCTATAATTCATTAGTTTTTATTACTGCTTATTCTGTTGTATTGATATACTTTAATTATCCATTGTAATGTTAATAGACTTTTTCAATTAGGATTTATTGTGAAGTATATTACCATAATCATTCTTTTTTATGTCTCTTGGTGCACATGAAGTATATTTCTGTTAGGAAAATATGTAGAAATGAAATCAAAAGTTGAAATAACATGCATATTTTGGCTTTAGTAGATAATGCCAAATCATTCACTAAAGTTAATTTATGAATTTACATTCCCACTAGCAGTATATGAGAATTCTTATTGTTCACATCTTTACTAACACTTGGTATTATTACTTGTTTTTATTTAAAAAATTTTTATTCAATGTATTTAGAGTAAA
Source organism: Catagonus wagneri (assembly GCA_004024745.2). Taxonomy (NCBI): domain Eukaryota; kingdom Metazoa; phylum Chordata; class Mammalia; order Artiodactyla; family Tayassuidae; genus Catagonus; species Catagonus wagneri. The sequence continues at coordinate 13,271,890 of PVHT021183727.1, read as the reverse complement.
AACAAACAAAGTAGTTTACCCATTTCTCCTAACCTCCACCAACCCCTGCCTCTTAGTCATCAATCTGTTCTCTGTATCTATGAGCTTGATGGGGGTTTTTCTTGTTTGTTTTTATTTTTATTTTTTAAAGATTCCACATGTGAAAGAGATCATACAGTTTTCATCTGACTGATTATTTCATTTAACATAATGTCTCTGTGGTCCATCCATGTCACAAATGACAAAATTATCTTTTTTATGGCTAAATAATATTTCATATATCACAACATACTCATCGATTCATCTATTTAGATTGGAAATACATGAATGCACATACAGGGTGCAATTCATTTTATAGTATTTATGAGGCTTCTTTTGCTTACAACTGTGGAGCACTTGTCTCTTTGAGTGAATTGTGGAATGGAATGGGATAATTATTATTATTATTTTTCTTTTTAGGGCCACACCCATGGCATATGAAAGTTCCTGGAATAGGAGTCAAACTGGAGCTGCAACTACTGGCCTATGCCACAGCTACAGCAATGCCAGGTCTGAGCCATGTCTGCTACCTATACCAGAGCTCACAGAAACAAGGGATCCTTAAAACACTGAGTAAGGCCAGGGATTGAACCTGCATCCTCATGAATACTCATTGGGTTTGTTACTGCTGAGCCACAGTGGGAACTCCCATGGAAGGGAATGATTCTACTATTTCTCCTCTAGTGTCTGGGAGAGTGAGCTGTGTACATAGTCTGAGTACTTAATAAATATTGCTGAGTGGGGATGAGTGTGGAAAAATCCAGAAAATTTTCTTCTTCTTTTTTTTTTTTTTTGATTTATGAGCTTAGAGAAGAGAGGGAAAGGACCCAGTACACTCAAGGGATCATATATCTTTCCTACCCTTAAATAGATTAAAAGATATAGATGAAATAAATCAATCTCAAAGGCTGATTGAGGGATCAAACACCCACAGAACAAATTTGACTTACTTAAGTTTTATGAATCTCCAAACATTAGGTTTAAGTATTTTGCTGGAGTTTAGGTATACATCCCTACCAAGCAAGATAACTTTTAAAGAAAATAGTTCTTTGCATTTTCTCAGGTCTAAAAGCAAGTTTGAGGCTTCACTTTTGCTCTTAGAAACTATCAGGTGAAAAAGAAACAAAATGTCACTTATGTAGTGTTTGTAGAACAACTTCAGTAGGAACTCGAATCTCTGGTAAAGCCACTCACAGGTCAGCTGAAGCTCCAGGTAACAATGACAAAAACTAAGGCTGGTTTCTTTTCATGTTGCTCAGACTCAGTAATATTGGAGGCCAGCCAAGACACAACTCACTGAGTACTTTCAAACCTTACGACAAAACAGTATAATAAACATTAAACTTGCTGCAAGACTAGATTTTAAGTGTTCCTAACACTAGCAGAAATGATACTTATGTGACTGATAGAGGCATTCTTTAACCGGCTGCTGTGGAAATCATACTGCACAATGAATGAATCAAGTCAATATGTTGTATACCTTGAACCCACACAACATTGTTTGTCAAATTTAACTCAAATAAAAAAACTCAGAGTTCCCATTGCAGCTCAGCAGGTTAAGAACCCGACTAGTATTCATTAGGATGTGGGTTCAATCCATGGCCTTGCTCAGTGGTTTAAGGATCCAGTGTTGCTGCAAGCTGCAGTTTAGGTCATAGATGTGGCTAGGATTCAGTGTTGCTGTGGCTGTGGTATGGGCCTGTAGCTGCAGCTCCAATTCAACTCCTAGCCTGAGAATTTCCATATGCCACAGGTGCAGCCCTAAAAAGAAAAGAAAGAAGAAAAAAGAAAAGAAAGGAAAAGCCAACCAAAACAAAACAAAACACTTCTAGGGCTCTCCTCCCTCTTGGTGACCTCTCTGTAGCCAAGTCTCTCTTCTTCCCACTAGGGCTGCTGGCAACCACATCATGGCTTCTCACTATAAGTGCCCACCTTGGGCTGTGCCATATCCTTTAGGAATGCTCAGTCATCCCTTGTCTATCTTTTGTCCCTCTGCCTTGGGATCTTGAGACCTCTGTCATCCAAATGTTATCCAGAACCAAATTGTTCAGATGTGTTTATAGATGCAACCTCACTAATGGGAGATTTATTACACAATGCTGCCTTCATTGTACCATCAAATGTACATTAAAATGCCTTGTCGTGGAAAGTAGAGAAAACAAAGTAATCATACACAAGAAAAGTATTCATAGTCTCTCCATCCAGGAACTTCCATTAACATATACACATGGATATACCTGTACATATATTTCTTGCCTTTTTCATTTAAATAATATTTAATGGAAGGGTTTCCATATCATTAAATATATTTCCATATTATTCTTGTGGCTGGAAAGTATTCAATTTTATGGAGACTATCATTTATTTAGACACTTTTGACCTACCTTATTTTTATTATTAAAAAGAAGAAATGGGCGAGTTCCCGCTATGGCACAGTAGGTTAAGAATCCCACTGCAGTGGCTAAGGTCACTGTGGAGGTATGGGTTCAAACCCCAGCCTTGTGCAGTGGGTTAAGCCTCCAGCATTGTTGCAACTGTGGCATAGGTGGCAGCTGTGGCACGGATTTGATCCCTGGCCCAGGAACTTCCATATGCTGTGGGTGTGGCCATAAAAAAAGAAGGAATGAATGCCCATTATAAAATCTCAAATAGTATATAATGAAAAATAAATTCCCTTTCCTCTGACACTCCCCATAAGCAGTTAAACTACAGTTAAACATTTCTTCTGTTATCCTCTGCAAATAGTCTACACAGGAAAATACATGCAGTATATTCTTGTCTTTTTCTATATGGATGTATATACACTATTCTGTACCTCTATTTTGTAAAATTAAAAAAAATGTATCTTGGAACTTCTAGTTTAGAATGTATAGATCCAACTCCTATTTTTTTTCATGGCCACATAATAATCATGGTATAGACTTGATACAGTCAGTGTTCTGTTAATGGGTGTAGGCTGTTTTCTCTCCTTTGTTGATGCAAACACAACAACAACAAACATTCTTACACATATGAATTTTGACACATATATGGGTGCTTATGAATTCTTAGATTTTTAAGGCTCATGTGCAAACAATCCTTTCTTATTGAATGATTTTACATTGTTATGATAGAAAAAATAAGTTCTTCCCCATTTTTAAGAAGGCTTTAGAGGCTATATATATATACATACATACATACACACTCCCATCCTGCAGCATGTGTTAAGGATCTGGCATTGCTGCATCTGTGGCATAGGTAGCAGCTGCGACACGGATTTGATGGTCCAGGATGTGAAGGTTCCTGGACCAGGGGTAGAACCTGTGCCAGAGCAGTGACCCAGGCTGCTGTAGTTACAACACTGGATACTTAATCTATGTGCCACAGGGGAATTCCAGAGGTAATATTTAAGTCACAAAGATTGACTAAAATTGTTGCTTTTCAGACCCTAAAGAAGAAAGCTGGGTAAAGGCAGAATCTCTTTAATATCCTTCCATTCCTCTGCAAAAGAAGTCAACTCCTAAGCTTGTATATGCATTAAGTACTATATTGTTTGCAAACACATTCCTCAGAGATGTTTTAACCTTATCTCTTTTACCATGAAGGATGTCATGAATTTGACCAATCATATTATCTGTTTTTTTGCCAGCTGTGGCACCTGTGCTTCTTACCATTTTCTTTTTTTAACTATTCTTTAAGCATCTTTATCTCAGGTATCTTCTCCCTAATCCTTTTCATTTAAATGTAAACTCCATGAGAACAGATGATTATTTTGTTTACTGCTGTATCCTAGCATCTTGTCCATAGTAATTACTTAAGTTTTTGTTCAAAGAATGAGTCAGTTCATTCAAATAGAAATTTCTAGAAATCTCGATATTTCTGACATAGTTCACCTGTCACAGGTTTGCACTATTGAGTTAAAGCAGATGTTCTTAATCTATGGTTCAAGGATGAGCTTCAGAGGGGGTGTGATGGGCTTGCAGGCCAAGACTGGGGTACAAATGTGAATGTGTATTTGGGGCGGGGGGGAAGGAGAAAGTTCCTAGAGCTTGAGGGCACTGAATTGTTTCATCTTTTTTTCTTGCATTCAATAATAGTTTATCATAATTTATATGAAATCATGTATGTTGGGAATGATTCTTTTTATATTACTAGCAAACTGGTGTGATGCCTTTGATTTTAAATAAATATTAAGCCAATTAAGCAGAGTGTTGAGTACCTGTAAGGAAAGCAGTATTATGAATAGCAAAGCAACACTTTTATTAGTCAGGAACATGATTTTTCCTCTGGGATTATAATGATTGCTGGAAAATTCTTGGGGAAAAAAAGGTGTGACATTTTCATATTCACTTCAAAAGAGAGGACAATTAAACTTATATGATACAAATTTAAAATAAAAATTAACGATTTTTATTGGTGCCATTATAGATGAATTAAGAAGACTAAAATGTAATATTACATAATTTGAAAATTTTTATATGACTTTCCCAATGTTAGAAAAAGGATAGGAGAGTGCTAAGTGGATGAATAAAGTGATTTAATCAAGCTTTTATTATTTCCCTCTTTCAAGAGAATCTATAGTAACTATTATTTTGAACACGAATTGTTACACACACCAAACTATGGAGATAAATGGAAACACCAAATATGTTATTTTTGAATAAGTATTCCTTCAACTTATGAGAAGAAATAGGATAGTGATTGGTCTTTTAGTTAAGGATGATGCTGGGAGGACAGATAGATGTATGAAGGAGCCTGGAAAGGGGGCTGTGAGAAAAATTATGATAATAAGAAGAAATTCCTTTATAAAAACTGTCTAGAAAAATAATAAAAGTAGTCATAATATGCAACTTTCAGAGTCAGTATTAACATATGACTCAGGTATGAAAAATATCACTCAAGAGTGATAAAAAGATAAAGGGATTTGATTAAATGAATTTGGACTAGATTTCAGGATGAAATGGCTTGACCTGGAAACAAGACATTTTCATTCCTTTAACCAGTCAGTATTAAGTTAGCACCTAGTTTATCTTAGTGCTATATTAAGGAAGATCATCCATTGTAAACCCTGATGAATGCAAGGGCAATAGACTGGTTAAAGGATAGAAAATTGTTTTGTGGGTTTTTAGAGAGCAAAGGAAAGATGGGACAGGTCCTTGTCATAATCAGTTTTATGATGAATTAAAATTATGATTCTCTGCAACCCCACTTACAGAGGTAGGAAAAATCAGCTATAAAAGGGGCCATATGGTTGTGGACCTCAGATTCCACAGCCTAGCTGATATTAACCTCAGCGCTGACCTTCAGCTAGACCCTTCATTTTAACCTCTGACCCCTGATGAACATGCTTCAGGTGAAAAGAAATAAGGATTATATTGTGCAGATTACTCTAAATTTTAAAATACTTACTAGTAGAACATAGGCTGAGGTAACTCATACCAGTACTTAGACATTAAGCCCCTATACTGTAGCCTATTAGTTAACTACAAAACGAGTTTGACAAGAGACTGATTTGTAACATTTTTTAATTAACAAAGAAGGAACAGTGTTAGTGGTAGGAGTCTGTGGTGCATTGGGGGACCTCAGTGCCAGTGAGAGAGGCGCTGCTCAGCAGGCAGGGGCTTGGCAGATGTGGATGTAGGCACTGTCAGAGCAGCCGCACGTGGCAAAGATGAAGCCAGCAGGAACCGCACGGTGGTACCCATACTTATTTGTGAGCCATTTGAGACGCCCTGAAATACGTGGAGGAGAGGGGCTTTGCAGAGGCCTGAGCTATTGGGAAAGAGCAGTAGATCTTGGATTATTACTACAAAATGAGTGTCCTTGTTCCATGGTGACTCTTGAAAAAATTTGGTCTCACAAAACAGCATATGCATCCATATGTTGGCCTCTAAACCCATGTCCATTCAGTCTGCTCTTTAAGGAGATAGTATATTGAACATTACAATGAGAAAATAGGCTACCATTTTAATAAGGAAGAAGCTGGCTAGTGAAATAATAGAGAAAAGCAGGCAGAACTAGCAAAGGTAATTAAGATGGTAAAAGCCAGTGAGCTGATTGTCACATGACCAGATGTACTTCAGTTGAGCCCCAAACAGTTATTCAGATACATGTATTCACAGGAGGCAGAAAGGGAGAGCAAAAATAACCATGAAAACTGACAATGGAAATTAAAGAGGAGGAAATAGGGTAGCTAATTCTTGTACTTAGCCTAGTTTTTTTCCCACACTGAAAAAGGATAGTGGATTATAGAAGAAATAATGAAAAAAAAATTACTGTGAAATAATGCGAACTTCTAGCAGTCTCTTTTAACTGCATCCTCATTGCTTGTCAAGTCACTTTGCCATCCATACAGGAATATTAATTTTTTTCTTTGTGAACTGCCCACAGATTGGGCCATCTTCATGCACTGAAAGCATGTTTCTTCACGCACTGGTGCATGCTGAATAGGGTTGTCCTTTTTTTTCTAAATTATCATCTGCTTGCCTGTGCAATTTCCATGAGCAAATATGGGTATTTGCACACGCAAATGGAAGTGCATGAAAATAATATGTGCTTGGTATTAGTGGGCCAGCCAGGGTTTGGCTTTTTGGTGTTAAATGCCCTGTAAATGCCGCATGGATTTCTGAGAAAACTTCACTTAGCAAAGGAGGGATATTTAGCTAATGGAATTATAACTCCTGGCCTAGGCTCATGAATTGTACATACTTATAAAATATATAAAATATAATTATATATATTTAGGATTTTCATTTGTAGAATGCTTTAAAGGACAACATTGTAGTGAGGTATAGTGTAAGCTAACTTTTAGCTCTGAAGTATTTATTAGTATGTTATGGTTTGAAGTATAGAATAAGGCTTTCAATTTTTTCATAAACTATCTCATTAAATGTTATATAATTATAAAAAGCAAAAAGGGGAGCTAAACATTCAGGCTATGGTGCCAAATAATATTTGAAAGGCAAAAGATTATAAGAATTAGTAAAGACTAGAGGTTATACAGAGCCAGACTTCCTCTCAAAGGACACACAATATTTTAATATTTTAGGGAGCCTCTTTACTATTCTACTCCTGCAGTATTCTAATGCTTAGGTCATAACTATACTTACACACATTTCTGTACCTTGAGAAATCTAGTGATTTTTAGTCTGAAATTTTTCAGCCGGGGCTCAGGAAGTGACTTCGGATGCCCCTCAGTGTCCTTGCTGCCCTGCTTACAGACTTTTAAGCTCGCATCTCACTTTCATGACACAGACACAAAATCCTAAAATGTATTTTTCAGTTTGTAGTTCCACAACATAATTTTCTTAGTCAAGCCATTCTTAAGCATCATTTAGGAATTTTCATTTCCTCATCACATATTTTCTCATCAGCATTCGACTTACAACATTTTTCAAAAGAGTATTTTGCAGAGGGGGAAAAGGGATGTTTTACTGGACCTTGAAGATGTCAAACTCATTGAAAAGTGAACAATTAAATCCATTGACTGGAATTGTCATATAGGGTGATAAAAAATGGTTCAAATGCTTCCCCCCACTATTTATTCTCAGCTTTTTTTAATCTATGGGGAAGATTGCATTTTCCAAAAATCGGGACCCACTACCAGCTGCATGGGTGGCTATTTGTGCCAACTCCTGTGCCTGTAAGGTCTCTGCCTGGGTGTGCTCACAGTGGTGGAGGGGTCAACCTGGGGATGGGCAATTGCATAGCAATGACTTCTTGTCCTGCATAAATTTCTAGAACCTTGCTACTACTCCCTCAATAAATAGAATAAAATCCCTCTTTTCCTGGATCTGGGCAGACTTGTGATTTGCTCATAACTGGTAGCATGTGGTTCAAGTGACACTGTGACTTCTGAGGCTCAGTCCTAAAAGACCATGCAGCTCTGTCTCGCTAGCTGGGATACTCATTTTTGGAGCCCTGATCACCACTGATTAGTGAACACCCTGAGGCTTCTATCCTATGAGGAAGCCCAGGCCACAGGGAGAAGCTCCAACTAACAACCGTGATGGAAGCCACAGCCAGCAGCCAGTATAGGCTACCATGAGTGTAAATGAAGATGCTTCTAGATGACTTCAGCCCCAAGGTGTGGGTTCACCTCCAACCTTTGAATCTTCTAGTTGGGAACCCACCATCAAAAAGTAGAGAAAACCCATTCCCATGGTGCCCTGTCTGAATTACTGACTTCACAGAATCCCTCAGCATTATTTTAAGTTCCTAAATTTTGGGGTAATTTGTTACATAGCAGTAGGAATCAGAATTGTCAGTATCACTTGAGATACTGCAAAGTCTATTTGAGCTCTTTATTTCTAAACCCAGAAATACTGAACACTTCTTCTGTGAGAAAGTCACTGGTTAATTATTTTAAGGCATATATTTTCAACTTAAAAATAAGTTTTATCTGGAAAAAGTATATACAAAAGCCTGTTTCAAAAAAGATAATATTCAAAACATTGTAAACCAACTATACTTCAATAGCATTTTTTTTTTAAAGAAAAGATAATATGGGTAAACCAGTCAGAATGAGGGATGCATTGCAAAGAATGCTTTTGGAACACAGATCATTTCAGCTTGGACAATAGATGTTTTGTCAGTACATGTGGATAAGGGTCATGCTGCCATCCCGTTTTCACTCTGTTCCTTTCTCTTTCTCCTCTTTTCCCACCTCCTTGTCAGCAACCCCTTACAAGATGGGCTGGTGCACGTACACGGTGCTAGGCAGTGTGTGATCAAGTGGGGAGTGACTGTGATTTATGTTCAGCCCCCTATCATGCACCTTTCTGCTCATTGGAAAAGTTACCCTGTATGCAATCGGCATGAACTTTCTGTTTTGCCCCACAATTGATAGTGAGAAATAGACAATACAATTTCTTTAAAAACTATTTTGTAAATTACAATAGTCATTCAATTTTGTGGAGAGAGCTCCTTGGGTTCTCAAATTTCTAGTTTATCTCCTGCTATACTAAGTTCCGTGAGTAATGGGACTGTGTCTGTTTTCTTCCAGCAGCTAGGGCAACAATAAACATACAGAAGCCATGAAATATATATCTGTGGAATGAAGCTGAACCTTATAAAATTATTGAACATGGGCGGGTTCACAGACCCGCTATTTCTTTGCCATTCAATCCTAATCCCACTCCTCAGCTCGCCTCCTGTCTTGGCCTTCCTCCTCCTTCCACCGCCTTTCACAGAGGTCTGTCTTAAGTGGATCCTGGAGTTTGGAACCTGAAGAATAGCATGGGCAGATAGATCTAAGAGGTTGGAGGTCAAGGGGAAGGATCTTGAAGAAGAGAAAAGTCAGTGGACCAGAAATGGTAGAGAGAATCAGATGCCAGGTTGGTAGAGAGTTTGGAATAGAGTGTGGTTAGAATATTACAGTATATGTAGTGCAAAAAGATGGCTAGGAAAAATAAAAGATACGAGGCAATTACATGGGTGATTATGAATGGAACTCTCTTTAATGCTTTTTGAAAGACATAAGTAAAAGTGGTATTCCTTGTGTGTTTACTTATATTTTCTTTGTGTGTTTGGACTGAACGTCTTTAGAGGAGTGGTCAGGACTTGACAGGGTTATAATGTATCGCAAAATGTTATAAATGAATGAATATATTTTATAGGAAGGTCCCATTGTCTTCTCCTTCCTCTACTAAACAGCAACATTCACTGAGGTTCACTCCATCCCAGGAACTGGACTAAATATTTGACTTGCTTGATCTTATTTAATTTTCATGCTAAACCCTTTGAGGCAGAGATTATTATTTCCATTTTCCAAAGATAAAAGCAAAACAAAAAGAAGTTAAGTTGGTTATTCAGATCACACTTTGGCAGACACAGGATTTGAACCTAGTTGCATTCAGTGCCAAAGTTCATATTCTTAAGTACTCTGTAAGACTCCTTCTGAAGATATTCATTGATTTTTTAAAAAAATAAAATTCTGGAATAATGAAAGTACTGGATTTGATTCTCTCTGCTCTGTGATATGGCTTATGACTCATATCCCATGCTTTTGTTTATCCTTCTGAGCTCCTGAAAATACCCCTGAAGACTCTCAAGGATACATTTCTACAAGGTGCCAATACACACTGCATTTTCTGGATTCTGCCTTATAGATGTCCCCAAGTATTTGTGAAGTCCCCAAAAAATATGGCTGCAGAAGCAGACCTGAAAATTTAGCTCTCTTTTATTAAGATATAATTAAAGAGATATGAAAAAAATTTTACATGCTACTCTTCTGATATATATATATATATATATATATATATATATATATATCTGTATATATATATATATATATTTTTTTTTGCTTTGGAAAATACAGTTGTTTAAGGTAAAAATATACTATTTATGTTACCATGTAATGAGTTTTTGTTTTTTAAATGACTTAAATTACTATTTTAGAAAATTTACAGTTTTGATTTCTAGTACTGTAAATATCAATGTAAATCAAAAGCCCTTTGGGTTCTGGGATAAAAAGTTTGAGAACCCCTGACATAGTTATTTACAAATTCATGCGCAATGTATTTTTTGAACTCTGTTATGCTGTTGTACTATGCTAGGTATTGGAAATAAAAAAGGTAAATATGATATAAGCCCAGCACTAGAGTAGCTCCAAAGTTTACATGTCATTGACATTTAAAGATAATTACAAAATACTTAGTACTGCTAAGGGTTATAAACAAAATGCAAATTGTTCTGAACTGAATTTGATTCAGAATCCCAGATGCAATCCCATGGCACCTGAAGCATTTCCCACACCTCCATTTTATTGATATGGAAACTGAGGCTCAGAGAGGAAGTTATGTGGCCAATATTCCACAGCTAGTGAGTGGTGGACTAAGGTAGTCAATTCAATCCACAGTCTGTGTTTATGTTACTATTAGGATGTCCTTGCCTTAAAAAAAACACTAATGTTCTAGGATTGTATAATAACTTTGACTCTCACAGAACTCAAATTGTTAAAGAAAATTAAACTAACAAACCTCCTCTTTGGGGACAATTTTCACTGTAAATTAGTAATCCTTATTTAAAGTAAGCTAAATCATTGGTGGAAATTATGTTTTAATGATTATTTGTTACTTATTTAAGATGTCAGTGTATGAGTTTCCCCCTTTGTAGGGCAAAGAAAGATCTCATTTCATCATTAAATTGAACATATGCAATACTGCCCTAATTAGAAGGAACTTTTATATTTCCACTATTATTTAATTTTATTAAAGTGTAAGAAACATATAGCTCAAAAAGAACCAACCTCTAAACCAAAATGCAGTCAATCCCCTGAGAAAATCACCCCACACCAGCCAATATGATTTTACTCTGTGCAAAACCATGTCCATTTTAGGAGGTGCTCAGTGCCATAAATGTGGCTCAGAGGGACTTTTATTCAATAAGAAAACCTTCATAAATACAGACCTGTGCATTTTACTTGATGCGCCATAGAAGTGCATTTTGTTGAAACATAACTTTTAAAAGCTTGTGGAAGACATTCCCTTATATTCAGAAATACTATTCTTGCAGGGAAAAAAAAAAGAGCCACAGTAGCCTGTGAATCCTTTAATCATGGGCATTAAAGATCTGTTCAGAAATTGCAAGGCTGCTGACTCAAGTTAGAGCATTTTCTTGGCTTGTTTCTGGGCTGCTAGCTATCTTTGCATGTGATGCTGATGTAAAATGACATTTGCACCTGTTGTTGCCATCCTATGTTAATTAGCATAGTGCCCTAAGTAGTAACTGGGCCATCCCATCCAAACAGAAGCCATTAACATATTGCAGCTGTCATGACTGAGAAAGATGCTGGGGCTGGGAGATGTGCACATCCCTGCCTACCTTGGCGCAGTTAGTAAGGCTCTTCCAATTGGAGTCACTGGGGAGAAGAAAAGAAGCATGGTGTAGTCAGTCAGGAGTGAAAGAATACATTTTACTGCAGGTTTACTTTCATGTATTATGCATAGCCTTCAAGGTCACCACATGATCATTTATAAGATTTTAATGAGATATCAAAGTGGAAAAATGGAATGTAATTAATGGAATCTCACTGAAAAGATAGATGGCTATAAGAAGAGCCCCCAATACCATGCAGTCTTCCAAATTCTAGAGCAGAGGAGTGAGGACGAGACCAAATATCAAAATCACACCACAGCGAAGGGGTGTGTTACCACATGGTGGTAACACTTCATTATTGAAGGCCTTGAACTCCTTCCAGGGATACAGCAATTCCAAAAATTAAAGAACACATAGAAGTTTCTGTAAGAGAGTAGTGATAGGTACTTGAGTTAGAAAATACAGATCTTTTCTAAACCCAGAGGAGGCAGATGACCTATTCTAAGACTTCAAGAAGAAGAGTTTCTATTAAGTATGGATATCTTCTGTGCATCACTGGAGCAGGGCGCACAGGTCAGCTATCTTATGCCAGGGAGTACTCCATTCCCCAGAAGGTGTTTTGTTCAACATACAGTCAGGTTTCTTTGAAGTTAGTTTGGTTCTATATATTTTCTTCAGCTTATAAAAATGCTCAGTCAGTACAAATGTTGGACTAAAATGTAGATACATAGTATAGGAAAACTCTAGATTGGTAAGTACCTAGTTAACCAGAAACTTCACATAAGTGACTTTTTTTTTTGACACTCAACTTAGGAAAAGGAGGCCAATGAAAGGAAATTAAGTGGATGACAGGAGTTTAATTTTTTTTTAATTCTGGGAAATGTCCTGTGGATTGATATCCACATTACTGAATTTTCTAGAATTTAAACTCACATTTTTGTTCAGAGAGAATTAATGTTAAAAATAATGATCCCTAGGCTCAAAGGACGTTGGAGTCTTTCATGATTCATCAAAGAAAAACAGATTCCATTCAGCACACGGTTCTAACTAAGGCAAGAATATGTGGAGCGGTTTAAAAGATTTCATAGCTAAAAATTTGGAGGTGGGGAAGAATAATTCTGTTGAAATATTGAACCCCAAAATGTAGATATTTAATTCCTTAAATATTCTGGTTAATTTCATTCGGCCCCCAAATGTGTCTTTGAAAAGTAAGTTGCTTAGTGTGAGTAAAAATTTCTTTTCAGAATAACATTAAAGAATGGGATCTATACTTATCCAATACTCAAACAATTTCATCAGTTTTTTAATGTGTGTGAGTATATAGCAGAGGGGATGGGAAATGGCTAAGCCAGTTCAGTTAAACCTATAGCACACATCGGTTGGCAGAATAACTTTTTTTTTTTTTTAACTCTGGTAGTAGTAGTTTGAGGTTGAAAAGAATAAACTTTTTTTTTTTTTGGCTTTTTTAGGGCCACACCTGTGGCATATGGAAGTTCCCAGGCTAGGGGTCGAATTGGAGCTGTAGCTGCCAGCCACAGCCACAGTAGTGCCAGGATCCGAGTTGTGTCTGTGACCTACACAGTAATGCCAGATTCTTAACCCACTGAGGCCGGGGATCAAACCCGAGTCCTCATGGATACTGGTCGGGTTCGTTACCACCAAGCCAGCATGGGAATGCTGAGAATAAACTTTTATATATTTTAAGACATACACCAAGAAGAATATTACTATTTTAACAAATTTTGTTTACTCATCATTGAAAAATGCAATAAAATCGACTTTTATGGATAATTCAGGATTTAAGTAAATGTCTCAAATCATATTTATCTTCTGGTTAAATTATAGAAAATTTAGCCATTTTGACGGATACTCAATCAATGAAAAATGAAAAAAAATCATTATTTCTGCAGATATTTTATGTATAATGCATCTGGATATAAATAAAGAACTAGAAATAATAGCCAGATATTTTAAATTTCCAGTAAGATATTTTTCCTCATTTAATCAACTCTAGATAAGTAACTAGTTTGATTAATATCAGTGACAAATTTGAGAAGAGAAATTTGTCTTTACTGCTTGCTCAATACTAGGGTCATGAGAATGTACAATTTTTCTTAAATACGTTATTACACAAGTCATCACTAATATGTCTCTTTCAATCTGTAGCCACACATACTAGTACTCTGATTCACATTTCCGCCAGCTATGACTCAACAAAATTTAGTATTGGGGGAAGAAAGCAAATAATCACTTTAATCTAATCAACAATGCTAGACATAGAAGATAAGAATAATTTAAAATTCATGAAGAAACCATCTTCCCATTTTTAAAAGGTTAAGTTCCCCTAAGCTATGAAAGAAAAACACCCTCTGAAGACCTAGGGAAGCAGAAAACACTGGTGGCAAGTGACAGGAATTGATCCTCCTTGGCTGTGCCTGTCATGTCTCTAAATTTTATTTCCACCATCTCTAGAAGGCTATGAAAAGAGGGAGTGGGTGCTGGACTATGGCCTGAGGGCTTGGTACCCAGGTCTCTGACTTTTCTTCAATTAGGAGGCCTCCCTGCCTGATGGAGAGACGGGCGTCTGACGGGGGGCTTGGAAAGTTGCGAGGTATTGATTAGCCATAATGTGAAGTCGAATCTGAATAAAAAAGCCCCATGATCAAAAGACCTTCATCGGAGACAGCATGCCCTGCGAGTCAAGGGTCCAGAAATTCTGATGAGTGCTGTTTCCTTTCTGAGAGACAGAGAATTCCAGTTTCCTGATAAAGGCTCTCTTGATAAGAAAGTCCACTGGACCTTCTGTCAGAAAAGCGAGGCTTCAGATTTGACAGGCGCTTGTTAGTTTTTCATCCCAGAGCACTCAACATTCAGAGGGGAGGAAGAAAAGGAGGTTGCTAATATTGCTGGGCACCATGAAAGCCGGCCTTGCACTTGTAGGAGGAAGCTACTGCTGCCTTCTTCCACATTAAAGAAAACACAACCCCTACCTGGTGTGGAACGTGGCCCTTCCCACAATGCTGGTCCTGCTGCAGCACACAGAGGATCACCAATTAAAGCGTTACTTAGATGGTGAACAACCACTATATAGCTTTTAATTGAATGTTTAAAAATCATTTCTCTTTAAAGGAATACTTCTGCAACTGTCTTAGAGGATTCCTTATGATGACCTCTTTAATTAAAAAATGTCTTGGTGCCTTTCATGTCTACGATATTTTTAAGATAGTTCTGTGAATCAGCTACCTTGAGCCTTTACCACAATCCTGTGAAGTACAAAGTCCGAGTGTCATTATCTGCAAGTGAAGATGCAGAAAAAAGAGATGTTTACAGAGGCCACAAGCTTGCCGAAGGTCACATAGCTAATTAATAGCAGAGGTAGGATTAGAACTCAGGCATGCTGACTCCTCTGCTGGTTTGCTTTGCTTTTCACAGAACTGGAATGGAGCCATTCTGACTCGCAAATGATATGTTTGCAGTCATGACTGAAAGCTGGGCAGTACCCTCATTGTAGAATTGCTGTCCTTTAATGATCCATTTCAGCAATAATTATATTGTACTGGCTTTAAAGTTATTGAGGATAGAAACAGTGTTTTCTGCATTTTCTCTTCACGTGATACATTACTATTAGTTGGTGATGAATCAAACTCATATTCTTACTGTGAACATACCCTTTTCTTCCAATAGTCTTACTCTGCCCGTATGCATTCATACAGTCGCAGATCCCCTGGAGCTTAATGGCCTGATGTTTCAAGGCTACGTTTGCCCTCATCACTGTTGTGTGCCTTGACCCAGCGTCATGACTGGTGCAAGCAGATGATCAATAAGTATCGGTCACAGGAGTAAATGGGCGGGTCAATGAATAGAAACGTGGAAGCCCAGAGAGCCATAAGCAGACTAGATGTTACTGATGGAGTGCTCTAAATTCACAGAATGGACTTGTAAGAACTGTCTCTGTCAAATTCTAGAACTTTGGGAACTCTTACCAGAGCCAGGACTCCCTTGGGATAGCAACCAGGTGTTGTTCACTTTTGTATCCCCAACAGCCTGGAGTCAAGGAGGCACCAAGTAAGGACTTGTCGAAATGATGGTGGAAGGAAATTCTTTCCACTCTTTAATGACATGTACATTTAATTTTTAAAATCTGATTTTTATTTTATATCGGAGCATAGTTGATTTACAAAAAAATACAGAACACTTCACGAATTTGCATGTCCTCCTTGTGCAGGAACCATGCTCCTCTTCTCTGTATCATTCCAATTGAGTACATATGCTGCCGAAGTAAACACTCCTTTTACTCTTTTTTTGACTCTGTTTTTAATATACAGGTAAACATTAAAAGGTAATGTTTATTGAGTACTGTGACAAGGAGACTGCCACGCACATGATGTGCATTCTTATTTTTTATTTCTCAAATAACCCTAAGAAGTAGGTATAGTTATCCCCATTGTGTAGATGAGGAAATAGAGGCTCAGAAAGGTCAAATGACCTGTCCGGAGTCTCACAGACAGTAGGTGGTAGAGCCAGTGTTCTGACCCAGATCAGATTCCCAGGTAGAGTGTTCTATATTAGACAGCCTATTAGGCATACTGTACTGTTTTCTTTTTAATGGGTAATATAGCAAAAATTTATGCCGTACTTACTATATGCCAGCCATTATTCTAAGCACACTGCAAGGATCAGTTCATTTGATCTTCATGTCTCCTTCCATCAACCCTCTGAGGGAGATTCTATTGTTATACTAGTGCTGATAAGAAAACAGAGGCCCATGGAGTTCCCATCATGGCTCAGTGGTTAACGAATCTGACTAGGAACCATGAGGTTGCAGGTTCGATCCCTGGCCTTGCTCAGTGGTTAAGGATCCGGCGTTGCCGTGAGCTGTGGTGTAGGTCGCAGATGTGGCTTGGATCCCGCATTGCTCTGGCTGTGGTGTCAGCCGGTGGCTACAGCTCCGATTAGACCCCTAGCCTGGGAACCTCCATATGCCGCAGTTGCGGCCCTGAAAAGACAGAAAGACAAAAAAGAAAAAAAGAAAAGAAAACAGAGGCCCAAAGAGTTTAAGCAATATGCCTCAATTCACATAGCTAGTAAGGCTGGGACTAGATTACGAACCCAGGCTCTCTGGCTCTAGAATCAATGTTTTGAACCACCATGGAATACTCTTTCTTAGTGAAGTTTGGATAGTAGTCAGTTTTTTCTTTAATTCATAATACTTGCCCATACTGAAAAATACTTAATCTGTAATATTTTAATCCATAAGACTTAGTCTGTTATAAGGAATATGTAGATTTCTTTACCACACATAGTTAATATCTTTCATCTGGCACTCACCCCAAAGTGTGGTAATATTTTCCATGTGTTATCCAGTCTCTCTAACCAGATTTGAAACTTCTGGAGGAAAGATGGCTGCCAATTTTAAATCCAAAATCCTTTGTTTAGGGGTTGAAATTGGTTGTAATTCTTCCTTACTAATTTGAGCATGATTAGAAAACCTTGAGTTTAGGGTACATTATATTCACTAGTCAAGAGCTATTATGATACACTCATAACATCAACTTATAAAAATGACTTGTATGTGTTCATTTACAGCTCTTGAATATTTCCCTTATAATACCTAGAGAATATGAGGTACAATTAAGATACTGTTAAGCATAATAAAGAGCTAAATCTATTTTAGATGTGTCTAAATTTTTTCTTAGCAATATCTGATGTAAGGAAATTTTGGTATTCACTAGCATGAAATTCTGGTGTCACAAATGAAATTTCTTTCTCATGTGTATCTTATTCTACTAATTAAACATTGGGAATATGTGTCAGGCCCTTAAAAATATAAAAAGAGAGTGGCAGGAAGTAAAAAAGAGTTTTTTAACATATGTATTAGAACTTTTTGAAAAACAGCTGATATATTATCAAATGTTCCAAAGTATAGGGAATTCTTCCCAAAAACACATGTTGAAATATATTTGATATTGGGCTCACCTTTGTCAGAACAGAATGTCAGACCATTTATGGCTCATGGGAGATACTGACAAAGTTCTCATATTTTGCCTGGAACCCTCTATTTGTCTTTATTTACACAAAGCACCTTTTACCATGATGTTTTGCAAAACTTGTCTTCGCAGATGTTAACCCAATGATAATGCATGGAATGTCAGTACAAATGTCTATTTACGTTTGTTTCTATTTGAATTGATACGGAGAAACCCTTTCAATGGGAAACAATCGAGGTTTTAAAGCTTCCTTGGCTATGGCTAGTTTGATAGCCAGTTTTGACCTGGTCTATGTAGCTGTAGCCGGGGTTCAGTAGTTGCCTAGTGAAGAGATTTCAGGGCTATTCAAATGTAAGAAATTTCATATTATGAGGATCTATTTATTTGGTTCAATAGTTCTCAATGGGGGAGATTTGGTCCCCTGGGAGATATCTGGTAATGTCTGTAGACATTTTTGATTGTCAGAAATGGGAGGGGAACTGGTGCCTAATGGGTTAAGAGTCAAGGATGCTGCTAAACATCCTACATTGTATGGGACAGCTCCCCCCGCCCCGCCCAATGACTTATTTGGTTCAAAATATAATAGGGCCGTAATTGAAAAACTCTGTCTAGCTTAAGACTTTGGGTTCTCTATTTGAAAAGGATAGTATCCTTGAAACAAAGAATAGGAATGCTTTAAGTCATTTCGGCGTGAGGCATGTGGGGTTACCCATAGCTTTGGCCGGAAAAGTTAATGATGGGTTGGGGTAGGCCCTCAGGGGAGCGAGGGGATGTCTAAGACACTTCATGAAGGAGTGGCATTGTTGTAGGAAGAGATCGATGCAGAAATAAGATCGATGTTTGAAGGCTAAAACAGATTGTACATTTTTTCTTTACAAAGAGCTTCAATGTGATTATAGCAAATAAAGAATAGAAATGAGTATGCATATAGAGCATTATACAAATGTGTAATTGGATAATAGCCCTCTAGAAATCAGAAGCCAGGAGAAAAATATTAAAGCCACTGTTACAGAATCTGACCTGTGTCTACCATTCTTAACTTTTCTCCTATTTATACTCTATATGATTTCTACTTTCCAGCCTGAAATTATGCGCTGAACTTAACTGCCTCCACTCTGGCTTACGTTTCTTACTCCCATCTAAAATGCATTCTAGGGAGTTCCTGTAGTGGCTCAGAGGTTAATGAACCCGACTAGGATCCATGAGGATGCGGGTTCGAACCCTGGCCTCGCTCAGTGGGTTAAGGATCTGGGTTCGTTGCCATGAACTGTGGTGTAGGTCGGATCCCACGTTGCTGTGGCTGTGGCGTAGGCTGGCGGCTACAGCTCCAATTGGACCCCTAGCCTGGGAGCTTCCATAGGCTGTGGGTATGGCCCTAAAAAAAAAAGGAAAAATAAAAAATTCGTTCTACTTTCCTTTCTGCTTGTTTATACCAGGGATGGCAAAGAATTTTACATTGCAGGTCAACTCTGACCAATTGGAATGTGTTAGTGCTTTGTGGAGGCTTCTGAGGCTTAATCTGGGTTCCATGAGAAAGATTACCATGCCTAACCGTGTGTCATATGGGCTGGTCAGGAGCTGTGATTCAATCATGGCCAAGCATCTGCCATCCTAGATTAAATGACTTCATGTCATTTTCTGGGCTCAGTTAGGGCCGTCTCATTAAATCTGCCCTACCTAAGTCAGCTCCCCCCTGAATTTTCTTGGCATGCCTTGTCTATAGCTCTCGCTTAGTACTTAATCCAAAGTGTGGTAATGTTTTTCTTGTAGTGTCTAATTTTTTTAACTAGATTTTAAGTTTCTGGAGGAATGATGGTTGCCAGTTTGAATCCCAAACCGTTAAGAGCTGACTTCTGCCTATACTGGCCATTAACTCCCTCTCTAAATTGTAGTCCCTATGTGCCTTTCATGCCTCTGCCAATAACTGGCCTCAGAATCACCTGGGAAATTTTTTCAAGTAATAGACCATAGGTGCTCTTCAGACTTACTGACCTAAAATTTCTGTGAATGATGCTTAGATAGGTGTTTAAATACAAATTATTTATGCATAATCCCTGGCTTAGAATCATCTCAATGCTCTTGGTAATAATTTTCTTTTTTTAAACTCCAGTTTCCTTCTCCTTTGTCATTGCCAGTATTTTTTTTTTCCTTTCTTGAAATGCTTTCTAGTATTTGTTATCGTCTTTAAAATTCCCACTGTCCTTTCCACGCCAAGCTCGGAGTCTTGTTCTGAATCTTCCAGGGTTTATCCAGGGTAAGCCCTTTTGGTTTACTTCTTCTGCACTTTTCTAGCCCTTAAAGAGTATTTATAACACGATCCCGGTATAATGATGATTTGTGTGCACATCCTCCTCTTCGAGCTGAAATCTCTTTGTATTCAGAGATCACATCTTATACATAAAAAGTGATAAATAGAAGGGGTTTTATTACTGACTTTTAAAAAACTGTTTTACTAAATAGAAAAGAGAAGCCAATAAAGGTGGTCCTGGATGGCCTATTTTAAGTCATGTGTTTGTCAAAGGCAGTTAAAAGATCTCCTTTATAATGCCTCATTTCTGATATTGATAACTTTGCCAAATTACAGCCTCGTGTAAAATTATCTTATCTTGTGGCTTCCATGACACTTTATTTTAGGTACTGTTCTAGGCATAGGAGATCCAAGCATAATACAGATTTTTAAAGGGAAGTTACAGGTTAATAGAGAAGACAGCAATGTGATCAAATATTAGAGCTAGTCTGCCAGCTTATGTACGAGGTACAGAGGGAACATGGAGATGGGAGAGGATTTGGCCCTAGGATCTTAAATTTTTAAAGCCCAAAACTATCTTTTTAATCCCTATTCTTTCTGCTGAATTCTAACGTCATACATCCAAGTATTACCTGACATCTTCAAGAGGATGTCTAAGAGGCAATTGGAACTGAACAGGACCCTAATGAGCATATGATCCACACCCCCAAGCAGCTCCTCTTCCCCTCATCTCAGTAAACTATTCACTAAGTTTTTAAAGACAAATCATCACTGATTTCTTGTTTCCTTTCCCATATCCACTTTTAAAACACTAGCAAGCCCTTTCAGTTCTATACCTAATGTGTATCCTAAGCCCCTAAAAGGTGAATTTCTTTTCACCTTCCTCACTTCTATCCTAGTTCAAGCCATGTAGTGCCTGGATCAGGACCATGATCTGCTAACTGGCTCCTATGCCCACTCTTACCTTGATGCCCCTGCATGTAAGTAACCCTCCAAACAGTGGCTAGGATACTCTTTTTAGAAAATAATCATTAACAAATCTCAACCCTGCTTGAAGAGCTTTAAGACTTTTGGTTACACTTAGTTGTCACAGAATCGGAATGATTTTTGGCTCCTACCCTCCTGGCTAGTCCCATCTGGCACCACTCCAGCTAGTTTTTCTCCCACTTTATTAATCACTCCCTCTCAGCCTTCAGGGCTGGTCTCTCCTTTCCAGCCTCTTCTTTCCATTCCTTAAGGACATTAAACTTTTGACATCCTTGAGCATTTTCTCCAACTGCCTCCTGTACGGGATGTTCAACCCCGGATCTTTCACGACAGCTTACTTTTTAGAATAAATGTCAGCATGTCCGTGATAGAACTTTACTGACCACCTGAAAGAAAGTGGCCGACCACCAATAGAGTATTTCTATTCTCTTCATAACAATCATCTGATATTTTCTTGTCTGATTATGTATTTTTCTTCTTTTCTTTACTAGAAGAAAACACCTCAAGAACAGGTGTTTTCATCTGTTTTATTTAACACAGTATCCTTGACACCTATAACAGGGTCTAACACATAGTAGGTGCTTAATAAACCTTGTTGATTAAATACTGTTGAATAGTCACTGGCTCAATAGATGGTGTTTGGCAGTAAAAACACAAATTACCCTCTTTAGGGAATACTATGAAGTGATCTGTTGGCCGTTTCCTAATTAAGATTCCAGACTTTTAGACTCGTAGACAGCAGGAGAAAACCATTAGAGTAGTCTCAGCAGTGGTCTCGTTGCCCTCAGGTCAGGGTGCTATAGAGAATGGGCTTAACCTAAAGATTTCCCGCTTATGCTCCTGCTAATGGAAGCTGTAGGGTTTGATGTAAGAAATAAGCTGGGGATAACCAACCATAAAGCTTTTCAGAATTATGAGAGGGCTGGGAGATGGATGACGAGAGAAATGGGATGCATTTATTATATTACTTACAAAGCACTTGGGCTATTCCAAACTCCATACACTCTATGTTATGTTCAAGAAATGCAGTGTCTGCCCTCCCTACCCTTTGAATGAAAGATGGGGCCACAGTTGGCAGCAAACATATGCAGCATCTTGAACTATGCACCTTTTAAAGTTAATCAAAGAGTATGATAACAATCAAAAGGATAATAGAAATATAAAGTAATTATAATGTTCGTGATTAGTGTGAGTTTACCAAAGAGCTTGCCAATAGCTAACAAAGGAATAGTAGCTAAAATGAAGTACTTGTTTTCATTCAATAAGGAAACAAACAGACATGAGGCTTCACTGAATGTTGAGCTCCCCTTATTTTAGGGCCGATCTTGTGCAGTTAGTGCTATTCTTGAGAACCCCGAGTCATTCCCTTCCTAACTTCCTCACAGGGAGTAAGATTAGTGGAGTAAACATTCTCTACAACCAGAGCATATTGTTTTCTAAGCTTGAAAAGATATAACAAAGCCTCTTAGCATCAGGACTGTTCCTAGAAAAAGCAAAGCAAAAAAGGATGTTTCATGCCAGTATAGGGTGGGGTATTTGTTTTCTGGGCAGGGCTAAAAAAGGAATCTTTATCCAAAGGGTGTACGTGATACAATTTTCATCATAAGGAAAATGAATTGTCGCAATATAGGAGGTTTTGGAGTTTCCATGGCTTCAGATACTAGAAAACCTGCTGCCTCCACAGTTTCCACACCTTTTCCTCAGCAAAATGTTACACAGTTGTGCTGAGGACACTTGTGGCCTCTAATGGCCAGATAATGGACCACAATAAAAGTTATGGGTCCCCAGCTGGGTCGAAGCTCATAATGGTTGGCGAGACCCATTATTTCACCATTAGGATCTATGGAAAAGGGAGACAATTGTCAACCAAGAAGAAAAAAAAGGTATGTCATTACACATATTCCTCTCATTCGAGAAAATAATTCTAATTCCCTAAAGAGTGGATGGTGATTTTACTATGTGTATGAGTTTCTCTATACCTGTATATTTAGAAAGGTGTATTTTTAGAAAGCTTTTAATGCGTGAATGCATTGTCTGTTATTCCAAGTTGATGGATTGTGATTATGGTTCCACACTGGATTTCAAAGTAATTAATTGCAATTTTCAGTGTTTTAAAATAAATATATAACAAAAATAAAAGATAAATAATAGATTAGGTTCATGTTAAATGTCTAGATGATTTCCCCTCCTTCCCCAATTCAGGTTTGTTCCACAACAGAAAACAGTGTAGTTTTAATATCGTCATATTTTCTAGGGACCCGTCTCTTCTTTAGAAAGAGTCAAGACCCTTTCAACTATAAGGGTGTTGAGTTATTATTCCAGTGTCTTAGTAATATTTCTTTAGAAATCAATAAACACATCTTTAGTCATTTCATTTAGTCTTGAGGGACTTTTGATATTTTAGCTGTGTCTTCTAGTGAACATAATAGTGGCAAGCATGATATCAATATTCTTTTCTAAAAAAAATGCACCTACCTTTTTTTTTCTCTTGTCTGTCTCACCTTTGGATAAAACTAGAGTCCATGTAGGGTAATCCATTATCCATTCTGTGTGTTTGGGATGGAGGGAGGGCAGCAGGGGAGGTCGACATAATACACCACACTTTGTTCAATTTAGAGTCTATTGAATCTAAAATTGTCTAGAGACTGAGGAAATTATATATTTGAGATCCTTCCATCTTGAAAGAGAGTAAAGTCCTGATCCTAAGGTAGCTCTGCATTTTGAGGCAGTTGCATATTTAGCCACAGTTAGCTGATTAGAAATGTAATCATTTGCAAATTTAAATATCCTATTTTTTTAGGGCCGCACTTGCAGCAGATGGAAGTTCCCAGGCTAGTGGTCGATTCAGAGCTACAGCTGCTGACTTACACCACAGCCACAGCAACATGGCATCTGAGATGCTTCTGTGACCTACACTACAGCTCAAGGCAATGCTTGATCCTTAACCCAGGAGCAAGGCCAGGGATTGAATCTGCATCCTCACTGATACTGGTCAGGTTTGTAACCTGCTGAGCCACAATGGGAACTACCTAAATAGCCTATTTAAAAACTCTGTTTTTCTAGTATAAATAAATGATACAACAAAAATATTATCAGTAATTTTAATAGTTAAGCCCATATGAATCTCTCCCTTTGTGTCTTGTAAAAATATGAATTTATCCTCCCTCATGTTCCCTCAGAAGTGATTAGATATAGTGCCCTGTGCTATACATCAGGACCTCATTGCTTATCCACTCCAAATGCTATAGTTTGCATCTTAACCCCAAATTCCCAGTCCCTCCCACTCCTTCCCCCTCCGTCTTGGGAACCACAAGTCTGTTTACGTATAACTGGGTCACTTTACTGCACAGAAGAAATTGACAGAACATTGTAAATTAACTATAATAAAATTTTTTAAAATATGAATTTAATTTCTTAAAGAACCTTGATATTGGTTCAAGACATCCATAGCACTTGTGACTATTTTGTTGAGCTTTTCATACTTTGTGTGTTTGGTGATGTTTAAATGAAATTTGTTTTAATATATTTATTGATTGATGATTAAAAATACAGAACTAAAACAAATAATTCTAAAATTTGTATGGGAACACAAAAGACCCTGAATAGCCAAAATGGTTTTGTGAAAGAACAAAGCTGGAGGTATCACAGTCCCTGATTCAAACTATATTATAAGCTACAGTAATCAAAACAATATGATACTGGCACAAAAACAGACATAAAAATCAATGGAGCAGAATAGAGAGCCAAGAAATTAACTCAAATTTGTATGGGCAGTTAATCTATGACAAAGGAGGCAAGCAAATACAATGAAAAAAAGACAGCGTCTTCAATAATTGGTGTTGGAAAACCTGGAAAGCTACATGCAAGAGAAATAAACTGGACCACTCGCTCCCACAGTGAACAAAAATGAATTAAAAATGGATTAAAGACCTGGATTAAAGACCTAAATGTAAGTCCTGAAGCCGTAAAACTTCTGGAAGAGAACATGCAATAAACTCTTTGACATAGGTCTTTGTAATATTTTTTTGGATATTTCTCCTCAGGCAAGGAAAACAAAAGCAAAAATAAACAAATTGAGCTACTTCAAATCAAAAAGCTTTTGCACAGTGAAAGAAACTATCAACAAAACAAAAAGGCCACCTACTAAACGAGAGAAGACATTTGTAAACAGTATATCTAATAAGGGGTTAATATCTAAAATATACAAAGGACTCATACAACTCAACAACAACAAAACCCAAACAACCAGCTTAAAAAGTGGGCAGAGGCTCTGAATAGACATTTTCCCAAAGAAGACATACAGATAGCCAATAGACACATGAAAGGATGCTCACCATCACTAATGCTCAGGTAAATGCAATTCAAAACCACAATGAGATATCACCTCACACCTGTCAGAATGGCTATAGTAAAAAAGACAACAAATAAGAAATGTTGGCAAGGATGTGGAGAAAAGGGAACCTAGGTGCACTGGTGGTGAGGATGTAAATTGGAAAACAATATGGAGAGTCTTCAAAAAATTAAAAATAGAACTACTATGTGACACAGAAATTCCACTGCTGGGTATTTATCCTAAGAAAACACAAACACTAGTAAGAAAAAAGTGCAAGTATTTCAATAATTTTTTATTGACTATATATGTTGAAATAATATTTTAGATACATTGGGTTAAATAAAATATTTTAGTAAAATTAATTTTATCTATATTTTGAAGTTTTAAAAGTGGCTACCAGACATTTAAAATTATATGTATGACTCACATTTATGACTTACATTATATTTCTCTTGGACAGAACTATTCTGTAACTTCATTATAAGCTGGAGTTGCTTTAGCTTTTCAGAGCAAATTTTCCTATGACCTCATAGTCTTTTCTCTGTATTAGTTTTAAGCAAAGCTTATTTACGACAGAACTGAAGTTGTCAGAATCCTTCACTTCCCAATTTTTAGACTTTTTCATTTTAGTAATTATAAGTACAATATAATCACAAAAATGTTCCTCTAGATTTTCCATTGAGAGCCATATTGATAATACCTTGAAAGGATTTGGTCATGTGATATTCATACTTTAGAAAGAATTGTTTCTTTCTTAATGCACATATATACCTTCAGTTTCACATACTTGAAAAAACATGGTGAGTTGTCTATCTCTATCACAAAATTAGAGTAGAATACATAAAATTATCCTCTGCCCTGGTGAGTAAGCAAGCCAAGCATACTGTCTTCTATGTTGTTTTTCTTAGCTCTAAAATCTAGATAAGATGCTATTGCAGAAAATTCCAGATGGATCAACTTGTGAAAATTGAAAACGATTCTGTATGAGATTTTTTTCTGAATTGGAAACTACAGCAATTTGATTTGACTGCAAATTGAATATATTGTCATTAACTTTGGGGCCATAAGAGTCAGTGCCTTGTTCCGTGGTCCTTAAATACCTGTGTATAATCTTCTTGGGCTCAACAATATGGCTTCCTTCCCTGGCTTTGATTGTTTCATTTGTTTGCTTATTTAAATATGAGTGAAGAATTCTGAGTGACTATTTAAGCATGGGTCATTGAGAATGTCTCAAAATAATTTATTTCCATATTTCACTTTGGAGTCCCACCCTTTCTGTCCCAGTCCCTATAAATGGAAGTGAAGTTAATTCCCTGCGGGAGAAGGTAAAACGCTAAGGTCCCTCTGCTTTCCCCACCAAGTCTGTTGCCAATTAATGCAGTTCCTTCGGGTTAAGGCCTTGTCTGCAAGTGGCCCGCCCAGGTAAACTGTTCCTGCCAGGGAATGAAGCTGCTGTCATTGGTCTTGGAGAACAGAAGCAAAGATAGTCAGCTGAAGAACAGTACTGCAGCAAAAAGCAAAAGAAAACTCTCCATTTCAGAATAAATTTTAAGGTGCCACAAAATGTTTTACAAGTAATATCATATCTATAGTTTTCATGAATAAAATATTGGTTTATTTATAATACATTTGAAAAAAGTAAATGTGAGGACTAGTTTAGAATTCATGCATCTCTTTTTCCTCCAGAGTGACGAGGGGCTTCTGCGTAGGATGACAAGGAGGTTATAAGGCATGTGCCGTTCTGCAGAATTGCTGTCTATTAGAGGCCATGATACCAGTAAAATTAGATTAAGGTTAAGGCAGGAATGTAAATTTTATTAATAAGGTTTCTATATTTTAATTCAAAACCAAACACCCTGTGGGACTGTTGATGCTAATTCCATTTAATCTTGCAAAAAGCTTTCCTAGCATCAAGGGATCCAGATCAGTACTGCCCTTTATTACCTAGAAAATGAAGAATTTTCTTAAAACTTCACTTCTAGGTAGTATAAACAGAACTACAGAATTCTGATGACTTGGAGAAAACAAATTTATTCGTGTGATTATGCATAAACTCAAATTGAGCATGTTATACGCAGTGTATATATACATGTCTAGTGTAAGGATCGTATATTCATCTGTTCAACAACTCTGCACTTAAAATTACTTGCATTTAAAACATTATGATAATTTACCAACCTGTGCTTTTCTGGATTGGTGAGAGCTCAAAATGTTTTGAAAGGACATATAAAAAAAATTAAGTTGGAAGACACTGTGGTTCTTGGCTTCTCACGTTAATGGATGGCATCTCCACTTTAGGGTGGTTTTGCCATCTTCTTCCCACCTTTTGTTTACTTCAGTGCTTTCTCTGCTCTTTTAACTCTGCATTTCCCTTCTTTCAGTCAGGGCCCTCACTGTGGTGTGTCCCAAATTTTAGTATGTGTTCATTCTCTTTTTTCATGTGCACTGCTTACATGCCTCTTGAGTAAGACTTTAAGCAATTCTATACTTTACATATATAAACACACATACACATATATATGTGGATATGTGTATGCATATGTATAAGTAAAGTGCCAAGGAGGATGAAGATATACATATCAAATACTGAAATTCGTTTTAAAATGTTGATATAGTGAAGTGGAAGGGAGTAAGTTTTAGTGCCAGGTAAATGGAAGTGTGCTATAATTCCTTCCCTTCTCACTTAATACTACCTAAAATTAGTAAATTTTTTTTACCTAAAATTACTCTTTCTCTCTATTATTTATTCTATCATTTCCATCAGCAAAAAACAAGTAAGACTACCTCATATATTAAAAAAGCCCTGGCAGGTAATAGCGTCATTGTTAAAAAAATTGTGCATGTTTCAACTCCATTACAAAGAAAACGAACACCTGACAGACAAATGCCTTCATTTTTACTCATGATGTAAAAAATGTGTCTTATTCAGTGCTAATACTAGTACTTAGAATACTGCTAACAGTGGTCTAGCATCTTCAAACTTCTCAGCAAATATTTGTCAAATGAATGAATGAATGAATGAACAATGTGTGGATCATCATAGAATAGACTTAGTCAATGCTGGCTCTTTTTTGTTTGTTTGTTTGTTTTAAGGCTATACCTGAGGCATATGGAAGTTCCCAGGCTAGAGGTCCAATTGGAGCTACAGCTGCCAGCCTATGCCACAGCCACAGCAACACAGGATCCAAGCTGCATCTGCGACCTACACCACAGCTCACGGCAATGCCGGATCCTTAACCCACTGAGTGAGGTCAGGGATCCAATCCACAACCTCACAGTTACTAGTCAGATTTGTTTCTGCTGCGCCATAACGGGAACTCCCAATGTTGGCTCTTATTTTGTGAAACTGATATTTTGTGAGCCTGATATTTGTTATAAATGCCAAGAAGATTCAGAACAACCACACAACAAAGCTTGTCTAAAAGCATTACATCACTGAAGCCTGGAAGACTCGCATGCACACATTTCAGCGTTTATCTGGTTTAACGTGTCTGACGTTTCTTTGAAATTTTATAGGGAAAAGTCTGCCATGAAATCTTAGAACTTTCTGTTTCACTTACCTTCCTATTATCGCTTGAGCATTATATACAGTTTCTAGTTATTTCCCTAAAGCTATAGCACCTAAGAATAATAAACACAAATTTATACAAAATTCCTGATCTAAATAGAATGCGTTTAAGTTTTATTATGTACTAGAAGTGAACTATCTCAGTCTTCTTTTTGAAGCAAATAGCAAATGCTGCCATCAACTGATAGAAAATCCAGGGCCCATCAGTGTAGGTTCATTAGTTGTAACGAATGTACTCTTCTGGTGGGAATGTCGATGAAGGGGAAGACTGTGCATATGTAGAGACAGAAGTTTACGGGAAATCTCGGTACTTTCCTCTCAATTTTTTATTGAGGTATAATTCACACAAAATGTTGTATTAGTTTAAGGTATACAACATAGTGATTGCAATATCTGTATATTGAAAATGATCATAAAATTAGTTAACATCCATTACCTTACAATTTTTTTCTTGTGATGAGAACTTTTAAGATTTACTCTCTCGGTAACTTTCACACATACACTACACTATTATTAACTATAGTCTTCATGCTGCACATCACATGCCCAGGGCTCATTTAGTTTCTAACTAGAAGTTTGTACCTTTTGACAACTTCCTTTCAATTTTGAAAAGATCTTAAAACTGCTCTAAAAAGTCTCTTTTTTTTCCCTAAGAAAATACAGGGCACATGAATGATTCTAGCTGAAATCTTTCAAAAGTAACTTAACTTTAAAGTTTTTATCTTTTTGGAACTTTAAATGTAAAAATGAACAATTCCTCGAATTTGTTTTTCTGATGCAATTGCATGTGTTTGGTAATATATGATAAATAACTTCAGTGTTAATTAAATTTTGATGAAGAAACACTCTATATCTAACAGCACTCCTAGTCTTATTGCAGCTTCCCCAAATAAAACAAATCCACTAATGCTGACCAAAGTCATCCTAAAACATGCCTTGATCATGCCAGTCCTCTGTCCATAAACTTCAATACCTCTCCATTGCCTAGAGGATGAATGGCAAATTCCTTAGTCTGTAAAAGGTCTTCTTCCACACTCTGATTCCAACAAATCTTCATGGCTTCATTTCTAGCTACTCCCATGCACAAACCCAACAGTCAGGCAGAGCTGACTGGGAAGTCACTACCTAGCTGTGTGACTTTGAGGAGGTTTCGATCCAGCTTTCTGAGCCTCAGTTCTCCCATCTGGTTAATGTAGCTTCTCAGTGCAGTGCTATGAGGACAAAGATAACGTTATGTCTGGGTGACACATGGTCCCTGGCATCAGGTTTCAGTAATTAGTGATTTATTCCAGTTTTGGTGTCTTTATGCCTTTCCTTGAAACATGGCTGAAAAGTCAAGACTTTCCTGTCTTGCCATCTTTCAAAGCCCCTCATCCTGTGTGAAGCCCTGACATCCGGGTCCAGCCCAAGGTGGTTGCTTTTACTCTGAATTCATTGTTCTGGTTTTCTGTACAGTTCCCTTGAAATCTTCCTGATAGTCTTCTCTCAGAGTTTATCTTTCCATGTTGTTACTTTATGAACAATGTTGGCTATTGAAAGAAGTCCTAGTTGGGAGCTGGAAGGAAATAAATAGATGAACAAATGGACCCTAAATTGTGTCCCCTGGAGCTTCCTTAGGGGACCCCGTGTTGAGGTGGGATGCGGTGCAGGGGTATTTGGAGAATATCAAGTAAGCAGCGCTTTTGGTTGCATCCTCAATTTCTACTAAGAACAACAACCTTTCAACTATTTCTTTGTTATTATTTATGAAAGCTCATCTTACAAAATAAAATGCTGGGATTCCAAGTAAGAGTTCACCAACAAAAGAATTCCATTGCTAATACAACCTTGTAAGTCATTTATCCAGTGTAAACTTCTTTTAATAAGGACCAAAACTTTGAGAATGATAATCAAGGTCATGCATCGAGAGCTGACATTAGAACAGTCTAAAACATCAACTTGAAGTTTGCCTGTGTATTCAACTAGGTGATCAGAGCCTTGAGGTCAGAGATCATTTCTCCCAACCCTAGCTCAGGGCTTTAATCATAATCTTGAAGCCTATGTATAAGAGGGTACTAAGCAAATAATACAGCCTTAGAATGAAAACAATGGACTCTTCCACCATAGCTCCTATAGCCTGAAGGAACAATGATAGAGGAAAAGAAGTAGCATGGAATGGATCAGTGTGAACCAGGGTCCATTTCATTCTGGATTTTTTTTGTGTGTGTGTCTTTTCTAGGGCCGCGCTCGTGGCATATGGAGGTTCCCAGGCTAGGGGTCTAATTGGAGCTACAGCTGCTGGCCTATGCCACAGCCACAGCAGTGCAGGATCCTAGC
Organism: Catagonus wagneri; assembly: GCA_004024745.2. Classification (NCBI taxonomy): domain Eukaryota; kingdom Metazoa; phylum Chordata; class Mammalia; order Artiodactyla; family Tayassuidae; genus Catagonus; species Catagonus wagneri. The sequence continues at coordinate 13,240,637 of PVHT021183727.1, read as the reverse complement.
TGCATCTGCAACCTATACCACAGTTCACCACAACGCCGGCTCCTTAACCCACTGAGCAAGGCCAGGGATCGAACCCGCAACATCATGGTTCCTAGTCGGATTCATTAACCACTGAGCCACGAAGGGAACTCCCATTCTGGGCTTTTAAGATGTACACTGAAATCTCTTCAGGTCAGCCTGGAAACCTCACTCTCAATTCCCGCTGGCTGCCTGCAGAATCCTTCAATCCTGCACTTCTAGATACCACTGGGTTCTCAAGTTTCTTCTGCCTATTTTGACACTAAAATTTTGACACTCATTTTTACTCTAGTCCTTGGCATTTGAATTCCATTATGGACTATATACCTTCTCTATGACCTCTGTGTTCCATCAAGACACTAGAGTCTTGGAGTTCCCTTCGTGGCTCAGTGGTTAATGAATCCGACTAAGAACCGTGAGGTTGCGGGTTCGATCCTTGGCCTTGCTCAGTGGGTTAAGGATCCGGTGTTGCCGTGAGCTGTGGTGTAGGTCGCAGACGCGGCTCGGATCCCGCGTTGCTGTGGCTGTGGCGAAGGCCGGCAGCTGCAGCTCCTGTTAGACCCCTAGCCTGGGAACCTCCATATGCGGCAGGTGCGGCTCTAGATAAAAGGCAAAAAGACAAAAAAAAAAAAAAAAAGACACTAGAGTCTTAATTTTCTTTCACCTCTGAATAACACAGGTTTTGATTCTGACTCTTGTATCGTGACCCAACCCCAGGAAGCCTGTGGCCATGTCCCCTCTCCCTTGGGTTCTACCTGCTGAGGGAGAGGAGTGACTCAGTCGGTCTGGGGCACAGACTAGGATGGGGTTAGAGAACATCAGACGATAACACAGAGACTGGACAAGATGCTAAAAAGTTGGGTATTGATCAAACAGAGGACTCAAAGCAGCCTGGTATTGGGAAAGAAATCAGACGAGCTGATTTCTTTGAGTTGAATCTTGACAAGCTGGCCCTGAGATACCAAACAAATCAATTAACCCTTCTGAACCTGGTTCTCTCACCTTAAAGAATATTTTGAGGAATAAGTGAAATAACCTGGAAAGTGCCCAGAGTGTGGATGACACACAGATATCTCTCACTTCTCCCTCTAGTCTACTCCATCATAAATACCCGTGAGGAGCATTTTGCAGAAGACTCTGGAATACCATTCCTGTTACACCTTTGTGCTGTTTGTAGCTGTTTTAAGTGTGTTTTAATACATTGTATATATTCATTCCACACAGAATATTCACTTGTTCTCAACAGGTTTACATATTTCTAAGTTTAAAGATCACCCCAACAGAATATTAAAGAGAGATGCCTGAAAAAGGCTGACACAAACAATGGATTTGTGTGTGAGTCAGACCTTTTCCCACCAATTACTAGTTGTGTGACTAGAACATGCTTCATAACCCTGAAATTTTCTCATCTATATAAGGAGGGATGGCGATGGCTAAGCTATTGGGTTGCAGTATGGCTTTAACAAAATAATGATTCCTTTCAAATAGAAAAAAATTAGTGTACTATTTCATGGATTTGTCCAGGGTAACAAGTCCAATAGAAATTGGATGCAAGCTACAAATGTGAGCCACACACATAATTTAAAAATTTTGAGTAGCCACGTTAAACAATTATAAAAGGAAACATATGAAATTAATTTTAATAAAATATTTTAACATCCAAGGTGTTATCATTTCAACATGTAAACAATATAAAAATTATCAAAATGTTGCACACTTTTTTTACACTAAGTCTTCGAAATTTGATGTGTATTTTATCATTTTAGAGTAGCCACATTTCAAGTAGTCAATGGCCGTGTGTGCCTAGTGACTATCCTATTCAACTGTGAAGGTCTTGGCATTACCTAGGCTTTTTATTGCCTATTTTCTAGTCAACCTACTTAAAACTCTACTGTTGCATTACTCTTAGGCTAGGATGATGGTTAAAGTATATGCTTATGTTGCATGTAACATTTTGTAGGCAACATTATGCTGTGTTTTCCCACAATGGAAGAAATCTGGACCAGCCTTGGCCATTGTTAGTGGTGGTTCCCTTCCAGTTACATCAGAGTAGTTCATCTGCCAAAACTGTTGTTCAGGTCTTTCCCCAAGAGCCAGATCTTGGATGAGATTCTTCTATCAGTCAGTGGATCCTGTAGTCTTTGGAGAAGAAGTGGAAACAACCAGTTGCATGACATAAACCTTGTTTCTTTCTAAGACACAGAACTCTTTTTAACAATGCCCAATTCCTGTGAATAAACTATTTTCTTATGGCTGTGGTCAGTTACTAGTCAGGTCAGGCAAAGAAAGAAAGTATTCCTCAGCTTTATCAGACCCTATACTGAAGCACCACTGCTCAAATAAGAGAGACCTTTCTCTTAGAAAGTGAAAGCAGTCCCATGAAAACCACTGACCTTGTGGAATGGCATTAATTGAGGTTCTGGGCACCGAGAGGTCAGTTCACAAATGGATGCATAAATGGAGCTGAATGAATTATTTCGGGGAAACTTCGATTACAGGGTCAAGTAACATGTTAAGATCTTGTTCAACATCAGTGTATTTGAAACAGGATCTAATTCAAGGTGTTTCTGTGCAGTTCTTGAAAAAGAAAAGGATTATCTGAAACTTGATTAATTCAAAACCTATCATTTTTCTTCTCTGGGTCTCAAATTAGGGAGATTTTTACCATAAATAAATTACATTTTCCCTACTCATTGACCATCTTTCCTAGTTCTAGAAAAGCCAATTCTCTTTCTGGTTCCTATTTCCCTTTGATCTGCTGATTCAGTCCATGCCATTCTCACATAGTTTGCACAGGGTCTTCCTGATCCTTTATTTTGTGAAATTTTAATATTTATGGGCTGTAATTTCAGGTTCTATTTTCCTAACAGCCAGAAGCAGCATCTTAGCTCAATCATCTTTCACTCAGAAATGTAAATTTCATGTACTTTTTTGGATACTTAAGCAATTCTTCTATCCCATGCCTGTCCTTGATTTAGAAGTCTGTGTTCACTCCCTAGGGCTATAAACATTTTAAATTCCTATAGAAATATGACAATTGTGGGTGGCCTCCTAGATACAGAAAGCTTGATTTTCACTCATTCCAAGACAAGGCTCTCTTCACCTGGGCTTGATCGGAGATCCCAAATCATTGCCAACATAATTTTTCTTCTTCTTCCTGACCTCTTGCAGCTGAATTGCCCTCCTTATAGCTTCTGTTAATAAATCTATCTTGAGTCACTTCCTTACATGCATACTGTCACGGGAACCCCAGTGTTAGTCCTATTAGCCGACCACCCAAGGCAATTCCTTGTGCAGAAATGATCTGCAATGCCCGAGGGAAAGCATCTTGTGGCAAAGTAGCTGCAGCCCCAGCCCTCCAGTCATGCACTCCAAGCTGCTGCCTCCTTACCCTCAGCAATGAATCTATCCATCATTGTAAAGTACTTGATCATAAGTGTGGGTCAAACTAAGGAAATCCAAATCTGTGTCGAGTTTTTTCAACACATATGATGCAAAGGAGCATTTAGCTTAGAAGCGACCCCTTGTGACACAGGGGTGGGCTGTCCTACTGCTAGTTTTGCGAGTATTCATTCTTGGACCGTTGCTAATATGATGCCAATTTATTAAGGATTGGGGTTGCTCCCCAAGAATCTAGTTGAAATTAGACTTCTTTTATAATTTGTGATTAGTCACCAAGAAAGAAACATCATCCAGGAAAAGAAGGTATTTGTGCTTCTATGCTATTCTTTTTAGTTCCTTGTTTTAGCATACTTTGGCTTCCCTGCGGAGAGTTAATTTAGTTAGAATGGCTAACAAGACCATGGGGGCGACCAATCATCTTTTCTGTGTTTCCAGGCCACAGATTAACTCCTTAAGGGGAGCCAGTTCACAAATGTATGCTCTTAGTCACTGGCAGGACCTGGGGAGAAAGTGTGGCCAGGTGTGGATCAGGGCAAAATCATTATAGCTATTCAGAAGAATGATGCAGACATGTGTACTTGTGCAAATGGTAGGTAAGGAGCATCCTAGTTATTAATTAAGAGGGTAAAATTGACTGGCTTTGTTTCAGTTATTTGCTCTCAAGTTGATTATTCAGTCTTTCTGAGCCTCAGTTCATTAAAGACATGACTTAGGTAACCACTGTTTACCACCTATTTTACAAACTAGTTGTAAAGAAAAAAAAAATAAGATGATATATGTGCAGGAGTTCCTCTCATAGCTCAGTGGTTAACAATCCTGACTAGGATCCATGAGGACGAGGGTTCGATCCCTGTCCTTGCTCAGTGGGTTAAGGATCCAGCATTGCCATGAGCTGTGGTATAGGCTGCAGATGCGGCTCGGATCCTGTGTTGCTGTGGCTGTGGTGTAGGCCAGCAGCTACAGCTCTGATCTGACCCCTGGCCTGGGAACTTCCATATACTGCAGGGGTGGCCCTAAAAAACAAACAAACAAGAAAAGATAATGTATGTGCATAATGACAGAAAGCACAGTATGGGATATATAGGCTAGTGGTTAGATTGCATATTTTGGAGAAAGCCTGTCTTGTTCACACCCCAACTGTGTTTCTAGAGAGTTGATCAAGGGAAACATCTTCTAATCCTTCTTCACTAAGGTCCTTCATCTGCAAGTAAGGGTAGTGATGGTACCAACCTCACAGGGTTGTTTTAAAGACTGATTAGGATGATACAAGTCAAGATTTTATAGCACCACTTGGCACATTGTAAAGTTCACTGCAAAATTCAGTGAAAATTAGCTACTTTAACTATTATCAAAATATGTTTGAAAGAGCTAACAGACTGATTTGGAGATTCTGAAAAATTGTTGGAATGGACCAGAGGAAAACACTTGTTAAACCAACATATCAACATCGATTTTATTAGCAATAAATAGTTACATCAACAATCAAGCCACGCTTTTGGCAATGATAACAAGAAACCATTTGCCATGGTTGTAATTCAGGTTTTCTTGAGACTGAGATACAGTAAAAACTATGGATTCCCTCTTGAAACAATGTGGCTCTTAGAAGGCGGAAAAAGCAGGTATCTGATGGTCTAGTGCTGGCTATATGTTTTCTTAATGGGAAACGAATGTTTGAACTTATTATTCCAATATGAGTCGGCTATGTCCTAAAATTTATTCCTCCAAATCAGTGGCATTTGTTTCATTACCAGTGTGGTTGCCAGTTGATACTAAAATGCATTCATTAGTTCCATGGGACAGAAATTGTACTACAATACAGTTCTTTGTGTATGCGTGTTAGCCTGACTGTTCTGCCTTTGGAACAGAATAATGAAATAATAGGTGAAAAGTCAGTGAAGATTTTATAGAACTGGGATAGACTTCCTGCAACCACACCCAGGGTTTTGCTCATTGTATCAATTTGATTATATTTGCAATGTTGCAAAGACATCATATTGTTCCCTACTGTGATAAAAATATGTTTAGATAGTTTATATTAATAAAACGACTTCATTATAATGTGAGAATTTATCAAATTTGTTTAAGACCTACCATAGTGAACTGCCTGCTCTTTTAATTTTAATACTTTTTATTTTTAAAAATTTTTCATTTATTTATTTTATTTATTTATTTATTTTGCTTTTGAGGGCCATACCCGCAGCATACGGAAGTTCCCAGGCTAGGGGTCAAATCAGAGCTACAGCTGACGGCCTACACCACAGCCACAGCAACACCAGATCTGAGCCGCATCTGCTACCTTCACCACAGCTTATGGCAACGCTGGATCCTTAACCCAGTGAGCGAGGCCAGGGATCAAACCCACTGAGTGAGGCCAAGGATCGAAACCTCATTCATGTTTCCTTGTGGGATTTGTTTCTGCTGCACCATGACAGGAACTCCTAGTTTTTATACTTTTTAAATGTACTTTGCTCCGTTTTATTCCAAACACTAGGTTTCAGCTCTACAACTGCCTTCTCAAAATGTACAGAGGCTGTGGTAGTAACTAGTCATTGGCATCTGCATATTATTCAGGGTCTGTTCTTTATCTCCTGGACAAATATGTCTCATTAACATACAATCATGCTTGATTTCTTTTCTGTTAAAGAAATGATGCAAGTCTGTAGCATTATTCACCCCATAAGAAAAATAAAGTTACTATTTGAAAGAGAAAGATAAGACAATTATTTAGGTAACTTAAGCCCATCTCTCTAAATTTTTTTTTTTTTAATAATAGCTCTCTGGAGTTCCTTTTGTGGCTCAGAGGGTTAAAAATCTGACTAGTATCCATGAGGACATGGGTTTGATCCCTGGCCTTGCTCAGTGGATTAAAGGATTTGGCACTGCTACAGCTGTGGTGTAGGCTGGCAGTTGCAGCTCCAGTTGGACCCCTAGCCTGGGAACTTCTTTATGCCACAGGGTGCAGCTGTAAAAAAGCAAAAAAAAAAAAAAAGGTAGTTCTCAGTTGGGGGCAATTTTGTTCCCAGAGGATATTTGGCGACCTGGAGGCATTTTCAATTGTCAAGACCTGATTGGGGGGGGGTGGCTGCTACTGGCCTCTAGTGGGCGGGTCCAAAGGAAGGTGCTAAATATCCTACACTGCACAAGACAGTCCTCACAACAAAGAATTATCACAATCTGCTTCAGACTGTCAGTGATGCTGAGGTTTTGAGAAACCCTGGTCTAAAATATCCCAATGTCTCTGTTATTGTATTAAAGCCATGATTTACATTTTTAAATATTCAAAATATTCAGATAAGATTCCTAAATATCTACTTCCTTCTACCCCCCAAAAAAACTGGACATAATTTTAAAGGCATCTTTGTCCAAATACTTTAGACATACTGAGAAATTTTTTTTGAAAGAGGATAATCCAAATGAAATAGAAATATATGTATGCTCTTCCTTCAAAGTGACTTTTTAATTATGAGAATGAAACTGAAAACCTGAAGCCTTATTTTTATGAATCATCTTTTCATTAAAAGATAATCCAGAGAATTCTTTGTTTTAGGACTTTTTAAAGTCAAAAGATCAGGAAAATACAAAAAATAAACAGAATTTATTTACTTTTTCTTTCAAAGTGCAATGCTTCTACCTCTTTAAACAAACGCGTGCTGTATAAAGACTGACAATTGAATCCTTTTATCTGATCTCTGAGTATTAGATCACTGGAAATTTAAGAAAATGCAAGTTACATTGACCTTAGAGAAACAGCCTATATCATAGAAAAACACACACATACAAATCAACAAAGAAACAAAACACCCTCAACCCAGACCTTTTAGGAAAAGTAGATATAGATGATACATATATATTTGCAAACCAAACATAAAATACTCTCTTAGACATTTTTCTATTGAGCATCCAAGTTGCGTTGAATGTTCCATTTCTAACTCTTAAGTCAATTTATGGGAGGGGTGTGTAAAAGCACTTTAGTGTAGAAAACCAGTGATCGTAATGCATCAAAGTTAAGCGGTAGCGAGGTTATCACTCCGTGAAAAATCACATAAACATTTCACATATAAAATATTATTCATCAGGGCAAACCCCTCTCAGGGGTTGAGAGATAACAAAGGTGTCCTGGAACCTTTTTTTTTTTTTCTTTGAAAAAAGAAAAAAATAGATTTCACGACTGAGATGGAATCTGTGGTCATGTAGTAGGTAGGAGATGACTATAATTGAGAAGAAAATTAGCAAACCTTAAATATCTGCCTCTGCAATATCATTACCCATAAACGTGCCCTTTTTCCACCCTCTTTTCCCCAAAGACTGATGTCCCATATCTGAACTGAGGGAAATGTGTGCTTTCTAACAGCTAAATCAACAAGGTTTCACATGAGTAGTGCTGTGCGGTGTGGTTGACTGATTTCATGAAAAACTAATCATGTATTCATCATTGAGATCAAACACTTCCCAAGTAATTATCATCCAAACCCAATCTGATAGGACCTGAAAAAGTGGCACTGCTGATATAATCAGAGGCTGATCAGAATAGTTCTCTTAGCTTTTGTAAACCTTGGGTTGGAAAGCACAAAACTGAAATTATATTTTATGATTAAGAAAAGTTGGCAGGCTGTAATCAGTTATTTCAATCAATCATAACAAGTTTAGCCTACCTGATTATTTACTGGAACATACATTTAAAAATTGACTTTGCATATATGGTCTTTGAAGCATTTTAAAGTATACAATAAAAGGAAAATGCAAAGAGATTTTTTGAATTAAAATAGGAGCCCTTTGTGTACCCACTATAGAACAGTGTTGTATCACTCCCACAGTTTGCGTATTTTTAGCTATTATTATTCTTTTGGATAAGGGGCTATTATTATACTGAAATATATTTCACTACAAAATGATTGCTTTTAGAAAACCTTATTTTAGCTTTATGTCTGTAACTATAAAGTTAGACGAAGACAATGTAGGATATTTAAATACCTACAAAGTACTTCCACACATATTATCACAAATTCGTGTTATGTGTTAAGTAATACGTGTTATGTCATTTAATCTTTGGACAGCTTAGAGAGATATCAACTTCCTGCCCCTACTTAAAAATAAGGAAACTGGAGTTCTGGTTTGCCTCAGTGATAAGGAACCCGACTAGAATCCATGAAGATGTGGATTCGATCCCTGGTCTCGCTCAGTAGGCTAAGGATATGGTGTTGCTGTGAGCTGTGGTCTAGATTGGAGACCCAGTTGTGACTGTGGTGTAGGCCAGCAGCTGCAGCTCAGATTCAACTCCTAGCCTGGGAACTTCCATATGCCCTGGGTGAGGCCCTAAAAAGACAAAAACAAACAAACAAAAAAACCCCCGTCATAGAGAGGCTGTGTCATGTTGGAAGTCATTAATAATAAGTGGCAAAGATGGGACACGATCCCAGCCCAGTGAGTTTCAGACTAAAGCGGGTCCCCTTGACAGTTTTCTGTAGTGCCTCTCTGGCATCCATCTGACCACAGGGTATGAGTATTTTAAAAAGAATTTTCTATATGCCATGGATTGAGCTATGCCATATCATATATTATATATATTGTAATATACATATTATATATATAAAAATCCCTATTTTCAGAGTTGAGCAAATAGAGTTAATGTAGGTCAGGGCTCTATCACTGTACCTACAAAGAGGAGAGAGCTTTGTTAATTCACTTGTCCTGGGTCCAATGGCCAGCAAACAAAACATTTATTTTATAAGTCAGTTGGACTCCAGATATATAAGCCTGAGAGGCTGGCAGAGCCGCTGCCACAATTACTTCATTTTTTGTGCATGCAAGAAATATCACCAAACCTCAGAGAGTGGGAGACTGCTCTTCCCAATGGATGATGCCACTTTCTGGGAAATGATGCATAACCTGAAGTCCAACAAATCAAGTCACATGATTTTTTTCATAATATAAGTAATTGGTTTTGTAAATCTAAATATTCACATATTGTCGTTTCTAATATGTGCACCTGGTGCTCATATTTTATCCATATTTTATGAGTTTCTATTCATGGTTCAAGACTAAATAAATTTCCTTAACCTAGAAAGTTTACTTCATTATCCATTTTTCATTTTCTTTCATTTACCATTACAGAATATGAACCAAACTCTACTCCATATTACCACATTGGTTATTTAAGTTCTTTATCAAATTCAGGAGTGTTAATTAAACATATACTATGTGCCAGATATATAGAGGCAGATATATACTTCTTATAAAGTCGGGGTATGTAGAATTGAGAGTTCTTTCTAATAGTCAAATTCATAGAAGCAGAGAGTAAATTAGTGGTTGCTAGGGGTGGGGGAGGGAGAAATTGGGAGATATTGATCAAGGAGTATAAAGTTTCAGTTACACAAGATGAATAAACTCTGGAGATTTAATGTACAGCATAGTGTCTATAGTTAACAATATTATGTTGTGACAAATGCATTTATTTACAAAACAAAAAATCTCACATATATAAAAAACAAACTTGAGGTTACCAAAGAGAAAGGCAGAGGAGGGCTAAATTAGGAGTATGGGATTGATAGATACACACCACTACATGTAAAATAGATGAACAACAAGAATTTTACTCTATAGCACAGGGAGTCATATTCAATATCTAATAATAACTTATAATGGAAAATAAACTGAAAAGTATATAATTGAATCACTGTGCTGTATACCTGTGACTAATAGAATATTGTAAATCAACTATACTTTGATAAAAAATATTGGGTACTTGAAATTTGCTTGGATGTTCTCACAGCAGGCACACACACACTCATGCATACACATATACACACACACACACAGTAACTCTGTGAAGCAATGGATATTTTTATTAGCTTGATTGTGGCAATTACTTACAATGTATATGTATACTGAAGCATATAGTTGCACACCTGAAATGTATGTAATTTTTATTTGTCAGTTATGCTGCAGTAAAGATGGGCATAAAGTTATACCTCAAAGAAACCTCTTGACCAAGGTGAAGTTCTACTCATTGAGGTGAGATTAAAAAAAATAATAATAATAACTAGTTGAAAAGTTGTCCTCTTAGCAAAGACAAATACATTTTCTCTGTTTCATTTCTTTCAAATTTATTGATTGAGAGAAAAATCACCTATTCACAAATCTTTGAAGAGTCACAACTGACAAATGGAAGCCTGTGCATTCATTTCCAACGTCCTTTAAAAAACTCAAGCTGGGCTCTGTGGAATGGGGACCTTTAGGTCTCCTTTAACCAAAAGGTATTTTTGCCTCTTCACAACATAAACCAGCTGCTAACTGAAAAAGTCCCACTTTGGGCTCTATCATTTGTTAACAGCCTCCATCCATGTAGCTCAAAGAACCCACTGATTTCTCCACCAGTTAGATGGGCAAACACTCTTCCTTTTTGCAGGCAACACTTAACACATTTGCTCCATGCCTTACGGCCCTAATTGACTTTCAGTTGATTAGAAAGTTTCTTCCTGAGACTATATAGGTATGCCTAGATGTATATTTATATCCTTCAAAGGTAATACTGGTATTGATTTTTTTTTTTTGATTTTGACAAACATGTTTAATGCATAGCAACAACGTTAATGTATTATTAGCCATTTAGAATACTACCCCTCAAACATTTCTGAATATAAAATGATGGATATTAATTAGTTGAAATAATTTAAATTGCCGTTGCAGAACTATTTTTTTTTGTCTTTTTAGGGCTGAATCCGTGGCATATGGAAGTTTTCAGGCTAGGGGTCAAATCAGAGCTAGAGCTGCCAGCCTGTGCCACAGCCACAGCAACGCGGAATCCAAGCTGCGTCTGAGACCTACACCAAAGCTCACAGCAACAGCAGATCCTTAACCCACTGAGTAAGGCCAGGTATTGAACCTGCATCCTCATGGATACTAGTTGGATTCATTACCACTGAGCCACGACCCACAACAGAAACTCTGTGTAGAGTGTATGTTTAAAAGTGATCTTTTCTATTTTAATTTTAGATTTTTAAGCATGACTTTTCAATTCCAATTTTCCCCAGATATCCCTTTATGTGGCTATTTGTGGGTTTCAAAATATCTGAAAACAGTTAAGCCCTTATTCAAGATCTGAGTAGTTTCGACAGATGTGGTGATTGTTACTTGACAGATCAGTACATCTGATGAGCAGCAGTAGCTGGTTTTATCTACACACATTCATTCCACATAAACACTATTTGATTCTTCAGTAATACACATTGCTATCACAATGATGAATATAAGGAGCCCAAAGAGAAACACTGAATGTATATGTAACTGAGAAAGTTCAAGAACACTTACTCTTGTGGTCACAGTCCATCTTAAAGAAAAGTTTTAGACTTATACAGGTAGAAGAGTAACTTTACCTAAATTGTCCAAATGCTCAGCCTCTGAAATCATGGAACTATATTTTTTAAATATTTGAAAATATCTATAAAAAGGAAATAATATATTAGATGAGAAATTTTTCAATATATGATGTCACCATTTTCTCATTTAACACCGTATTTCCTTTTTATAGATATCATTTTCAAACATGATACAGTTTGAAAAAATACAGTTCCATTATTGGAACATGACCAGTGTATCTGGAGACACTGGAAAGTGACATTGCACCAGACTGCAGTTTTGAAAGTGACTCATTTTTGTTTATCCTATGAAAGAAGAAAAGTTGAACTTCTAAAGAATGTGTGATGATAATCACATGAATCAATCCATTTCAGTTGGTTTTCGGAATACTGAAGACATTTTGTATTAATTTTGCCATTGCATTATTCTCATCCATTTCATCTAAAAAGTGACATTCTTCCTGCTTAATGCAATACACTCACCAACATGTGAAGATAAAAAGGTTGTTAGAACTCTCATCCCCTTTGTATCAAGAGATTATACATTGAAGTACATTCCAAAAGAGGAACAAGGTACAAATCTCTACAGACTGTTACGGGGATGACTGCAGCATTTTATGCTGTGTACATAAGGCTTTGGAAATGTCTCATCTGCTTAATTCTTTTGAATTACAACACAAGGCTTTGACTTCTTTCAATTTGCTTTCTAGCATTTATTTTTTACTTGAAATCATTTAACATTGCAGCTCTGGTTATGGTAGAATAGCTGTGTTTTCTCTGTGGTGTTCCCAAGAGTTCCCTTTCATTATAGATATCTGCGTAACTGAACACACAAGAGATTGGTCCAGGGCTGTGGGGACCAACTACAAGTAAAAATAAGACAAACAACGAGGAAAGATTTAAAATCCTCCTATGTCAGAAAGAATACAAGCGGTAGATTGTTCTCTGGGGTATGAGAAAAAGCTCTCCAAGAAATATACATGACCACAAGGGCAGTGGGGGGTGGAAAGGGGAGAATCCCTTGGATTCTTGCCTTGCAAACTGGAAGAACCCTAATGCAAAATGCCAACAACAAAACAGGTTCATACTACAAAGAGAAAATATATAGGAAAAAGGGGGAAAGGGGCAGGACTGCTGAGACAAAATGGTAAAAACATGTGAGTCAGCCATAAAAGGGGCTTTAAAAATATTGAGGTGCTGGGAGGTGCATAGAAGCAATAGGCGAAGAAAAACAGAGGCATCCCTGTGCTTTCATCTTTGAATCTCTAAGTGAGGGCATCAGGAAAATGGCATTAAAAGGGAACTAGAGGTTTCGGCCCTGATTTGCAGAAGACATTTTTGCCTCATCAACGAATTCACTAATTTTTAAAATTATTTTTATACTTAAAAAATGATTTCTTAGGATTTCACTGTAAAACACAATATATGGAAAAATTTAAGCAAAAACAAATTTCTTCTAGCAAATGGTGAGAGAATTTCCAGCCAATGAATATTCAAATCTAATTATCTGACGGCCTTTTAGTTGAAACTCTAGGGAGATTTTTACTTTCCATGGATGCCAGTCGGAGATAGTCAGATCATTCCCTTTGTGGGATAAATTAGGTTTTAACCATGTGAAATAGGATGTAGAGATACTTTCAAGCTTATCCGTAGTGGTTTTGCAGAACTTCTCAGGGAGGGCTTTTCAGGCTGGGATCTTGTGTAACATCGTGTCTGTCTGCTGGGGCTTCCTTACCCATTTATTTACTACCTTTTAAAACTGTATCTTAATTTAAAAGCTGTCATTACAAACTGGAAAACAAGAAGAATAAATCAACCCATCAACACATCCTGCCAGACACAGCAGAACATTTGAAGGGCTATGTAAAATAAATAGAAACAGGGCAGTTCACATGACATTGGGAAGGATTCATTATTCTTTGGAGCTTTAGAAAAGAAATCCATATACATCTCACACATTCATGGTAAAAACTACAGGCACTGTGGTTGGTACTCACTAAAGTAAAGCTGAAGAGTTTCTACTGAATTGCTTTCACATTCTATTTTAGCTGTGGCATGGCAGAACACAAATCAAAAGAAAAAAAAAAAGGAAACCCCAAAAAGACCTACCCTGAAATATATAAATATATATTTATATATATTATATAAGTTATACAGCTTTTAGTGGCCTCTTCTTAGGCAATAGGTACCAAAGTAACTGAAGGATGACCTACTGATAAAAACTGGAGGTTGTCTTTCCAGAAGTTATAACCTCTGACTTCTAAAGGTTTACATTCATGTCAATAGGTTCTACCCTTAGATAACCTCTTTGCCAAAGGAAGCTTAATTCAAAACCTTCAGTGTTTTTAAATCATCTATACTCAATTCATGGTCTTTTGCTGGTGTGCATTACTTAACATCTTAATTTATATCATCTATGATTTAGAAACAGCTTAGCTTAGTTTGCTCAGCACTGGACAGGACTGAGAGCTAGTGTTCTGACTTTACATTTTAGGGAAGACAAAGAAATTCAGACTTGGGCAAGTCTGTGTAGGGCATTCCCTTTCAGTATCTGCCTTTTCTACTTATTTCATTTCTCTAAGAGTGGAGAAAGCGCCAGTTTTCAGGAATGCATTTTGTGGGGCACTGGAATTTCATTTTATTAAGATTTTACACAGCTCTTGGTATCTGCAATGTGCTTTACTGTCATCTATTGGTAATTAGCTACTTAATTAGATTCTGATGGTACAAAAGCTTTTCCACTGGAGTCACTCTGCTTTCCAAATGATCATTCCTGAAAAGATGGCCTATGAAACAAATTATCTTGAATTCTTTAGTACTTATCGGAATCAGGAAAAGCTCCTTCTTGAAAATAATAATAGTTTATTTTATGACCTATAACCATTTCAAATGATCTGAAAAGTAACACAAAATGGTGCCTATTGATAGTGTGATCATAATCCATTTTTTAAGGTCACAAACTGAACCCCAAACCCATTTCATGTTAGTCTTCATTTTATCTAAATCAAAGACAGTTGCAGGACACCATGCTCCATCTGTTAATGCTTTATCTCCATTCTCCATCTTAACTTGCTTTTTAAGTAACTATTTAGATACTTTTTAAAAACATGACTATATTATATTTTTCCCCAAAATCACTGTTCTGCATTTCACAGGTGGAAAAACTGAGGCCAAGTTGGCTGAAATCCTGTACCTCCTAGTCATTTATGTGATAAAAAAGAGGGGTAAATTTTAGATGCCTTGATGGCCAGTTTATAAGTGAATAAACATGGTTTTGGCCCTATACAAAGGAAACGTGCTGTGTGTCCTAACAGGGATTATGGTGGCAAGCTCTTTTTTAAAAACTTAAAAAAAAAAAGTCTGTTTTATTAGTTTGATTTGCAAGTCCTAAGGATAAGAAGGATTTACACAGAAAGTAAGTATAGCTGGACAGGTTAGAATTCAGGTATTTTCTATGAATAGACAGCACAGAAGAAGAGATCACAATTTCCTGACAGTTTTCAGAGCCCAGATGAGGGAACTCACTCTTTGAATAGCCAGGTTGGCTTTGTGTATGTGCGTGAGCGAGGAGCCAAATGTAAGAACACTGGTGTCATCATCTGTTCTTATTCTTTTTCAACTTTTTAATTTTGAAATTCAACCACTGCTGTTGCTCTCAGAATCAGTAGTATTTGTTGCATGGGGTAGTCTGGGCTTTGCTTTGCCTGTCACAGAAGTGAAAGGTAGTTCTAATTTTCACATACCTTCCCCACGGCATCCCTACCATGCACTACCTCACTCTGCCATCTTGGTTTCCAGTATCAACAACTGTTTATTGTTTACCTCCCATATGCCAGCTGGTCAATGCTAAATCAACGTTCCTTAACTTCTCTGTGATCATCTGGCTTTGCCTACCCTTCTCACTTTAAGTGGGATCAAAAGCTGGCAGGGCTATTGATCATTCACTTGGGTTTATTCATCAAAGGAATCTTGAATTTTCCCTTAGGTAATGCTGGAGGGAAGGCTTGGTCCACTCAGGTCCTTAGAATCACGGGAGGTAAGGTGAGGTGAGCACAGCCGAACCATCAGACCGTATTGCTGTGGAAATTCACATTCATCTCCATCCCTGAGCTTCTGGTCCAGCGGGATGAGTGTGAGCCTGGAGCTGGACAGACCAGGGAATGAACCCTAATAGGTGCTGCTGCTTTCTAACTGAGCCACCTTGGGCAAGAGTCATAAACTTTCTGAGTCTCAGCTTCCTCCTTTCTAAATGAGGCTAGAACGATCTTTTTTGTAGGTGTTTGTGAGAATCAAATTAGATAATCTATGTTAGGTCCAATAACTCTTACACTGTGAGAGCTCAGTAAAGTAGGGAGTTATTATTTTGTGCATGTTGCCTATCTCCTTTTTAGATTCTAAAGTCTTTAAAGGCAGGCACCATGCACATACCTTTATTTATTCCCCAAAGTCTAACAAGTCAGGAGCAGAATGGCTTCCCAATGAATGTTTGTTCAATGAATGTGATTATTTACCCAGAAGAGTAGCAGCCAAAAGGTCATATCCTTGCTTGGCTTAAGAGCACACAAGATGCCAAGCTTTTGATGTTTATTCTATAGCGGTTTTTCTTTTTGTTTGTTTTTGGGTTTGTACAGAAAGAGCAATTAGACACTCATAACATGTTTTTTTTGTAGTGTTGCTACTTTCTGTTGGTTGCAGAATGAGAATGTTAGTTTTCACAGATACTGTAAGCTCTTAAAATGACGTGATCCACTGTATGTTATGGAATGGGGCTTTGAGGATTACCCTGCTTTGTTTCGAAAGTATAAATACTTATCTAAGAAAAAAATGGCCGCCTTGGAGTCTTCACCTTCTATGTTTCTGAAGTAGATTTAATGAAGGCAATCCCACCTTTTTGTATCATCTTATGACAATCTTAAGAGGTTGAAGCTGGGCTGGGAGCTGTAGGAGTCTACCCCAGTGCATCACCATAGATGCTAAGGCTGAATGTAGGTGCCTGCATTGGGAAAGCAACACACACACACACACAGGCATGCACAGCATCAGTTCTTTCCCACTGTCTTTAATAAGAACTCCATTATGTGTCTCTACACTATACAAACGGTCTCAGGGATAGTCGGTATGTTACCATCGTGTCCAGGGAAAAGTCAAACATAATTAGCTTTATTTTGTGTGGTGGGATTGTTTATTAAGTGCGTGAAAGCAAGCGAAAGGGGGGCCTGAGTAACACCTGACTAAATCTGGGAAGTTATTCAACAAGACAGTGGAGAATTTAAGAATCCCAGCAAGCTGCTTCCTCTGGACAGATGAACACGGCCATTTTCTGCATTCCCTCCTTCCATACATCATATGGCTAACTGATGTGCTCCTGTTTTGTGGGCGGGTGTGTGAGGCTCCACCGGAGTGGACATCTCTCTCATTAAGAGTAAGGCTCTCCTCTCTGGAGTGAAGAAGTGTGCTGTGCTAGACCCCAGCTGCAGCTACACAGCCTTCGGAGAATGTGCCAGTGGTGCCTGTCTATAGGACTCAGCTCTGAGAAAGCTCCAGCCTCTGTCATGGTCAAGAGTGTGAGCCCAGCCTGCTCCAGTCTGGGCAGCAGCCTCCAAAGATCTGACTAGGCAGCTCCACTGTCTGGTGGAAAGCCAGCAGGTGACTGGCACCCCACTGAGCAGACAGTGCCGACAATGCCATGGGTTCCATGGGCCCTATGGAGAATGGGGCTGTGTGGCTTTGGCAAGGGGTCCTCTGGTGAGCAGCGTTTGGAGGTTTGATAGCACAGTCACAAAGACGTGGACACTGCTGCCTTCATCAGCAGCACGACACTCAACATAGTGTTTTAAATGGGTGCCTGTCATATTCAAGGTGGAAGCTCTGTGTTTGGAGACAGTGAAAAATGCAAGGGTTCACTGAATGCCTGGAGGTGTCAGGCACTGTACAAGGTCCCTGTGTTAGGTACACAGGGCAGAGGGGCTTCGGAGGGTTTGCTTGGGAGGGAGAGTGTTCGGGTGTGTGTGCCTTCAGTCACAAACCATAGACAAGGCAACCCACAGTTTTCACATACAACAGGAGGCGTGTGAGCAGTGCTTGGCTCACACAGGTTTCTATCGCAAGTACACTCATGCATTGATTATGAAAGATGACCCATGGCTGAGATCTCGCCATCAATCCCTGTTGAGGGGCTTGTTTCTTGTTTGAGAGTATTTAGATGTGAATTGCCAGTGGTTCCTCTAGAAAATAAAGTGACCAGGAGGACTAGTGATTCAACAGAAATTTATGGGTTGGGTTCTAATTCTGCCCTGTAATGCACTTTGTGCTTTTGTCTCCAGCTCTACAAAATCTTCAGGCAAGGCAGAATACATGGGATTTAAAAGCAGGAAATGTTATGAAAGGTGGAAGGACCATGAAAATCTCCATGTCACAGTGGGTTATGTGTAGCAGGGCGATAATGTATGCCAAGTGTTTAGCACAATGCTTGATACATTTTAAATGTTCAGTAAATGCCAACTATTTTAAAAAAATCATAGGCATAAGCTTTGGACAAGTAAAAAACCTGGGCTCCAATCCCAGTTTTGCCCTTCACTGGTTGTGTGATCCTGGCAGGTTCCCTTTTTCGCATTGGCTTCATAATCTATAAAATGGGAATAATGTTAGTACACATTTCGGAAAGGAACGACAAGGATTAAAATAGATATAAAATCATGAAAAAGGGGGAAAACAACAGTACATATCACATAATAAGGACAGGGTCTGGCATATTATGAGCATAAATACTATGAACTATTATTAGAGACAGCTTCAGAAACTACTTGCTTAGTCCATGAGCTGCTGTTAAGAAAAGCAATGTCTTGCGCGGGGGCGGGGGGCATCATGATGCTTTCTGTGGGAATTAGCCTTCATGGCTATGGATAGATGTAACACGGGACTGACTAGTTTGAGACTCTTCGTTGCTGGTTTGATCACAGAGAGACACACCTCTGTGTGACCGTAAGGGCATATGTTGACCTTCTTGTGCCTTCAGGCATGTAGACATATGCCTTCCGTCTGGCTTCAAAAGCTCATCGCTTACATGGCCCTTTTGAAGTTGGGTGTATATTCTACAGAGTGCACAGTGTGGCCAGAGGCAAATCTGGCTCTTGTTTAAAATAGATAAAAGCCAAGCTAGCATATTGGTTGCTGATCACGTGAACTCAATAAAGCACCCATATGTTGTCTGTAAACCCATGTGTGCCTGCAGGTGTACATGGGTACATACATAAATTAAATATACAGATGTGTATATACGTGTACAAACACATAAACATGTATAAGATATATGCGCACAAGCATATGTCCACGGTGACTGTTCCCAATTAGAAAAGACTTTGTAATTCTTCAGTTGTCAGGAGTAGCCTATGTGTAGTAGGTTGAGAATGCAAAACATAATCGTACATGGTAAAAAGCAATTTGTGGCGATTTTTCTTTAAATACACTTAAAGTTATATGTATGAAAAGAAGGATCATTCTAAAATATTTTAAGTCTTCAGAGCACGATCCTTCATGACCTCGAAAAGCCCTAGGATTTATTTTATGTACATCCACACAAAGTAAAATGCATAACTGCATTTTAGGAATCTAAACCCATTTTCCCCACAAAGCATAGAACATACTGTTCCAGAAGTCAATCTTAGGACACCAAGTCCTAGATTACATTTTCTTTAATTATTGTCTATATGGTAAAATGCACACTTGAAAAGGGAAATAGTAATATTTGTATATTTTGCTTTATAAATGTCAAACATTCACATCATTTTGTGGACCAGATATTGAGTAATTGGATGTTTTTTCCACCCAGATATTTCAGTGTTTAATTCTCACCCAAGTGTATAGAGATACTTCGCCTAAGGGGTGTGACAAGGAATAGATTTATTTTTTTCATTTTTTTCAAGTCATAAGCATTTTGTAGCTATTAGGAAAAGTTCCAAAATTTTCTTTTCTTTATATATCTTTGTAAATAAATGAAGGAAGAATGAAGAAAATCTGTTCTTGGAGTATGCGGAAACATATTAAGATTTTTCTTTTCAACAAAAGCACACAGAAGCTTTCTTTGTCCTAGTTTCAGCCTGATTTTCATCTTAAATTTAGAAAATATGTATACCCAGCAAGCAGCTATTTGCTATTTTGCCTTCTGCTAAGACACACTTTTTGGGGCTATTTTTTCTAGTTATTCCTGTACAAACTACTTTCAGTAACTATGTTAATTTCAAATTTTGATAACTGAAAATAGCACAATGACTATGGAATCTGCACAATATCTTTTAACCCCTTATGGAAGAACCCATTGGCAGTGAGAAGTGCTCAAAGATACTGCTACCCAAAGGTCTTAGCAGAAAAATGTTCCCTTAACAAAGGGCACGTAAAAGACATTGCCTTTGTAATTTACTGAAGTTCAGCTTTAGAACAAGCTGTTTCTTTTATGTACAAAGTTAGCAATTCACAGGTCCCAGCTGAAATGTATTTTCTGTTGTTGTTGGAAGGTTTCAAAGATATGGCATTTGGAAATTTCTTAATTAGATTTAAGATTTTAGTCATACAGTGGGTTCTCTTTGAAACCAGAATGTATTTGGCAGCTGCTCTATTTAGTGATGCTCACTTCACACTGTGCATAATCCCCCAAAACTCGAAGATGCTAGCACTCCACTGGTTTTTTTTCCCCCTTTTGTAAACAGAAAGCAAAGGAATCAGAAGGGATTTATGGAGAGTGGCTCAAATTGAAACCTATTTGGAAGCACCGGTCCTGTTTGCACAGCTAAACATTTTTGTGTTTTATTTTGAATGAAGGAGTGCACGGCCAGATAGCTCCAAGTTTGAAACCCACATTAGGATATATTTCTATAAAAACTCAGGACACAATCAGCATTCACAGAGGGCTGCCAGCTCCGGAAGACTTGCATGCCCATGGGTCAGCCCTGGGGGACAGACTGTATATAAATACCAACTGCCAGTTCACAGTTTGTGCAAATAGAAAATCTGTTAGGCCAAGATAACATGTATGTAGTGTGACACGGCGGTACCTAGCTACGCCTGTGTGGACCTCAGTATAGCTGGTCCTTGACATTATTTTACTTCTCACTAAAGCAGCGTGCTATTTGCAGACAAACTGGTGAATGAACAATAACTGTAAGACATCCGGGGTAAAAAGAACTGAACAGCAGCAGTAGCGACTTTCTAGAAGGGCATGCAGGGAAAGAACCCAATAAAGTTTGCATTCCTTGGACAGCCTTTGATTCCTTGAAGCATTAATGAGAAAAGGAAGACAGCTTTGGCCCCAGCAGTGAAGAGTATTTGGTTCATAGTAAGTGCTCAATAAATATTTGTTGAAAAAGGAACAAGTCCTATTGCCTCTAATTCTTCTAATTCAGTCTGTCCCACTCTTTTCTACATGGTCACTGCCATTAATCTAAATCTCTTTGGAGAGTGGGGGGTATAGCTCAGTGGTAGAGCATTTGACTGCAAATCTCTTTTGAGAGTAATTAAAATAGCCGCTCAGTTGCATGTCTTAAATCTCTTTAGTTCAACCTAGCCTTCTGCTATCTGTTCCCAAATGATCTTTTCAGCTTGTTACCTACTTCCATCATCCTTCAAGGATTAAAAGAAATGATTTGCTAAGCATTTTTCATTTTTCCCACTTACCTTTATCCATCCCCCCTGCCCCTGCTGAAGATCAGCCTAATCATATTTCCACACTGTGTCTTTAGAAGCACATTGTAAAGACCAATGTTTTCCATTTGGATATCTTTCTTCCCCTATCATCTCTCCCTCCTAAACACTCAAAAATACTTTATTTGACCCTTTCTTAGAGTCAGTTTTGGCTTTCAGTTTTGTAATACAGGACTGCTTATTTCTAGAAGGGTCTTGCACTTTCCCCTCCTCAGCTATTTCTTTTCTTTTTAATTTTAAATTTTTATTTTTTCTGTTATATTGATTTGCAGTGTTCTGTCAAATTCTACTGTAAGCAAAGTGACCAGTCATACACATATATACATATTCTTTTTCTCACATTATGCTCCATCATAAGTGACTAGATAGATTCCCTGTGCTATACAGCAGGATCTCATTGCCTACCCACTCCAAATGCAATAGTTTGCGTCTATTAACCCCAGACTCACAGTCCATCCCACTCTCCCCCTTCCCCTTGGCAACCCCAAGTCTGTTCTTCCGGTCTATGAGTTTCTTTTCTGTGGAAAGTTTCATTTGTGCCGTATATTAGATTCCAGATATAAGTGATATCATATAGCATTTCTCTTTCTCTTTTTGACTTACTTCACTTAGTATGAGAGTCTCTAGTTCCATCCATGTTGCTGCAAATGCTCAGCTATTTCTTTTAGGGCTGGAGTTCATAACATATTCATTTTTATGGCCCACCCAAAACTCTTTCAGAAGTCTTCTTTGTCTGTGTAGGCCGGTCACTAGTTCTTTATACTCTCTCATCCCATCCTGTGCTTCTGATTTGTTTCTTTTATTAAAAGTAAAATTGTAGAAAATAATTGAACACTTTTCTTTTATCTCCCTTGCAAAAATGTAACTGCCACAAGGGCTTATGGCGTAGCCAGACCCCTAGTCCCTAGTACAGTGTCTTGTCCTTACGAGGCTTTCAATATATAAGTACAGAGATAGATAGGAAGATAGATAGATAGATAGATAGATAGATAGATAGATAGATAGATAGATAGATAGATAGATAGATTAGGGACAAACACACTTGCATATCTCCCTTCTTAGGTGGTTACACTGCTCAGCTCTCTAAAAGACCATGACCCAGAGAGCAAGAATGGAGAACTGCCATATGACATTTGTACCTAGTTTTTATATCCAGTCTCTATGTGGTAGACATCTTTGTAGTAGTGCCTTCTTTTCTGTGGTACACACTGTCCCTTGACCACACTGTCTACTCCCTCTGCATAGTTATGATCTCTGAACCTCTATCTTCCATCAGGACTTCTCTTGAACTTCGGAGATTTGCCTGCTTTCTGATGTCTTCATTTAGACGTTCCATGGCAGAGACTGGCTAGTGTTTCACAAAATCATTTCATTTCCTTCTTTCTCCTGGTTACATCTCCAGGCCACATTTCCTAGCCATTTTTGCAATTAGATGTAGCTGTTTGCTTAGTAGAGTTTTGTTGAAAGTTATGTGCACATTTTTAGGCCTGGCCTATAAGACCTACATTTATCTTCTATTCTCTACCTCCCTGTCTGCTTGCTGGATGTTAAAGATCCAGCAGAGAGCTGCGGTGCCCCCAGGCATGGCTGGACCATGTGGAGCAGGCATGTTATATCTCTACTAATTGAGCTTGAATAAGTAAGACATAACTCTATTTGTTACGCTATTGAAATGCTGAAGTTGTTTGTTACAGCAATAAACCAACCCATCTGATATATATTTCCCCTTAAATATGTCTTCCGACATCCCTGCTCTATGTTAGTGACTTTTCACCTTTGCACAGATAGAATGCTATGAGCTCCCCAAAGTATTTTCTCATCTTTTATTCCTTATCAGTCAACATCCCTTGTTCTTTATTCCTGTGCTCACTGTTTTAGTTCAGGTTATCATCTTTTTCTTGATAGTCTATGAAATTAACATCCTGGAGTTCCATCAGGGCTCAGTGGTAACAAACCCGACTAGCATGCATGAGGGTGCAGGTTCGATCCCTGGCCTCACTCAGTTAAGGATCTGGTGTTGCCATGAGCTGTGGTGTAGGTCGCAGATGTGGCTCAGATCCTGCATTGCTGTGGCTGTGGTGTAGGCCCACAGATGCAGCTCTGATTCAACCCATAGCCTAGGAACTTCCATATGCCACAGATGCAGCTCTGATTCAACCCATAGCCTAGGAACTTCCATATGCCACAGATGCAGCCCTAAAAAGACCAAAATAAGTAAATAAATAAATAACATCCTGAAAGGTCTTTCTGCTTTCTATCTTACCTGTATCCAATCTATCCTCCATACTGCCAACTGTTTTTTCTTTTGAAAACATTCTGACCCTATAGCTCTCTTATATGAACATTTTCAATTCAAACTGAATTAAATTTTCTTTAGCATCACAATCCATCGATTCTCTAACCATCTTTCACCTATATTTCTGATGTCATAACTCAAGCTCCAAAACAAAACAAAAAAACCCACCAAAAACAAAAAGGAGTTAAAAAAAAAAACAGAGGTATATACTTTTCTCCTGGCAGAGTACTTTTTTTTCACACTTTTGATTCTCTGCATATGATATTTATCCAGCTAGAATGCCCTTTCCTACCATTTCCTGCTTGACACAGTATCGTTCTCTTAATAAGGCTCAATTAAATGATCACCTTTCCTCTCTTTTCTAATCTGTCACACTGAGTTAATTGCTCTCTCCTCTGTACTTTCATGGGACTTTGACTATAACTCTCTTGTGTTTGTTCCTTTGGATTTCAATTATATCTCTGTATGTGTATCCCCATTGATTATGGGACTCTAGAGGGCAAGAAATTGGTCTTATTTATCTTCGGGCACTCTACAACTACTTTGGTAGTGGCAATAAAGAAAGTACTCAAAAAAGTACTAAAAAAACTACTTTGGTAATGGCAATAAAAAAAGTACTCAAAAATTTATTTTGAGAATAAATTTTTAACTATCACATGATTCCCTATCAAAGAAAAATGTGGCCTTATTTTTGCTGTGGGACTAGCTCAACCAGAATGGGTAATTCCTTCCCATCTTGCAATAGTGAAGATAATAAAGGCTAATCTGTTTCAAAAGGAATGTTTTTTGACATTTAATGAATGATTATTATGTGCTAGGCGTTGTGCTAAATTCTTTCTGTGCTTCATCTTGCTTAATCCTTACAATGACTCTATGAAGTCAATATTATTGTTCCATCTTAGGTACTGTATTAGCTTCAGTTGGTGCACAATTAAGAACAAATAACAGGTATGAGAAAAGTATCCTCTTATAGGAGCTACCGAAGAAAGTACAATTGATTTTTCCCCAAGGTGACAAACCACTTGAGAATAGGGCCTTTCTCAACTATCAAAGTTTTATATCGTATGAATATATATAGGGTAATATAGAACCTGGAAAATTCCATTCAAAATTATTTTAAGATAAAGTTTTTATTTTATCTAGATATTTATGAGGTTCCTCTGATAAGTGTAGAGACTACTAGGTGCCTAGTAAATCTTTGAATGGTGATCATGCATTTTAAGAGCATTTAAAAATTCAAGTGTATTGCTCTGGGATGTCTGAGAACACTAGAAACCCTCCTGATCTCACATTTCAGAGCAGAATTTCAAAGGTAAGAAACAGTAGGCTAGCAGGCAAGAGTTGAAGGCCACTGAAAGTCACACATGATGCAGTTTCTGACCACATCATTAGCAAGCTAGGTCTTTTGTATCTAAATATTGCCCAGGAATTCCCATCGTGGTGCAGCGGAAATGAATCTGACTAGGAACTATGAGATTGAGGATTCGATCCCTGGCCTTTCTCAGTGGGTTAAAGATTTGGCGTTGCAGTGAGCTGTGGTATACCACAAGGTCACAGACGTGGCTTTGATCTGGTGTTGCTGTGGCTATGGTGTAGGCCAGCAGCTGTAGCTCTGATTAGACCCCTAGGCTGGGAACCTCCATATGCTGCGAGTGCAGCCCTAAAAAATAAATAAATAAATAAATAAATAAATAAATAAATAAATAAATAAATACATATTGTCCAATCTGAACTACATCAATTGTGTACAATGTATAAATGGTTAATGAATAATACTGTGTAATAATCAAAGACAGACAAGTTGAACCCTTTCTGCCATTCAGTGGAACACACACACAAAACAGCTATTGCTGTCAGCTTGATAGGCTATCACTTGTGCTAGCTCAGTGGATGAGGGCATAGTTCCTCTGAGTTAGGAACTTAATAGGTGACTTCAAAGGAAGCAAATGTATATGAAGTCTGTATTGTTGGATTATCTTCTAAATCAGCCCTTTGATATGCCATTCTCACATGCAAACAATTCCACTGTCTCCTGTTGGCTGTATCCCTGAACCTCTTGATCTAGTTCACTTGCCTCCATCTTACTGTCTTCAGTCCTATCTCTCAGGACTGCTCCTGCCAGCCCATCTCATTACCAATTGCCAAACGCCCTCTGGGCTTCCCTGCTCTCTCACCTACTCACTATCTGTCTCAACCCTACTCATACACAACCATCCAAGTTCTAGTTCCTCCCTGGAAAAATCTCCCAGGTTGTATGTGTTAAAAATTCTCTCCTCTTCTTAGCTCTGTGGACCCTATTGCATACTTAGTTGCCACTTTTCATCATTAGCTTCTGTGTATTTCATTTCTAGAAGCATTGTCTCATCTTCCTACTTAGATTGTAAGTTTGTGGACTTTAGGTCCTGTTATCTTTGATGTCCCAGAGTCCTCCATAGTAAAGGGGAAGGGAAACAGGAATTTACTAGATTTCTGGTTTATGCCAGGTGCCATGCTAGATTCTTCATATATATATTGTCTGCTTAATTCTCACAACCCTGGGAATTATGTATTATTAACTCAGTTTTAGAGATGAAGAAACCAAGGTTCAGAGAGTTTAGATAAATTAGAATGCTTGACCAATGCAATCTTTAAAATTGAATTGTAACAAAGAGTCTCTTTGGCCTTCAACACTCCTATTAACCTCAGTTATGCTCACCCCAGCTACATGTGTTTTGCCCTTCTGTTTAAAATAAAAAAGGTCTAGAAACTGACAATTCAAATAACTTAAATATCTGGTACTCTGAGATTCTAAGAAAATCGAACCAATATGAAATACAACTATAATGAAGGGGCAAAATGTATTGAATTTCTATGATTTAGTCCTTTGGAAAGTGTTTTATGATGCTTACATGTTGGGCAGTGATAATCTTTGTGACACTGATGTTAAGGTATTCCAAATGTACTCATGAAGTCAATTCAAATTTTATCGCCTCCCTGATCTACAGACTCTCTCTAGTTTAGCTCTTTATACAAATTTCTCCCTACCTTAACTCCATTTGCTATTTTCAGCTCTACTAGACTAGGATTGGATAATGATGTTTTGAACTCTAATAGTATTGGTGACTGAACTGTGGGGGTGCTGGTTAGGCTGAATTGTCTGGAAAGTGGTGGGTGAGGCAAAGTAATAAGCAGCAGTGGGGAAGTACTCTGTGGCAGGCCAATAGCACTTCTGCAAATTTACAGTAACAGCCCCCCCCCCGCCCCGGAATAGACAAGGGAGAGTTAAATAGAGCTGTCACCATTCCCTTCCATGGCCAGAAGTTCAGGATTTGCAATTCTACAGTAATTTTTTTTAGGCGCTCAGAAGGCAGCCAACATGCACAGTGATTTATTGTTTTATATTATCCAAATCTTAAGGACACTGATAAATTTTTAAGAGCTTGTCTATTTCCAAGGCTTGTAGAAATGATGATTCTATATTTATCTCAATATATAATTAACAATAATTTATAAGTAATGGGTTTCATGTTCTGAAGACAAATTACTGGCCTTTCTTTTCTTTCTTTTTTGTCTTATAATCATGGCGGCTGGGGGTTGGGTTCTGCACAGTGATTTCCATGACACCCAATTTGGCATCTTCTACTGTCACAATGAGCTCATGATTTCAGGTGAGGAATAAGCAGGAGCACATGAACCCTCCAGCAAAAGAGATGAAATTTTCATCCGAATGTCCTAAAGAATAAAGATGATGGAGATAAAAACAGAAAATATATGACACGGACAAAGTTGTTTTTAACTAGAACATATTTCAAAGTTTTCTGGGGGCATCAATTGCTCTCTGAGCAAATCGTTTAGTACAGAGACCTAGTGAGAGCATTAGCAAGCAATCCTCTCTGCCTGCAATTCAATTAGTCATGCACTTGTAGGCCAGAATTTACGGTGATTTGTATTCCAGAAGAATTCTTGTGCTATGCTTTTCAGAAGGAAAATAAAGAAAACTACTAAAACATGCACCAATGAGTGCAGATTTCTTTTTCTTTTTAAATTGCTCTTATTTCTCTTTTCATTTCAAAAGGTTAATTACATAAAAACAAAGAGATACAGACACCATGATATAAATATTCTCAAATCTCAGTGTTAATATTGCTGTCATGAATGTCATAAGCATGTTATATGTTATGTCATAAGCTATATTTATATATTTTACAGGTTTCATGTAACTATGTTCCATATATATTATATATTCTTGATCATCTAGTTTAACTACTGGAGGAAAAACTTACATGCCCTTCCATCTCCAGGCATTTAGGACATTATTGTTATTATCATCACCAACATCATTATCATTTGCACACAGTAGGTTCTCTATAAGTAATTACCAATGTTTTAAAATTTAATTTAGGGACTTCGGCAGAAGAGATGTTGTGTGTATTCAGAAAGTAAAACTTGAGAAGGATGACTAGCTATTCAGTCTAGTGAATTGTGTATGATCTCAGTCTGTGTCTGCAAAGGATGGTTTTGTTCCAGCTGCCACACTGGACCAAAGTGATTAGCAAAATCTGTGTGCAGGAACTCTGATGGTCAAGACTGCTATTTATGGATTGCAGAGAACGTCATCTTTTACATATCTTCTATTTTCCTAAATTATTTTCTCCTTCCTAAAATATAAAATATACCTAATGTATTGGCATTTTAAAGCAAGTGATTGGTTTTATTGGCAAATAAAACCAGCCAATAGTCCCAGTTTACCTGGGATGCCATGTGGCTAGGGAAGTGAAATCTCTTACCAACTGGGTAGCTTCTTCTGTGGGCTAGGTACCTAAAGTGCTGAGAGTTTAGCTGGAAAGTGTATATTAATATAATATTCTATAACTGCAACAGTGGACATATGTACATAGTTCAGAAATAGCAGGGAAAGATAGTCTTAATGTATGAAGTGTATTTTTTTATTATTTTTTTGTCTTTTTGTCCTTTTTATGGCTGTACCTGTGGCATGTGGAGGTTCCCAGGCCAGGGGTCTAATTGGAGCTGTAGCCACCAGCCTATGCCACAGCCACAGCAATGTGGAATCTGAGCTGTGTCTGCGACCTATACCACAGCTCATGGCAATGCCAGATCCTTAACTCACTGAGCGAGGCCAGGGATTGAACCCGCAACTTCATGGTTCCTAGTCGGATTCATTTCCGTTGTACCATGATGGGAACTGCTTGAAGTATATTCAAATGTCATGTGAGAATTGTTACAATATAGAAGAATAACAATATATGAGAGTAACAATATATGAGAATAACAATTTTTTGACCTAATTAAAACACATTAGATACAACCACTATGGAAAAAAGTGTGGAGGTACCTTAGAAAACTATACATAGAACTACCATTTGACCCAGCAATCCCACTCTTGAGCATATATCCAGACAAAACTTTCACTGAAAAAAACACATGCACCCCCATGTTCATTGCAGCAGTATTCACAATAGCCAGGACATGGAAACAACCCAAATGTCCACTGACAGATGATTGGATTAGAAAGATGTGGTATATACACAATGGAATACTACTCAGCCAGAAAAAAGAACAAAATAATGCCATTTGCAGCAACATGGATGGAACTAGAGACTCTCATACTGAGTGAAGTAAGTCAGAAAGAGAAAGACAAACACCATATGATATCACATATATCTGGAATCTAATATATGGCACAAATGAACCTTTCCACAGAAAAGAAAATCATGGACTTGGAGAATAGTCTTGTAGTTGCCAAGGGGGAGGGGGAGGGAGTGGGATGGATTGGGAACTTGGGGCTAATAGATGCAGACTATTGCCTTTGGAATGGATAAGCAATGAGATCCTGCTGTGTAGCACTGAGAACTACATCTAGTCACTAATGATGGAGCATGATAATGTGAGAAAAAAGAATCTATACATGTATGTGTAACTGGGTCACCATGCTATACAGTAGAAAATTGACAGATCACTATAAACTAGCATAAAATATAAAATCATTATATATATAAAAAACACACATTAGAGCCTAACAAAGTAATGCATTTGCTATTGCTGACACTTTTGTTCTCAAATTGTTTAAAAGCTCTGATGAACCAGAACTTCAACTTATGGCTATTAATTAAAAAGCCAACCACTTGTTTAATGGTTTGAGATTGCACTGATTGCTACATGAAAAATACTTGCACTCATATTAAAGATTTATTTTCTTTATCTTTGTCAGTTATTAAGAATTATAATTTGCTTATGTTCAGGAAATGTATTCTGATATAAGAATTTTGTAGGAATTCCAGGCAAACTTTGATGAACAATTTCTACATCTCAGATGTTGCATTATATTATTCAGTGATTTCTGAATAACTGTACAAATAGAAATATTTATTGAGCAGGCGCTATTACATTCTAGGCACTGTACAAAGGGACTGACATCCTGCTTCTCAAGTGTGGTCCACAAATCAACCTCACCAGCATCACCTGGGAGCTTGTTAGACAGGCAGAATCTCTGGCCCCACCCCAGAC